>OY292327.1:1250000-1875000 GCA_958496145.1 Heliothis peltigera
GTAGCTGAGTAATAATCACATTAGAATTCAACAAACATATCAGCCGGCAGGCAAAAACCAGGTCCGTAGCTGAGTAACAATCACATTAGAATTCAACAAACATATCAGCCGGCAGGCAAAAACCAGGTCCGTAGCTGAGTAACAATCACATTAGAATTCAGTAAAACATATCAGCCGGCAGGCAAAAACCAGGTCCGTAGCTGAGTAACAATCACATTAGAATTCAGTAAAACATATCAGCCGGCAGGCAAAAACCAGGTCCGTAGCTAGGCATTATAACTACAAAGAAGTACTTACTTACATGATAGAAAGTCGATTTAAAACTGTCTTGTCACTTTGAAGAAACTGGAGCGAATGTAATTAATTGATTGAAATTAATTAGTTTATATACATAAAAAATAGCAATTCAGCAAAAATGACTTTGATACAAAATTGAACTTTATATATATATGCTATTAAGTTGAATGAAATATAATGTCAGTTACGTTAAAATAAAATAAAATATTTCCGCTAAATTGCATTTTTACTGTGAGAAATTAAATGTAAAACGAGCGCTTTGTCGGCGCGACAAAGAGAAGCCGGTTCCTAATAAGTGCATTTTGATACAATATTGTATATTTTACATAAAGTGTGTTTGTTTATTTGAAATGAGGTCCCATAATATAATAGACCTAATCGTATCTATTTTTGTTCTAATAATCTATGTTATTTGTTTGTTATTTTTTATATTGTTCTAAATATCTATACTAATATTTTAAAGCTGAAGAGTTTGTTTGCTTGGTTGAACGCGCTAAACTCGGGAACTACTGATCCGATTTAAAAAAATCTTACAGTGTACAGATAGCTCACTTATAATGGAAGGTTATAAAGCCACATAACATCACGCGATGGCCAATAGCAGCAGAGTAATAAATATGGGTGTACAACAGTACCTACACCTCTTGGGCTTAGCTAGCTATGCACTAGATGATAATAAATTAAAAATCTCATGCTAACACAAATATATTAATAAAATCAGTTTTAAGACATCGTAATTTAGGAAAAACATCCTATATATTTCTATGCTAATTGATGTGAACATAAATGCTTATTTGTGTTAAAAAATAGTGCTGCAGTTAAACTCTAAATTGGTGTAATCCAAACAATTACTAATGTTGTATATAAATACATGTCATACAAAACTATTTGCTTAAAAAATGATGTCTTAAGTTTATTGATGTTAAGAATTATCTTTTCTAAACAACAAAACATTTCAAAAATCATGAAAAAATATCTTATTATGAAAATATTATTTAAAAGAGATTATTTTTAAGTATTAGCGTAACTACAAATCATTTGCAGTTTTTAAAAATGTTTTCGAAACGTACTTTTGAACAAAATACAGGAAATCATGGAAAAGTCAATAAAAACTTAAAGTTTTAATTATACACTGCAACATGCACAACGACTGTGGCAACAACACAGTCATCGTTCCTAGAAAGTACCGGTAGGTAATTCATGTGACAAAACATTAAGCAATTCTGCAGTTTGTTATATTATAAAATCGCATTTACACTATACTCATGCGGCTGATTACGAAAGAGTACTTTGTTAAAATTATTTCTTATCCTTTCAAAATTAACGATAGATTGTATTTAGAAGACATAGATTTTTATCAAATAAAGCACATAAAAAAGTTTATAAGCTTTCATATTACACACTTACATTAATTTACTTCATGCAGTAAAAACCGGTATGAAGTCGTTAAGACGGCAACCGTATGTGTAAAAGGGTCTTAGTTAGTGCACACGATTATGTATTATATCCACAGATCATTTCACAGATCATTAGTTACTTGTGGTCGTAAACGTGTAAGGTTGTGTCGTTGTTTCATAATTAAATTAAAATTTGGATGTCCTCGAACCAATCTGGTCACAGAAAATAGAATGGTGTGTTTCTTGCTTTTGTGGAGAGACATGAGACAATCTGTCCCAAATTTTAGTTTAATATATACGGTATCCTAAAGTTCAGATGTCCTCGAGCCAATCTGGTCACAGAAAACGGGGTATGTGTAACCTGTAGTGATGCACAATCTCTAACTTTTGTGGAGAGACATGAGACAATCTGTCCTGAATTTTAGGCTAGCGGTTCATACAGCGAAATACCTTGTTTGTTAACGTGTAAGTAAAGTGTGTGTCGTCTGTATGAATGAATTAAATTAAAATTTGGATGTCCTCGAGCCAATCTGGTCACAGAAAATAGAATGTGTGTGTGCCTATGAGTATACGCTATTTCTTATTTTTGTGGAGAGACATGAGACAATCTGTCCCAAAATTTAGTTTAATATATACGGTATCCTAAAGTTCAGATGTCCTCGAGCCAATCTGGTCACAGAAAACGGAGTATGTGTAACCTGTAGCGATGCACAATCTCTAACTTTGTGGAGAGACATGAGACAATCTGTCCTGAATTTTAGGCTAGCGGTTCATACAGCGAAATACCTTGTTTGTTAACGTGTAAGTAAAGTGTGTGTGAACTGAAATAGTGGAATGGCGCCCAATCCGTTTGCTGATCGAACAAGGTAATCCATTTATATTATTGGGCATTCTAATCCACCGAGAGTGACGGAGGCGAACGGAGTGAGCCGAAGGAACGGAAGGTGGAGTAGAATGCCCAATAATATCCTACTATCGCACTTTACAAAAAGCTTGTATATTAGAAGAAAATAACAGTGAAATTAGCCATTATTCATAGTCTTGTTATTTATTGCACAGTGACAGACGGACAGCGAAATCATAGTAATAGGGTCCTATTATACCTTTAAGAGACGGAACCCTAAAACACATCAATATTCCACCTACAAAACAAATAATATTTTATTCATAACCCAACCCCAAGTATCACAATACATTGAAAATCCTTACCAGAGCAAGAACAAGCGTTTTCAATCAGTAAATGGAGACCACAATAAGTTCTAGTGCCGTTAAGGTGCATATGTCACCTTTAGCGAAAAGTTTAAGCGTTCCAATGGATGAAACGGCCCGGTTCACCCACCCTCTAGAGTAAGGTAGCTGTTACATAAGAATAGGGTAAAAGCGGGAGTGATAATCCATTAGCAGCAAAAATATTGTGTTATTTAATTGATATAGGTAAATGAATTTTATATTGATAATGACGTCACAGTAATAAAATATTGTTATAAATCGGTTATGTTTTCGAATTATTTTAAGTTTAAGTAACTTCAGAAATTACATAAATCATCTTAATGAATAAATATGATTGTTTGTTATAGTGAGTGTCTAGGCTCTAAAACTACTTGACCGATTTGAAAAATTCTTTCACTGTTGGAAAGTTACACTATCCTCAGAGAAAATAGGTCATGGTTTATCCGGATACGGGAAGATTCCGTACTTAATATTTAAAAAAAATTGAAAAATAAGAAGAGATTTTAGATTTTCGCGACTTCTACTCATATTTATTTACACAACAAACTGGTCTTACTTATTATAAAAGTATAGATACCCCTTTTTTTCGGACGTTCCGGCCGGTTACTCCGACCATGGTCAATATGGCTGGTTCACATTAAATCGCGAGTAAGAACAAAAGTATGTTGTGTAAAAAAATCTGAAAGGTACTTAATAATAGTCTACATTAAATTCATAGCACAAATTAATTCAGCCACTTGACACGTCGTAAAGGTTGAGTACCCCTCCCAATATGTTTGAGGTTAAACTAATACTATTCCGGTTACTATGCTTTGTTAATTCATAACCACTCCCTTTGCTCCTAAATCGGATAATAAAGCTTAACTACGGGTAACGGTGCCGAACATATGGTATTAACCACAGATCTTGTACCCCTGTTCCTCGAAGGTATATCTTATGAAACACCCCGAGATACTCAGAAATACTGAAATATTACGTTCCTATATTCAAATGAGACGCCTGTATACACATCTACTTACACTAATATTCTAAAGCTGCTGGGTTTGTGTTTGTTTGCCTAAACACGCTAATCTCAAGAACTACTGGTGAGATTTGAAATAATATTCCAATGTTAGATAGCACATTGCTCTAGAAACGTTACTTTTTCTTAGCACTCAAGCTACAACAATCTGCCCTACAAATCTTATTAGATTTTGAACTTTATTGCTGTAGCGATACGGTTCGAAATTGATTGGAAACATTTGAAAATTTTGGGTTACTTGTTGTGTTGGCATCTGAACCTCAACCGCTCGCAAAAATTGCTATTGAAAACTGCTATTTTAAAAATAGAAAAAAAAAGGATTTTGTTTTTTTTAAGACTAAAGAACAAGTTATTTATCCCCGATTTCATGATCTCTAATACTAGATATTTGCTAATTAAATACCATGATCAACTTAATAATAAAATATCCACACACCCCATCTCCAAAATTGAAACCGTGTCCACGAATTCCAAACAAAATAAAACCGTTCAAAAATAGAAAGCCGTCACCGTCACTAAAACCTCACCTGAATCCAGCGGCTGTTCCCTTCTCCGCCTTTATTGGACCGTATTGAGCCTCCGTAAAATGTGTAAAATTGCCAACAGTGGGATTCTAAGGAAAGTTTCGAAACGAGTTTGCTAAGAAAGGCAGCTAAAGAAAACTAAACATCGGAATTGAAGACAAGTGCGCTCCTCGTAATGTTTGACGGTGGAACTTTTTGTGGTTGGATGTGACGGTTTCTTTGATTCTAGAAGTCTTGCTAGAAGCTATTGATAGTCTCGTTTAAAATCTGTAAATTAGGGCCAAGTTGGAGATGTCAATGAACGTCTAATCCAATCCAATTGTAGGCTACAATTAAAATAGCTTCACGGGTGAAGTTTTTGATTTTGGAATGGAATCTTTTTTTCTTCATTCTTCCTTTGAACAAAAATGTGAACTTAATTTTTGGATAAAATAAGTAATATTTATAATGTACTAGCTCGCAACAGCGGTTCAATCATATTCTGCGTGATCTATTCCGCTCACCCGGATAACTGTAGCCTTTCTCATAAATGGGCTATCTAAAACAAATCATTTGACATTATGTACTTTATTACATTTACTGTATTATTCCTTTCTCTTCAATCTTTCAATTAGTAGGTTTTATTTCATTATGCTTGTTAAAGCCACAATTAAATAATTTACCTCCCAAAGATAAAGGATTTTATCATCTAATCGTAAATTAAAACACGAAAAAAACACAAGCTAATTTTGGTGTTTCAAACATAAGAGCGCGTATACCGAATGATGGCAACGTCGCAAATAGCTGTCAAATATTTTCACGTTTTAATTAATTTGTCCAATTTACTATATGCCAATAAGAAATATAGCTCTACAGAGCAATATTTCTAATTTTACTTCTGTAAAATTGTAAAATTAATTAAGACGTAAATATTTGACAGCTATTATATTCGACGTTGCCGCCTATTGGAATACGCGCTCTTAACGTGTGAACTCATAGATCATTATGAATGATAATATAAGCCGTATTCTGCAAAAATCTATTCCATTTTCAGACTTGATGTCTGCGTGTGAACTTAGCGAAAGGATTCTCTGTGAACTTGACAAACTCCAACAATTCATTGGACTGTACACTTAGCAATAGAATTTTTATCGCCCATTACCGAAGGGTCAGTCTGAAATTTTACTGAAGCTTTCCTTATACCAAACTATTCGCGTTTATTAACGGTATGAAGATTAAAGTCAAACTGAGAGAGGGTTAGACCTTTAATTAACTGACCTTGAATGTGATAGTAACTTGGATACGGATTTATAGTGGCTGTCGAAATTCACAGCTTATTTAATGTTGGGTTGTTTGATGCTATGTTTGTGGGTTGTGTCGAAATGTAGCGCATTCTGCTAAGCTCACTCATAATGTAAACTAGCATCTACAAGCGGTCTTACCCGTATCCCGTAAGAACTAGTTACACGCTTCCTGATAAAAAGTCAATACTAAACAAAAGAAACTAATTTTTTTTTCCTATTTCCTTAGTTTTAAGTAATTTATAAGTTTATATACTATATTTATTTTAATTGTATGTTCGAGATAATAAATTTCCTATTGCAAGCAATTCCAAAAACCAACTCGTTTAAATCATCTAAATCATCATGAGTATTCCTTTTATGCCTCGTCTCATACAGAGAAGGAATGAGTGTTAATCACCATGCTTTCTTAAGGTAAATTTCAGACTGTTTTCCTTTATCTTTAATTAAGTTCCATCGATACTTGCCCGACATAGAATCGGACCCTCAAACCCATTTACTACTAGGCCACCACTTCTATAAAGCGGTACGTAAGAATTTTATACAAACAATTTTTCATAACAACCTGGAAAGCAATGTTCCGCACTGTCAGTTACAAAGTACTGACGAGGTGTGAGCTGGTCTCGGTTTAATCAAACCTCTAACTTGTTCCGACAACGTTCCAGAGTAATTGTTTCAACGAAACTAGGTTTA
The DNA here is from genome assembly GCA_958496145.1 of Heliothis peltigera. NCBI lineage: Eukaryota > Metazoa > Arthropoda > Insecta > Lepidoptera > Noctuidae > Heliothis > Heliothis peltigera. Next base: position 1,256,443 of record OY292327.1, read on the forward strand.
ACAGTCGCCAGAGAATTAGCTGCTAAGGATTTCGTGGCGACTTGACGGATTAGAACGTTGGATGGTCTCGTTTTGTGTTTGAATTTTAAGTTGGTCAATATCTTGTGAGCTGTTGGGGCTTAAGAGAAAAAATATTCTGTGTATAAGCCTCTATTTAGGTTTCTTAACTTCATTTTTATAAGTCTATCAGTTATACCTAATAATCTTAGAGGACTATTCAGTTGAATACTTATCATTGTTTTAGGTATAACGATATTGTTAATCTTAGTTCTAAGTCTAGCAGCAGTAGCTTCTATCATGTCCGATATTGCCACTCCTGCCACTACTAAAAATTTACGAGCTTCTTATCCCATTAGAATTCCAGTGTAATCCCTTACGCTGATAATAACTGACAGATTAGGTAATTTCTTAGAGGATACTTACATTTTCATCTATATGTATGTTAGCATATACTCCTTCATGAGCAAATATTCACACACATTATTTTTGGCAATCAGTAAAAAAAACTATAAGCATCCAAATTTACAATTGATTAACACAAAACTTTTGAGGCCACTTAAACGATTGTACCAGCATCCCTCCACATAATTCTTGCCTTACAAGCACAACCTACCTAATTGTTTTAGTTCCCGCTTCACAGTTTGACATGTAATTACAACTGGATAGCCCTGTTTGTTGTTCTATGCAAATAGCGTGTTCCCCTCTGTGTCAATAGTAGCGAGATTTGTTATTGTGACCTTAGAAGCACGGGTTATAGTTGAATAGGGTCTTTCTTAGGTTTGTCTTGGAGTATAACTTCTTTAGGCTCGGATTTGTTAATTAGGTTATGTTTGGATAAAGCTGAATGTGCCTGTATAGTTGGTTGGAGAAAAGCTTAGTATTTATTAATTATGATTAATTCGACTACTACTGCTATTGTTAATAATTTTTAGTGGTATAAACTAGAAGCCACCATTAAATTACATAATAAATATGTATGATATGCAAAGAAAGAAAAACATTTAGGGCCAGTTTCACAGGTTGCTGATGAGTTCCAGATAGTTTAACTGGCAGATAGTGGCTATCTATAACCTGTTAAACTGGCCTTTATTGTTGCAAGACGAATACAACGTCAAAAGTTAATGGTAAAAAAATGCCTTACGCTTATTTTCAACAAAGATCACAGGGTTCGTGAATTAAGATCAATCTAAGATAGTTCAGAAATGATCTAAATGAGATCAATACTGGAACCTACACATCTACAAACAAACTGCAAAACAGCTTGCACTCAAAGTTTCTTATGTAACATGTCTATCGGAGTTAAGGTACTTTACCCTGCGCAGTAATTGGATGGGTCAACAGCTTTATTCGATAACGTTTGAGTCGTCTCGTGCACGAAGAACATAAGTGGATTGTATCCAGTTTGGACGCTTTCTCTTAAAGTACTGGTATATAGTGGTTGTTATTGTTTTTAAGTTTAAGAGCTATTTCTTAGTTCGATTGATTTTATCTGCGTTTCATTTGATAGTTTCCGGACATCGTAATTTAAGAACTTTAGTAATATAAAAAGTAACTATGACATTAAATTTATGTCCTGTTTATGTAACTTTTGACTGTTGTTATAGGTATTTATGGCAGAAAAAGACAAGCTGCTCGACCCCAAATTAAATTGAGGTCAGGTGGTAAGGTACATGATGATGTTCTGCCTATGGGACTAGCCATGCCTTCCCAACACTCCCAACACTGCGTGCATTTTAAGTTTTCCAAAATATAATAAACAGGGCTAATTATTTAGGTACTTGCTACTTAAAAACGTGTACCAATATCTACATAATTATTAGTTAAATTAAGCTTCGCAGTTTTCACGAAGAAAGTATTTCATGAAATCTAAGTCATCCTGCAGTACAGTAGCCCTTCGTAAAAAAAGGTCGCTACTGCGCAGCGGTAGTTTTACAACTACACATGCTACTGATTCGCCAAGATACATCACTTGTAATGGCCATGGACGACCAGTTTCTCCATTTTCAAACAAAACGGTAAACCTGGCGTAGCTGCGGGATTTTGTTTGGCATAGTAATTGTGAACTGGACCCTCGTTGGCTGCATAGGTAAGGTACCGTTCCAGTCGTAAGCAGCCGCATTTTTTCTATTGTTAGGTTTTTGATAGAATTTTTTATGGACTCGATATGAGCCCTAATTTTTTACCTACTTTTTCATAATCATGTCAACATGATTGTTATTATGATAATAATCAACGTACATTTTGGGTTGAATTTTGTTTGAGGAATACAGATTTTAAAGGTTTAGTTCAAACACTATCTGTATATGTACAATTATAAACTACAAATTGTCATAAACTTTATCTACCGTATATGCATATAATTAACAATTAATTTAGTCATTCAGAAATAAGGCTCTGTGTCATAAGCTGTAAGTCATAATGATCTCTCAAACAATAAATTGAACCAATAGGTACTCAAACTTTAGAAACGTTCTTTATTACAAAAAATAAACTATTTTTTATAAACCTCTCGAATGTTTTGAGGTCTTTGTCCCATCCGATGTGATTTGAATTCAATAAACGCCCGAGGATCGCTTTCCATGGAAATGAAGGTAGTCACTTTTATTTCGCAAGAGAAAGAATAATTCTATTGGCTGGTAATCATTCTAGAGATTGGAGGTAGATATTAAAAATCCCGCGAAGCTATTCAGGCTCTCGATAGCTTTGCCGTTTTCATTGTTGGAAGATTAATGCACAAATTTTGTTTTTGGTTTTTTGACTGGTTTTTGTTTGGTGATTTTGTTTTGTTTTTTATTGATATTGTTCATAGTGGACACTTAAAAAAGATAAAGTAGAATCTGTGTGTTAAGTGGTATATAATATTATAAAGAAACTAAGTACTGTTTTTCTGTGTGATTGCTAGTGAAAAATGAGGCGAGGGTATCCACCTTACACAGGTGAGTTATTTTTGGGCATAAATTAGTTTTAAACATTTCCATATTTGTAGCATTAAATTCATTATCCTTGCATTAATATGCGTAAACAGAGATGTTATTCACAGTTTTTATTTGTGTGAAAATTAAAACAGAAAGAAACTAGGTTCGGGCATCAAGTAGGTATAGGTAGTTTTATATCCATGTGCAAAATGCGGGCGCAACCACGAGAAACAACTAGTAATAGTAAACATAGTAGCGGACTGCTCAAAAAAAGGCAACCGATTAAAACTCACCGAACTATCGTAAGTTCGGTAAGATCAGATGCGAATCAACATAATTCACAGTTTCATGAAAATTCAATTGAATTTGTCCATTTTAATAAGTTTAATTAATAGATAGGGAGTGAAATGGCGCCTTTTGCGCTATCAATTGACGTATTTCGCATATACCATTGATGTATGCATTTTGATTTAATTAATCAGATAATTATCTACGTTCTGTATGCTATGCGTCCTATAAGTTATGGAGGCGTTCCATATTTAAATTACAATGGCTGGCGTAAGTGGGTGGACGTTATTCGAATTTCGAATAATTGACACAATATAAAACTGTTCGACATATTTCGGAATTTAATTTGAATGTCTGACTGGAATGTTTTTAAATAACTTCTGTACTGTTTATTGTTATGTAATTATTTGCTGCGTTCGGAAATCATTTTAAAAATGTATAAAATTAATAACAATGATTTATTATAATTACCATATTTGTGCCCTTTAATAAAAACATAGCAACACTGACATTTGGTATAAAGATGTTTTTCTTTAACTAAACTCGTCGGCTATATTTACATTATTATGATCTAGTTGTAGTTCAAAGTAACAACTGAGTGGAAGGCCTGCATATTGTGATATAGATGGAGATTGTTCCAATCTATGGACGTGCTAGAAATAACAAATTATATGAGTACGACTCACCTTTACGCTGCACCAGCTGACATTCCCAGTAGTTCGAAGGCACCGCAACAAACGGTGTTCACTAAAACTACACTTTGGAAGATCGCACACGCAATAATCCGATCACTGTTATACTCATATCACTCTTCACTTTCCAAGACTGTCAATTTTTTCTTTTTTTTTAAGCCACGTGGGTACTCGTCGTCATAGTTGCCAGTGTCATTTGTGAACAACGGTAGAGGTCGCATAAGTAAAGACGCCATGAAAATGTCAAATTATCCCAATAAACTTTGAACCATATGCTTGATTGATAAAGTTGAAAATCTATTAAGGAAATTTGACACATTGTAGCACTATCTTAATGTGCTAGCGTCTATACATACTCAACCCTCTTCTATCATACCTACTAGCAACTAAATAAGTCTATTGTGCAAATTATTTTTTGTGTGCACCAAAAATATGAGCAACACAATTTTATATAAAAGTCGTGTAAACAATATTAGCTTATCCAGAACAGGTTAAGCTATTAGACAATTTGTGTCTGCCTGTAATTTTCCAACGACCAAACGAAACCAAGGTAATGTAGTACAAATTGTAGAATTAGGTATAGTGTTAGTAATTACCTAGCCTTGTCACAAAGAGCTTTACTTACTGCTAATTTCAAGCGAAGCTGCCAACGAAATTGGTTGGATAATTTGTTCACGCGCTCTTCGTACTGTTAAATGCATTTTTTGAAGCGTTTCGCGTTGTATGAAAAGCCTCTGTATATCTGGGTCATGTAGGTCGGGGGGATTTTGTTATGAATAGATTTAAATGTCTTCTAAATACTAACTACAAAGAACAATACCTATTCTAAACCTTTTGATTGGCATAATTCATCTCTCTACATATGTAGGTTGGCTCGCGATAGATAACAGTATTGTAAACCTCATTATTGGGACAGTCCATCTCCCAAAAATAAGTAAGTAGTAGTTTGAAATAGACATAAGCCCTTCTATTTACAAGCTAAATGACTAAAAGTAGCAAAAACATTTTCAACATAATATCTACTAACAAACAATTTAAACGAACAAAAAAAATAATGCAAAGTCGAATAAGTGAAATATTCGCGCTCACTGCAGTTAACTGACAAAATGAACATCGAGAATAAAAGTCGCGGCATGTTCACACGAAATTATCTCGTGTAAAAAGAGAAGCAGCTCTAAATGTAGCGAGCTCTATTGTTTCACAGAATAATGCGCACTTGTACACATTATTTATGCCGCCATTACGACAGGTCATGCCGATAGTTCTAGCAATAACCATCCTATCATTAATTTAAATTGAATTATTAAGTTTGTTAGCGAACCTGCCAATTTTAATTAGACCCCCAATATTACACTTCGATAACACATGTGAGCTTATGTCTCACGCGAAGATTTGAATATGGGAGGGGGAGGCGGCTCAAGCTACACTGGCCGTAATTCATTATATGGGTTCTTGGTCTAGAGATTATGTCCCAGCTAAGGTCCTGATAACAAAATTGGAACCTCTTGGGCTCGATTCGGTGATTAACAGCTACATGATACGTGTACCCAAAAGGCAGTGTTTGGGAAGGTGTTAACTTCAGTAATATTAGAACTTAAGTTAATATCTCGTCCCAAGAGGCTGGCTTTGAGTAGTTTTAAGGCTTCGGCAAGTTTCAGCTAAAGTAAACAAGGTTATTATAACTTGTGCTGTGTAAATGACACGTGTGTAGGGTTTGATTGACTTCAGCGGAAAATTAACATTTTATGCTGCATTATTAGGAGGCATTACGGGTGCTACCGAGCACTTATGCGCATGTTTACTAATAAAATTGACTATGCTAGTCACTGGAGAACGACACAAGCGAGCTGCGTGTCATATCTCCCACATGAAATCATAGTAGTAACAAATCACCATAGCCTAATACGGCAGTCATCATCATCCTCCTGCCCTTATCTCAAGTTTTAATTGGGGTCGGTGCAGCATGCTTTTATCTTCCACACTCTTCTATCTGCCGTCATCTTACGAGTTACATTCTTTCTAGCCATATCAACTTGCACGCAATCCATCCATATTTTCTTTCGTCGTCCCCTTATTCTACATATATCCATCTACATTCATAATCAAGACATCTAATACGGCAGTCAGGATATAAAAATAAATAAAAGAGAAAAATACATGACGATAGTAGATATTTGACAACTAAGCATTTTGCCAGTTTAATAATAAACATAAAGCCCACGAGCGAAATTATTAAGTATCAAAATTGAGCTGCTGTTTCTGGGCTTCTTACACATTATTTTGAATGAAAAAGTCGTCAAACGCTATTGGCTTCCCATCGAATGGCATACCCTATTCACAGCCACATTTTCTACAAAACCAAACAAGACAGCGAACTCACCAAGATAAGAAAACAGATGAATATATTTTTCAACAAAATGCAGCTCATAGTCCCAAGTGAACTAAGTTCAACGGCTACTCTAACAGAAGCTATTTCAACAAAGTGAGCTTTAAATATTCAAACTTTCTAAGTGGTTCCTTGGAAAGTGACATCGTCCAGAACCAGTAAATCATCAAAGCACTTTTAAATTAAACCCGAAAACGTCATGATTTCATTTGAAGACATTCTGATGCAAATTTCTGGGGTAAATTAGCCCTTTACAGAATTTCTGAGAGGAACTAACTTTAGTAAAATTAATTTAGTGGGCCCGTCATTGTGCTGAATACAAAGTTAATTTTCTTGACGGCTGTCTTGCATGAACAACCTCTTTGAACAGTTGTGTGCGTAACTATTTTGGCTATGGCCGGACATACTGATGTAATAGTAGCTGTTTGCGGATCGATCGTTCCGTTTGAGTCATTTGTAAATTGTGTGTTATTTGTTGGGTTCCGAGCAAAATATTTGCCTTGGTAAGTTTCAGTCTAGTTTTTATTGTATTGTACAGTTGATGATGAATTTAATTTTATTTTATACTAGCTTTTGGGTAGTTGGTAACTACTGTATCCTAAAGCCTCAATAAATGGGCTATTTAATACTGAAAGTATAGGTCCAGAATTATACGTACATACATGTAAGTATATAAAAAGGTATTTAATTAGATTTTTTCTTTACCATAACTTGAAGGATTTTCGCTTAATATTATAATAAGATTTATCACTAAAAATAATTAAATCTAAGTTAACAACAACCCCTACCATGTGTTCACATAATATCAACAATTAATGATCATTAAGTCTTCAAAACAGAATCCCAAAAACACTCAATTCTAATATTATCAAATTACCAAATAGGTAATTACACTCCTATGATAGTAACCAACAGATAAATATACACACTGTATACAAACAGGAAAAACCACGCCAAAAAATACACGTTTTTATTTGTTCATTAAGGTTTCCCATGTCTTGTGCAAACTAATCAAAATACATAATACTTTAATAGTTTGGAAACAGACTTCACACTTAACTAGTAACACTTAGCGCGGTCGGTTAATAGATGGCTGTCCATCTTGTCATGACGAGTTCATGTTCTTCCGTGCTTCGGAAGGCACGTTAAATGGCGGCTGTCATTTGTACGTATTTAGCAGTCGTTACATATAGTCAGTTAGAAGCCAGAAAGTCTAACAGCCAGTCTTACCAAAGGGTATAGTTATTCCCAGGTGGCCGGTACGAGGAGGTTCATGTAAAACACTGGTACTCAGCTGCATCTGGTTAGACTGGATGTCGACTCCAACATACTTTGGAAAAAGGCTAGACAGCTGATGATGACGTTTAGTACTGTAATAATACGTTTTTCAACATGTTTAAGTCAACAATAAACAAAAAAAAACGCGCTATTAACATCCTTAAACCAAAAATATTCGCCAAGAATACGCCGGGACGTTTTGGTCACAAGGCAGATGTTATAAATTGTTCTTTAATTGCTGCGCTAAACATTTTACGTACGTTTGAGGACAAACCGCTAATGCATACAACTTGAAAAATAAGGAAACTGTCCCGTGTTCTGTTTTTCACCGTCTTTTTTTCCCTTAACAAGTAATTTAGTACGTTGATGGGAACGAAAAGTGAACATTACTGCTTTTGTTTGGTATTTGTTTAAGAATTTTTCGTTTTTCGTCGCATTTTGAGTTTGTTCTAAAAAGGTAGTCTTTTGTTTTTTTGGTGTGTTGACCCGTCAATGACCCGTTGACTATACTTGTAGAAGTGAATTTCATGGTAGTACGTAGCTGAGCCCTTGGCTGGAGGCCTTAAATTCTAGGCATCCACTGGGATTGACAAGGCAATTACAGGGTTAAGCAGTGAACAGCCTCTCTAGGTTGAACTGCGAAATGACATTCAATAAAAAAGTACGTAGCTGCCGATATGCCGGATATGTGTCGGTATTTGTTGCAAAATTTACAAACATTAAAATTCAGCTTGGCAAAAAAAAGCATTCTACTACAGTGCAAAATCTTTCAGTATACATTATTGACATTATTTTACTAATACAAAGCAATCTACCATATTTACCTTTTCATTATAGGCAAAATTCTGCCCATCCTCATCACAATTTCTGAAAGCTTCGCTAAATAAAAGCCATTACAGAGAACATAAGCCTTCCTAATTTAAATTTTAAAAGCGTCAAAATGGCGCCTTTCCAAGTTCACACCAACTAGTGTGACACAGTCAGGTGGTCTAAGTAGTCGGTCACTTCGCTACAGCCGGCAATTTATAGCCCCCGGGTAACAAAAGAACGCTCAGCTTTAGTAATGGACGAGAAATAGTGGTTTAATTTCACGTACGAAATAAGTGGGTAGTTTAATGTGAGAAAATTAAATTTTGTGCAAATTGATACTGAGGACAACGCCCGCCTCGTTTGTCAACCTGTCGCATAGCGTGATTGCTGTGTGTCTGGTCTCGGTTACGATTCCTGGGTCGGGCCGAAATCGCTTTGTGAGTTTTAGGAGACTTTCATAAAGTACCTCGAAGTTGGTGATTGATTTACCCGTGCATACGAGTGCACCTGTGTCTGCGCAAATGCTTGTGCATTATAATATGTCCTGCGCAGCTGCTGGCTGATCTCCTTAGAGAGAACAGCCGCCCTTTCTGGCAATCGGTCCGGACGCCTTTTCTAGAGAAAAACAAAATAAACGAAACGTAGCTGATAATTTCGCTACTAATTTACTGTCAAAAAGGATTAGCAAATAAAATCGTGAACGAATATAGGGTTTCAAAACATCCAGACGGTTATATTATATTTAGTACCTGAAGTCTTCAAAACCCTTCGAAAGCTCATACATATTTCTCGATTCAATATCATAACATACTATACCCATAAAATTAATCTTCAATCGGCTATAACAATAACCGTTTCTGTCCAATAACCTGACTAAGTGTAACTTGACCTGCCATGTCCAGGGCACGCTGAACGGACTATTAATGCGTCGTTCAACATAAAAGGTTGAAGCTCTTAAGCAGATATATTTACTGAATAGATGCTGACGAACCATTCATAGTGAGGCGTATTACACACTACCACGTTGACCTCAGATAATTTGGATTTTATGCATAATACACAAAGTGGTACACTATACCTACAGTTATTGCATCCATTAAGACATTTTTTTTTCGTAGGAAATCATCAAATGACCCCTCCCGCTGAGGGTGCAGCTGGAGGGAGTGCCAGACTCTTACTGCCTAAAACCCACTATGTTCCTTCAGCAGGCTTAGCATGGCAACCGTAGAAACAAGTTTTGTTTACCGGAGATTGGATATAATGACAGAAAAGTGACAGATTGACGTAGGATTTCTTTTGACATTTTTTGAAGTAATTTTTCTTTTCTTCCATTGACATAAAGCTACAAGTGATTATATGCGAGTTGACAAGTGGTGCAATGCTCGGGCAGAAGACATGTTGACATTGACAGAAAGAGCTTTGTCTTTTCTTGATAGAATACTCGTAGATATAAAATCGCCATGCTAAGCCTGCTGGAGGTCCCTATGTGCCAGGGCCACGGTATCTCTTAGGAACAACCCGCAGCCCAGGCAGACTCTAGCCCTAAAGGGGTCCTATGTTGCTGACATCTCTTCGAGGAGCGCGTGGATCCATTAAATCATCAGCCTTAATAATTTATTATAGCCAAAAATAGCCATATAATAGCCAACAGCTTTTTATGGTGTCAACAATGGGTTTGACCACCTAATAAGCCTTAATTTGCGTTTTCACAAACCTGTCCGACTATTTCTGCCATTGAATTGTAACAACGACTACTTCTAAATACATTTGAGATGATTTAGTTCAACTTTGTCTTGTCAGACAAGAACGTAACAATTTCTTATATTCTTATCTTCAAATCCAAACTTCAGTCATGTTTGTGACACACTATACTTAAAGGCCAATCAGTTTATTTACCTATTCTTCAGGCTAATGCATCCAGGTTCTGGCAGCAGCCTTTCACAAACTGTTAACATGTCTACGCTACCATGTGTACAACTTTTGCATAGCTTCGTGCGTCAAGCGTGACGCGTGCTAGTGTGTGATCCGCCTTACTCATATTTTACATTTTACACGTGGCAAGGTAAGTGGCCAGGTCACTCCGCTGTACAATGGCTCTAAATTTAGTGCCTCTAGCGTGTTACACCTAGATTTTGTTTCTGAATAGATTTTAAGGGACAGAGTGTCGGAGTTGTTAATTTTGATTTAAATATTCATCATTCTAAAAACGGTGTGTTTTCTTTCTCTATTGTTTAAAGGACGGTGTTTTATGCTAACAATATCTTTTGATTAAGTTGAGATAAACTTTTTGCTTACGGACGAAAAGTTTTTGATATTTGAGTCTTTGAGTCTTATGTCTAAATTCACCATCCATAAGCGAAATGGATCGTTACTTGTTGTGCGTGTACTAGTAGTCGCAGGTCGCGATGTGACTGATGTGCACGGGGTCTCGGGTTCAAATCCCGTGTCGAGCTGAAATCGCTTTGTGAGTTTTATGAAATTTCACAAAAGCAGCCCGGAGTCCTTTTGTTGAAGTTACATAAAATCCACAAAAGTTGGTGATACTCCCGTGCATTGGCGAGCACTTGTCAACCCTGCGCCTGATCTCTCATCGGTCGTGTAGAGTTAGAGAGATGGAATAGACAGTATACATGTGCAATCGCTTCCGAGCCATAATATCTCTTGCGCTGCTGGCAGATCTCCTTTGATAACCGTGATATGAACGAGGCTAAGAGTAAATAGCAGTCGATGCTCAAAATATACACGAAAGAAGCTAAAACTAAATAAAATACGATCAAAAACAAATTACTCTTTCAATTAACCATACTAAAACAAAATACTTTTTTCAAAAACATGTGTCCAACATTCAACGGTTTCAGAAAGCGCCGTAAAATTGAAAATGGGATGCAATATTCGCAAACACATTTTAGGTATATGTTTTTTAGTTTTTAATGTAACATTCGCTCTAAAAGCGAGGTGTAAAGATACGAGGGTACACAAGTAGAGTTGTACTAAGTGCTAGGTCACAGCTTCAACGGTCTTGTGGAAATTTATAGCCCGAAGCTACACTAAGAGTGCGCTTGGATTATCCACGTTGTTGTTGAAAAAAATCCATACGGATTAAAACGTAAATATTTTTATTGGATACTTTTGAAGTATATTTTTGAAGTCATTAATCAGTCACAAATCACTGATAGTTGTTATGTAGATTATAGCAGTAAGCATTTTTTATTTTAATGTCGGATATAATTAAATTCTGCCTGGGCTGCGAAATGTTCGCAAGAGTTACCGTGGCCCTGGCACACAGGACCGAAAGAAGATAGTGGGTTTTAGTCGGTAAGAGTCTGACACTCCAGCTGCACCCTCAACGGGAGGAAATTATATCATCAAATGACCCTTCTCGCCGTGGCTGCAGCTGGAGAGAGTGTGAGACTTTTCTTTAAACCCACTTAGGTAGATCTTTCTGGAAGTCTTTGGATGCCAGGGCCCCCGTGACACTTGCAAACAATCCGCGGCACGGCAGTTAGAACTTCTGTTAGTTTTTTTTAGATTTTGAAATACCCAAAGAAAATTAAAATATTTTCGAAAACGAAATTATCATTATAATTATTATAATAGTATGGACTACGGTTTGTCAGATTAAAAATAAATTAACCTGTACACAATAAGGCGAGTTTAACGTGTCCGAAACATCGTCAGTTCAGCGTTTAATAAAATTAAAGCGCTTTATTTTCAATGCTACCGTGACTCTGCAACATTTTACAACAGAATTAAATTATTATCTCGATGGACTTGTGTTTAAAAAAGTTCATTTTCAAGGACTTCTACATTGAAATATTTTGTTTGTATTTTGTTATAATTTCTCTAATCACTCACAGTGTACATAAAACTATAGAGTTGCTATATTAATGGATTGGTATTTTAACGTTTTAGTCAAATAATAAACAATAATTCTAGACACGCAAATAATCATTTCGCCTTTTTAACGACCCACTGCTGGGTACAAACCTCCTCATACAGAGAAGGATTCAGTAATCACCACAATAACTCAAAGTGGGTGATTTCGGACTATAATAATTAGTTCAGGTTTCCTTGAGAGGCTTTCCTTCACCTTTAATCAGTCATTGGTATCCAAGATTATAACGTAATTAGAAAAGTTGCATTAGTACTTGCCTGACCTTGAATCGAACCTGAACACTTATACTTGACAGGCTGCTTTAGCGACTAGGCTATCACGACCCATAAAAATTAAAAGTTACCTCTTTCAGTCGTTTACTTAATAAAAACTTATTTTTCCTCTCAAAATATAAACAAGCCACAGACATGACCTAGATACCTCAGTCTGGATAAGCTCCTTCGAACCGCCCGCAAAGCACAAAAGATTACAGAAACAAACAAATAAATAAAATCCGCAATATTTTTAAGAAAGCCACTAGTTTATAGGACATAACGTTCGGTCGCCAGCATGGCATTCACAGCATGATATATGATGGCAAGCTAACTGCGCGGAAGTTCAACATTTGTATGGGAAGTCGTAATTTTATGTGTCCCACTGCTCACAGAATAAATATCATAGTGTTTTGTCGTTAAAAAATTTCGATAAAAATTTGTCTGTTGTTACGTAGTAGGTATTTTTGTGTGAACTTTTTAAACTGTCTGATAACTGGCATGATAAGAGTTTCTAAAGGGAATGTCGATATTTTCTGTGACTCAAGGGTTAGAATGAAAGTGTGTTTTAGTCAGAAAAATTCTAACACTCCCTCCAGCTGCACCTACAGCGTAAGCAGACATTTGATGATTTTCCATTGAATAAAAAGAATTGGTCATTACCTTGACTAAAATTTCTACGTCCAGTTCTTCACAGTGACCTTATACGATATAAGATGTCAGGAAAATTTATTCTGCCGATATGTTAACTTGTCTGCTGAAACAGAAAATTTAACGTACATGAGCCAGTAGGTCATCCTACCCGAATCTGTCAAATGTTAAACACATTACACACATACCAATTGATTATTAACCTTCCGGTATTTTGACAAGGTTGAAAATCTATTAAAGAAATTTGAAAGATTGAGTTAGGTTGATGTGCTGGCATCTGTGTGTAACAAAATGCAGATAATTGACGGAAATTGCCTGCACATCTAGAAGTTATTTAAATTGAAATAAAAAATCTTAGAAAAAAATGGTCAATGCCAAAATTTGCAAAAAATGACAACGTAAAGTTGAAAAAACGTGTTAGGTCTTACTTAGAAATACCCTTTAAATAACAAAACAATTCGCTTATAAATGTAAGAAATGGCACGGTTATTAAGCATAGCTTTTAGTAATAAAAGCCGAGGCGGGCACGTAGACACAATCAAGTGGAATTGAACTGAACACCTAGAGAAATGCTGGTCTCTCCTCTAAGTGGACGCTCGTGATCTTTCACAAAGGTCAAGTGAGTACCGGACTTTACAATAGTTTTTTAAAGCTATTTTTTATTAATAGCAATTATGTAAAGTTGTTAAAAAGGTCAGTTCAATTCCAAATAGAATCAACGTCAGCTTTCTTTATCATCCCACTTCTGGGCACAGGCCTTCTAACACAGAGAAGGATTGAGCACTAATCACCATGCCAGCTCAATGCTGGCTGGTGATTTCACACTTTGTTGTAATCCAGTTATCCTTAAGGTATTTTCCTTCACCTTTAATCAGTCATAGAAAAGTGACATTGGTACTTGGAATCGAACCCGCATTTGTAGTCACATACTCGTAGTCTAACCACTAGGCCACCACGACGTACCACCACCACTCCAAGCAGATAAACTAAATATACTGGTGTTTGGAGAGACTTTACGTCAATAGAGCAACCCGTGAGAATAAAAAAGAATATATTATATTTCAGACCTATCTGATCTAATATTGAGATATTTCTTAGATAATTTCCTGAAATTAGCATGTTCAAACAAACAAAAATAAAATTTGCATTATATTATTAACATTGATTAACGAAGCAATAAATCTGGAGTGTCAATAGGTTAGACATATTTTGTCTTCTGTAACCTATTAAACTCTAAGGATTTTATTTATATTTCAAGCAAGTCTTTAATATAGAATGTAACTTATAAAATAACCGCTGAGAATAGGATTGAATCTTAAATACCAAATGAGTTCTGCAGGAAACTAATTACTTGATTGCATTGGGGAGATAAAATTAGTTCGTGGCCTTCTTCATTCTGTACTATTTACTGTCGTGCAGTATCATAGGTTGTACGTTTTAAAATAGAATTGTGTTCCTAATAAAATATCTAAGTTGGCTTATTTTTATATTTATGTATTTAAAATATAAACGGCTTTTTTTTCGTTGGAAATCATCAAATGACCCCTCCCGCCGAGAGAGCTGTAGTTATTCTCTGATTCTTACTGATTAAAACCCACTATGTTCCTTCTGGAGGTCCCTGTGTGCCTGGGCCGCAGTATCTCTTGCGAACAACCCGCAGTCCAGGCGGAATTTGAACTTTAAACGGCTCTCGTGAACAATTTGGTTTTTGTCGGTTATCCTCTACTGCCTTTTAACTGTCGATATGTTGCGCAATAACACAAACTGTTTATAATTAGCACAGTAGTTTCCGAGATAAGCGCGTTCAACCAAACAAACAACTCTTTCAACTGTTAAGTAGATGACGATAGAAAATAAATCCCGAAGACAAATCCATCCAACAAAAAAAGGCCCTTAATCACCCCAAAAAGCAACATCAGTTCATAAATTAGGAGCAAAATATATCGCAGGCTATCTGTGCAAGAGCTTAGCAGCCGTGTTTGGGCACCCAGCATCCCAAGTCGACCAACAACAACGCCCTGGAACCTTTCCAACCACAAATCGTGGAATTTATTTGCCTTCAACCGTTGCTAGTGCATCTACGTGGATAGTATACAAAATGCATTGATACAAAGATGTTCGATTACTGGAAGTGACATGATACTTATCTGATTAAAGTGATTGGTTTTCGTAAATATACCTACAATTAACCTAAGTGGAAATGACACAAGCTCAGTCGTCGAATTGTCCATCGGCAGATTGTTCTTTTGATATATGAATATATAAATTAGTTCTGGTTAATATCTCCTACAACAGAGTAAAGTTTCTTTTTGCTATCGTAAATTCACACTACTTGCTCTCTCACTACTTGTCGACATCGGCATCGACGTTACCGTTTGTCATAAAAAAATAGAACAGAGTAAAGTACCGTGTTTTTCATAAGTACAAGAGAGGTAGCTATCGTGGTTATTACTTGTTGCTATCTGCTTAGTATTTTTTACATCATTGCTTAAGAACTGCTAGATATGCACGACGATGTTTACTACTGTTCGCAATGCCAATCATTACATTTGACTGGCAATGTGAATGTGTATTGCCAACATAACTTTCTAACAGTACCATATTATTTTCGTTAATTTATGCCCCATCTAGTATCTCTACATCTGTGCAAACAGACTTGTAGCGGGAGGCCGTATTTTACTCAGTTCAGTTCAGTTATGGCGTTGCAACTCAAGTATTTGTGATAAATAAAGTCACAATACGTACGAGTTTCATCTTCTGGTCGCTTAGTTTGAAGTGAACGCTTATTGGAAGCGGTAAAAATTAGTACTTGACATTTTTATATTGTAAAGTTTTCTATTTTTTTAATTACATAATATTTGGAAATGTAATTTTAGGGTCAATAAATGAATAAACTAGAAAAAAAGATATATTCCTAACGTAGATTTGAAATGATACAGATATTATTTAGTTGCTGCACGCTTCCACAATGTTTGATCGATACAAATTAAACAATCTTGTACTAAATTAATAAAATCCAGAAGAAAATAATCTATTTTATAGGGACAGAAAGTAACTCCGCTGAGTACAAAGTACCTACTAATCGAGGTTCTGCCCGTGCCCTGAAGAAACTTCTTCTCATACTCGGATATAAGTAGCCTAAGACATAGGCTTTCAGGTTCTAGAATCAAATTTCAAATAAATTGGATACCTACGTAGTTTTCTCGTCCATGAGTGACAGACAGAGTTACAGTATAAGTAAGAATTTACACACAAAAAATATTACGATAAATATCTGCGTGTCTGCTTATGAAAGAAATAATAATATCAAGTACTTATCTTACTCTACGTTCGCACGGAAACATGACCGGATCGGATATTTGCAGGACACGGTTCAATTCCAATATAATTTATATGTATGAGTTCACACGTGCATTGGCTTTGTAGAACTGGCAATACATAGTGACCAATTCATATCCTGCAAAATTGTGATCCAGTTATGTCATCACACGTGTGTGTTAATTCCAAGCTTCTCTATGTCTTGAGGAAGTTCAATCAACTTTTTGTCTTTCATCTTAACCGGACAAGGTGACCCTAATGTTATAATTCGAATTATATTTTTGTGTAATTGGTGTCAAGCCATGTAGGTAAACCATAAATTAAAAAAATAAGTACTTTTTAGCGAAAGCATAAACCTATTATAGTTTAAAAAAATAATGGCGTCTAGAGCGATTGTCGGCCACGGCCCAGTGTCTGTTTTCTGTAAGGAGATCAGCCGGCTGCGCAGGACATATTATAGTGCATAAAAATTTGCACAGACCCTATTCCCTCAATCTCACTGCCCGATGAGACGGTAACCCAACACGATCGGAGAGAGATCAGTGCGAGTGTCTTAAACAGTAACTTCCAGATGCCTACCTTGTGAAAGTTTATTAAAACTCATAAAGCGATTTCGGCCCTAGAATCAAACCCCAAGAACAAAGCAGTTGCGTTATGTGACTATAATTATACCAACGAGACAGCTAACTACTAAGTATAGTATCAACTTAAATACCCCAGGGAAGCGTTACTTAAATACCTGATATCCTTACCCAGGGTATTCCCAGAATCTAAATGTTAAACCATCTAATATACGACGAGTTCATTATTGAAATAACCCACCTTTCCCTTGCCAACATAATTAACTACATACTTTTATTATTGCAATTCTTCAAAGACCACTTTACTCCTCTTACGTATACATTACAAACGTTACCTTCTAATTATCTATACCATATCACTCAATTCGACCTTTGACCTAAACACAATTATCTTCTTAATTAACTTTAGTACAGCATAATTACATCAATTTCCATACTTTATAAGACCCATGGAATAATGAAGGGTATTTTAAAAATAACAGGTTAACTTTTGCGGCGTCCAATGAAAAAATACAGCGACGAAACAACTGTTTAATTTACCTGGGAAATGTTTATTATCTTTAGGGAAATTTAACAGAATCGTGACTCGAATGGGGAATGCTGTGTTTTCATCAAACGTTCCCCTCGCAGGGGCGTTACAGCTTTATTTTATTGTAATCATCAAATAAACGTAATAAAAAAAATAAGTAATTTTTTACAGGGCAAGTGGATCTTAGTTGTGTAATTCTTATGTTCGTTTTTAATTAAGCCATTTATAACGATTTAATTTTTAAAATATAATATATCTCAGTTGACTATTCAGCATATCCTATTATTTTTCAAAAATAAAAATAACGGTAGGCGGATAATACAAAAAAACGACCACGTTGGCGCAATGGTAACCACGCCGGACTGCCGAGCTAAGGGTTCCAGGTTTGATTACCAGCACGGTCGACATTTGTGTGACGAGCAAGCTTGTTGGCTGTGGTCTGGGTGGTTTTACAAATATATCTGTGTTAAGGTATACGTAGTTTCTCAATTGTGTTGGCACCCATAACAGAAGCTAATCAGTATCTTACCTTGGTGCTTACCGAGCGTGTGTGAAAAAGGTGTCCCGATATTATAAAAAAAAAAACACAGCAACCTTCATCACTAACACCTATACCCACTCACAAACATAATATCACCAAAAACGCATTTGAGCACCGAAAAGTACTCCCAGGGTTCTTCCTCGAGACGTATAGACCATGATATTCGGCCCTGTCGAAGAATGACGTATGCATTATTCATAGAATATTTTATCTTTTCACTGGGAACAGGGAATCATGTATGTTTTAAGACTTGTCCTCGGATCACGACGCTTTTCTCTCTCGATGAAGATGTGGACGAATTTCAATAACGCGTTTGTTTTTTTATTGTTTTAGTTATTGCTACAGGGTTGTTGGTTATGATAATTGTATAAAGAATGGATATTCTGCTGACTTTGTTTGTTCTAGACAACAACAAACTTTCGGTACAGAAGCCAGCAAGTAAACCTGCCCAAATATGTCAAATGTTACCAATCAAATATTACTACCTTCCAGTATAGTGATAAGGTTGAAAATCTATTTGACAGATTGATACACCGTGACTTTTTGGTCGTCTTACAAAAGTGGTCCACTCAATGTATCCGTCATAAAATACCTTTAAATGCGATTATTATTTTTGTATCATTCAAATTAGAAATACGAAACACCCTATTAAAAATGTTTAGATCATTTTCATCTCCATTTGTCAGAAGACAATGGTGTTTCTTACCACGTCTTGCGTCATAATATTGAATATTTATTCTATTTTTAAAGTATTCAAATCTTAAAAATTATTTTTTTTGTTATGAACGTTTACTAGTCTTTGGATACATGAACTTGGCTGCTTTTGTAAGACGACTAAAAAATCACGGTGTATATGTATGTAAATCTCACAAGTCCAGTTAAATAAAGACCTTGGCTGCAGCCAGTCTGAACTGTTACCATGGGAAGACTTAGCCATTAAATATTTGATAGTTTACAGCACTGTTCTAGCTTCCACAGTTGCAACTATTGAATTATTTGAGCTGACTTCCATCTTCTAAAAAAGTATAAAATAGCTTAAAGTAAAACAAGATTTCACATGAAAAATGGCAGATTAATAAATAATTGATTAATAATAACAATAAAATTAATAACTGCCTGATGGTGTTTTAATAATTGATCAAGGCTTATTTTGTATCCATTATTAAAACAGGCACAGGCACAGGCAGTTATTAATTTTATAGTTATTTTTTGCACCCTCAGCGAGAGGGGTCATTTGATGATTTCCCATGAAAAAAAAGGCTTATTATGTATATGTAGAGATTTTGAGCTCATATGAATCTATCCTACTCTTTACCTATTTACTGCCATTACAAATCAACGTCAATTTAATCCGCCGTTTCAACAAAATTCTATCCTCAGCTTCGCTTTATCTCGGGTTCGATTAATCTTAGCAAATAAATAATGACTCCTGTCAAATGCTTAGCTCGTTATCGCGATAGGCTATTGCAACAATGCGCTGGACGCTTTCCAAACGCATCATGCACGTCATATTTTAAAGGAAATGCAGCGGGTTTTTAGTTGCATTGACCATTTTTTATTATTGGAGATTTTTTTTGCTAGTTAAAAATATTTGTCAATTTTCAGTAACTTTATTATGGAGAACAAAATAACGAATTTATTTTTCTGAAGACAATTTGTTGGTTACAGTAGGTATCTCACACAAAATATTTATCTCTCTTTCTCATACGTAACAAAAGAAAGGATGTTTTTTTTAATGTATTTCTTTTTCATTTCTCTTTCTGCTCTGCCGAGTCTAAAATTGAGTTACCTGCACATATTAACGACTACATTACTTAGATCCTAAGGGAACTAATACCTGCACAGTTTCATCAAAATCTGTTAAGCTGTTTGCGCGTGAAGAAGAAAAACACACACAAATTTTCAGTTTCTTAACATTAGTGTAATATTTAAGAATCTAGGTAGCTTTAAATCTAGTAACATGGCTATTTAACAGTTAAACAAATTGATTACAGCTGTACACTGTTCTAATTACACATTTTCCTGTAATTACGCCATTTCTCAATCTTCTAGCCACTTCTAAAAGTCTACGCGTATGACTTGCACGTTATTCACGTATTTTCCTCCCCATCGTCCAAGAGTATGTAAGTTGACAACTCACTGAACAAATATGTCGGGACAACATACTAACTTTAGCAACTCAACTCCGCCTGGATTTCTTGTAGTAGCAAGTTTTTAATTGGCTTTTGTTATATTGTGTGTGTTGTGGCTTGGATTCTGTTCGAAGATGTTATTATTTTTCTGAGAATTATCGAATACATGTCACACATTGGTTGAAGAAAATCACACCTGTAACGTTTTAAGATAGATATTATGTACCTACTTATAGAATTAAAGCACCAGCCTCTCGAGTATGAGTGCGCGGGTTTGATTCCAGGTAAGGCAAGTTACATTGTAAGTTTTGAGACATTTTCAATATCTAACCAATATTGCCAGAAAATGTATCTAAAATAAATAAATTACAAAAAAAATGCAAAATAAAAATATACTTTTATCCTGCGGAGGTCAACAAAAAATTAATAAAGTAATAATTTATATTTAAAAAGTATTTAGCGTATTTCTTAAAGTAAGATAAAACAAAAACAAAGCTGCTTATTATTGCGCAAGTTCGCAAAGTTTTCTTTGAGAAATGCAGTTTATAGGCAATACGGGAGAAATCGAGTTAACTAGCTTTTTGTTTGTGCTCCCAGTTTGAAAGTAGGGATAAAAAAATCAGCTTTAGCACAAAGGCTTTGTTTTAGGAGTATTTTCGTTGGGACATACAGTAATATCAGTATAAATCTTTACATGGGTCACCAAGAAACTAATTTGTTTGGATATGACATGTGTAGTTCGCTGTTCTCGCTGACCACATGTTGTTGTTCAAGTCAGCCATAAGGGGGCGCGCAGGGCCGCGGGAATCCAGATTCTTCAGCAGCTAGTACTAGTGCTGGCCCGGTTTGTCCGGGCCTCGCTTATTGCACGGGGCAGTGCAGAGGTGCTGAACTACCCCATGCTTCGCCTCAGAGGTGCGCGCCGAGCCATAGTAGGGGACTTACCACAGGACTACAATGCAAACAAACAATGTTGTGTGTCGTAATTTTGAGTTAAATCTATAGCTTCTGCCTCTATTTTCTTTATCAAATTCTTTCTTCAGGCCTTAGTTTGTTACGACGTAATAAAACTCCATAATAGACGCTGCAACTGAATATAAAGGCGTGCGTTGTGTGCGATACTACAAACAGTGCCATCTATGTAATTAGCGTTGCACTAATATATGTACCAAAATTCCTACATCGCGCAAGGAAGTAGCCCATCCGACACAACGCGCATCTGATTGGGGTATCCCCCCATATCTAAGGGTTTGAAGACCCGTACGCTCCGGTCTTCGATACGCATACTGCATGCTAACACTATACAACAGTATAGTTGTAAATAAGCTCAAAATAATACTTATCATAAGAAAACAGGTAAGAGTTTACTGCCTAATTTCAGGTTCCGAGTTAAATTATATACTTGCCGTACCGTAACAGCTACATCATAGCAAACTGTGTTAGTCCGACAAAAAAGTCGCAAAAATATAACTGAGAACACAACACATTTATCCATATGTACGAGTGTCATATTTTTCATTTTATTTCTTGGAAACAACAAAATAGGTTGCAGAATAAAATATTATACAACGGTTAAAATTGCGTTTCACAAAATTCAGCCATGCTGCAATCAGATTTAGTTAGAACGAGTTATTTGAGCGTTTTTTGGCAACACCCAGACAGGCTTAGCATGGCGATTCTATACCTATTCTATCAAGAAAAGACAAAGCCATTTCTATCAATGTCAACATGTCTTCTGCCCGAGCATAGCGCGACCAGTCAACTCGCATATAATTACTTGTAAACATATCGATCTAAGAAAAGAAAATTTTTTTTGCTACGTGTCAAAGGAAATCTTCGTCAACTTTTCTGTTATTATGTCCATTCTCCGGTAGACAAAACTTGTTTCTACGGTTGCCTTGCTAAGCCTGCTGGTCTAAACAAAAATATATACTTAAAAAATCTTCTCACCAAACGGTAGTTTTATTTTCGTTTATTATATTAGTTTCTTGTATTTGGGACCTAATACGAAGTTTGAAATGTCTTGCATACACGTCCTTGTATAAAACTTGCGCGACGGTTACACGGCCAGACAGCAGTTCAGAAACTTGTTAGAAAACAGATACGATTATGAACGAAGTCTGCAGGAAAATTAAACAATGTTCGCACCATTCTTTGCCGTAATCTTAGACCTAAGCTAAAGTATCTAAGTAATCGACACATTACTGCAATACTGCCTACAATGAGAATTAGAAACAGCCTGCCTATTTTGCTGTTTTCTTTTCTTCACTGTTTGCTTTCTATGCTGAGCTGTATTTATTCTTGTTTATTACGTCACAAATAGATATACATGGTGACTTCAAGCAAAAAAATATTTAATATACTTTTTTCCAATTCCAAAATCAGGCGATAACAGTAAAAATACGAAATCAGCATACAAAAGAAACAGTTTCTCCAAGTTTAGAAAAACAAAAAACAGTGAGAAGTGCTCTTTAGTTTTTAACAGTGGCAACCACAGACAATGTTGTTCAAATACTGTCGTTTCGCAACTCTTGGTTCGTTAGCGGCCACGTTCAGAATCACGCTGCACCCGCCAAATAAAGTTGCCACACCAAAAATAAGCTTTTATATTTTTTTATGTTTACAACTTTACTATACAAGTTAGCCGCTGTTACTGTATTCTGTTTTTCTGAATACCCATCAGATACGTTTTATGAGTGTAGCCAGATAGGTCCTACTAAACTGTTCATTGCTGGAATTCTGTTAGATTTTTTACTGGTATTCTGTTTTTTATGTTCCTTTTATGGCCGCGTGAATCTTGTACGTGACCCAAAATTATTTGATAACGCAGACTTTTTGGGTAAACATTGCTAAGTTTATTTGGCTTGTAATATTACTTTGCAAGGTCAACAACTCGATAACTTTACTCATGGCGAAAGGTGAAATTGTCGAAAAGTTTGAATCTTTGCCAACGATACGGTTAAATGGTTTTCGAACTTGGTTGTTTCAAATTTTGCGGTTGGTTTAAGGAAAAAAGTGTCAACAGTTTGAACTTTGCGTCGAAATGCAAAATGTAAAAAGTTAAATTCTATAGGAATTTTATATAAGTAGGAATATTATAAGTACCTACGGAGAAGGATGAGCGTTAATCACAACGCTTGCCCAAGGCGGATTAGTGATATCCATGTCCGAAATATGCTTGGAAGTACGCATAACTTAGAAAAGTTATATTGGTACTTGCCTGGCCTAGGCCATTACAACACCTTCGGATTAATTCGGTTTTTACGGGACCTCAGTGTAAAAAAAGAAACTGTCGGTATATCGAATTGAGAAGAAAAAAACGTGAACCATTTTATGAGATAGTTTATTAAGTACACATTACTATAAGACAAGTCACTTCATACTCGTATAGGTATAGTGATTAATGTTCCCAACATTAGGAGATATTTTATTCAGACTTGTTGCTTGCATGAAAATTCGCCTACCCTTAGGTACATGTCTCTCCTTTTGATACACTGGCCATGGCGTAGCTGCTATTTAAACATGACCAACAAATAGGTAGGTATGTACAGCTCTTTAAAATAACTTTACAGTCGCACAGAAGGAGTTCTCTTTATCTTTTAGAATCTTTCTTAATTCCCGCAGCTACGCACTTAGAGTACGATAGATCTAAAGGCCACCATTAGCGGCATTCGCAGCGGCGTCCATATTCTACGTGACTGTAAACAGTGTCACGTTAACTCGATTATCACGCCGTAACAAAATGTTTCCAATTCACCCTTAAATGCCGTTTAGAGGGCGATTATTTTTGTAGCTTTTTGTTTATTTAGGCTGCAAGTTTTATGGGTGTTTTCATTTGAAATGATCTGTCTATAGGTGTTGTTTTGCTTGGTGGCCTAGTGGTTAAGGAGCCAACCTCTCAAGTGTGAGAGCGTGGGTTGTATTCCAGGTCAGGCCAATCAGTACCAATGCAACTTTTCTAAGTTTGTATGTACTTTCTAAGTACATCTTGGACACCAATGACTGTGTTTCGGATGGCACGTTAAACTGTAGGTCCCGGCTGTCATTTAACATCCTCGGCAGTCGTAGTCAGAAGCCAGTAAGTCTGACCCGGTATTGGATAGCCCGGGTTGAGGAGGTCAGATAGGCAGTCGCTCTTTGTAAAACACTGGTTAGACTTTAAGCCGACCCCAATTGGGAACAAGGCTCGGGAGATGATGATGATGTGTTATTTTGTTACTTAAAACATGTTAAGAAAGGACATACATAGTTTAAAATTAACTGAAAACGTAAAACTGCCTTCAAATTATTTTCAGTTGCTATGGCACCAAATTATGCGACATTATGCGATTTCATATAAAACTTGTGACACGAGAAACAAGGACACTTTCAACGTTGCAAAGAACTTCAGGTTAAAACAAAAAATAACTTTAAAATATGAATAATATCTTGGTCCAGCTCACGGGGTTGTCGACATTTGGCGTGTAGATTATTGTGATTATTATTTCATTATTTATTCGTACCAATAGCCAACAACGATGATTTACACCTGAAGAGACTCTCGTTAAACAGTTGGATCAAGCGTTTGATGTAGAAAGCTGTGCGTACTTGCAGACACACCATGCATGGTCAAATCATTTTTCTCTATGGAGCCTTGACTATCCTGACGGTTACTTTCCAATGCTAGTGGGATATATTTTCTAATAAAATATTTGAAGGTCAATTTTATGCTCACTAATAAAGTAAAAAGGCTTCAAAAAATTTCTAATCATTCCCAAATCCGAAAACAAAAAATACATCCCTTCGAATTCAATTAATCCACTAAAACAAAAGCCAATCAGCTGATTACAGAGGGTTCCATGGTCGCTCATTTCCACGATGACCGCAAAGGAATACGAGTTAGCCGGAAAACATCATAGTGAACAAGGAAAATTACAGGAACAAAACTCCCCAACTGTGAATAGAGGCTGCGGAGCGCAAAATTGATTGAATTTTAAACTTTTGCTACCAACTCGTTGAGTTGGGCTGCTAAATAAGCGAATGTTGATGCTAATCTAATTTTTGGTACTTTTACTGTCGAGTTGAAGATGGGTGATATGGTACAGATGCCAGCACATCAAGCTACCGAAATTTTCAAATTCTCGCTATCAACTTTGAACCATAAAATACTATGCTTCAGCGATAAACCTGCAATAAGGTAATTTTACAGATTGTAGTAGCTAGATGTTGTTGGCGTTTGTACATGTTAGGTAGGGAAGGCTTCTATGGCCGACGTTTAATAGTGTACCTGACCTTTTACTGTTAGTGACGATAATGATGGTAGTATTACGGCCTCTTTCACAACCTACGAATAAGTTTCATTAGGTTTATATTGCAGGTTATATCATACAAATTCTGTTCTATTTTTTAACATTGGGTGGATAGATTCGGACATCGTGAACATAAAATTTATAATATGTATCTACAAAATAATAACTTCTATCTCGCAGATAAGGCACTTGCACAAACAATAAACGTCAAAAGTTACCGTCCGTAAGTAAAACCATTCGTTTCTTATTTATAAGAACCGGGCAGAAGTTCGCAAGTTCTGTTTCCATCCCCGGTCTGGAGCTGATGACTTTTTATGATGATAGAAAACTGTAGTATCTTTAATGTATACCCCGATGGCGCAATGGTTACCAAGCCGGATTGCCGTGCTTTTCCGGATTCGATTCCCGGCACGGTCGATATTTGTGTGATGAGCATGCTTGTTGGCCGTGGTCTGGGTGTTATAATATGTATTTATAAATATATAACATATGTGTAAAATATATGTAATTTATCAGTTGTGTTGGCACCCATAACACAAGCTAATCAATAGCTTACCATGGGGCCAACCGACCGTGTATGAAAAAGGTGTCCCGATATATTATATTATATAACGTATTCACGATTCGCAGCTGTTTTAACAGCCTCACTTGTAGACCTGTTGGCTTCCGCGAACAGTGTAGTTAATTACCTAACTCTCGCTTTGAAGCTCAATAGATAACTTGTAGTATGGGTTGTACTTTAAAATCTTTAATGTAGTTGTTTAACTTTGGCGTTCCCACGTCCCGTATATCGAAACTTGGAGAATTTTAAATAAGCAATCTTTGAGTAAGTATGCGATGCTCCTATGTTTGTGTTGTGGTGGTTTATTTTGTACTGTTTATTCCATGTTGTTATTATGTTCTGTTCAGGTTTGGGATCGGAGTCTGTAAAAATAAATATGTATTATTTTGGGGTTGTTAATATATATTGATAACTAGCTTGCGCCATTGGCTTCTCCCGTACCATGTGGAAGTTATCGCGCAACAGTTTTCTTTCATTCAAATACAAACAAATTGTTCTAGTTTATAATGTTAGTGATAGGTATAAAACTCGTCCCAAACTAGGCAGGTAATTTTAATATGGTATAGACAAGTGATAAACTTAATTAATAATAAATATACATTTTTTGGAATTTTACCTATATTTTATTAAGTTATTACTATACACACATATTACAGTACAAACACAAAGCCTATCATCATCATCTCCCGAGCCTTTTTCTCAACTATGTTGGGGTCGGCTTCCAGTCTAACCAGATTCAGCTGAGTACCAGAGTTTTACAAGGAGCGACTGCCTAACTGACCTCCTCAACCCAGTTACCCAGGCAAACCAATACGCCTTTTTTTTTTTTTTTTTTTTTCGTGGGAATTCATCAAATGACCCCTCCCGCTGAGGGTGCAGCTGGAGGGAGTGTCAGACTCTTACTGACTAAAACCCACTATGTTCCTTCTGGAGGTCCCTGTGTGCCAGGGCCGCGGTATCTCTTACGAACAACCCGCAGCAAAAACCAATACCCCTTGGTTAGACTGGCGTCAGACTTAATGGCTTCTGACTACCCGTAACGACTGCCAAAGTTGTTCAATGACAGCCGGGACCTACAGTTTAACGTGCCATCCGAAACACAGTACAAACATAGAATACAAGAGTATATACGATAAATGGAGTGGAATATAAACCCGTACATTATAAAGACCTCTTTGAGTTGTTTCAAATTGGACGTTTCATGTGTGTGCGGCTCCCATACTCCGGACGGCAAATGCACCAATAAAAAAACCCTTACATCAATAAAAACAAAACCACATCACAGTTCCAAATACAAAAATCTCTCACATATAATCCTGTTGTTTAACAGAAATCAGAAAAACGAAGTAGTGCAACTAAAAAGGATTGAACGGACCGGACTAGCGCTATCCATTAGCACTGAAAGATCGGGATTGTCTTTGTTTCTTAGACTTCCAGTTGCAAGACAAAGTGCAAGCACAAATGGGGAGCGATGGTATACTCGTTAGTGGTCGTGATTTTGAAAAGGATTGGTTGGGTCGTGTAGTTGAATATAGTTTTAAGAACTGGTTTAGCTTGTGCTTTCATAAAAATTGAAAGACGATATCTAGCAAAAACACTACAAATAGTAATTATAGTTTCTCATAATGTAATGGGGAAAGGTGAACTTAAGGTAAGCCTGTCTTGTTCAACTAATAAAGAATAGGAGTCGAGTCTATCTCCTACCTAAGATATCTTTCTATAATCGTATACCTACTATAGGTAACTAAAAAATACATGGATTTTAACTAATGTAATATTCATGAGATAGTCATCAACTAGGTAATAGGTGTCTCAAAACCGGCGTACAGAGATTTTTTGAATGAAAAAAAAAATACTGGGAACCAGAGGAATGGGTAATGCTTTCTACCAAATAAAATAAATAAGCTACCTACAGCAAAATCTATCTATACTTAAAAAAAAACATTTGTTATTTGCATACTTTGAACGCACTTATCTCAGAAACTACAAGACTTATTTGAAATATTATTTCGGTGTTAGATTGCACATTTATTGAGGAAGGCTCTAGGTTCCTTTTAACTAGGGAGGTATGAGAAGTTATTCCCAGACTGAAGCTACTAAATAAAGTAATTTAGCTAACAGCTATTTATATTGTCACAAAGCACATATAAGAAAACCCAATTATACTAGGTAAATATAAAATGGAACAAATGGAAGTCAGCTGAATCAAC
This sequence comes from Heliothis peltigera, assembly GCA_958496145.1. NCBI lineage: Eukaryota > Metazoa > Arthropoda > Insecta > Lepidoptera > Noctuidae > Heliothis > Heliothis peltigera. The sequence continues at coordinate 1,284,770 of OY292327.1, forward strand.
CCGGGGAAGCAAATGGCTGCAGAAATTATTCACAATTTGCCAGCGTTACCGCACCAGCAATGAATGCTTTTATTCGACAGGGCGAAGATTTATTTGCTTTTGTCTACAATGAGCGAAGTCGAACTAAGTTGTTAGCGTGCTTGACGATGGGGACATGCTAAGTTTGTGGATTATCTGGATAAAAATTTGGAATTAAAAGGATTTTCTGGTGTAATGACATTTAGGTTTGCCAAAATAAGTGTAGAGGAGTTGGTGGCTAAGCCAAAGCAACGATTGGTGCAGTCGGTCTGTGGATGGGTGACCATGTTAATATCATGACGAGTTACAAGTTGATTTTTTAGGTCCGACTGTCATTTGAACATCTTTGGATGTTGTTACGGGTAGTCAGAACATATTGATCTTTTTCAAGGTAAATAAGGCACGACCCTGAGGTCAGCACATCAAGCTACTACAATCTGTCTTTTTTAATAGATTTTAACTCTACGCTAGAGCATATGGTTATGGTATGCAGCAAAGTTGTTTGGGAAAATTTGTCAGTTTCGGGTAGCTTGATGTGCTGGCTTCTGTACAGACCGCGGCCTTTTACCGATCGTGTCTAATCAAGCGCCCGTACACTTTCCATTTCCCAATACATAAATAGATTAAGGAGTTCTTATAATGAGTAAAAACTGTTTATCCACAAACATCCGCGCTATCAAGGAAATGTTGGGAAGCAATTAAAAGTTCCCCCCATTTATCTAGTGTCGACGTCATGCGTATACTCAACTGTAGTTTTTGCTAATCCCGTTCACCATACAAGTTTTAATTGCCAAGTGGTCACGTGTAAATTTATTTAATGCGGGCCCGTGACAAAGTAGTTGGGTATACACACGAATTGTTTCAAATTGATACCGTCGGTGACCTAAGCGATTGTAGAAGTGCCTTTGAATTTATTTTCTGTTAGATGAGGAATATTAAGTTATGCAACTTTAGCATTGCAGATTGGTACTTCTTTAGAAGTATGAATGATAAGGTCGTCTATTTTTTTATAAAAATCCTTATCAGTTGTCAAATTTAGTAATATATATAACATACTAGTCTCATACTTCATCAATCCAATCAATTTGATCAATCCATTCAATGTGTATAACATAATCATTTATAAGCAAACATAACACTATCATATTATTAGTATATTTATATTATTATATTAGTTGTAAGTATTTTATAACTGCGTATATATTTAGTGTAGTAATAAGCTTGTAAATATGTTAAATTGTTACGGAATTCAAACTATCATATACATAAGTAAAAAAAAACATAAATATATTACTACCTGTATTATCCAAGTAAAATATTCGTACTTCAGCGGGATGGTTGACGAGCTTTGTGAACTTTAAAGTAATTAATGAGCGCCCAAAATAAAGTGAAGAAATTATTTTTCTTTACCAAACTACGTCAAGAAAACTGAAAAGATTGTAAAAAATAAAAACAATAATTATTTAAAAACAAATAGGTATGTTTCGGATGGCACGTTAAACTGTAGGTCCCGGCTGTCATTGAACATCCCTGGCAGTTGTTACGGTTAGTCAGAAGCCAGTAAGTCTGACACCAGTCTAACCAAAGGGTATCGGGTTGCCCGGGTAACTGGGTTGCTGGCTCTATCTGTCGTTTGTTCTTGCAGTTCATTGCTATAAAATAAAATATTGCGTAAGTATTGAATAATTCAGTCTGTCTGATTACTTATGAAGCCATTTGTTTTCGATAAACAAGTCAACGCTACAATTAGAAAGTAAACTGATTACTTAATTAATTCTTGATTAACAAAGTTTGCTCGATCTTAAAGCGGTGATAAATTTTATGTTAGCGTAAATAATGTAGAACTTTGAATTAGAAATGAAGTACCTAATTACAAAAACGCATCTTATCGTACTTTAGTAGGTCGGTTTTTGAAGAGGTTTTTAATGAGTGATATGTATAATTTTCTCTTTTTTTTGTATTGATCCACCCGCCTTTTCTAGATTAACTATATTGGTTTAGCTTCCAGCATATCCGGATGCTGCTGATTACCACTGTTTTACAGGGAGCAACTGCCTATCTGACCTCCTCAACCCAGTTAACAGATCAACCCGATACCCCATGGTATCTCCTTATTTACACTAAATTACCGTAGTGTGCTATTTTATTTGTATTTCTTACCGTAAAATGAATTAAGATTTTTTGCATTAAGTACTGTCAGATCCATATTATTGGATTTGTATAAGGTATAAATTGAATTTAAATAAGGAATTCCCGTACGAATTAAAGAAAAAACGAAACTTGTGTATTGAGTACTGTATTGCCAAGAGTACTTAATATGTAGTTGGGTATAGTGATTTTGTATAATACGTATTGGTTGCGTGTATGTTTAGTGTAGTCGAGTACAAAGAGAATTTGTACGAGTCAATATAAACAATCCCAGGTGAACAATTTCAATCGCTTTAGTCGATTGAAGCTTTTGCAATTCTGAGTTTGTTGCATCACAATGACAGAAATGTTTACTTGTCAATATCTGCCTAGCCTTTAACCATATACTTTGGTGTCGACTTCCAGTCCAACCAGATACATCTGAGTACCAGTGTTTTACATGGAGCGACTGCCTATAAAGATGTAGAAATGATATCCAGGTCCCACAAATTTTACGTTTCTTCTGAAACACATGAGGACTTTTCATGAGGACAGAAGTTTTGCTTAACCCTAATGATCGATCGCCTTGTGTGGCGATTACTTTGCCATGAGCTCCTTCAACTTAAAAAACCTAAATGCACTTTTTTATTTTAACCCTATGAATGCCTCCTTGGTCTAGAAGTTGCATAGCTCAACTACTGTGCACAGAGTCGTGGGTTTAATTTCCGGGTCGGGATTTTTGTTTTGGGTTTGTTGGTTTTAAGAAACTTCCATAAAAGCAGTATGTAGTCTAGATGATGGTAATTGATCATGATATAACATCAGTCTGAATTTAATTCCCATTTTATACTAACAAGTATCTATTTCTTAATACGAAACCGTAATAGAACTGTCTATACTATACAGTAATACAGTGTAACCTCTAGGAATAGACAAGAGTGCCAGTTACCGTCAATCGGCTGTCTCGTCGAGCCTCGTCTAGATACGTCCGAACCCTAATTAGATCTAAATGCATATCGAGAAGTAGGTATATTTGTCAGGCAACAATGAAACCGTCACTTGATCTAGTAGTAAGATATCATTATTATGCAGGCATTATATTATATTTCAAGGCACTTTCACACGAGTGGATTTCCCGCTAGGTTTTTGTTTCTTCAGCCTGTGTTGTCCCACTGCTGGGTAAAGGCCTCCCCACTTTGTTTCCACACATGTGCCCGCAAATCATGGTTATAGGCGTCGAGGTCATCCCGTCATCTTCTTTTTATATTCTAATTTTATATTTTCTCGTACAAATAATAAAATTAACAACGACCGGTACAAACGATAACATCCGTAAAACCACGAGATGATAATAATGATAAATAAGTACTTATGTATTTGAATTAAAATAAAATTAATACTCACGTAAAGAGGCTTCCATACAAAAGGCAAATTTTCTTGACCGTTTTAAAGATAACGGTGTAGGTACGGGATCCTTCACGGGCGAGTCCCAACCACGTTTGGCCAGTTTTAGATATGTCAAAAATGTCGCAATGAAATATCGTAAAATGACATTTTTACTATCAATACGATATTATTATGCAAGATATAGGTTAATAAAATGTCATGTTAACATTTAAATATATAGATTACGTTGCAAGTTTGTTGTAGTCATAGAGCATTGAATTTTATAGTTACTTTGCGACAAGCAATTTTGTAACACTGCTACTTACGATATCAAATGGGACTATACAGGGTGGCCACGTTCATAAAAGACATATTTTTTTTGTGGATATCTCTGCAATGTATTTACAGCACTTCCGAAGTAAATTTCTTTTTTCGTAGACCAGTGTGTAAAAAAATATATATATCACATACTTGAAAAAATAAACAGCTATTACATTTATATAATAATGTAAAAAAGAAACATGAGAAGAACTGTACAAATACTTAGTGCTTACAATATTTAGCTAAACCAAAAATAAAATATAAAACTGTGAAACAGACAATGTCATAGTATCACCTTGTATTTATGTGTCTAATAAAAATAACTCTGAAATAAAAACATACCTACATAATATATCAAAATTAAAATATATTTTTTCTGCATATATTTTTATTACAAAAAGAGAAACTACCAAATAATAATAATAATTTATTCAGTCAAGCAATAAAAACTCAAATGTGTATAAAAATATAAATATAAAAACAGGTTTTTTTTTACCCAACAAACATAAAAAGATGTGTCGTTCACACAGATAAGTTTTCTAGAAGTTTTCGAATGAATAGGTTTACTTTATCGTAGGCCTAAGGCGATATCCTATCTATTGACTTAAGCGGATTCAAAGGATTTGTCTATAGCGGAGATAAAATTAAAATGTCGGCTATCATATCGTCAAGTTATCGATATAATGTAATACATTATTAATTTGCTCTGACTTTCAAGCTATATGTACATAATCTATAACTCGAAGGATTTCTCTTTCCGTTTCAAATATGCTTTCTGCTATTTGGGAAAAAAAATCAAACTATGTAAATCGTTTTAACTATTCTCGAGTTATGCTGTATAAATAACAAAAACTATACTCTTACCGCTCATAGATTACTACCTACACATAACTACCGAGCTTCATCAAAAACCGTTTAACCGTCTGTGCCAGCAGGTCAACCTACCCGAATAATTCAAATTTTACTTATCGAATATTAATCTTCCGTAATTGTGATAAGGTCGAAAATCTATAAAAAAAAAATTGACAGATTGAGGATACATCCATCCATACTTACAAATTTTCGCGTTTATTATAATTACAAATGAAGACGTAAATTCTGCTGGTACCAATATTTTCCATTTTGCTCATCACATAAAGGTATTTTCAAGGAAGCAATCGCTTTGATTGCTCCTCGGAAAGTAACCGGCTGTTTCTAGCAATCAAACATAGAAAACTGACACAGAATGACGTCATAAAATATATATTTATTGGAAACTCGTCCTGGAAGTTATGACGTCACTAGTTTTATGACCAATACATACTACGGCTCAAGCAATTGAACTGTAAATAGATACTTTGTGTTTCATTGTAAGATAGGCAGGTACCTACATTTTTTGTACCTACTGAAAAAATATGTTCTTTGTTGTATACAAAAGACTCAGTATAAATTCATAACTAAAAAAAAACATTATTATCATTTTCACTTAATGCCAAAATATCCAGAAAAGTATTTCTATTCGGTTATTTTCCGTATTGGCGCCCAACAGGGACACCATAACAAGTCAATAGTGTGAATAATACTACAATACAGTCGTTCACGTGAATATCGATTGGCAAATCAATCGATTACTCATTCGGAAAGATCACACTTGCGTAACTTCGCGAGTAACAGTATAAGAAAATGGAGAGAGACTGAAAGTAATATGCGGACCCACTGAACCGATTTTGAAAGAAACTTGGGTTCAGATATTTTGTTAAGGGGCTACTACACTTAGGGATTATGCTTGAAGCGTTAAATTTTGAATGAAAATCTTTACTAATATAAACGTGAATGTGATGTGTCTGTTTGTTTAACGTATTGAAGTTGAAGGGACTTCCGATAGGCTCGTGGCTACTTTTCAATATCCTGATGCGGCTCCCTTTCTTCGCGAAATTTTCAAATGTAGGGGTCTTTCGCTGAGGTTTTAGCTGAAAGGAGTATCAGACTCTTACTGACTATAATCGACTTTCCTTATGAAAGTCCCTGTGTGCCAGGGCTACGGTAACTCTCGCGAACAACCCGCAGCGCCGACACACCTTGGCCGAAATGGGCCTCTCCGATGTTGGCCACTTCTCTTCGAGGAGCACGTGGAACAGAAAGTGCCACCGACACGGGCTTATCGTTATTAAACGTACGGACGGAGAGGCAACCGAAACTCACCGCCTACAAATCTGCGCCTACGGTCGGGAGTTCCACGACACTCAGCGCCCGAGGTGTCGACCAGCTCTGCCACGGGAACTGGAATGCGAGGTGCGGTGTCGCAGTCACCACCTTCGCAGAAGAACACGATAGCATCCCATTCTCCCTTGCTTCGGATTTGATTTCGTTTTTTTTTAAATTGTATATATTAATTTATACTCTATTATAATATTCAGAATTTTTCATGAATCAAAAGTCGCTTGACGATCTTTTCAGCTACTTTCTAATAGCTTCATAATTTTTAACTAAAAACCGAACTATTACTGATATTTTGTATAACTAAGCCCTTTTTAATTTCAGCGGTTCATAAGATAATCCTCTTTATTGAACCTTGTTATAAGATACAGCATAAATTCCCAGACATTGATATATTCAAAGATAGGTATGACAGATTGTTTCTAATTCAATAGACAAGACTGATTTGATATAGATTTTCTGAATGCTTACCTATTTCGAGATAACTTGTTGGCAATTTTTTATGATGATTCCAAAGTGAAACGATTTTTTTCGATAGTGTATTTCTCGATAGAACTACTTCTGAAGGAATGGGTTACAAATAAAACAATCTACTTTGCTATTTTTATGAATATTAATTCAGATTGGCAAGTACAAACTGGTGTCTACATAATTATTGTTTTTGGATTTTTCCAAGATGGAAGTTTTTAGATAATTATGAATTTCCAACAATAAAATTCACATCTGCAAAATAATACCATGTTCATGGTTTATCCTACGACAAGACTACTGCCGCCGTAAAGTAAGGTATATAAAAAGAAAACTCGAAAATGTGAAAATTAACTGAGATAAATATTTCAGCTTATTACAAAAATAAACAAAATTTACATAAAAACAACCTAAAAGAGTAAATATTTTTTCTCTTATAATAAAAATAAATCAAAACATTTCATGGCCAATATAAAAGCTAACACAACGTCACGTAGTTCGCGAGACCTTTGTGACGTTTCCCCCCCTTTATTAAATTCTGTCCACGTAGTAAAATACCGAAGGTTTCATAAAAAATAAAAGTAATGCTATGATAGTAAAATATGGTATGAAACGGTCAGACCGTATTCTGGGATTTTAATGGTGGTGTTTGCTTTTTGTGATAACAACCTTAAGCTTTGTTATATATTAAAGATATGAAGAAACAATCTGTAAAATATAATCACCCTGTTTCTTTTCAAGTTCACTTTCTTAATGGACACAGCTTCTGTACCAGCAACGAGCGTCAGATCATGTGGTGCTCAGCTCCGCGGTGACAGCTATAACTCTTTCTTATTAAGTTTACGTTGTTTCATTTATTACCCTAATATTGTCAGTGAAAACTTGTAATTGGCCTCCTTTCACTAACTGTTAACTATTTGTATAATAGCTAAAAGTTTTCTTAAGAAAATAAAGTAAAAAAGAAAGACGCGCCCTCAGCGCCAAGCTAACATTTACTATAAATACCTACAATGTATTAGTGAGTTCGGACAGTTCATTTTTAAATTTTCAAGTCTGTCATATAGTCGTTATTTCCAGTCATATTATAGTCAGTCTTCTTTGTCACAGAACTCTCTATTCTTAAATACTCCAAAGCACTAATTGTACTTATATGTAGGTATATCAATTTCCACAATCTCTTGATACATTTTACGAAAAAAAAAACCTTCAACCAGTTTTTGCCACAGTATTTTCTCACAACAATAAGGAAATAATAGCGAGCAAGTCTGCCGCTGACATTATGAAGTTCAGTGTGACTTTAGCTTTAAATTTAAATGAAAACTTCCCACAGATTGCCCGCGGCTCAAGTCATTGTCTCCTTTAGCGATTATAATAGATCTAATTTTCGAAGCACTCCACAAATTAAGACGAAAATATGGAATGTTATCAGCGTCGAGCTCAGACAAGGAAACAAAGTGTATTCATGTTGTTTGAGTGTTATTTTTTTTAATTAGGAAAATAAATGAGTATAAAATTCGTCATTTGTGTGATGAGCATGATTGTTGGCTGTGGTCTGGGTGTTGTAATATGTATGTATAAAACTATATGTGTTAAGTACCTATACATATGTAGTTTATCAGTTGTGTTGGCACCCATAACATACGCTATTCAATAGCTCACCATGGGGCTAACCGGCCGTGTGTGAAAATGGTGTCCCGATAATAATATTATAATAACCAATGTAATGATTAAGATCTTCCTTAATAAACACACAAAAAAAAAACATCTTACAAAAACACTCAGTTAAATGCCTACTGTTTTTTTTTAAATTAAATGTAAATGATAAATAATAATTCTTTGTGTAAGGGATTTTATTTTGAAAAATACACCACACCACAAAACCAAATTATAAAAAAAACCACAAGGAATAAATCGATACAGAAATAGAATCGATGTTGAACAAGTACTGAGCATCAAATAAAATTGCTTTCCGATTCGTAAGTGCAATATGATGTATCGATGGCATGTCGCGCATCTTCTTAGTGCCTTGAGTGCACTGCCAAAGGATTTTATGGCTGCATATGTTTTTACGTCTAAAATAAGCCATTTTATTTGATGTCCCATTGGCATACAGGAAATGAATACACGTGTGCTTTTGAAAATCATACATACATATGTATAAGTAATTTAACCAGAGATAATTTGTCATTTCGGTAATATATGATTTTCTAAATGATACTGTTTTAATGTTATCCTGTTTTCATTCTTCCCATATTTGATCTCGAAGTTAGAGATGTGGAAATAACATTATATTAAACCATATGTTTTCCTTAAACTTGGTAATTGTATCCTAATATTTTTCTTGACATAAAATGTTAACTTAAATCAAAATTATTCTTGAAAATTCTGAATTGAAGCTTAAAGTATATGGGCTGTTCGATACATCTATACAGAATATTGAGATCAGCCAAAGACACGAGTATAAAAGTAAAATTAACAAAAATTTGTGAAAAAAAGTAAAGTATGGGGTCTGGGCCGTGAAGTTAAAATGTTAAAATTGTAATATACTTTTTTTAATCTTGAATTTGAGCCCTGAATCTCACAAATTGAACACGTCAATGGAAAGATGACATAAAATATATACATAGGTATATTCACAGAAAACTTCATGGCATACAATATTTGTCTTGTTTGTGTACTATGCATACATTCGGCATAAATGCTGCGTCTCACCCTTAAAGACGTTAAAAATATTGTTTAGGTATTTATTTATTAAACTAGTAAGCATTACCTAAGCGCTTACTAGTATAATTAAATTTAACATCATTCAATCAAAAAAGAACCTTTAGAATATTATAAATTCCTATAAAAATAAAAAGCGCAGATTAATAAATGTTATTGCTAGCTCTAGAGGAAATTGTAGCGAAATCGTGACCACAAACACTTAGGAAGAAAATTATTCTTTGACAATAAACATGCGATATTCTCGCCCGTTATTTCTTTTTCAAGAATAAAATAAAAGTCTTGCTATCTCAAGTTTTATACCCTTGGCACAATTGTGTTGGCTACTGAAAAATCATGGACATCTGGTGGTCGTTTCCTAAAAACGATAGGATTACTTCTTCAAAACAAAAGGTACTCAGGACTTTAGTGTGGGACGCGACCTCCGTTGATACTCTTGCGCCATCTCATCTTCCTAGAATTGTGTGTTGTGCTGGCTTACAGCTGCTGCGGAAGCAGAGAACTTCAAGCGGCGCAAATATAGTAGCCTTATCGGCAACTGTATCTTTGAGCTGTTTGGGGTTGAAACCCTTGGACCGAGTGCTCGCTTCCTCGCAAAGGATATTTCCAAGCGTTGACACTTTCCGTGACCCAAAGGCTGGTTTTTATTTAACCCAACGATTAAGCATTGCCATTCAACGTGGCAATGCTGCCAACCTATTGGGTACACTACCGGGTAGCAGCAATGAGGATGAGTTTTTTGACGCTCTTTATTGGTAGCATATAAAATATTTTAACATTTAAAAAAAAACTCAATCAGTTGCACAATAAACAAAGGCCCATTTGAAATAAAAAACATTTGATTTTGACTTTGAAAACTATCTAGTTTTCTTTCTCCAAGTATCATAAATAAACTGCATCTAAGACTTACAAGAGAAACTCTATATTGGAAACATTTCCAAGACTTTATTTATTCTCCACATCACAAGTACAATATACTTGCAAATTTTTCGATATGTGCTGTCATTTGAGCGCCATGAATAAAATATGGCAGTTTAAGTCGCGATATTATAATTCTATAATACATTCATGGAGATAAATAAAGTGCTGTTTTATTATTTATTGTGTTGTCACTAGCTTTTATGTTCAGATCTACTTGTATATTTGGGTAATGGCATTTTGGGAACATTATTTCGGTTGTGTATGTTTTATTTTATATATGAGGAATAACTGTTATTATATTTTTTTATATGAATTAATCTATACTACTCCGTAAATAGAATTTACGTACTGCGAGTCCCATCGCCTTGTTTAAACCTGTTCTACACAGTATACTTCACTATCTAGTATCCAGTCTTTAAGACTTCATCCATCAAAACAATATTCTACGCAAAGGTTTTAAAACTTGGCATCACATGCCATTGTTCGCAGAAACCATGGGTTATAAACCATAGGGGTTTTCCTCGACGATAATATACATATATTAGAAGCGATATGCGTAACACACAAAATTCTTACATAAACCGTGTGAGATACGAAACAATTTTCACGGCGTAATTCTAAGTTTTAAGACCCCATGTTCCCATCTTGGCAAGTTCGCCGACAAAATGTGAAGTAAGCATAAACGAGAGTTAAATTTTGCCAAACTGCCACATATAACGTTCAGGAGTCGTAAACAAAAAGATAAAACAGTCGTACTTAGGTTATGTTTGGTTGGTCCACGGAATTTGTTTTAAACCAGACACGTTGACGTCAGCGGTATGCTGGCAGTGTGGGTTCATTTTGTGTGAGCATTTTATGGCGAATCTGTTCTTTAATGATTGTGGAATATTTATTATGATTTATACTAAAATATAACGTGCTACAAGGCATACGTTTAACTACCTAGATTATTGCATCTAGCTGGCTGTTTGGTCGAACATGATAAAGTTAGACACCTAAACTACGTAATAAAGAGATGATTACTAATTTATGCGTATGAAAGGTTACGGACCTGCGGAGTTAGCCAAGATGTCTTTCTGCAATCGTAAATACTAGTAGAAACTAAAAAAATATGAAAATGACATTCCAATTCGATAAATCACGTGATTTGAAACGTCACTTGTTCTTCGCTTCTAAGACAGAGTAAGTAAGACATCTTGGGTTAACCCCCAAGATGGCAACTACTCTACACTGTGTCCCATCTATTTAAAAATTACCACTTTTCTAAAGTCAATAACTTACACTGCAATCTTTTCGAAAATGCCCCTATTAAAATGCAGTCCGGTAATAAAACTTCACAACATTAAAACAATATAAAAACAATTGAGCCTGACACCAAAGCATATCGTCGCTACTTGTTTAAAACTACCTTCGTACAAGCGAACAAAAAACTATACCCGATGAATATTTTTCACAACTTCTCGTTTGGAATTATTAAAACTTTTAAACAAGCGATGCTTCGAACCGAACTATTAGGGTATTGTTCGCTTCACACAGTAATATTACGTTCAGAATAAAGTTTATGTTTGGCAAACTTTCAGGCAGATAACTAATTTAATTCATCATCCTCCTGCCCTTATCACTCTCTCCTATCTACCTTTATTTCACAAGTAACATTCTTTCTAGCCATTAACAACTTTCACACAATCCATTCGCCGTTTCTTTGGTCGTCCCCTTCTTCTATATCCATCCACAATCATGCTCGAAACCTAATATAATTATTATAAGGTGTGAGTATTATATTCGATGAGCCCGTAAGACCGCGGCCTGCCGGGGCAGGGTTTGGTATAAAACGTATCAGTGTATACAATGATATCAACTTAAACATTGTTCCTTAATCACTTTATCTTACCTTGCTGCGCCACAAAAAGTAACAGATATTAAGTAAGACGTGATGGTCTAAAATGTGTAGATATCCACATGTATTGTTGCTAAGTGATAAAACGTCTATAAGCGTTGTATATGGGTTGTCAAGATGAGATTATAATATCTACGAGTTAAACCTATCAAAAAAATAAGCAGGTTGAACCATTTCTGTCTACTTTCGATGCAACAAAATTATTTTTTTAGTATGTAAACTTACTTATAAACTAGAACACATTTTTCCTCACAAGCGAAGCGCCATTTTAGGCTTTAGCTGTTTTATACTACATACCTCTGCTAACACAATACATACATTATTGCTAAGACGTTAAAGTCCAAATTAGGAGTGAATACCTCCCCTTAAAGTAAGTACTCGTAAATCACCGAAACTTCAATACAGAAGAATTTTCTAGTTTCATATTTCTTATGAATGTTTTCAAGAATTTTATTATGAAAAGTATATTTATTGAGTTTGTGAATTAGCGGCTTATTGGCTTTGAAAACGGATGGTATTTCTTCTACTCTGCTTTTATACAAAAACTTGAAGTGTATCTTATCGTTTTCATTGGCTCGCTCAGTATTCTTGAGGATGACTTTAAATAAAAAACGTAATAAAACCGTCTTTTTAGTTTAGCATAAATAATGGGACAAGCATTTTCTCGCTTCTAAAATAAACTAATAAGGAGCAAGAAGCAACACATTTTAATTCTATATTACGTCACTTGTAGGCACTAATTTTACTAAAATGTGACGTCACAAGCCCCCACTCCAGAACTTTAAGGCATTATAAAATATCGTAGTACTTTATATTATGGCTCGTTGGACTAGTAGTTGCATAGTGCGACTGCTGTGCGCGGGGTCTCGGTTTCGATTCCCGGGTCAGGCCGAAAGCGAGTTATGAGATGGGTGATACGGATCATAAAAATCCGATCTGCCATTTTGTCATGGGTGATAGACAGACGCATTTTGCATTTCTCTTATTAATATTAGAAGTAGTATGTAGGTATTAAAGCCGTTGGAATAATGATCAATGGTAGTGGAGAATAAATGTCGCTATGCAGAAAGTTTGCGGTTGCTCGCCGTCCAATTAGTAAGCTGAGAAAAATGGATTATACTGCAGTTTGTTGACGTACTCCTATGCTAGCTTATGGTATGCCTTTGCGCAGTAGGATTATTTACGAGTATTTATTGTTCAATCTTTATGATTTTTATAGAATTACTTATATTTTATATATTTTGCAAAAAGGTTGAAAAAAAAACACTTTTAGACGTCATTTTTTATTCCTAGACGAGATGAGGTCGGTCGGTTTTGTACGCTGTTAGGTACATGAACCACCTATTTATTAAAAAAAAAAAATGGCTAATAAATTAAAATAACTGCAATGATTTTATTGAAGGCAAAATTTTTTGGGTGTTTTTTTGTGTATGTTTGTTATTTCTTCACGCCCAAACGGATTTTGATGGGACTTAGTAGTAATACAGCTTAGCTCACATCAGAATAACTTCTAGTGACCCATATTTGACTTCTAGTCTACTTTTTATCCAGATGAAAGAAGTAGGTTCCTCAGGATGTGGCTGAAACCACTGTTAGACGCTAGTAAGTCATAATTTTATACAACATCATTCTATTCACGGGCTGGTTAGATTACTGCGTATTCATTTCATTGGTTCCTATATTCTGTTTAAAAATATCCATTTAAGTACATAATCAACAATTTAACCCTACAAAAAGGCGACCTTCAGACACTAAATCCATACGTCAAAGTACTCTCCATTTTACGTGTCGTTATCATCTTACATTACAGCTTTCCCCTCAAGGATAGGGGTTGAACTTCTAAGGGATGAAGGGGCGAAGTGGTATATGAAAAAAGTCGGTCAAGTGAACTAAATGTGTTCACTGTGTTCACTGAATACATTCCGTTAGTCGCGTGCGTTGTTGGCGCGTAAAACTGACATGCCTCCGAAGTATGTTTATTTATTTTGTTTGTTTAAGTGTAATGGAACGTTTTGAAAATTAAGTGTTTATGTTCGTTTTTTTTATGTGGTTGAGACGTGTTACAAGGCTTGCCTTGTGATTACGAATAATAGCTGGGGAGCCATAGAAGGGATTTTGGGAGTAACTCGAGCGCGTCAGATTAACATATGGGAAAATGTGCAACCATTTTCCCGCTGAGTACCTCCAACATGATATACGCTTTTATACAAGTGCGCGACCTTAGGGTAGTCCGCTAGATAAAGGAAAAAGCTGGTAAGCGTCAGATTAAGGGTCAGATGAATTAATTACGAGCTAAAGAAAGCTGTAGTCAAAAAATTTTTAGGCTCAAACTAACATTTCCTCTGGATTTCTGCCGCGCTTGAATAAAACGGTTTATCTATTTTTATTCTCCTAGATGGTAGCCCCACTACTATAAAGGCAGACTAATATGATATTTGATGTCAGTATCACGCCTACAGTATCAATATTTAATTTTCTTTAGTTTATCCAACTAGCAAGTTAATTAAAAAAAATGGAAAGTCTGTATAGGCCTTCCCCATCGCTGAAGAAAAAACACTGTCTAACATTTTATTCTTGTTTTTAATTAATCTATAAACTCCAATAGGTCCACATGACGCTCGAGTTCCTACCGGTTTAGCATCCTCGCCTCTCCTACTATAATATGTACTTTTTTCATGTTCTTAGTTTGCTTGTTAAATTTTATCTCAGAAATTACTGATACACACTATCCTGTAATTTATACGATTGTGTGCGTGACTGCTGCACGGTCTCAGGTTCGACTCCCTAGTCGGGTGGAAATTACTTTCTGGGTTTGTATAAACTTTCACTAAAAACAGCCTGCAGTCAGGAAGTTGGCGATTGATACATTGGAGAGCACGTACATTTCAGTCTCTCCAGTCGTGTCGGATTACCGACCCATCAGACTTTGAAAATGGGGGAATAGAGAGTGCACCTGTGTCTGCGCAAATGTTTGTGCACTATAATATTGTTCTGGGTAGCTGGCTGATCGCTTTAGAGAAAACAATCCATTCCCGAAAATCGGTCTTTTATTATAGTTATGGTTCAAAAGTAGATAGATACTGATATTGAATTGAACTTGCAGATAATATGCAACTAATAAAGACAACCTATTTTACAAACGAAACAAAAATAAAATACATAGAAATGAGATGATCAAACAGTTATTTGCCAACAAAACAGCAAATACATCACAAATACAGTGGATATTATTACGTAAACGTTAGTGAATTCCCCCCTACAATGGTTTTATATAGGCAGTTACATACACTCGGCTTCAGCTTAAGGCTTTTATGGCGAGCTCATAAAAATGATAGATCACTGTGCGGTTGCTCTTTACATAGTAAAGCTTAAGCATTTCGCTTTTATCGTATTTCGCTTACTAGGATACTAGCTTTGCCTTCTACTTTCACCGCATCTAACAGCAGGCTTAGCATGGCAACTGTAGAAACAAGTTTTGTTTACCAGAGAATGGACATAATGACAGAAAAGTGACAGATTGACGTAAGATTTCTTTTGACATTTTTTGAAGAAATTTTTCTTTTCTTCGATCGACATAAGTTGACGTTTACGTTACGTTAGTGATTATATGCGAGTTGACAGGTCGCGCCGTGCTCGGGCAGAAGACATGTTGACATTGACAGAAAGAGCTTTGTCTTTTCTTGACCAAATAAATACAAAATCGCCATGCTAAGCCTGCAGGACAATCAATAAGAGTATTTATATCTTTTGAGCTTCTTTGACATATTTTTTGGTAAGAAAATTATTCATATAATGATTTATTTTTGAATATGTGTGTCCACACAAAGATGTTGTAGATGTCTTCTTCTATCACCCCTTTCAAGATTATTCTATTACACTTAATCCTGTATATTAATATGATAACTGACCCTTGCCTTCTCAAGGTAGTCGCTTAGGAATTTTATAAAAAAATGTGTTGACGTGTAAAAGTGTTGATTTTATCATTTATCATTTGCAGTTTCACCTACTGTAACAACTTCACACGCCTGAATAAAAACCTTAATTGTCTCTCCTGTATCACCATATGGTGATCCTATGATGAAGCGTTACAGACACACAAACATACAAACATAGTAAAGTCTCAGATCAGTAGTGATATCGGTAGGTATTCGAATTTGGTAAAGGCTTATGTAATGTTGCGTGACAGCGTTTTGATGGTGAAAGTTTCGGATGTCAACATCCCAATGGGAAATGTAATCCATCATCTGTTTTGGGACTGGAAATTACAGTAATGTTTTATGGTGCTTTTGTGGTTTGAACATGTTGTCATGAATGGTTTCCTGAAAATAAATGGTATCTACATTTATATTTAGGTATTAATTTTCTTTTCAGCTGCCTCATCTGCCTAGCCTTTTATTAAGCTATGTCCGTCCAGTCTAGCTGGATGCAGCTAAATACCAGTATTTTTAATGGAGCGACTGACTGAGGCTATCTGGCCTGGGCAATCCGATACCCCTTGGTAAAAATGGTTGTCAGACTTTCTGGCTCATAACAACCACTTTTTTTGTATTCAGTATTATGTGTTTAGTCTTTATTTAGTGGTACACCACCAGCATTTTTTAACAGGGATAAATAAGACACGTGGCAGCCCAGTTCAAGCAAAGGAACTGGCTAGCCAGAACATAATGTAATATTACATGAACCACTTTGTGCTATTTTTGACCTTCTTATAGAAGAAACAAAGCATATCGCATACTGTATGTTTTTTTTTTTTTGGTTTTTAAAATAGTTTTCGTTTCCACTAAGCTGGTTTGTTCATCCAGAAATAATTTTAGCGCATGCTTGACAAGCCTAGTGCATAAAATAAATTTAACCAAAATTCATGACAGTTATCTATCTAGTTTGATCAATTAACAAAGAGAACACGTTAACGTGTAAACAAAGTATAAAAACTACTGATGTGGTAACGAAACTGTTGCCTGTGTTTACATTTAATTAACAAACAGTTGCCGCGAAACAGGGTACGAACTATTTTTCCCTTTTTGGTTAAAATTTAACCGCGCCAAGCTTTCGAACGGGTTTTTGGGTTAAAATAAAATGTTATTTAGGTAGATGTTTTATGTAATTGAGGCGAAAAAGTATGTGGGCTTGTCTGTTTTAATCACGATATGTATAAATGTAGGTACTTACGGTGTTTTTGAGAGTATTTTAACTAAGTATGATGTACTGTCTTGAGCAATAATAATTTTTGTATTCACTGAGCAATATTTAAAAGCAATTTCTTTGTGAAATAAAGGTTCATACTTTAAACCTACTTTAAGTTCCTCTACAAGCTGAGACCTATTTTAGTATAGTAATCGAAAAAGGGATTTAATCATTATGCTCTAATAGCTTCTGCTAGCGGTTTCAGCAGTTTTCCACGTCCCATGGGTACTATTTCGAGCACCCGTATAATAATAAAAAGTAGCCTATAGTCTTTCTCAATAAATGAACTATCTAACACTGCAAGAATTTTTCAAATTGGACCAGTAGTTCTTAAGATCAGTGCGTTTAAACAAACAAACTATTCAGCTTTATAATATTAGTATAGATTTGCTATTAGGTAGGTAGCCATGATAAGTAAGCAGTATTTTTCTATTTTCGTGTATTGTATAAGAAAAATACAACTTAATAGTGTATTTGATTTGACAGCCTTAAGGCTTAACCCCTACCCCTAACATAATCTTCGGATAATAATCGTTATTATTCGGATGTATTTCGGACGATTGACTGCTTAATAACTTGAGTGCGAACTAATTATGTTATAAGTACGTAGTTAATGCAATTACTGTTGATTTGCGGATCAATTATTACGATTATCGCTTGGGCCTGTAATACCTACTGTTTTCCTGTACCATTGTGTGTAGTTGACATAGTTTTTTGCTTAATCTTGTTAGGAGTTGTTGATATCCTTGACCTTGTTTTGACCTGGCTGTCATTTTTAATGTACCTATGGTAAGATAATACTTTGTTATATGTGCTTGTAGAAAAATACCTAAGTCAATTAATTCATTCTCAGAATATTATGTCATATCATACATTATTACATATACCCCAATATGATTAAAAGTAGGAGATATAAAGGGGAGGCCTATGTTCTGCAGTGGACGTCCTATGGCTAATTTATAAAAGCTCAATCTTCAAGGTAAGTACCTACAATAGATTTCAATATTTTCTTAATCATTTAAATGTGACGTACCTAACTCTGTCTATCTATTTTATTGTCACGCTTTTGCGACAAAACTTCTGAACTAATTTAAATGAAACTTTCTAAGTAGGTACACAGACATTATGTTAGTTTTTAACCACCCACAAAAATGGGTGAAACAACAGAAAACATCTACTAAATTATAATTGAAGTACTCTAAAACCGCAGTAGGCAGGTCCGTAGTAAATATTTAGTTCACAAAATACCTCACGCGGCATAATGCGAAAACTTTAGCTTTAATGGTGTACAACCTATATGGGTTATCAGGCAAGTTTACTAATTTAATGTTTAACAAGTATGTACTGGCCATGTTACCCACCAAACACCAGCACATCAAGCTACTACAATTTGTCAAAATTCTTCAATGGATTTCCAACTTTAACGCTAAAACATATGGTTCAAAGTTGATTGGGATTTGTCAGTTTCGTAGTAGCTTAATGTGCTGGCGTCTGTATCCATGTTATGGCTGCAACATTGTTTGGGTTCGTAGGTACTGGCCATAGTAATATTTTTGATCCATAATACTTGGGTCACTGGTCTTCGCTTCAATTAGATAAAGCCAGATTGCTAATTTATTAAGCTAGGGAACAGAATACCCGCCTTATATGACTTTTAAATAGTGGGTAAGTTATAAACGGGAATAATTTTACTAATAGAAAATTCGATTATTTTATAATTAAATTCTTATAAAACATACATAGCTAAACCATATAAATACCACACACATAAAATACCCCTACACAAAATAAACAACCTGTCTCTATATCTTACGTGATATTAATAGGATACTACGTCTACAGTTCATTTTACAAAACAAAGGAAAACTCAGTATAAAAGTTTTAATAAAACAGTACGGGGTACTCGAGAGATCTCCCAAGGAGACCATGAAATGTTATAAGTTGAAAGCATCGTAGTATTTTAGCGTTCTTTCTCTGGCCGTACCTACAACAGTTATTTTTCGCTATCTTAAAATACACCGTAATCCTGTACCTAATATAAAAGGAATACTCGCAGGTTTTCAAGACGAATTAAGTTAAAAATAATTGTGAAAGGGTTTTTTTGAGCAGCTAGTATATCCTTGTATAGTATTTATCTGTGTAACCTAGTGTATGCAGTCAAAATATCCTATTGTATGCAGCAGTATAAGTAATGTATGAAGCCATTATGTCCTATTATATACACAAATATCCTATTGATTGTATGCAACCATATGAGCAATAGATGTGGCCATAATATGTCCTATTTGTACGCAGCCATATGAGCAGTATATGTAGCCATATGTCCTATTTGTACATAGCCCTAATTTCCATATTGTTCGCAGCAGCATAAGCAATGTAAGTAGCCATTATGTCCTGTTATATACAGCCATAATGTACTTTTAAGCAAGATTAAGCAAAAGCAATATATGTAGCCATGTGTCGTATCATATGGTACGCAACAGTGTAAGCAAGTTATGTAGCGATATGTATTATGTCTTATTTAAAAACAGAAGTATAAGCTTGTATGTATGAAGCCATTATGTCGTATTGTACGCAACAGTACTAGCAATGTATGTAGCCATAATGTCCTATAACATACAGCCATACATCATATATGTACGCAGCAGTATATAAGCAATGTACATATGTAGGCCATGTATAGAGCTTAAACCATTTACTTCGCTCTTGAAGCCTTACTACATCACATCTTAAATAGCTGGAGAATTTCAATGTATGAAATTTTTCTTGACGTGTTTTCAAAGTTATACATCTTGTTTTTGAAAGTGAATTAGACCCACCCATCCTAGAACGAACCTGAAAAAACGCTTCACGCTACCCTCTTTTGTAGAAAAACGTTAACACACAGTCACATTGTTAAGCTATTTTCTATACAAGAGAATGTTCCAGCACCGAAGCTTACAGGCATACATCTTACATGCACAAACACTTCTCGAAGCTCCTTCGGACAGCTATCTTGAGTTTATACAAATATTTTGTTTCGTACGTGAAAGGAACTTGCGATGGCAATGTTTAATGTGCGTTTAGCGAACGTGTTTTAGTTAACTTCCAAGTATTATTCATGTATTATCTCGTTTAAATATCATTTAGTAGTTAGAAATGTATCTGTAAGAGTAGCTTTAAGAAATTGAGTTCAAAGAATCTGCGTAACACATACATTGCAATTTAAATAAAAGCTTTTAAAAATGATCTCCGGTCGATTGGACTGCTTGATTTTAAATTGCTGCTTCTAAGTTTCTGCCTGCTTTGTAGTACAGTAATAAAAAAAAAATATTGGTATTTAAATTTTACTAGCTTCTGTCAGTGGTTTCACCCGCTTTCTGAGGGAAATACTTCCCGCGGCTGGATTAAAAGAAGTCTAAATATTATTCTGAAGTGTAAGCTATATTACTGCCAAGCTTTATCAAAATCCAAAAAACCGTTTGAGCGTGAAGAGGTAACAAACATACACCCACATGCACAAACTTTCGTCTTTATATATTAGTGTGATTTGATGTGATAGTGTGTTGTAACATACACATTTAAGTTTTATTACTGGATTAAATGAATTAAAACATTAGTAGATAAAATCTTACTATTTTAAAAGATATATAAAAAAGATCATTCATAATCACATTTGTATATAGGAATTAAACAGTTCAACAGTAATATTGACCTATGTTAGTTTTTCTTGTCAAAACCTATTGACATTGTTAATTATAAGACTAATTTTTATCATCGTTAGCCTGATATTTTCCCAGATATTTTGAAGTGTTCTTAAAGTCTCATCAAATGCATCTAAATAAAGTGTTCTCCTTAAATATACGCCCTATTTTCGTCCTTTTTCGTGTGCAAGTAAGACTATTCCACCGTTTTTATGTGTCTATCTATTCTCAGCTTTCTACCCACTAGAGCTATTTTCAGTTTTATCTGGGTAGCTTTCTTGCCACGCTAAAAGTATCGTGTCAGCGACGGTTTCTATGTACACACTTAGCTTTTATATTGAAGGACTAGCTCTACCCCGCAATTTCACCTGCGTAAAGAGAACATCTATCCGCATTTAGATGAAAAAAATATTAAATTACTACTTTTTACATCAGTTGTTTGAAAGTGAAAGTTTCGTCATAATCGGTCCAAGCCTTTCAGAAATAGCTAATTGAAAAAAGTATTTTTTTAATGTTTATTTATTTAAGGGAGTTTTGTAAAGACACCAGTAGGTCAACTTACCCGAACCTGTCAAATTTTATCAAACGAATATTAACCTTCTTGTATTGTGATTAGGTTGAAAAATCTATAAAATAAATTTGACAGATTGAGGTAGGTTGATGTGCTGGCGTAAACTAGTGGCGTAAGATGTTAGGAAAAAGAGTTGTTTTATTTGCACTGAAACACTTTTTGGAGTTGAAGTATCATCAATATGACCTCTCCTACCTCTCCCACTGTGGATGCAGTGGAAGGGCGTATCACATTTATAGGTACTGTCTAAAACCCATCTTTGTTACTTATTGAGCCATTTTATGTACACAGGCCGCGGTAACTCTTTCGGACAATCCTACAGCTTCAGTAGGTACAAACAGACACTAAAGTTTATTTATTTCTATAGAGTATAGACAGACTGGTAACTGGGAACTGGTAGATAGTTCTTGCATTATTCTTTGTTAAGTAGACTTCGCAAGTTGAAGAATCTATGATGGAGTTAATGTTGGTTTTTTAAGTGGACTTCGGCTAGCAGTTGTTTCAATAGAATTTGTGTAATGAGAATATAATCTACTTATATCTTTTATATTAGGTTGATTTCTCTTTAATTCAAGATACCTTAACAACATTTAAGGGCAGACTTGACAGTAAATTTTCAAGAAGAGGGACCAGTTTCACAGTTTATGGATAGCTACTATCTATCAGATACATTAAAAAATGGAACAGAATTTGTATGAAATTATCTGCCAGATAAACTATTTGGAACTTATCACTAACCGGTGAAACTGGCCGTAAATAAAAATATGACGCTATTCCCCTCCCGTTTTGGTGCCGCCAAATTTAGCAATATCTTAATAACTGAATGTTGAACCGGTTGACAATAACTCTAAAACGACTGAGCAGATTTTGACAAAACATATCTAGGAACCACCCCTGAAAACCAGATTTTAATTGAAGACAGTCGCATCCAAATCGATTAACCCTTTTAAGAGCTACATATTACCACAGACAAACAAGCAGTTAAACTTATATATACATTCCTTTTCGAATCAAGGACTAAAAGCAAATCTTAGTGTTGTGCTCAACTTATCTATAACTAATTATGAGATATTATAGCAAGTCACAAGATTATTTCCTTAATGTTACCGTGTTTTTGTTTCACGGAACTATAACATAAGTAATTACGCACAAGAGTGATCTTGTACGTGATCTGCAGATAAAGAAGTGCGCTCTCAAAGTATCTCTGATCTGCGACAGCTCTTGCGTAATCAGCTAAGGATGTTTTTAGGATTATAGTAGAAGCATAAGAGGAGCTCGTGGCTAAGTTAAAGCCCCACGGTTCGACCGATCATAAGCTTAGTCAAACCTTGAAGCGGTGGGGCCGTAGATGGGTGACCATCTTGTCATGACAAGTTCCTCTATGTAAATAAATTAAAAGAAAAATTTTGAATAGCGTAAGATTATTTTTTAAGTCACTCTCAACAAGCCCTTTCATTTGATGCCCATATTGTTGGTATTCATTAAAAATAACTACTCCGCCATCTTGGAAGGTCCGCCATATTGGATTTAGAATAACGTCATATGACATATGTATCTTGCATTGTCATCCGGACTGAACGTGCATATAAAATTTCAGCTCAATCGGTTGAAGATATCTACTTCAAAATTGAGTTCAAAGAATCCACTGTAACACACATACACGGCAAGTTAAATAAAAGCCTTTAAAAACCTATTAAGTTTTGACACTTACCAAGGACAGACACCAATTTTATACCAACCAAACATTGAATCCCCACTTATATAGTTAGTAATATCTAAATCAGTACCCATCTTTATCCAATAAGTACTTAACCCGGGTTGTTTATTAACACTCGACTAGGCATTTAGCTCATCGAGTATACGTCCCGCCACGGCAGTGACGTCATCGCCCGCGCCCCCACCCACGTGTGTTTATCACGATTATCCGAAACATTACGCGCGAAGATCTCTTGTTCGTAAAAAGGAACGACGTGATATCTCTTCTGTTAACGTTAAGGACACGGTTTGTTTAAAGGCGTTAGAAATTTATTTTTTTGTGAAGTTTTAAAAGGTCTTGATATTATTGAAATACGGTTTATATGACTGCAATTTATTAGTCTGGCGATGCACTTAGACTTCGCACGAGTATAGGTACTCTATGTCTGTGTTATTATTATAATGATATACTAGTGGTTCGCCCCGGCTGTACTCGGGTTAGGTATTTTTTATCTGAACCTTTGTTCTGAATCACTCTTAATTGCTGAAGTGAGTAACGAACCGATATGCAGAAATACACACAGGCATACCATTGTCTTTTTAGTAGTAACCTTGGTAACTCTTTAACTAGAGTCACATAGTAGTTTGGTGAACAGTATTAAAATCTTTACATAGTTTGAAGGATATAAAACGGACAGACAAAAAGCTATAGCTCAAGAGTTTGTTTGCTTGAACGCACCAATGTTAGGAAATACTGGTGTGATTTTAAAATGTATTTCAGTGTTCGATAGCCTATTTTTCGTGGCAGGTAAGTAAGAAATAAGCTATTTTTATCGAATAAAATCGCTGGCGGAACTAATCTTAACATAATAGGTAAGTTACTAAAATCCGCATTAAGTCGCAAGATGATTAAACAATGCTTCATGCGTACGTGACAACATTTAAACGTCATTCCAACAGAAATAGTAAAGGAAAAACTGACGATCGTTAATCGAAAAATATCGGAAACCGCCACAAAATGCAGAATGCAATAAAGTCGTGGAACATCACGCAATCTCGATTACTATAAAATATATCGGCCATATTTATATTCCGTTTTTCCATTCGTCTGAATCATATTGTTGGGCAGAAATATCGTTTTTGTATGTTCGGAGAAATGGCGTCCCTTATAACTTGGTGGCGCTTGACCAGTATGTTATCTTGTGACGACGGAAATTTGATTTCTTTGGCCTTAGTACGTATTTCTTTGAATGTTTGATTGATTGGACTGCAGTAATATGAATATGTTATTTTTTGGGCGAACGGAAATTATGTTGAGTTATTTATGAATTGGGTCGCTAGAAGTTTGTTGGGATTTTTATTGGCTTGGATTTATTGGTAGGATTGTTTAGATTAGTATATTTTTATTTTGTTATTGCAGAAATATAAATAACAACAAATGCTACAAATCAATCGTTGCTTGCTATACGTACCTACCTATAAAAAAATTACGTATAAAACGTCACCGGCACAAACGAAAAAATACTATGTATATTTTATTTAATAAAGAGGTCGCGTAAATCTGAATTTTTGACAAAAGGTCTTTCCAAGAAATAAAAATGTCATCTTTTTATTTAACTTATACAAGCTATCGAAAAATCTGGTTACATAATATCCAATTCCTATTATTGGCCCGTAAATAACTGTACAATGGTAACTGTTACTATAGCATGGAAAAACTATATATAACTTCAAAGTAAAACATTTACAGACACACAAGCACACAGCACATCAAGCTACCCGAAACTGTCAAATTTTCCCAATCAAGTTTGAGCCGTATGTTTCAGCGATAAAGTTGAAAATGTATTAGGAAAATTTGACAGATTTTAGTAGCTTGATATGCTGGCATCTGTACTTAGGCACCTAGAAAATAAAATAGGTAGGTACTGTGAGGGCTCTGTCCCAGAATGGCCACTTCTCAAAATGACTACAGGTATCAAAATGTTTCGCAGAATTTTCCTTACGCAAAATGTCTCTTTTGTGAAATGACCCTTTCGCAAAATGTCGCCTTCCTCAAACAGCCATTTATTCCTTAACAGTAAAAAAACTGGTTAAGAGCCAGTAAGTGTACCTACAACATATCTCAACACATCGAGCCCTCTCAACAGTACCTACTTACAAAATAAAATATGAACTTAACTAAGTACAATGTAGTGTCCAGCATTTTAACTTAAGCTAACCCACAACGTCAGCTTAGCCGAACAAATTCTTTAAGCACACGAGTGGAGACAGCGGTCATATGTTAGCTGGGGACATAAGAAATAAGTCGGCGCTGCAGTGCGGGCCACTAAATACGCGGGGGATAAAATGATTAGATACTTTTGATTTTTATTGCAAATAAGGTATTTAGGGAATTTTGCATAATTAAGTTAATGTCTTGCGCTATTAATATTATGTAAATTTAGGTAATATAGGTCTAGTGGTTGTTGTGTTGTAGTGTGTTGTAGTGGCTGTCATTGAACATCCTTGGCAGTCGTTACGGGTAGTCAGAAGCCAGTAAGTCTGACGCCAGTCTAACCAAGGGGTATTGGGTTGCCCAGGTAACTGGGTTGAGGAGGTCAGATAGGCAGTCGCTCCTTGTAAAACACTGGTACTCAGCCGAAACCGGTTAGACTGGAAGCCGACCCCAACATAGTTGGGAAAAGGCTCGGGAGATGGAGGTCTAGTGGTTAATGCACCAGCCTCTCAAGTACGAGTGCACGGGTTCGATCCCAGGTTAGGCAAGAACCAATGTATGTTTTTTAAGATATATGTAGGTACTTTCTAAGTATATCTTGGACACCAATGACTAATTAAAGGCGAAGGAAAACATCTAGAGGAAACCTGGAATATAAAGTCTGAAATCACCGACCGCATTGGGCAAGCGTGGTGATTAACGCTCTATCCTTCTCAGTGTGAGAAGAGGTCTGTGCCCAGTAGTGGGACGATAAAATGGCTGATGATGATGATGCGCTTCCTATAGAAAAATGCTACATAATTTTGTTAATCGTAGTCCGTATTTATGAAACGCTTATTATTTTTGGATATGACATCACAACTGTCTTATTTATTGTAATCCTTATGCAATAGGCAGACTATTCCGACATATTGTATTAAAACAATTCTGTGTTCGATTTTTGAAATTGAAACATTACCGCCCATTTAAACTCAATACATAAACTTTGTCGCCGACTTCCCAGCCCCACCCAAAATCACGTTTCTCCAAACAGCGGCGGCTCAGCTAAACCTTTGACGAGTAATATCTAGGACAGTATAATCGGGTTATACAGTAGTGGTTACAAAATTTCGTGGACCGCTGAGAACAACCGCCAAGGTAAATGCAATAACCATATGAAATAGGTAATGTTGTTTCAAGGTGTTGGAACGACAAGTCGCATTGTATTGACGCCAGCAGGTCAACCTACCCGAATCTGTCGAAATTTTACCAATCGAATATTAACCTTCTGGTATTGTTATAAGGTTGAAAATCTATTAAAGAAATTTGGCAGATTGAGGTAGGTTAATGCCTTTTTTTTTTTTTTGGCGCTGGGAAAAAATGCTATTACGCATCCCCTCCCCATCGGGGGACGGGAGAGGGGTATGTGGGACTCCCCGGTAAAATCGTTCACCGGTATACCCACTAAAAATACCCAGCGGCACTCCGACCTCGCCTGGGAGTCTATAGCGTCCAGTCCATGCCTGGATTGGTACAGACGCCAGCATATTTTCAAGCCGAGACAATCTGTCAAATTGCTTTACTAGATTTTCAACTTTATCGCTGGAGTATATAGTTTAAAATAAATTTTAGAGTTTCGTGTAGCTTGAGGTGCTGGCGTGTGTACGTTAAATGACTGTTTACTGAATAAGCTTATTTCTTCCACTGCTGATTTTCACTCTTTTCAAATAAAGAAGTGACGATCGCCTGTCTCCACTCGCTCGGCTATTGCAATATTTTTGGTTTTTAATTAACCCTTTTTTTATTTAGGTGTCAATCAATTTTTGTGTCTAGCCTTACTATTAGAATGCGGGTTGTTGGCGTTACCGCGTTAAGTTACCGCGGCCTTGATACAAGAAGGCCTCCAGAAGAAACGAAAGTGTGTTTTAGTCAGGGGGTTATTCTGATGGTTTCACATTGAACTATCAATAATTATTTAGGTAGCTGAAATTCCTATCTAAAGTTTTATTATCGTCGTAAATTGAAGTCTAAGTATCTAGTTGCTATTGGTACGCAGTTAATAGTTTCTAATTGACATGAGAAAGGTACTAACATCAAATCAAATTACTCTTTACCCCATAATGTCAATAACGAAAATATTCCAAAGAAATAATAACTTCGCGTTACATCATATGCAAGCTGAAATATAAACACGATTTATTACAGCATTTATGGTGAATAAAAAAAGTAAATATTCACAAGAACTGGCGCAACATTTGTATGGGACAAACGTGACTCGAATGTTCGTAACGAAGCGAAAACGGCGGCGTATGTTCGCTAGTTTATTTACAAAAAAATGTTCTACCTAAAGCCCTGTTTAGATCTATCTTGATTGTGTCTTTAATTTACATGTTTAAGGGCCTGTTTCACCACCTACGAATAAGTTCCAGTTAGTTTATTTGGTATATAATTTCATACAAATTCTGTTCCATTTTTTAATTTATTCAGCCTTTTAACTGGCCACTAAGTATTTTACATATATAAGAAGATTGGTGACACGTCACTAAAAGTATTTATATCCTCTATAGATGTTTGATGGTATTTTTATTCGGGTAGCATTTTATATTTTAAGAGGAATGTATCTATGGTAGGTCTGCCGGGGCATGCTAGCGGGCCTGCCACGCTTCATACAGGAAGAAAGTGGATTTTAGTCAGCAAAAGTCTAACATTCCCTTCAGCTGCACCGCGGGAACAACAGCGGCAAATAACCCCTCATTTGATGATTTGCCATGTTTAAAAGAAGATATCGGTATCAACGTACTTAAGTTCGTCATTAATTGAGAAAAGCCTATCATCATCATCATCATCAGCCTATCGCAGTCCACTGCTGGACATAGGCTTCTCCAGGTGCACGCCACTGAGATCGATTTTCGGCTTCTCGCATCCAGCTCCTGCCAGCCGTCTTGCCAGTCATCACTCCACCGTGCCTGAGAAAAAAACAACACTCTTTAAATCGCATTTCTTCATTCATTCATATTACATGAAGATACAACAATGTAAGATAACCTTTGAAGAGGTCATTCACTACTAAACACCATCACATTTCACACAGGATCATACAACCTGCCCACACTCGAAGTCACACGAGCGACACAACGCACACACAAAAACAGTGTTGTCCTATTTATTACCGGGAAAAATGGCCACTTCTTTGTCAAGGAACACGCTTCACTTCTTCAGAATGTCCGGAAAAGAAGGCACTTTGTGGGCACACAGTATTCTTTTCCAAGCCACTTTGTATGTTGTCTTGCCTTCAATAGGGACTTGTGATGGTAGGATATATGCAGAACTAAGTCTTTGAAGGTAACACATAGTTTGGATGCAAGTGAATGAGTTTTTGTGAGGTAGTATAATGAGAAATTGCATTTTTATTTATCTTCATATATAGGGTGTAACAAAACTAGTGGTACATATTTTTAGAGGTCATCTAGTATAGGTACGCTAAGGATCATTATCTACCACAAAAAAAGTTGAAACCTAGGGGTCAACGACCGATTGCCTTAATAGAGACCGTCGTTATGCGTACAATTTGACGACTGTGATGATAAATTTAATAAAATACGTTAATTTTTTCATATTTTTGTGGTAAACGTGATCTTTAGCATGTACTAGATGACTTTTAAAGTTTCGTTACATCTTACTATTATCTTCATCTCAGCTTATAGGTTATAGGACCACTACTGAATATATGTGCCCACTGATTTGCAAAACTACTGATTGAAAGCAGCCTGCATCCATTGACAAACCGCGACCTTTGTGAGATCGTTTTATCACCTCATTGGTGGCTGTCCTACGCTGTTTACTGTTCCGTGATCTCTAATTTTCACCTTTCGGCCCTACCACTTATCATTCCTAATTATATTTTGAGGAAAAAATATGAAAAAATAATTTGGAAAATATCTGTTTAATCGGCTTTTGTTATTATATGCTTGTATTTTAACTGTAGCATTTAGGAATAATGACAAAAAAATGTTGATATACATAATTCAATGAGAACTTTGAAACGAACTGCTACACCGAATAAAATAATATTCCACTACTTGAACTCGTTCCTTATAAATAAAAAAAAATAGTCCATTGAATCTAAAACTTACCGCAGCAACTTTAACTTCACCTGTAACTAATTAGTCATGACCTCTTTAAAGAAGAAATGCACTCAAACCTCATAACACTCAGGTAAAAGTTTAAAACCGTCCCACAGTAAGATCGAACAAATTTAATGACGTCACAATTTCGAGTTTTCCGTTTGACGCACGCTCGTCGCATGAAGAGATTTCCACAAACACAGATACACAGAAAAAAATAAAAATAAAGGCTGGCTGTTTTATAATTTTATCGTACATCAAAAGTTTGCAGAACATTCGAGAATTTTCGATATTTTCGTTCATTATATTCAGATGATATTGTACGTTAATGGGCTGGTAAGTTGATGTACTTGTTTTTGCTTTAATGATCGTGTTCAATAAAGTGGGTTTTGTTGCATATGTATGTACTTGGAAATGTTTTTAATTTATTTTAAGTGAATATTTCTTTCATTGTGTGTGTAAAATCGCTTAATGTAGGATTGTTAAGTATACTTAATTATGAAGTGAATTTATATTAACCTGCCTCCGAAAAAAAAAACCTGACCTTACTAAATTGTAGTAGGTATAGACGTCAGCATATCAAGCTAATTCATGTAAGTCAAATTTTATATTAAATTTTCAACTTTATCGCCGAAGGCTAAGGTTCAAAGTTCATTGGGAAAATTTGACAATTTCGGATAGTTTGATGTGCTGGCGTCTAAACTAGAGGAGTGGTATACCTATTTAATTAGATGAAGTGCCAATAATGGTAATTTAATAACAGAAATTTAAACTTTTATGTTCTATTCATAAACCTAATTAATTCCCAAAATATCTCAAAAAAGATCTAGACTAGACTACACACCCAAGAAATCCTAACTAATATAAAACCGAAGTCTGTTTATTTGTTTGTTACCCAAACATCTAGCCGACGCGATGGATCGTAATGAAATTTTGGGATGTAGGGTATGCTAGGTCGAAAATACCCAAATATTCAACCTGCGTCTCCGGTGGTATTTCTGACCCGTGTTATATGTTCAGAGACAAAATATTAGTATTAGCTAAACCTAGATCATAAATTGGTCTAGATAGATATTTTGAGAAATACTTGCTGATGTTTTTGAGTAGGGAAATCTGGATCCTGTTTTAATCCGCAAATACCTTTGGATACTGCGCAATAATATCTTCTTCTTCCATAATTATCATCTCACAAGTAACATTCTTTTATTTCTACTGTATCATCTTGCGGTCGGTCCATGGATGGGTGACCATCTTGTTGTGACGAGTTTCTCTATGTTTCGGAAGGAACTTTCAATTGATGGGTCCCGGCTCCCATTTGTATATCTTTGGCAGTTGTTACGGGTAGTCAAAAGCCAGAAAGTCCAACAATCATTCTTACCAAGGAATATCGGTTTAGCCAGGTAACTGGAATATGGAGGTCAGACAAGCAGTCTCTCCGTGTAAAACACTGGTCCTCAGCTGCATCCAAACTGGAAGATGACCTAACACAGCTTGAGAAAAGGCTAGACAAATAATGATCTCTATAAGTATCCATGTATACGTTGATTTTCAAGACGTTTCTTGAAACATGATCCTCATTCCCCCCCATCAGATACCCATACCATAACAGTCAGTTTCCACCTACCTTCTCGTCAGTTACCTGTCGCAACAGCGGGTTCTCTATAATAATCATTTTTATAAGATTGACCCGTCAATATATTTAGACGTTTATAAGTGAATTCCTGTCAAATTATGGATCTTGAAAGAGGGTGGTTGACAATACCGGGGTGATATTAATAGGTGTATGTGGGATAAGTCGTACCTAGACATGTTTTGTCCCACGGTGTTGCTTATGTTGCAAACTCTCTAATTTTCTATACATTTTCCGTATCCGTAACAAAAAAATATAAATATAGTTACCTATTAAGATTAAAATCAGTGAAGCCGTTCCTGATTGAAGGTGGAACAAAGATTAGTAAAGCCAGCAAGAATCGATGAATTAAAATATTGACCTTTTAGAGAAAAATATTTCTAAGCAGAGCTTAGCTGATAGGTACTGATGGCATCTGGTTGTCTAAAAATGTTTACGCATGATATTCCAAGCCGCCATTAAATTTGGGGTCAACTAAGAGGCACAGACGCCAGCACATCAAGCTATCCGCAATTGTCAAATTTTCCCAATGAACTTTGAACCCTATGCTTCAGCAATACAAATTGAAAATTTTTGAAGTGATTGTAGTAGCTTGACTAGCTAGACTAAAATTGGAGTACGCCAGCACGTCAAGCTACCCACAATTTTTCAAATTTCCTAAATGGATTTTCAATTGTAATGCTGAAGCATTAGGTTAAAAGTTGACTACGAAAATTTGACAGTTTCGGATAGCTTGACGTGCTGGCGTGAGCACTTTGGTACTAGAAAGTTACTTACAAACAAACACCTCAACTTCACTTCTTCATATAGAAAAAGACCTTTTTCACTTCTAACCGAATGGTGCGATATTAAAAGTCCCAAGTCAAGGCTGATATTACCTTCGTGGTCACGTCAGCTGCCCTTCGACCCATGTTACCCTATGTGGAACCGAATCAACAAGTTTAACTAATGGTACGGAGTTTTGTTTAATGTGGGTACCTCTGGTTAGTATTTTTCGTCCTTTTAGTTAAGTAGTGTTTATGGGCTGCTTCAGTAGCCTAGAGGTTGTTAAGCGCAACTTCTTTACGCAGGGTTTCGGGTTCGATTCCCAGGTTGGACGGAAAATATTTTTTGGATTTTAAGTAATTTTCGTAAAACCACGAGTATAAGTAGGTACCGATTCCGAAAGTTATTTAGTTACCTACTTTATTTAAATACATATTTTTTTGATATCCGGTTGGTAAATCCTAACGGAGACCCTACGCCCTGGGAGGAGGGCAAAGGGTACTGCCAGACTCTTACTGACTAAAAACCAACCCATGTGTAGAGGGGCGGGTATCGCCGAAGCAAGTCACGAATCTGCTCAGCAAAAGCTGGGCACTCCACATCACAATGATGGCACTGGGACTTCGGCTCCCGGCCGATACAATATCCGTGTCCAGTAAGCACCTGCGTCAGCCGAAAGCTGAGGGCGTCATGGCTCCTATCGAGCCACTCCTCCAAAATGAGTCTTACCGCCACTACAGTGGCGTTTCCCGCCGTGACGGATAGTAAACACTTAAAACAACCCTATAATATTCACGGCACTTCAACAAAGCAAATACAAATAAACCTGCACTTTTATAGCGGATTTTAATAAAGTTTAGTTAGAAAAATTTTCAGGGCACACCTCTTAGGTACTTTAGGGAAAGGGGAAATATGCATAGTGCATTATAATTTTTTTAAAAAGCGTCTGAACAGTTTGGAGCTTAGGACTAAACGACATACGACACTGAAAGCTCTTTGACACTCCACGAACGAGTAATTGAATGTACGCCCTAAGTAAAGGCGCGTTTCCGAGACGTTCGACGTGTAGTTAGCGTATTGGCTGCGAGGATGACTGTTTTAGTTGTATAAATTTTACTGTGGAGGCAAATAGTTATAGCTCTAGTTACTTCAGTGACGTCATACGTCACGATACCTAATCAAAAAGTAGATAAATCTCGTTGGTGCGACTGCTTAGCGTGGGGTTTCGGGTTCGATTACCGTGTAAAATTGCTTTGAGGGTTTAAAGAAAGTTTTATGCAAGCAGCTCTGAGTCTGGAAGTTGGTAATAGTGCATCGGAGAGCACTCAGATGTTGGTCCTGCACCTGATCTCTCTCCGGTCATGTTATATTGCCGTCCCATTGGTGCAGAAAGCATCCATGCCTGCGCAAACCATTTTGCACTATTATTATGTGCTGCGCGGCGAGCTGGTATCCTTAGAAGGAAGCAGCCGCCATGGCCGGCCAGGTCTTGATACCATTAAGAATAAAACACTACAGGTGTTCTGTCAAAAAGCTTTGGCGCTCTCAGTATTTGACACTACACGCACGCGTAGAAGTAGGTAGATATTTAATTTCATTCATTTATTTCAAATACATTAAATCATAAACAGCAGTTATTTAACTATTTAAATAAGATTTATTAAAAATAAGAAATATCATTTGCCAGAAACTAGATACCTACATAACCTGGAAATGACGCAATACCTATACATGTGGCTCGGAGAACAACCTTTTTCTCAGGTTTTATGTACGAGAAATGTACCTTAGCGAGTCACTGCGATGAAGCATTTCTAGAGTTTTAGCTAGGAAAAATTCTGTCTTACTTGCTTGAGTCATGCTAAGCTTCCAGCTTAGGTACCTACGTAGTGACCTGCCTAACAGTTTTCTTGGCATAGGAAATCCGACTGAGGTTTTTACTTCTATACACACCTACATACGTATGTAAGTATGTTATAAAAATCTACTTACCCAAGTTCATCATCTCCTGAGCCTTTTCCCAACCATGTTGGGAACTATGGGGTCTTCATTATAATTAAACCTATAGCTTACCTCGATAGGTATGGTCAAGACAAAAAAACAAACAATCTATCTATCAATGGGAATTTTATAATTTGTAGTAGCTTGACGTGCTGGATGGGAAAATAAACATTAATACAAAATAGGTGCCTACTTTATTTTTTCCTGATCACTGTATCTATATATTGTACCTGTTCATGTAATAATTACCTATAGATGTACAGTTCGCACCAAATAACTTTGCAATTATTATTAAAAGTCAAACTACTTACTGAGATTAAATTTAAGCTTAAAAATGAACGGTAGCCATAATAGACTCTGACCCTATATTGTACACGTAACAGACACAGCTAACTGCTGAAAATAGATAAGCGTTGAAGCTGAAATAAAACTAAGATACCGTATTAAAAGAGACAAGTAAGCAAAAAAATTGTTTTTACGTTCGCCTTTTTAAGAACCCTTGCAGACGAGCGACTATTGTTTTTTTAATAATAGCACTAAATAAAACTTATGAATCACTCTATGTACTGGTATGCACCGCAGTCATATCATCTGCCTAGCCTTTTCCCCAAACTATGTTCGGGTCGGCCTCCAACTTTAGCCCGATGCAGCTGAGTACCAGTGTTTTACGTGGAGCGACTGCCTATCTGATCTCTTCAACCCAGTTACCCGGGCAACCCAATACCCCTTACCTTCTGCTTGGGCTGCGGGTTGTTCGTAAGAGATACCGTGGCCCTGGCACACAGGGACCTCCAGAAGGAACATAGTGGGTTTTAGCCAGTAAGAGACTGACACTCCCTCCAGCTGCACCCTCAGCGGGAGGGGTCATTTGATGATTTCTCAATACCCCTTACCTAAGTACGATTGGCACGGTCAGTCAGAAGATGGGTGACCATCCTGTCATGACGAGTTCCTCCGTGTTTAATTGGTGGGTCCCCGGCTGTCATTTGGACATCTTTGGAGTCGTTATTGGCAGTCAGAAGGCAGAAATGCTGACAACTAGTCTTACCATTGGATACCAGGTGATATCGGTTTGTCAAGATAAACGGGTTGAAAAGGTCAGATAGACAGTTAGACTGGAAGCCGACCCCAACATAGTTGGGAAAAGGCTCGGCAAAAGAATTGAGAATATAAAATACAGGTGTGCCGATGATTTTTTAAAATTATTTTTAATATAATATTTGTAAATCAAAATAAAAATAAATATTTGTTGAACAAATTGGATATCTACGTTTAAATTTAAATTCAAAAGGTTGTTTTTGCGTCCGAAACTATAAAATGTTTTCTAATAAAATGCTGTATAATTTTAAAATAATATTTTTGTAATATTTAACAAAAATGATAATATTTACATTCATTCATTTATTAAAGATATTATTTAAAGATATTTTTTAAAATATTTTCTGTGAAAAATTAAACATTTTTATTTTTATGTCTATTTTCTGATACATTCCAGGAAATATTTTTTACATTTTATTTGCTTTTTGAGACGTAAAGTTTTAAGATTATTTTTATTTTTAATCTTTTAGTTACTTTGAAATGTTATTTATAAAATTTAATTTATTGCTAAGTAATTATTGGTTATTTTACGATTTGACGTTTTTAAGCGCATTCAAATTTAGTCTAGTTGCTAAATTAAAGGCTGTTTATTGTTGGTTTCTAATAGTTTTAAGTCAACACTGTAATTTGTATTGTAGCTTGAATAATGATTTCTTTTTTAGCTTAATAATTAAAAAAATTATTTAATTAAGTACGTATTATTGGTGCAACACCTAAAATTATTATTATTTATGTATATAACATTTTGTCGTCCGTCTGTAAGTTACGTAGACAGTAAATACGCTTTTTTAATACTATTGCCGCGTGTTGTGAATCACCTCTATACTCGCTGTTGTCTTACTTTCTAATAATCTCGTTTCTGAATGAGATATTTTTACGAAACAATATTTTGTGTAACTTTCATTACTTGCTAATTTTCGGGAGTTTGAATTTAAACTGTAGGGTCCGGCTGTCATTGAACACCCTTGGCAGTCGTTACGGGTAGTCAGAAGCCAGTAAGTCTGACGCCAGTCTAAGCAAGGGTTGCCCGAGTCACTGGGTTCAGGAGGTCAGATAGGCAGCCGCACCTTGTAAGACACTGGTACTCAGCTAAATCCGCTAAATCCAATATGAATAAAAACACAATAACAAAATACAAAAAAAAACATACATAAACAAACCCTACCATACTATTTCCGTACAATAATGAAGGTGTCCGCCATGACCGTTCCCCCGCTGACCCCATTTTTATGACCCCTCGGATATTCAATTGGAAAGTTCTCAATATCTGTGATGAAGCAAAGCGGATCATTCCGTCGGTCAATTTGTAAACATCCTTGTGAGAATTTTTGT
This sequence comes from Heliothis peltigera, assembly GCA_958496145.1. Lineage (NCBI taxonomy): Eukaryota > Metazoa > Arthropoda > Insecta > Lepidoptera > Noctuidae > Heliothis > Heliothis peltigera. The sequence continues at coordinate 1,321,099 of OY292327.1, forward strand.
ATGGTCCTTTTAGCTTCCGTGTTGATTTTACGTTTAGCTGGGTCTGTTTTTGTGTACGCGAGTGTACGTTTTTGAGTTTTTACTGAATAAGGGATAGATATACATATATGTACCTACGTACTGGTTTACGTAAGAATAGGTACATTCTTAGGGTATTATTATTTTAATACCATATCTCGATCAAGGACATATCGAAGAGACTCGCTGACGCTACCCGTGACCCAAAGGCTGGCTTTTATTTCGGTCAACGGATAAGCATTGCCATCCAACGTGGCAATGCCGCCAGCCTATTGGGTACACTGCAGCGATGAGGAGGAATTTTCTGACGCCATTTTTTTATATATATTTTTTGTAAACATTTTAATTAACTTTTGTAAGTACCTAAATAAATTGTAAATATGTTTTAATATCAATATGGGTGGATTTGTTTTCAGGATTTTGATGATGAGCTCATGTTTCAATTATAGGGGTCGAACGATTATAAGGTGAAGCAATATTTGGCGTGGTTCATCCGTTGATTGGTGACCGACTTGTCATGAAGAATTCTCCTTTGTTTCGGAGTTTACACATTAAATTGTTGGGTCCCGGCTGTATTTGAAAATCTTTGGTAGTCGTTACTGGTGTCAGGAGCCAGAAAATCTGATAACTATTTGTACCAAGGGATATCAGGTTGTTCAGGTAACTGGGTTGAGGAGGTCAGACAGGCAGTCCCTCCACGTAAAACACTGGTAAGACTGGAAGCTGACCCCCAACATAGCTTGGGAAGAGGCTATGTTAGTAAGATAAGATAAGATAAGATAAGATAAGATAGGATAAGATAAGATAAGATAAGATAAGATAAGATAAGATAAGATAAGATAAGATAAGATAAGATAAGATAAGATAAGATAAGATAAGATAAGATAAGATAAGATAAGATAAGATAAGATAAGATAAGATAAGATAAGATAAGATAAGATAAGATAAGATAAGATAAGATAAGATAAGATAAGATAAGATAAGATAAGATAAGATAAGATAAGATAAGATAAGATAAGATAAGATAAGATAAGATAAGATAAGATAAGATAAGATAAGATAAGATAAGATAAGATAAGATAAGATAAGATAAGATAAGATAAGATTATAGGCCGGGAGCCGACGTCCCAGTGCCATCATTGTGATGATTGCCGCGTCGACACGGCGCTGCATACGTTGGTGGAGTGCCCAGCTTGGGCTGAGCAGCGCCGTGACTTGGTCGCGGCTGTAGGTGCTGCGGGAAATCTCTCGCTTCCGACTGTTGTGCTTACCATGGTCGGGAGCGAGACAGGGTGGGGTGCCGTCGCCTCCTTTTGCGAGTTTGTGATGCTTGCAAAGGAGGCGGCGGAAAGGGAGAGAGAGGCTGCCTCCTCTCTCCCCTCCCGCAGTAGACGCACTGGGCGTCGCAGGGTGGCCGATTTCCGGCCACCGTAGGGCGCGGCCTGCGGACGACAGACTCGGGGCGTCTAGTCGTCCAACCAGCAGCAGGCCTCGAGGCGGCGGCGTCGTGTTCCGCGCGCGCCTCTTAGTGGAGTCCTGCGGCCGGGGTGACGGCCGCAGTGGGTGACGGGGCCCGCCTGAGTATCTGGCGGGCCAATACCCGTCGGGGGGTTGCGACGAATGCTTCGGCGATACCCGCCCCTCCGACACATGGGTAGGTGAGGAACACGGGTTGGTTTTTAGTCAGTAAGAGTCTGACAGTACCCTTTGCCTTTCCCCCAGGGCTTAGGGTCTCCATGAGGATTTTCCAACCCGATATCAAAAAAAAAAAAAAAAAAAAAAGATAAGATAAGATAAGATAAGATAAGATAAGATAAGATAAGATAAGATAAGATAAGATAAGATAAGATAAGATAAGATAAGATAAGATAAGATAAGATAAAATAAATCTTTATTTGCTTTAAACATGGTATAAAGTTGTTACAGTCAATTATTAATGTAAAGTCCACATGTTTAGCTATACAAGGTACGTATCAATTGCATGCAAAAATAATAAAATTTTAGTTAATTGTTGTTCAATGTACAAATGTAGGTACCTACATATTTATATAGTTATTTGAATACCAGGGTGGATAAATTTGTATTAGGATTTTAATGAAAAGATGTAAGTAACACCTGCACGGTACTATCAATCATAAAGTTAAGCAACACTTGGCGTAGTCCGTCCGTGGATGGGTGGCCTTCTTGCGAATCACTCCCCGTATTTTGGAAGACTCTTGAGAAGTAGTCTATCTCCATAAAAGACATTTCACTCACAAATATTCGAAATCATTGTATGTTAATGATTACTACTACATCGGCTTCACAGACATACAGACAGACAGTTAAGTCAAGTTGAAACTAAATCGACGTTCGGGTATTCAGGCATAACCGACTATCGGAGTAATTGTTATTCAGTTGACTTCATGTTAAGTTTAACATCTGAGCGTTTCGGGTTCCTTGTGTTGGGAGATACTGAGATTGGCTTTAATTTACTACGGGTGTTGCTACTGTGTGTAACTTTTCATCAATAAAGAAATATATTAAGATTTTAATTTGACTGTTGGATCCGTATTGTTGCGTGTCATTTGAGTAACGGAATTTTTCAATATGTGATGTAGGTATGTAATATTAAGACTAAGTGGGTAGCAGTAAGTGATTTTTTAAAGGAATACGATTGTTACCACCGCCACACCCAGTCTGCGAATATACGCTGTACTATTGAGACGTCCGTTGTTTTATTCTGCTCCTAGCTGACAGGATACCTACATTCACATATTTATCAGGTTGAAGTTAGTGTTTGTTAAAGGCGCTTGTGAGCTTGTTACTGTGGCCCTGGAACATGTATTTTAGTCAGTAAGAGTCTCCCACTCTCTCCAGCTGCACCCTCAGAAGTAGGGCTAAAAAATACCGTTTTTGAGCTTTGCCTAGTCTCTTTATTAGGCAGGTGAAATTACTGACAATTTACTATTTATTTCCTGTGGTTTTATCCCGGATAAAAATAGCCTACTTACCTATCTTCATATCAAATGTTAACTAAATTGGTTGAGCTATTATATCAAACTGATTTTCGGTATGAATAAGGTGCATAATGTTGCATATGGATGAGTCCAAATATGAACAGACCAACTGCTGGGCCGGCCGTAATTGTAAATGAGTAAAATAACAATTTTATTTTAATTTTTGAACAACATATTTGATTTCTTCACACCTAGTCTTAAGTACTTAAGCCGGTACTTTTTAAAACCACGCTTCATAACAAGGGAGTGAGACTCTATGCTGATATTACCTAATTTCATACAGTAAGTACCTAACATTTCCTCCAAAAACACCTAAAAATACAAATAAACTCAAACACCACGTCACATAACTTACAATCTAGGCCACAAAAAATGAGCCACCCACGCAACAGAAAGGATCATAATAACAAAGCTTACAGAGTAAATCAGGCTCCCACAAATACACTGCGGGCCAAAATACTTTGGGCGAAAATCTGACAAAAGTCCACACCGTTACAGGTTTAATGGAAAATCTTGTGTTGTTCAACTATTTTGAACTAGGTATTACAGACACATTTTTCGGCTAGATATTATTTTCTCGGTTATGCCTGTGCGGCAATTCTGGGGGTAACGTATTTAATTTAGTTCTTGGCGTTTTTTTTACTGTTTGGGTATTTTAAGTGAAGGATTTCAGGAAATTAGCAGTTACTCCTACGCTCTTGTAATTTACTTCCTATAAATAGATTAAATAGATACTTACATTTTGGGCATGAATGTTAATGAATATAGAAGAAGGGGACGACCAAAGAAACAATGTAGGTACCTATTGTATGAAAGTCGATATGGCAAACTCAAACTCAAAATCATTTATTCAAACTTGGCTGTAAAACAGCACTTGAACGTCAAACATTACAAAGACAGCCCCCAAAACGCCCACCCTTCACCACTTCCTATGTGTTTTTGCTAGTAAGAAGAAGTGGCGCAACAATTTCCCCAGCAACGAGGCTGGAAAGAATGTGATTCGTAAGACAACGTAGAAGAGAAAAAAAAAGAAGAAAGAAAATTAGTTTAATTCCGTAATGGAAGGCGCAAGATTAACGCTCAATCCATCTCTGTGTGAGAGGAGGCTGATAACAAGACTGATGATGATGATGATGATGATGGAAGACGCATACCTACATAGTAAAAAAAGTGCAATCAAGCTACGCCGAACTTTGAACAAATAAAATTTGAGATAAGGGCAGGAAGATAATGATCATCTAACTACCCAATATTTGTCATATATTTTCTTCATTGACCTAATTTTTATATCATCACCGATTGCACGTAGTGATATTGTCCAGTTAAACACGTCACAGGTTTACTCTAAAAGCCTCCCAGTTAAAGTTTATCAGCTTACGGATTTCATGTGCGCGATCCATCCACAGCGCCCACGGATATTGAGCGCGCGGCCAATTTTGTCGCGTATACTGTCGCGCTTTGTCAACGCCATGGGAACTAAATAAACGTATTTACCGCCCCCTGAATTGATCATAAGCGTTGCTGAAGGGTATGTTTTAAATGTTGGAGTTAATGATATCTGAAAAATTTCACTGAAAGATATAGGTATTATGAAATGACTGGGTATAAAGCTGATTTGTGTATCTTTCAATGTCTTTATGTGTGTTGTATACTTACCCAGTTATTAAACAAATTAAATTCGTCTATATAATATACTAGCTGCTACCCGCGACGTCGTCCGCGTGGGCATTAGAGTAGTAAAAATTATAAACTCGTTTACCTTGTATTCTTTAACATCACGGTATGATAACTAAGCTATAAAATCAAGCCCAAAATGTGTAGAAATACTATGGAAATATAACTGCCTCGCTGGTGACTTAGTCGCATAGCGCGACTGCTGTGCACAGGTTTCGGGTTCGAGTCAATCAGGAGCCCATAGTCTGGAAGTTGGTGATTGATAGACCTGTGCATCAGAGGGCACGTAAATGTCGGTCCTGCGCCTGATCTCTCTCCGATCACATCGATATGAGAGAGAGGGGATAGTGAATGCACTTTAATATGTCCTGGGCAGCTGGCTTATCTTCTCAGAGAAAACGCAAAAACACTTAACTATACCGAGGATAAGCGACAGTTCTGGGGCTGATTTTACTTTGCAAAGTATTTGGCTACTATAACAATAAGCGCCGAACTTACATGGCGGACATTTGCGTGTCAATCATGGAAGACTTATGTTTTCATATCACAACAATACACACGCGTCGTTATCTAAGACTGGATATGCAGGTGTGGCCTCCCGCTGCTTCTCGCTCTGGTCTTTGTCTTAGATTGAACTAAACTTCGAAGGTACAAAATGTGTCTGTTGTTGCGGAATACATTCTGAACCTATGCTCGTATATAAGAATGTACATATTATATGTCGTCACTACTTCAAATAATATTGTAGTCACTTCGAACTTACATTGCAGGTCGATCGCGTCGAGGTCGATAAAGTTGGTTTAGGCACTGAAAATGCGCTCTTTATCGCTAGTCTAGTAGTTGCATAACGCAACTGCTGTACACGACGTGGTATCGGGTTCGATTCGGTCGAACCAGGTCGGACCAAAATCGCTTTGTGAGTGTTAGGAAACTGAAAAAGCAGCCCGGGGACTGGATGTTGGTAAAGGATACAGTGGAGCAAATGGTGGGGATGCGCTCTGCTTGGGCGGAGCACCACCGTGTCCTCACAGCGGCGAGCTTTCGCATTCGGCCCTGGTCCAGGCCATGGTCCGGAGCATGAAAGAATGGGAGAGGCCGCCTCCTTCTGCGAAGCAATTATGCTAGCGAAGAAGGCGGCGGAGTGGTTTAGAAACAGCACCGCTCATTCCAGCCGAAGCGGAAAAGCTGGTACTGGTCGACACCGCGTGCGCCGAGTGTCGAGGGACGACTTCCAGTATTAGTGTTTAATCTATGACTCCCGACCACCGTAGGTGTGGGTCTGTGTGTGGTGGGTTTTGGTTGGTTCACCGTCCGTACGTCTAAGGACGACAGCCCGTGTCGGCGGCGCGTTCTATTCCACGCGCTCCTCGAAGATATGTCAGCAACATGGGCCTCTTAGTTACCGTGACCCTGGCATACAGGGATCTCCAGAAGGCACATAGTAGGTTTTAATCAGTAAGAGTGACACTTCCTCCAGCTGCATCCTTACCTGAAGAGGTTATATTACGACATCCCACAAAAAAAGACTGGAAGTTGGTGATTGATATATCCGTGCATCGGAGAATACGTAAACATCGGTCGTGTGCCTAATCTCTCTCCGGTTGTATCAGAATTGCCGTCCGTGTCGGGCTATGAGAGTAAGGAAATAGGGAGTGCACCTGTGGCCACACAAATACTTACTACACAGCTAATTGATCTTAGACACCCTTATATGCGCTGACCGGTTCCTAGGAGGCAGTTTATATCAACAAATGACTGCTGGACATGGATGAAGAAAGAAGAGTCTTTCTAATTTGAGATGTCTATCTAAGGGACTACATTGTAATGAACATCGTAGTCAATCCTTAGATTATTACTTATTCCCTATCCTTTTACGACCACTTAGAGTCAGAACAGCAGCCAACCCTATTCGAAGAGATCTGTTCTTTTCTGAATCGTTTCCAAGAGATCGACAGAATTATTAAAGTACAGCACTCCTTCTTTGATCTTAAATGACTAACTTACTCAAAGACAGATTTTTTTCTCTAATCTTCTGTCCCCGATTTTGAGTGCTATCTTGGAACTTGAATAATCAAAATTAATACTTGTGACTATGATTGTAGACTGGAAGACACCCCAGTATAATTTAATTTTATGAAAATAGAACTATGAACTCCATCTATGATCAGCTATAATTACTAACAATGTCAGATTGTCAAATTAGATTGTGTTGAAAAGCTGAAGATGGCGTCAGGTTGAAACTTGCCTTAATACTTAATATTTTGTCTTTAAATTATTTTTATCTGTCGAAATAACATATGTAGCATGTTTAGGTATATACATTGAACTGAAAAATAAATTTAAATTTTTTTAGCCCGGTTTAATTGTATGAAAAGCTTAACTCCATCTATGACATTAGGTAATAACTGTTTACCCAGCTGGTATAGTCAAATTGTCAAATGAGTTGTAATTAAAAAGAAATAGATGGCGTCTAGTTAAAACTGACCAAAAAATACTTTATTGCTCATCCCCCTTAGTTAATAGCGTTATAATATATAGCCTATGTGTTATTCTGATGCATAAGCTATATGTTTGTCAAGTTTCATCTAAATCCTATCAGCCGTTTGGCCGTGAAGAGGTAACAAACATACACACTCACTCACAAACTTTCGCATTTATATATTAGTATAGATAATAAATATAATAAAAACCGATCTTTGTCTTAAAATCATTATGCTTCACTATTATGGAGTCATTTTTGAGAATTACTTGTACCCTACATGCGCATTTAATTCTGTTGTAGATGCCTTTCTGTGCAATAGTTACTCAATTTATATGGTGTTTCTTAAAATTACACGCTAGTTAGTATGATGCAGACGCTAGCAGGTCAATCTGCCCTAATCTGTCAAATTTTACCAATCGAATATTAACCTGCCGGTATTGTGATAAGGTTAAAAATCTATTAAAAAGACAGATTGAGGTAGGTTGATGTGCTGGCGTCTGTACAATAATTTAAAGAGGCATCTTTAAATAGGCTAGGTATAGTTTTTAAATAGTGTTTATAATTGTTTATGAAAACTTAAACACATAAGTTGCTACCTAGGTATGTATTTAAGTTTCATAACCAATATAGGGTAGGTTCATATCTGACGTAAAATACGCCGAGCGTATCATCAGTCGTACTAACGTATCATCGGATGAGTGTAAACAGTCAAGTGTTTCTCTATATACATTGGTCTGTTCTAGCGTTACGCGACTGATAATACGCAACACAATGTTCCGTCAGATATGAAGCTTCCCTTAAGTAATAATATAAGTGATAATTTTTTTACAATGGCTGTCATTAGCTACGTCTACATACGCAGAATTGACAAAGCATAATTCTAGCAAATACTCGAGCAATTAATTCGTACCTATTATCAGAACAACCTAAAACCCATTACAGGAGTAGATCTCAATAATCCATTGGAACACAATTGTCACCGTCTTGATTCAAGAGAGATTGAAACTCAGCAACCAGCAACTTGCATCTCTCGATAGCTGAATTGAAACCTGTTCAAACATGGTTTAAGTTTCTAGCGACGCCGACGCAGTGGATTTGTGAAAATTTACACGAGTATTCACTATTCATAAGTGGGTTTAAACTTGCTGAACTGGATTTTAAAACTTTGGTGTCTGCTGACATTTTTGTGAACACTTCTCGACACTGATATGGTATATGTATGTAGACAGACGGATTTATTTTTGTAAAAGTTTGGTTAGTTATTGTTATTCAATGAAGATAAGTAGGTACCTACATTTGTTAAATTATGAAACCTACAATCTTGTTAATAGGTTAACACGACAACTCTTTTGAGGGATATTGAGATTAAACTAGACATCTGCAGGCTTAGCATGGCGATTTTATATCTATTCTGTCAAGAAAAGACAAAGCTCTTTCTGTAAATGTCAACATGTCTTCTGCCCGAGCATGGTGCGACCTGTCAACTCGCATATAATCACTTGTAGACTTATGTCAATCGAAGAATAGAAAAATTACTTCAAAAAATGTCAAAAGAAATCTTACGTCAATCTGTCGCTTTTCTGTTATTATGTCCGGTAGACAAAACTTGTTTCTGTGGTTGCCATGCTAAGCTTGCTGAAGCAATTAAAAAAAAAAACAAATTTATTGCAAGTATCTTACCAAATACCTTGGTATGTAAGTATCAGGGCCAGTTTCACAGGCTACGGATAGCTACTATATACCAGATAAATTTAAAAAATTGAACAACTATCTGGAATAATCAACAACCGGTGAAAGTGGTCCATAATCTTTTATTTAATCCTAATATTCTAAACGTTAATAAAGATCTATAAGTAATGTTCATTTATTTACAAAGAGTGGTTGCGTTTTACTCTTATAAGAGCTGTAAGCTATTTAGTTTGTTTGAAATAAAAAAAGAAACTCATTTTTAATTATATTTTATTGTATACCGTATAGAGTAAATACTAAACACGTATAGTATACGTAGTGTAATTTAATGCCCCTCTGTCATATCAACTTTGTATAACAAGTTTAACTAAATCTTTTAAACATCCTGGGAATTAACCAAAAAGAAAGAAGTTCAATTCAACAGTAAATAAAAAGGGCATAAATACTAATAAAATTATCAGAGTCATGTCACAATAAATCAATCTTGTTACGTTTACAAATCCGGGCAATGAAAATAAAAGCGTATCTAACGACCGTGACTCGTAATGCGCAGATTACATTGAGCGCAAACCAACACGAATGTCGGCAAGCACGCAATGACGCATCCATTTAATTATTTACTACAATAATTATTGTGTTACGAGAATAAACTAAGTTTGTATGTACTTTCTAAGTATAACTTTCGGATGGCACGTTAAACTGTAGGTCCCAGCTGTCATTGAGCATCCTTGGCAGTCGTTACGGGTAGTCAAAAGCCAGTAAGTCTGACGCCACTCTAACCAAGGGGTATTAGGTTACCCGGGTAACTGGGTTGAGGAGGTCAGATAGGCAGTCGCTCCTTGTAAAACACGTACTCAGCTGAATGCGGTTAGACTGGAAGCCGACCCCAACATGGTTGGGAAAAGGCTCGGGAGATGATGAACTCAGTAATAAAAGATTCTCATCTGTGACTTAGATGACTAACTGTCTTGTGTCTCTTAACCTTTAAGGAGAAGCTCGTAGCTATGTTGCAGCTGCACGGTTCGATCAATCATAAGGTTAAGCAACACTTGACGCGGTCCGTGGATGGAACCATCTTATCTTGACGAGTTCCTACATGCTTCGGAAGGAACATTTTATTGGTGGGTTCAAGCAGTCATTTGAAGATCCTTGGTAGTCGTTTCGGTCTAATCAGTAGCCAGAAATTGTGACAGCTTTTGATGACCAATCGCTCCACAACTTCCTAGTACACATTCGAATAAGACTAGAAGCAGTCCCTTCCTAAAACATATAATTTAGGAATGGGCTAGGTAGACAGAGGGGACTTCCTGATATTTAAACCCACAAAGCGATTTCGGCCTGCCACGGGAATCGAACTCGAGACCTCGTGCATAGCAGTCACGCTATGCCTGACATGACTACCAGACCAACGAGGCAGTCAAAAACGTAATAAGCTACTATTGTCTCGATCTTTCCACAATATCTTAAACTGAATTTCGTGGCGTGCTTACCTACCCAAAAACAGAAACTAGAAGAAAAAGAGAATTAATGGATACTTAGTAAACTTAGATATTAATTACTTTGACTGCCTCGTTGGTCTAGTGGTCGCAAGGCGCGACTGCTGTGCACGGGGTCTCGGGTTCGAATCCCGGGTCGGGCCGAAATCGCTTTGTGGGTTTTGAGAAACTTTCATAAAGAAGCCTGGAGTCTGGAAGTTGGTGATTGATTCACCCGTGCATCGGAGAGCACGTAAATGTCGATCCTGCGCCTGATCTCTCTCCGGTCGTGTCGGATTGCCGTCTCATCGGACTATGAGATTGATGGAATAGAGAGTGCACCTGTGTCTGCGCGAATGCTTGTGCACTATAATATGTCCTGCGCAGCTGGCTGATCTCCATAAAAGAGAACGGCCGCCGTAGCCGACAATCGGCCTGGATGCCATCATCAATAGCGGTACTTAAAATAAATAATATTACAATCACAGATTGACATAAAAGCGAGACTATATCTACAAGAACATCCACTTTCCTTAACATTACAGGTAATTTCAAAGCAATCCATTAGTCTGAAATAAACTGTTGAAAAAATAAAACAAAGGTAAGTTAAAAAGGTATTTAAAGCTTTCTCTGAACGCCAGATTACGATGTCCTCTAAATTAAGTCGGACAGTTGCAGCTGATGAATATTTAAAACAAAGAAAAAAATAGGGTCCGCTTAGATTGTGCCTTTAAAGGTGCGTTTCACTAAGTGTAATGAAATCTAAGAGGTATTAATTACGAAACTTCATTTTATGCTTGTTTTAAAGACGATTTTTTCATCTACCTTTTTCCCAAGCTATTGGGGTCGATTTTCAGTGTAAACGGATGCAGCTGAGTGCAACTGCCTATCTGACGTCCTCAACCCGGTTCTTCTCAAGAATCCTCGGTAAAATTTTCTGACTACTGACCACCCGTAACTACTAAAGATGTACCTACTTGAAATGACAGGTGGAATTCACTCAATTTTACGTGTCTTCCAAAACACAGAGAAGTACGTCATTACAAGATGGTCGGTCATCCATTCATGGAACGACCGCCGCAACTGTTGCTTAACCCTTATGACCGATCAATCTCTGAAAAATGAAATTTTTTTTACAACTCATTTATCAACATTTTATTTGCAAGTCATGTTTTACAACTTAGTTATTTACTTAAGTAAAGCTAATTAAAAACATTGAGAAAAATAGTTTAAATCCTAATATTTAGTTAATCCTAATAGCTTTGTACTTTTAATTATTTTTCAAATTATTCTAATTTTTATTCAAAACTTTGCAGCCAATATTTTTATACCTATCACAATTTAAAAGTATTCCTCCACTGCCTTGTCAAAAATCGAACTCCGGTACATACATAAGTACAATTCCACTTAAAACATAATTGCCACGCCATCGAACCAATCCTTAACATACAAAAAAACCTTTGAATTTCTGGGCACGTTATCAAAGCAGGTACAGCCGTAAAGTACGGAGATAAAGTGGCTTTACATCGCGTTGTAATGATATCTGCTACAAAATGAAACAAACGCTTAAGACGATCAGAAGGATCAAACCGAGACGGTATCTTAATACTAAGATATTGGAATAACGCTCAAGAAACAAATGTATGGAATGTTTTTATGTACGTAATATATGTACAAATGATAGACTGACAGCTGTGTCGGAGCAAAATGAATATTTTGGTTGGGTACAGATGCCAGCATGTAAAACTACTACAATATAAAATCAAATTTACTTCATAGATTTTCAACTTTATCGCTGAAGCGTATGGTTCAAAATTGATTGGGCGAATTTGACAGTTTTGCTGTCTGTACATTTTTTTTGCAAGCTAGTGCATCAAATTATGACATGAAACGTGATAGGTGTCTAGTGAATAGTTTTTATAATATGTTTAACATCTTAAAGCCGTATAAATACTCAGTTTCGAGTTCGACTCAGTCAGACTGCAGTGAGATCAGGCGCAGGACCGACATTGACGTGCTCTCCGATGCACGGAAAGTCAAATATAGTTGGTATACGTTACTAATAATGCTTAATTAAAATTCATTCAGTAGTTTTATCGTTTAATAGTTCTATGTAATAAATAAAAAATCAACTTCAAAACTAAACAAACAAAAATCAAAATCAACATCCGATAAAATCGTGCTTCGTTCTAACGAAACGTTCTAATATGGAACCCGAAATAATTTTACATAATATTTTCATATAAATAGCTATACTTGAGCAATTAAGCTGTTGCTTAATTAACAAAGTTTGAACTCTTAGCCTAGATTCGACCGTCTAAAGTGTAGGTCGAGTATAATGTGTAAAATAAACCAGGTACCAAAATAACATAAACCTAATTTAAATGAGAACCTAGTTTTTGGTATAATAAGCCAAACGTGCCGTTAAAATCGCTATACCGAATTAATGTTTGGGAATTAATATGCTAATGTGCGAATGTTCTTGCCTGTCTGTATTTCATAATCGTTGGTTTTATACGAGACAGCTGCCGACAAAATGTTGCTTACATTATGTTATTAAAATGAGTGATAAACTCAAAATTTATCTTTACAAAGTATTTTGTATCTATTAATGATCTACAGTCGAGTGTCGCGGCTCTACAGTCGAGTGTCACGGCTCTACAGTCGAGTGTCACGGATCTACAGTCGAGTGTCACGGCTCTGCAGTCGAGTGTCACGGCTCTACAGTCGAGTGTCGCGGCTCTACAGTCGAGTGTCACGGCTCTACAGTCGAGTGTCGCGGCTCTACAGTCGAGTGTCACGGCTCTACAGTCGAGTGTCACGGCTCCACCGTGAAGTGTCACTGATCTACGGTGAAGTGTCACGGATCTATATTCGAGTGTCGCGGCTCTACAGTCGCGTGTCACGGCTCCACAGTCGAGTGTCGCGGCTCAACAGTCGAGTGTCACGGATCTACTGAAAAGTGTCACGGATCTACCGTGAAGTGTCATGGATTCACGGTGAAGTGTCACGACTCTACAGTCGAGTGTCACGGATCTACAGTCGAGTGTCACGGATCTACAGTCGAGTGTCGCGGCTCTACAGTCGAGTGTCACGGATCTACTGAAAAGTGTCACGGATCTACAGTCGAGTGTCACGGCTCTACAGTCGAGTGTCGCGGCTCTACAGTCGAGTGTCACGTCTCTACTGAAAAAAGTCACGGATCTACAGTCGAGTGTCACGGCTCTACAGTCGAGTGTCACGGCTCTACAGTCGAGTGTCGCGGCTCTACAGTCGAGTGTCACGGATCTACTGAAAAGTGTCACGGCTCTACTAACAGTCGACTGTCAAGAGTCTACAGTCGAGTGTCGCGGCTCTACAGTCGAGTGTCAGGACTCTACAGCCGAGTGTCCCGGCTCTACAGTCGGGTGTCACGGCTCTACCGTGAAGTGTCATGGATTTACGGTGAAGTGTCCCGACTCTACAGTCGAGTGTCACGGCTCTACCGTGAAGTGTCACGGATCTACAGTCGAGTGTCACGGATCTACAGTCGAGTGTCGCGGCTCTACAGTCGAGTGTCACGTCTCTACTGAAAAGTGTCACGGATCTACAGTCGAGTGTCACGACTCTACAGCCGAGTGTCGCGGCTCTACAGTCAAGTGTCATGGCTCTACCGTGAAGTGTCATGGATCTACAGTCGAGTGTCACGGCTCTACTGAAAAGTGTCACGGCTCTACAGTCGAGTGTCACGACTCTACAGCCGAGTGTCGCGGCTCTACAGTCGAGTGTCGCGGAGGCTCTACCGTGAAGTGTCACGGATCTACAGTCGAGTGTCACGGATCTACAGTCGAGTGTCGCGGCTCTACAGTCGAGTGTCACGGCTCTACAGTCGAGTGTCACGACTCTACAGTCGAGTGTCACGACTCTACAGTCGAGTGTCACGACTCTACAGTCGAGTGTCACGAGTCTACAGTCGAGTGTCACGACTCTACAGTCGAGTGTCATGGATTTACGGTGAAGTGTCACGGCTCTACAGTCGAGTGTCATGGATTTACGGTGAAGTGTCACGGCTCCACAGTCGAGTGTCGCGGCTCTACAGTCGAGTGTCACGGCTCTACCGTGAAGTGTCACGGATCTACAGTCGAGTGTCACGGCTCTACAGTCGAGTGTCGCGGCTCTACAGTCGAGTGTCACGGCTCTACAGTCGAGTGTCACGGCTCTACAGTCGAGTGTCATGGATTTACGGTGAAGTGTCACGGCTCCACAGTCGAGTGTCACGGATCTACAGTCGAGTGTCGCGGCTCTACAGTCGAGTGTCACGGCTCTACAGTCGAGTGTCACGGCTCTACAGTCGAGTGTCGCGGCTCTACCGTGAAGTGTCACGGATCTACAGTCGAGTGTCGCGGCTCTACTGAAAAGTGTCACGGCTCTACAGGCGAGTGTCACGACTCTACAGTCGAGTGTCGCGGCTCTACAGTCGAGTGTCACGGCTCTACCGTGAAGTGTCACGGATCTACAGTCGAGTGTCACGGCTCTTCAGTCGAGTGTCACGGCTCTACAGTCGAGTGTCACGCCTCTTCAGTCGAGTGTCTAGACTCTACAGTCGAGTGTCGCGGCTCTACAGTCGAGTGTCACGACTCTACAGTCGAGTGTCGCGGCTCTACAGTCGAGTGTCGCGGCTCTACAGTCGAGTGTCGCGGCTCTACAGTCGAGTGTCACGGCTCTACCGTGAAGTGTCACGGATCTACAGTCGAGTGTCTCGGCTCTACAGTCGAGTGTCACGGCTCTACAGTCGAGTGTCACGGCTCTACAGTCGAGTGTCACGCCTCTACAGTCGAGTGTCACGACTCTACAGTCGAGTGTCACGGATCTACAGTCGAGTGTCACGGCTCTACAGTCGAGTGTCGCGGCTCTACAGTCGAGTGTCGCGGCTCTACAGTCGAGTGTCACGGCTCTACAGTCGAGTGTCACGCCTCTACAGTCGAGTGTCACGACTCTTCAGTCGAGTGTCACGGCTCTACAGTCGAGTGTCACGCCTCTTCAGTCGAGTGTCACGGCTCTACAGTCGAGTGTCACGCCTCTTCAGTCGAGTGTCTAGACTCTACAGTCGAGTGTCGCGGCTCTACAGTCGAGTGTCGCGGCTCTACAGTCGAGTGTCGCGGCTCTACAGTCGAGTGTCGCGGCTCTACAGTCGAGTGTCGCGGCTCTACAGTCGAGTGTCGCGGCTCTACAGTCGAGTGTCACGGCTCTACCGTGAAGTGTCACGGATCTACAGTCGAGTGTCTCGGCTCTACAGTCGAGTGTCGCGGCTCTACAGTCGAGTGTCACGGCTCTACAGTCGAGTGTCACGGCTCTACAGTCGAGTGTCACGCCTCTACAGTCGAGTGTCACGACTCTACAGTCGAGTGTCACGGATCTACAGTCGAGTGTCACGGCTCTACAGTCGAGTGTCGCGGCTCTACAGTCGAGTGTCGCGGCTCTACAGTCGAGTGTCACGGCTCTACAGTCGAGTGTCACGCCTCTACAGTCGAGTGTCACGACTCTACAGGCGAGTGTCACGACTCTACAGTCGAGTGTCGCGGCTCTACAGTCGGGTGTCACGGCTCTACAGTCGAGTGTCACGACTCTACAGTCGAGTGTCGCGGCTCTACAGTCGAGTGTCACGGCTCTACAGTCGAGTGTAGCGGCTCTACAGTCGAGTGTCACGGCTCTACCGTGAAGTGTCACGGCTCTACAGTCGAGTGTCACGACTCTACAGTCGAGTGTCGCGGCTCTACAGTCGAGTGTCGCGGCTCTACAGTCGAGTGTCACGGCTCTACCGTGAAGTGTCACGGATCTACAGTCGAGTGTCACGGCTCTACAGTCGAGTGTCACGACTCTTCAGTCGAGTGGCGCGGCTCTACAGTCGAGTGTCACGGATCTACAGTCGAGTGTCACGGCTCTACCGTGAAGTGTCACGGATCTACAGTCGAGTGTCGCGGCTCTACTGAAAAGTGTCACGGCTCTACAGGCGAGTGTCACGGCTCTACCGTGAAGTGTCACGGATCTACAGTCGAGTGTCACGGCTCTTCAGTCGAGTGTCGCGGCTCTACAGTCGAGTGTCACGGCTCTACAGTCGAGTGTCACGGCTCTACAGTCGAGTGTCAAGCCTCTTCAGTCGAGTGTCACGACTCTACAGTCGAGTGTCGCGGCTCTACATTCGAGTGTCACGGCTCCACAGTCGAGTGTCACGGCTCTACAGTCGAGTGACGCGGCTCTACAGTCGAGTGTCACGGATCTACTGAAAAGTGTCACGGCTCTACAGTCGAGTGTCACGACTCTACAGTCGAGTGTCGCGGATCTACAGTCGAGTGTCGCGGCTCTACAGTCGAGTGTCGCGGCTCTACAGTCGAGTGTCACGTCTCTACTGAAAAGTGTCACGGCTCTACAGTCGAGTGTCACGACTCTGCAGTCGAGTGTCGCGGCTCTACAGTCGAGTGACACGAATCTACTGAAAAGTGTCACGGCTCTACAGTCGAGTGTCACGACCCTACAGTCGAGTGTCATGGATTTACGGTGAAGTGTCACGGCTCTACAGTCGAGTGTCACGACTCTGCAGTCGAGTGTCGCGGCTCTACAGTCGAGTGTCACGGATCTACTGAAAAGTGTCACGGCTCTACAGTCGAGTGTTACGACTCTACAGCCGAGTGTCGCGGCTCTACAGTTGAGTGTCACGACTCTACAGTCGAGTGTCACATGTAAAGTAAGTCTTACTTAAATCTTCATAACCTTCGCTTGTAGTTTCACAGGGAAAACACTTCCATCATCGAGATAAAAAGTAGCCTATATTTATCTCCAGCAGGCTTAGCATGGTGATTTTATTAATCTATTCTGTCAAGAAAAGACAAAGCTCTTTCTGCCAATATCAACATGTCTTCTGCCCGAGCTTGGCGCTACCTGTCAACTCGCATAATAATCATTTGTAGCCTTATGTCAATCGAAGAAAAGAAAAATTACTTCAAAAGAAATCTTTCGTCAATCTGTCACTTTTCTTTCATTATATCCAATCTCCGGTAGACAAAACTTGTTTCTACGGTTGCCATGCTGAGCCTGCAGGTTATCATCCATCTTTTTGTAAAATTCGGTTCAGCCTTTTTAACGTGATTGCGGAACACAGAGACCGAGTTATTTTCAGAGTTCTAAAAATAGTCAGTATTATATTAAGTGTGCACTTTCCTCAAAGGTCTTTCACACGATCCAAACCAACTATGACAGAAACAGGACCAGCCGACAAGATTTGTGCAGAGTCAAACGACTTTGGATGACTTTAGTCGGGAGCGCATCGAGAGAGGGTGCATCCGCGGTTGGCCCCAACCGTATGGAACGCTGTCGGCCGACGGGAGATGCGACCAAGATCACCTCTGTCGGCGGTTGGTTTAAGACAACTAGGTAATCGGAAACCTTTCTTAGTAGCTTGGCAACGTTCTTAAGAGCGCGTGTACCAAAAGTCAAATATTTACGTTTTAATTAATTTGACCAATTTACTATATGAAAGTAAGACATACATATAGCTCTGTAGGGCACTAAAACATTGAATAGGAATGCAATTAAAACACTAAATTTGATGTTGTAAACGTTTTAGGTGTAAAAAAGGCACTTGGAAAGTTTCCAAATACCTACGTTTTTTACATATCATAAAACTATATATTCGGTGTTATGATATTAATAATTTCATTCTCTATTAACTTTCTTAGTGCACTACAGAGCATTATTTTATGTTTTCATAAAATAAAATTGAGAAATTAATTAAAACATGTAAATATTTGTCAGCTATTTGCGACGTTGCCAGCTTTTCGAACACGCGCCCTTAAATCATACACAAGACCTAAAATATTTGACCGCGAAACTGCTCACAAAGTTGCCTAGTATACGATCCATACCGCTGAATACACATAAAAATGACTACAAGCACACTTTGTAGGTTTCAACGCGTACGAAAATGGTTACCACGATAAATCTAATTATCTTTAGTAAATATGAATTTCAATGAATCATCTATTTCTGACGGTAAACATTAGGTACTTGTCATTATACTGTAACAATATTTCTTTATAAATATTTGTTTTCGTTACATTCAAATTCATGTGTGTTTGATAATCAAAATATGATGCTGTGTACTTGGTTGTTTCTCATACATTACGTGTGTTGTGATAACATAAACAAAGTTTTGGTTTCGTTCGTTCCGAGAAAATGATTGAAATGCTTTAGTTCCTAATAATAAAGTGAGATGCTTGGTGAATATGAATACGTGAAGATTTATAAGAAATTGTTCCGCGGTTATTATTTGTAAACAAAATATAAGTAAATATAAAGGATTTGTGCCTAATAATTAAGGGAGATATTTTAGTGAATATGAGGAAAAAATAGTTGTTATGGGGAGATTCTACCAAATTCTTCGCGAATGTTTTTTCTTTAATTTGTTATAGCAATAGCTCTACTCACTATACCAAACAGGTATAGTGAAAACCAGAAGAATATTTTTTGGGTATCACAGTCCCACACACTAATGAAATCGCGTTTAGAACAGCTCACTCCTAAACACTGAAGAACCCTGAGAAAGAACATAGCCTACTTTTTACCCGATTACGGGGAGTGGTCTTTCCGAGACGTAGGTGCCGCTGATCAATTACGTAATATTCATCTAAAAAATCACATTTTTATTTTGGAAAAAAGGCAAGAGACGACGTGAATCACAATCACGTCTGAAGCTTTCTACAAAAAAACAAAGTCTAAGAGATTATTCACGAAGTTAGCAGAACTAAAATAAGTTACAGTCAACGGCTTTCCTATCATTTATCACGCGTATCATGAAACTTATGAAAAGATCGATGGTATCTTTCTTCGCAAGTTAAGTCTGTGAATTTTGAAAATCAACCGTGATAAATTGTAGTGTTTATTTAAGTTTAAATAAGAAACTAGTAGCTGTTGCCTTCGGTTTTACTCGCGTCCTTATGAAACTACCTTCCGCACCTGGTTTAAAGTAATCTAATATTATTCTGATGTTTATGCTGTATGTGCTGTACTGGGGAGTTTGTTCTACCATTTCTTCTTCCCGGCGAGAACATATAGAAAGTGGTGAAGGGCAGGCGTTTTTGGGGCTGTCTTTTATAGAATTGACCTTTAAAAAGTGCTGATTTTCAGCCTGCTTTGACTAAATGACTTTTTAGCTTTTTATTTTATGACTGCCAAGTTTTATCAAAATCCGCGTTCAATAGAAAAAGTGAAAAACATACACATCCACAAACTTTCACCTTTATTGTATTAGTATCTGATTTCGCTCGGTTTTCCTCTTTATGAGGAGAAATTAAATAATGAGTTAATTACCAAACAGATAGAGTAGGTGGATAAATATTTTAATTTTGCAATTTATGACGTATGTAATGACAAGTTAATATAATTTATTGCCAAAATATTGCCAGTTATAAAACCTAAATTAATTTTCATGATTAATAATTTCAGTTCTGTGCCTGGCTGATAACAGAAGTTTACTTTCACTGTGATAACGATAACGATGTTTATATTAAATTGATAGATTTATTTATATGTTCATTAATAATTATATGAATGGTTAATTATTGTGCTCAATTATTTAATTAATGATGGCAATATTATTGATGGATTTCGGTAATGACGTGATATTAAATTGTTGATTGTTTTTATTATTATATACAATTAAAAACGGATCTACATAAGGCTATGCTAGGGCTGTGGGAGGAACAAAAGAGTCTTTTAGTCAGTAAGTCTGATACTCCCTCTAGCTGCACCCAGAACGGGACTTGATGATTTTCCATTCAAAAAAGTGATGACCTCTTTAATAATCACTAGATATAATAGGTACATTCGTAATTAATTCATCTATACTCTGAGTGCACAGAAATTAAAAGACACTATATTCTGGATTTTTTATGCTATTCTTTATTTTCGTTCATATTCATTTTTAACCGACTTCCAAAAAAAGGAGGAGGTTCTCAATTCGGCCGGTATGTTTTTTTTTATGTATGTACACCGATTACTCGAGGTTTCTGGTCCGATTTGTGTAATTCTTTACACAAATCTGTGTAAGACTTCTAGAGCGATGTACTTAAAAGCTTTTTTTTTCACTTTTCAGTGTTTTTGAAGTCGGTTTTATTTTTTTAACAATAATTATATATAATTAATTAAACATGCGTTACCATAGTAAAATCCCTACTTTTTTGAGAAAAAACATTGACAATGAGATCAATAGTTTCTATAATATATTTTCGTCTACATTGCCAATAGGTGGATACCAACACAATAAAGAAAAACAGGAACAAATTGAACATACAAATAGGCGATAAAATATTCCATTACTGGCGTTACAAACCAACCATACCAATAAGCAATAACATGCACAAGAAATAACCCAGAACATTTGAGATTCACTGAGCCCCAAGAACGTCTAATAGGCGCAAAAATGGTTAAATCTCTAAAAATATCAAGACAACACAATCGCATTATAATATCGATGATACTATTTATACTCACGTGTGAGTCGTATAAGAACACTCCCAGATGTAGACTTTTCATTTAATCAGAATAATACATAATATCAATCTCAAAATCACTCAGGAATCATTAAATAGGTATAATTATAACGGTAAAACCCTTTAATATGAAACATGGTGTTTAAAAAGTACCACCATTCGCGCTAGTTTTAAGCCATCTTATGAACAAAGTTAATGGTCTAAATCTAGTACTAAAGCCACTTTTTATAATAAAGAGAAAGTTAGTTTTCTTGATCGCGCTAATTAATCTCTGTTACTACTAGTCTGGTTTGAAAATTCTTTGAATGTTAGATAGCCCATTTATCGGAAAATTAATTCTTATCAGGGTACGCGAAGTACTTCCAACAGGACGTGGGTAACTTTTCAGTTTTGTATACTCAGAATAAGCTTTCGATATATATTTTTTTTATCTATTCTGTCAAATCTGAAAGTCTCGCTTCATGTTGAAAAAAGCCCATAGTAGGGGCAACAAAGGAAGTTTTGCAATCGTTTAGGATATACTGAGAGCGACATGAGAAGACTCTTTGATTTTATTGAGTGTAAAGGAAAAGATTGCGATTCGACGTATCCTGCCTCGCTTGGCGTTGATGTCACGTCACAATATCTGAATATCTTCAGGAAGTTTTTTTTTAATAAAACTCAAACTCACGCCGTCCTCTTTGTTAAAATATGTTGTTGGTAATATATGTATGTATGTATTTAGCTTTTGAAGATGTGATTTATTTACGGTTATTGGTGTTCTTCTTGATTGAAAGAGAGGGTGTTCAATTTACAGTACCTATAGCTTATATACATATATCGCACTTTTGTGATCTCACTCGCTTTTTAAGATATTATAAGACTTATAATCCGATAGTCATTTGGTGAGTTATTCTTCTGTGTCCAGTTGGAGTACTAGTTTAACTGGGGTGTTTTTATTCCGGCTTGTCTGCGGACTGGTCTGGTGTTTATTTTTTCCTTTGGACTATACTATCCCTCTGCCAGGATAAAGCCTTCCCTTAAGTCTTCCATATTTCGCGATCTAGGGTGTGCTGCAGCCTATCAGCGTGGAAAGTCTTAATTTTCTCGCTAGCGCTTCCATGGTCTAACTCTAGGCCTTTTTCCATCCTCAGGGATCTATTGGGTTAGTCAATCTATATTCCTCTGCTATTCTAGAAGGTGAGCTCTGAAATAGGCTATATCGAATACAAGCTGATGAGGAATGGTTTAAAAGGGGTAATGCATGTGCCAGCATACTCACAAATTTATCAATAACACTAATATTGAACATAAATCCAAAATTGCATTGTCTTCCATAATTATTTTGTCCCTAACAGCAGTAGGTACTGTATTTCCACGTAAACGTAGCGTACACCTCATAGTTCTGTGAACGGTAGTAGGTACATTCCCATGCAACACAGTGTAGTTATCTTCTCGATATATCAGCGATATGTGCGGCAATAACGTATAATATTAATTGCATGTCAGTGATTGTTACTGATAGCTTGCTATTGTAATTAAACGAACCTTTGGTAACTTCATACTGTTGAGTTCGATATTATATTACTTAACAGTATGAATGATTTGTGAAATTGCGAGATGAAATTTCGAGAATTTCTATGTATTTAGTTAATTAACTTATATATAAAAGTTATGATTTCTTCTGACGTGCCTTGAGCAAGAGTAGTTTCAAGCTATCGTATTATACTAGTATGTGGGCGAAGGCATCATTTTTATAAACGTGTCCAGGCATTGCTTTTTACCAAACGCACCACTCGTCGAAACGCTATGTTTGGAGCCCATAAAAATCATGATGACCGATTATAAAAGCTTCGACGATTGATTAAACGAGCGCTGGGTTTTTTGGAGACCGGAATATAGTGTAAGGTTGCATGCCAAAGCCAACGCCAACAAACAACAAACGCCAACTGCCTCGTTGGTCTAGTATTTGCATGGGACTACTGCTGAGCGCAAGGTCTCGGGTTCGATTCCCGCGGTTAGAGAAAAAATTGCTTTGCGAATAATTGATATGACGCATTGCTGTCCCTGTGGGTAAAAAAGTGCACCTGTGCCTGGGAAAATTTCAGCCACCATGGCCGACAATCAGCCCGAACGTAATTTTACTGAATTGAGTAAAAGGTCTATGTGACATCACACTTAACATTCTAAGGCACACACACACGACCTGCATAGGTCAATGTCATCATTGTTTCAATTGGAAATAAGAGAGTCGCAGTTGGTTAAAAGTGTTATAATGTAAATATATTGGATATTATACTAACGTCACAGACTTTTCATTTTGGTATTGACAATCATATGAATTAACAATTAACCACTACATGTGTCAGATTATTATTGTCTAGTATTATGTGGCCAGCCCACAAGGAGTATCCATCCTTCAACATGCCCCCTTAATCTGCCACATGTGTTCACATTGTCATAGCATAACTAAATATTTAATTAAAAATAAATAATACAAAAACAAGAGATTAACCATTACACTAAATAAACAAAAATATAAATTTTAACAAAGTACATATCTATACAAACTTAAGTAACACTTTCACTACCCGTATAATATCCAATATATTTACATTATAACACTTTTAACCAACTGCGACTCTCTTATTTCCAATTGGTTATGGGCCCAGAAGCCTAGGTGTCCAGGAGATGCCCAAGGGAAGCTTTGTAAAGTGTTATAATGTAAATATATTGGATATTATACTAACGTCACAGACTTTTCATTTTGGTATTGACAATCATATGAATTAACAATTAACCACTACATGTGTCAGATTATTATTGTCTAGTATTATGTGGCCAGCCCACAAGGAGTATCCATCCTTCAACAGTTTCCAGTTCCATGTATCTACGTAATGTAAGACAATTTTGTTTCCCTAAGCAATTGAGAAGAAAATCTAAGAAACAGTGCCAAAGTTAGAAATTGACGGTTGATGGAATTGCGAAGTAACTTGGACTAAAATAATACAAAGCAACATTTCACAAAACTTGGAATTTGCGCTGGTTAACGACCTTGCCTTTGGAATTATTTGTATCCACCATCATCATACGAATTCTCGTTATTGGTTGTCAATAATATTTTAGAATTCGTATAATTTATAATCTATACTAAAAGCCGAAGACTTTGTTTGCTTGCCTGAATATGTAAAAATTCAGAAATGAATCATTTCTGAACCGGTTTGACAAATTTATTCATTATGGTAGATAGTCTACTTATCGTGGAATGTTCTAGGCTCGATTTTATCCGGGTGCGCGGAATAGTCGACATGAGACGCTGTTGAAACCGCTGGCAGAAGATACTTTTCCAAAATTAGTCTAAACGTACGGTTTTTTAAGATGTTGATAAATTGATGGTAAGTAGCAAAATATTAAGCTCTTTCCCTTATTTTTATCAGAACCACTTACCTACGGACTGATTTACAAAACACATTTATATTATTTATTTTATTTAAAATTAAATTATTTTTAAAAAAATATCTATGGTTACACGTACACAGATCATAAATTATTAAATAAAAAGACTATAAGGCATATCGGCCATTTCGAAAATCGAACGCTAGAAGGTGCACCGGCTGCCGTCCGGCCGTGTGTGCCAGTGTATTCTATATTCGAACGATTTTTCCATTCGTCGCTTCCCGCCATGATTCTGTCGAAAGTGTTCCACAGTAAATCTAACGGCACAGAATGTTCTAGAATTTTCGCCGAAATCGAGCGATTCCGTACATCGGTGTTGCTCTATTCAATCTCCGTAGTTCAGTGTTAGGATCAGTGAGTGATTTTAGGTAGATATTATATAACTTATCTATTGAATTCTTTACGTAGAATAACGTTTATATTTTGTTAAGTCTTATCACAGGCACAAGTTTACATTGTTTTGTAACAATCACTAATTTGACGACCCCGTTGGCGCAATGGGTACCACGCCGGACTGCCGAGCTGAGGATCCCGGGTTCGATTCCCGGCACAATTGTGACTGTGGTCTGGCAACATATGTACATGGCTAACTGACCGTGTGTCAAAAAGGTGTCCCTATATTTAACAAAAAAGATAATAGGTACTACTCGAAATATTGCCAAACTATGCAGGTCTTTTTTCCAAAAAAATATTATAGACGAAAATAATTCACCACCCCCAAAAAAGCATTCACAAAATATCAAAAAGCTTACCTACACATTATTTTTCGTCATTTAGCGCCCACCATCATCCATACTCGACGTAGCGAACACACAAACATTTAAACACTCTAATATTCATTTCCTTAGCCGTCTGACAGCCGCCATTCTTGTCTTAAGGGGCATGAGAGCGTAAACAATTTGAGATTGTGCCTTCTACCTAAACGGAAGCTCTACTCAGTGGACTTTTCAATTTTGCCGAGTGCTAAGAATTTATGCTGGGTGGCATCGTAGTGTTTTCTTTTCATTTCTAAAAGAGCAGCCGTATTCGTCCTCTGAGTCGGGTATTGAAGGAGTCTTTTGATACTGTTTGACTTAATGTCTGTTAAACGATTGGAACTCTACTGATTATAATAAAAGGTGTTCTTTTGTGAATCTATTGTTTTTGATGATGAAATGCCTGCGTTAATAACTTCTTATTTGATTGTTTTTTCCTCAATTTGTGTGCTAAGAAATTTGCTGTTAATGAATATTTAGTCATTAAAATTGTCGACTGTCGGATAGGCAATTATTATAGTTGAAATTACCCAATAATAATTTACAGAGGTATCGACAAAAAAATCCTTTTAATGAATTTTGTTTGCTTGTTTTTTATGCTTCCCTCACAGAAATAATTGAACTGATTTGGATGTTTGGCATAGAGCAAAATGATACCTTGGAGACTAAAAGTAGGTATATTAGGAGTACTTTATTTCGATGTTTAGCACAGAGCAAGATGGTAGACGAAGACGAAGAGTCGTAGAGTAGTTAGGCTCTGGGACGTGAGTCAACACAGTTCCACGCAGGTAAAGTCACCGTCAAAATTTAGTAACATAAGCAATAAAAACGCCTTTCCATAAAAATATCAAAAATCAGTCAGTCTCACTCACTCATCATCTCCCGAGCCTTTTCCCAACTATGTTGGGGTCGGCTTCCAGTCTAACCGGATTCACCTGAGTACCAGTGTTTTTAAAGAGGCGACTTCCTATCTGACCTTCTCAACCCAGTTACACGGACAACCCAATATCCCTTGGTTAGACTGGCGTCAAACTTACTCACTCATTTTGACAAATTAAAATCAAAAACTATTGTGCGTTTGCAACTTCATTGTGGGTACATAACCGCATAATTTACTATAAACTGGCCTGGCCTCTTGCTGCCATTCTGTTTACATTCAACAACAGCTCCTGATTTCATAAAAGGTTTTCTAGGTAAGCATAATGAGAGAAATTAATTTTAGTTTTAATTATGATACTTAATTTTACTCGTATTTGTGTAACGTTCCTAATGAAGGTTTCTGTCTATGTGTTGTATATCATCAGCCTTTTTCTCGTCCCACTGCTGGGCACAGGCCTCCTCTCACACAGAAGGATTGAGCGTCAATCACCACGCTTGCTCAATGCGGGTTGGTGATTTCAGACTTTATAGTCCAGGTTTCCTCGAGATGTTTTCCTTCACCTTTAATCAGTCATTGGTGTCCAAGATAAACTTAGAAAGTACGTATAACTTAGAAAAGTTACATTGTTACTTGCCCGACCTGGAATCGAACCCGCACCCTCATACTCGAAAGTCTGGTGCTTTAACCACTAGGCCACCACGACTACTTAGTTATCGAAATAAAATAAAATCCTCCAATCGTAAGAAATATCGCTCGCTACGTACTAAATGACTGTAAAAATCAGTAAGTACGTTGCGTTCCTCCGTTTAGCTGAGGCAGGCAGATTGCCTACGATTATGCGGACGATCCAAGAAAGGCGACGTCGGAGCCGAGTGTACAATTTAAATGAGTGCGTCTTAGAATGTTTGAACACTGACGCAATGCACTATGCACACTCTATTTCGACTTGATATGAAACGGTTCGTAGTTCCTGAAAAGGCTTTCGAGATCTCCAGCCTCTTTTTTTTAAGTTGAAAGCGGGATTGAATAACAAAGAGTGCCTTTGATTGGACTTACAGAGTTGCGTTTATACTTTTTCCATGAATCGTATGTTTATCTGTAGCAAATGATGCTGCTTCTCGGAATTTAAAAGTACGGAGTTCGTTTTAATTGATTGCAAATACAGGGGTTCCCTTTTTTATGAACAGCGCTGGCATTTGATTAGACTGATGTCTGAAGTTCCAATAGGATGGAACATTTAAAAGGTAGAAAAAAATTTTGCTCAAAAATATACCTACTTTAAAAAAGGGTTTTAATATAATATAAACTTCACAGGTAAAGAACATTATTATAAGTACATACCTACATATTTAAAATAATCAAAAAAAAAAAAATCTTCTTTGATATAAGAACAGTTGAATTTTCAAAAAACGCACTGTAGTTCTTTTAAGTGCCATTTAAAAATATTAAAAAGTGATTTTTCTTCGTTAATAAATTATGATTACCTATTTTGTTTATTTTTACTGGGTAAAGTACATTAAAACTACATTAATATTATTAATCTTACATTACCATTTTTTTTTTCAGCGATCATTTTAGTTCCTACTTGGCATATTTATTTATATTAACTTCAAATATTATACATACATCAAATTGAAAAAAGATCGCGCCCAAAAATTTTTGGCCATATTTTTGCTTTTGCTTATATCAAAATACCCACAAAACAGACAAACCATACAACATATATAATCTCACATAAAAACAATCAACTCAACCATAACTTAAAAACAGTTCCGTGTTACGCAAACATTTTTTTTATCCGCCCCATTTTCAATTCGCCCCATTTCCAATCTACCGATATCCGAACGTGTGAGTATAATAAAATACAATTGAATCTGTTAACGAGACGCGACACTGTATATCCGCCGTATATCCGCAAAGTACACATTCACTCATTCTGCAGGATTGGATAAACATTGTTGACATTGGGGGTCCAGCGCTTACGGGGGCCTCGGAAATGGCCATCGTATCTCAAAGTATGGATGAAGCAATTCAGTAAAGACTGGCTTTTCAAGATGGTTGGGGATTTTTTTGGGAATATCTCCTGCATTTTGTTTTGGTTCTAACTTCCCAAAACATCTCTCCTCGACCTCGACCTCTAAGGACCTGTTTCACCACCTACGAATAAGTTCCAGATAGTTTATCTGGTAGATAGTGGCTATCCGTAACCGGTGAAACTGGCCCTTACACTGATTACTTGATTTTTTTCAAACAAAATCACTAATATAAGTGCAAGATAATTAATGTGCAGACGCTAGACGAAACTTTCAATATTCCAACTATGAACCATGTGCCACAGCGATATAGTTGAAAACCTTTTAAGGAAATTTGACAGGTTATAGTAGCTTGATGGGCTGGCGTCTGTACTATTAAGAAATGGCTCTAGCTTAACGATTTTCATGAAATCTATGTTTTATTTGGCTGTTAGTATTGATTTTGAATAAAAAAGTATGTTACACTCTTCTGAGCAGTTAATTATAAATCATCACCTCAAACAGATTTATCTTCGAAATCATTGCATATTTGAAGTAATATTTCAGTTTCATGGATTATTTTAAGCATAAAATCGGTGCCACTTTCACATATTGCTGACTGAAAACGAACTGAAAAAGCGCGGTAATATTTAATTGGCGCCAATTTGTGAACTAATTGAAAAATTGAATATCTGTTGTGGCTTTATGTAGGTTATGTACCTACATAAAGCCGTGCTCTGTTTTACGAGTAGGTATGCATATAGTGAATACTACTACCAGTTTAGAATAAAGATTTTTTTTTAATATCAATAATTTTTGATTAGGCACAGATATTATAATAATCACCTTTACAATAGCGATTAGGATTTCTTTCCCAGGAATGTAAAGTTTCATTCAAAAAAGTTTTGTTTTAAAAAGTACAGACGCGAGCACTGTCAAATTTTCCCATTCAACTTAACCATAATGCTTTAGCAATAAAGTTGAAAATCTATTAAGGAAATTTGACGGACTGTAGTAGTCTGATGTGCTGGCGTCTATACCTGAATAACTTGATAGTTACTGCAGAAACAATGTTTTTTTTTTGCATGATTTTAAATATTGGGAATTCGGGATATCAGTTCAATTATTAGTAAAAGTAACCTCACATTTACAATTCGGATTATGTTGATATCCGATCGCGTAATATACATTAAGTGTTTGTTACGTTTATTCGTTGCTAGTGGATAATTTTCTTTGATACCTAATAGTAAGACTGGTATTACCACATAAAATAAATCAGTATCTGGGTATGACTGTTTAAATAATTCAACCCACAAGTTAAGCTGTATAAACATATGTTTATATTATGAAATTGGAACGTCAAAAATTTTACATGTGTTCCTGAATCTATATATAATATGCCAAAGCAGCTTTTAATAACTTAACCTAATCATATAATTTCATACGAATCCCCGTTGATAACACGCTAAGATTCCTCCCCGTGACGTCATATAATAATATTCAGCTGACAAGGAACAATTCACACGTTATATCACGGTGGGTAATACAAAATTTACTGAACACATCTCTACACGCGAGCGAAGACGTTATAATAAATATTTCATACTTTATTGCTACGCTTATTTGACGACGGGGAGGCCTAATGACCAATTTAACGCTTATGAAGTGCAAATTCTCTGTCATACTGTGAAACGAGACATTATAATACCCAATTTCAGCTTCAGAAAGAATATAAATGGGTAACGCACCTGTGAGACGCTTTTCGTTATCATTTTTTTGTGCCCCGATATTTTTTAATTTTATCTCCCCCGATAGCTGTACTGAAGTTTGTGTGGTAGGGAGCTTATTAAATTTAATAAAAACTTGACAATGAGTTCGGATTTCTATTTTATTTTTTTTGAAATGTGGCAAGTGGATGGAATATTGACCAAATTACCATAAGTATAAATAGGTACATCAAGCCATCCGAAACTGTCAAATTTTATAAAACAAATTTGAACTATGTGTTTCAGAGATAAAGTTGAAAATCAATTAAGGGAATTTGACAGATTGTTATATGTTGATGTACTGGCGCCTGTACCTACATCATTTTAAGAATGGTTTAAAAGTAAAATGTTACAATATGCAAATCCGCTTTAATTTGTTATTCTACGGTTTTTTAATTACAAGATTTTGATTAGTTGCATATACTAATGACTATATTTTTATATTCCAGTCATTACATAATTAAAAAAAGATAGCTATTTATCTGTATATAATTATTAAGATTGCATCTTCCATTGCTTACACAGAAAGATATTATGACAAATGACCCTCAAATATGTCAGCTATTCTCGGAGGTCACACTAGTTTGCTCAATCGCAAGCCAAAGCAATTATTCTTTTGATCGTTATCGTAAGCCGAGAGTAAAGATCCTTTGTTAGTTTAGGCTTCGTTATTTCGGAATTTTTGCCATCAAATCTCATTGTTTGCAAAAGGTTGGGTTCTTTTCGGCTAGGTAATAGATATGATATTACACGTTTGTTGCTTGAAATTATCAGAAATTCGTGAAAATTTTGTTAAAATTAAACGACTGCTTTTATTCATGTTTGTGAGTTTCTATTTCTGTTTAAGAGTTCAACGGCTTTTGAAGTACGTATCTGAATCGATGAGACTTATTTTCTATTCTATTAATATTATTAAACTGAACGTGTTTGTTTGTTTGCTTGAACCCGGTTATCTCAGTAACTACTGGTCCGATTTGAAAAAATAGTTTTTATTATCGAGGCTACTTTTTATTCTAGTGTGTTTATATGACTTCTAATTGAATTTGCATGTATTTACAATTTGGAATATTTTATTAATGTTTGGAGATTAATATCTAATTATGTTTTTAACATCTGTCTTATATTGTACTAGCTGTCCCCAGCGGTTTCACCCGCATCTTTGATTACTGCTCCACTCCCGTGTGTATATAGCCTTTCTCTTTTTGATAAATGGGTTATCTAACACTGAAAGAATTTTTCAAATCGAACCAGTAGTTCATGAGATTAGCGCGTTCAAACAAACAAACTCTTCAGCTTTATAATATTAGTATAGATTAAGTATGCCTCAACGGTG
Source organism: Heliothis peltigera (assembly GCA_958496145.1). NCBI lineage: Eukaryota > Metazoa > Arthropoda > Insecta > Lepidoptera > Noctuidae > Heliothis > Heliothis peltigera. Next base: position 1,352,140 of record OY292327.1, read on the forward strand.
GGACACAGCTGAACTTACTTTAATTATTTAAGACCTGTTTTTGATGATGTATACCTATAGTCCACAATAAAGATGATTTAATTTGTGCGAAGTAGTTCCCACTTGACGCGGGTGCAACCGCTGGCATAAGCTAGTATGTTATATGCTGTAACAAACTCTCTAAACATCTTTCTTTGAAAAGCAGATCGTACTTTTTCTAATTCAACCATTAACCAATAGGTTTTTTTTAATATTTTTTTTTAATTATTCACCCTGGTAACACCGTTTATAAATTCAAGAGAAATAAACTGGTAACGTAACGTCATTTCCTCGGCGGGTCGGACACAAGTCCTGCCGACGGAAATGAGATCCCTCCACCCTTTTATCAGGGCTAATCGCGATGAACATGCTCGTGTACTCGGAATAAGATTTCTTGTGGCCGCAAAATATTTGTAGGTAGGTAGGTACTCAAATGTACCAAAATACGCCCTTAATTAGTTATAAGTTTATAAGATATAAGTAACCATAGTCTTTTTTAGTTTTAAGTAAGCGTTCAGGAGGTCAGATAGGCAGTCGCTCCTTGTAAAACACTGGTACTCAGCCGAATCCGGTTAGACTGGAAGCCGACCCCAACATTGTTGGGAAAAGGGAGATGATGAAGTAAGCATACCTAGTTTTAATAAAGTGTAAACAAAATATGTGATGATTAAAAGTAAACTCAATTAATTTGGATTTTATTTTAAAGTTTTTGTTATTAACTAGTGTAGTGATGGATTGTTTTAGTGGAAACTGTGAGGCACTTTAATTATTTTTAAGCGTTTTTCATGTGTGTTTCTTTTAATGTGTTTTTCCTAGTAAGACCATATTATTGATTTTTTGTTTTAAATGCTAAGAATGACAAGATGGAAATTATCTTCATCCAATCTATGATTAGGAATGCTTTTTTTACCCAGACAGACCTTATTAGTCAATTACTTGAAGAAAACCATTCAAAACAAATTGAAAATCGAACACAACTATTACATTTCATATTTCCGATATGTTTACACAAAACTTCACCGTTCAACCAATTTCTAAATATGATCACTGGTTTTCCAATACCCTGGAGTTGTAATACGGTACTATTTTTAGGCATTAGAGCCAGCGGGGATCGTAAAACGCGGTGTTTGGCCAGTAAGCCGATTACTGCGTGTAATCTGGCTTAGGAGTGACACATGACCCCTCTGCCTTCAATTAGCTTTTCTGTGTCACTACACTACCTTGGCTACGTTATATTAGTGTAAGGAGGTTTTATATTTATTTGTTTATTTATTTTTTACGAGATTTTGCTTCTTTCAAAGCTTGAGTGCACTATTTACCACACTCCAAGGCAAATTTTGTTTTTATTGCTTTAGCTTTATTGTAAATACGTAACAAACTGACTGTCTTTATTATAATATAAACTATTGTTAATTTATGATTTGACAAAATAATTATGTCTATATTTTGATGATTTTTTTTTCATAATTGAGTTATGTTTTTTTTGTCATAGTTAAAACCAAACTACTAAATATCTTCGGAATGAAATTGGAAATTAAGATAACCTATTTATCTGTGCACAAACACATATTTTGGTACTTCTTGTGTTAGATAAGTATAAAGAGACCTACAGATGTAGATGAGAAGCCATAACAAACAATAAAGGATTTATAACTACGCCCAAAATAGACTCAAATTCTTTGTGAACTAAATAAATTTCACCACAGTGCTCTAAGTAAGTAGGTATCTAATAAAAATCAAAGGACAATGTATTGTCAATATTGTCTATATAAATAAATGTTATGCAGCTATCTGTTTCTTTTGGTTTTATTAGGATAAGTAGGTAGTTATGGGTAGTCAAAATTACTGACGGTTTCGAATCCCCCCGCAGTTAATCCCTTTCAAGTGCCCTGGAGTTTTTCAATATGAATGTATTAGAAGTTTTATTTCTATTAAAGGAATTTCATCGCTACTTATTGCGTCAAACCTATTGCGTTAGAGAGGCATTTAGTAACTGAAATATCGTTACAATAAAAAAATCATTATTTGTAACTATAAAAAATATGCGATAGCGTACATATATATAGAGCGTGTAGGATTGGCCATATCCATACCACCTCCACAATTCTATTTTTAATATTCAATAAAAAAAAATACAGCGAACCTATTCAATATTATACCAAAACATCAATTTACAGTCGTAAACAATGTAACCCTAAAAAGCTGGCAGGGATCACATGGAACGTGCCAAATGTTCTATACGCAACAATCGGATTGTTTGCTTGTAATCCAAATCCGCAGGTGTATCGCACATTTGAATAAAACAACGTTTTTCTAGCCCCCATTTTAGGGTTAGTGAAACGTAAAAACTGAGTCGGAATCCGTCAATGTTTGTTTTAAGGTATTTTTTGTTTTGTTTCGTGTTTTTCTTGGTATATGTGGAGTAAAATGTAGTTTGTTCTTCACTCTTTGTAGTTTCGTGTGCTATTTTACTTGTACGTAAATATTTTCTTAAAGCGAAATAATACCGAATAATTTAATATTTCGTACTGAAAAAAGAAGTCACTTTTTAGAATAGGGGGGGATCTATTATGAGGCCAAGCAGCGGGAAATTATATTTAATCAACCATCATCAGCCATCTGCCTAGCTTTTTCCCAACATTAACAGCTGAGTACCAGTGTTTTACATGGAGTGCCTGCCTAGCTGACCTTCTTAACCCAGTAACCTGGGTAACCCGATACCCCTTCGTAAGCCTGGTTGTCAGACTTTGTGGCTTCTGACTACCCTGCCAAAGATGTTCAAATGACATCAGAGACCCCCTAATTTAACGTGCTATCCAAAACGCGGAGGAACTGCTCATGACACGATGGTCACTCATCCATGAAGCGATCGCGCCAAGCATTGCTTAACCTTTCGATCGATCGTTACGAGCTCTTCTTACTTGACCTAACCCACCTCAATAAAAATCAATAACTTATTCAAAGCCTCCCCTCCTAAATTACTCACAGTCTATAAATAAACCACACTATACAGTATATAGCATTCAGATTCATCACTCAATCAAAATGCAATATCTGTTCAACAATATGTAGGTACTTAAATCAAATATCATACAATGTTACTTGCATACAAATTACTGTTTCGCGCGATTTAGCCTGCGTCTCCGGGGACTTATTTCCCACACCCGGGACTAATTTAGTTTTCCTGGATAAATGGGCTATCTAATACTTAAGAATTTATCAAATACAATTAGTTGACTAGTTATCTAAATTCAATAATTAAATTAGTTCATTGAAATAGATAAAGTAAAACAGTTAAAATTATAATTGAAGTAGTTTGGATTCGCAGAAATTAATTTTATTTAAGATAAAAAAATAAAAAATTATTTTATTCCAAGTAAGCTAAAAATGTTAAAATTTCACAAAAGACAGCTCCTAAAAACGACCGCCTTTCACCACTTCCCATCTGTTATAGCTGGGAAGAAGAAAATGAAGGAACAAACTCCCCAGCAACACAATACTGTCTGTATTGTTTTGAAGCACTGGCTCTATACAGAACAAAATAATATATTCGTATATACATAATTGCCAGTAATGCTGATTTCATGATCAGAATAACCTATAATGAAAATAATTGCCACGGGATGCAAGTGAATACTTAGTAAATAGTTAGTAGCTTTATTATATTAGTAGATACCTATAGATATACTGCGGTTGTCGCAGCTCCAGAGACGCTTGGAATGCTGCTCACCCCACCGTGCCTATACATCGCAATATAATTGCTTTAGCAGTCTGGTAGCATCGCCTATTACATTCGGTAGGTGCTATCCGTCTACCTAGGAACTAATTGTGTTGAATTGCAAGCCTGGCATTTATCGCTTCATGTATATTTATATCATGGATACAGGGTGTTATGCGGCCTTCGTCACTGGTGTTGCCATCGTTCTTAATTAAATGTAACTACCTAAACTAACTAATATAACGATTGTAATTTAGCTACATATATATTTTTTGTGTTAATTTTTAATTAATTTTAGATAGTAGTTTAATTTTTATTGTAATATATGTATATTAATAACTACTTAAACATATCCGGGCGCGTAGAGTAGTTTAATAAATAATGTGTTTTTTTTTTAATAATAAATTTTATGCATGCAGCGGTTTTACCTTCATCTTGTGAGAACTTATCCATGCAGTCTGATAATAATTAATAGCCTATAGACTACGTTGATAAATGGGCTATCCAGTCCTGAAAGAAATTTTCAAATCAAATTTAGTAGTTTCTGAGATTAGCATGTCTAAAGTAATAAACAAACAAACTCTTCATCTTTGTAATATAAGTACAGATATGGCCAATAATTTTTTGTGTTTAAAATGTTTAATGTGTATATTCTTTGTTCCAGGTAAAATCCTTCTACCTAAGACCAAAGAAATATTTTTATGATGTCGTACATCAAGGTCAAGTAAGGTAAGTAATTACAGTCAACTAACCACATGTTTTGGTAAGGGTTTAAAGTTTTACGCAAAAACAAAGCGATTTCGGCCCGACCTAGGAATCGAAGACCCCGTGCACAGCAGTCGCGCCTTGCTACGACTAGACCAACAAGGCAGTCCCTTACATGTTCACATGTTCTATAAATCGTAGGGTGCCAATCCAGTAACCGTCTCATTCTTTATTCATCACCTGAACATGTTCAATTAACAGTACATCCCTCAACACTATGCTACCCTTGTCAATCAACGTCCGCTTCATGTCCTCACATACTATTTTGAATCTATTCCTTTGTTTCTGTATTCTTGGCAATACTTTTCTAAACGTTTGAGGTCCCCTGTGGTGTCTCTCAATCAGTTGGAATGGACAGAATCTCAATTTGGTTACGGTTTACCGAAGCTAACATTTTGTTTATCAATTTGTTCTGAAGTTGGGTTTTCTGTTTTTTTTTTTTCAGCTATAACATTTTTGCTACTTATTATTTCTATCCTGAACAATTTTATTATGATGACTTGTATTTGTATTGGATTGCAATGCGTTTAAGAAGGAGGTTTTATGCTAGCTTATCGTTGGTACAGACGCCAGCACATCAAGCTATTATATTCTGTCAAATTTCCTGAATAGAATTTCATCTTTAGCTCTGAAGCATATCATGGTTCAAAGTTGATCGAAAAAAAAGTCAAAACAGTTTCAGATAGCTTGAAGTGCTGGCGTCTGTATAATCAAATTTTGAATTATTTATATCGAAAAAAAAAACAGATGTTCCCGTAATATTAATGACAACAAATGAACTGAAAAAGACACCACTTTTGGTAGTATTCATATTTTATTCAAATGTTAAAAATCAAAGGCTTTTCCAAAGTGACCCCTTGCCCCTTTAAGAGTATTACTTATAGAGACAAAAAGTAAACAGAAAGGCAGCTAATGGGATGTTTCTAAGGAGATGAATCTTCGCATACAATACCCAAGGTCAGTTAGGGTCACATTTAATACACCCCCAAAATGTTGTATCACCCTCCAAGGGATGCTACTTAGATAGCATCGCAGGTAACTACTGTACACTTCGTGTATTGCAAGCCAAAATACAGGTAACACACTGAAATATGTATGTATTTTTACCTGAAAATATGATATGAATGAATGATAGATGGCTGTACAGACGCCGGCAGGTCTACCTACCCGATTCTGTAAAATTTTCTATTAAATAAATTTTAAAGATCTGAGGGCCCGGCAGAGCCCCAGCCAAGTCTCTAGCAGATTAAGGTATCCGAAACTGTCAAATTTTCTTAATTAACATTGAACCATATGACTCAGCGATAAAGTTGAAAATTTATCTAATTTTGACAGATAGTAGTAGCTTGATGTGCTGGCATCTATACCCATTCATCATTATCAGCCTTTTGGCCGACCCACTGCTGGGCACAGGCCTTCTCTCACACAGCGGTGATCACCACGCTTGCTTAAGGCGGGTCGGTGATTGTATCTATTGATTAAAAAAACGTAAAACGGCAAAAAGTCGACGCGATTTTGCAAATTTTCAGATACTGATAAACCTAATTCTTATTCATGACCGGTTCATATTATTGTATCCAGAGTGATGGAGTAACGAACTGTGCTATTGCATTAAACCCTCGTGTCGGTTTCCGCTTGGAATTCTAATTAGCGGTGCGCGCATACATAATAATCTGTTCTCACGATACGAATATCCGTGCTAAGCGTTTGAATTACAACCAGTGATATTTTGCAAAATATTGTTCGGGGGAATACTCTGTCTATAACACAATGCACTAGTTTTAGAGAATGTTTCACCACCTTACGAATAAGTTCCAGTTAGTTTATTTGGTAGATAATTTCAAACCAATTCTGTTTCATTTTTGAATTTATTCGGAAGATAGTGGCTATTCAAACATTGTGAAACTGGCCCTTAATCTTCTTTAATAGGTATATAAATTACGTGTCATGTTTTTTTTGTGTGCGATGACTTTTAAATTGCTTAATCGATTTTATTCAAATTTGCATACCATGTGCAGTTTTATCCAACTTGAAAGATAGAATAGTTTATATAAATATTTTAATTCCTAGTCGCAATATTATTTATTGCACATTATAACCAAAAACTTAATCCCAGCAACGCTAGGTCTGTTAGTATAATATAGAGTAAACAATCAGATAAAATCTAATTTCATCCTTGCTTTTTTATTCTGATCAAATTCAAAGAAAGACAAAGAAACAAACGTGCAAACTTGACAATAAATCGTTCTAAACTCATTCAACAAATAGAAAATTCAACACATTAAAAACAGTTCCCGGCGAAAAATTTCCATAACGTTATTTTATATGGCCTCAAGTGTAAAGAGATGGTGAAATGAATGTCGCCTGTGGGACCGTAAATCCTTAAATATTAAAACTGGCGTGGCAGTGACCATACTACGAGCCGGAATAATGAAGATATTCAACATGTTTGTCCTGCCATGTGAAAAGGGGTGCACTTTGTTTCTGATTTTTTTATGAAAACGTTCTCTTGTTTGTGTCTTTTCTCTTTTTTTACTTTTCTTTTATCGCTCCTACTTTTATTTTGCTTTGTAGCCTAACATAATATGAATTTATGAACATCTGTTTGGGACATGTTTATTATTATTTTTGTTTGTGACGGATAAATGACAGCTAACAATATTCTTTAAAAAATACATTGTGAATAATAAATTGTACTTACGTACTGCAGGCAAATTGAGAACCATTTTTGTTTTAAGCTAAATTAAATCATGTTATCATTATTTTTATACGTTTAGTCATATTACTGTCTTAGGTAGGTACATGATAAAATAACTGCCACACAAAGAATGATTAAAAAAAAACATTTTGAATTGAAATGCTTCAAGTATACATAATTTTCTAAGACCGATGATTATAATTTGGTTTCTCGAGTGGTCTCCTAAATTCAATTTATGAAATGAACACTGCAATAATAAGGTAGGTAAGTACTTAAAAATCATTACATCACCTCATATTTTTTATTAATTTAAAAATCGTAATATTCTCCGCAAACTCAAGAAAATTAATATGGCCATCTTTATTATATATCAAAGAAAGTTAATCTCTTTTAAATAAGGCAACAAATTCTTTATTTAAAGCAAACAAAGTCCTTCCAGGTCCGCTTTCGAAAAATTATTTTCTTAGTATGAAAGTTGAGAATCAAAGAGGGCTCTTAGTGAATTAATTTTATTGCCTCAAAACTCATCGTAAATGACTTTTCAAGAAAAAAGACGTAAGATATTATTTTCAATTTTTTCCCTTGCAGATCCATCAGTACGGTTGAAATGAGAAACGAAATTAAATTAGAGGATAATTTTTCGCTTTTAATATATTTCTGTGGATTGAGCTCAAATAAAAAAGTGGCCAGATCTGTCTGTGGTATATTTTATTCTGATATCGGTACTAAAATTTAATTTCGACTGTCCCACGTTGTAATTTTATATGAAAAGGCATCGTTATTATCGAATCCTTTTAGGAATGTAGGTATAATAATGGTCTATTCTTATGTAGGTATTTGTCCGACTTCAAAGAAAAACTTAAGTCATTCTAATCACATTGATGGGGTCTTCCAGACTCCGGGCTGCTTTTTGAAAATTTCTCAAACTCCATAGCGATTTCGGCCCGACCCGGAAATCGAACCCGAGACCCCGTGTACAGTAGTTGCGCCTTGCGACTAGACCTGCGACGCGGTCAATTACAGTCTAAACACATTAGAAAAGCCTTATACATGCGTAGGATAATTCTTAAGTTTATTGTGGTTTACAGGATGCATTGATATTTTAAACAATTCTTCAGCTCTTATAAAAAAAATATTCTTGGAATGTCAGTTACATCGAACAAATTAAATGCGAACAAAACGAGCAGCTAAATAAAATATTACCGTTGTACATAATATTTTTACGTGCCGAGGTACCAGGGCAACAGGAAAGCAATAAAGGTATATTAAAGCTGCGCATAATAGGTGACATATAGCATCAGTCATTCTGTCATTGTGTCGCAAAGCGCTGGATATTTTCAATCCGTCGAGTTGGTTTGAGCGAGGCGCGTCATCATTACGCTTTATTAAAGCGTTACAGCTCTGAATTTCAACGAGACGTGAACATACCGCGCTGTCAGATGTTAATAACAATTGGTTGGCTTGGAAACTTTTAATTTTGTTTAATTTGTGAAGAGTCTCGTTAGTATGCAGCTACTTTTTTTAGCAAGTGTCTACCAGTCGCTTCAATTTCAGTATAAAGCACCTTCCACACATTTTATGAGTTGTAGTAGGTACTCAAAAGAGTCATTTTAGTTTTCTATTTCAATTTTGCCATTTTAACAAGGGGAATCATCAAATGACCTCTAACACTGTGGGTGCAGCAGCAGGCTTAGCATGGCGATTTTATATCTATTCTGTCTAGAAAAGACAAAGCTCTTTCTGTCAATGTCAACATGTCTTCTGCCCGAGCATGGCGCGACCTGTCAGATCGCATATAATTACTCGTAGCCTTATGTCAATCAAAGAAAAGAAAAATTACTTCAAAAAATGTCAAAAGAAATCTTACGCCAATCTGTCACTTTTCTGTCATTATATCCAATCTCAGGTAAACAAAACTTGTTTCTACGGTTGCCATGCTAAGCCTGCAGAGTGTAAGACTTTTAACAGTCTCAAATCTACTTAGCTCTTTCTAGAAGACTTTGTATGCACGGGCACAGTAACTCTTGCGAACGTTCCTTATCCCAGACAGTTACAAATTTGGCCCTTACATGCAATTTTAACTTAGCAACAAAAGTCAACTACATAAATTAGCTTAAACGCCACCCACTTTAAACTTAAATCAATTTATCTGTTTAACTTAAAACGAATAAGTTACACAAAAGCTGGTTTTCTTCTTGCAAAAGATAAACTTGCTTTGGGTCGAGTGCAAAATACTTGGGGCAATCTTGGTCTTGTTAGTGATCCGACATTTTGGAGGCATCATTTGCATTTTTAATGTCGCTTTAGAGGGTAGAAACAGACTGCATTGAGTGTAAGCTGAATGCAAAATATCCTTTAGGAATAGAGTACGAGCCAATTGGAATACCTACATTTTAAGTAGGGAGAAAATATCTGTTAGAACCATTATGAGTTTCTTGATAGCGGCTATCTAAGGATTGATCATAATAACATAAAAAAATTAGTAGACACATTATCTTTACCATTACAATCATACAAGGAATGAGATAGTGCTCTATTAAGAACATGATGGCAATCAGAATTCATCATGCCACTTTTCGTCACATCATATCAAAAGACTCTGTCTGAATCTGACTGCTGAACAACGAGACATAATGTAACATATATCGATCAGCAGGCTCAGCATGGCGATTCTATCAAGAAACGACAAAGCTCTTTCTGTCAATGTCAACATGTCTTCTGCCCGAGCATGGCGCCACCTGTCAACTCGCACATAATCACTTGTAAACTTATGTCAATCGAAGGAACGAAAAATTTCTATTCTGCGTGTCATAAGAATCTTACGTCAATCTGTCACTTTTCAGTCGTTATGTCCATTCTCCGATAGACAAAACTTGTTGCTGCGGTTGTCATGCTGAGCCTGCTGTACCTACGTAATGTTACGTGGAAACTAGCTAATAACTGTTTTCATATTGACTGTAAGTACTGGCTGTTATTTTTTATATAGAAATATTTTAATTTCATTATTGTCTTACCTACACTATTGTAAGAGAAAAAAAAACTCAGTTAATATCATTAGTGAAACTCTACTAGAATATTAAATAGCATAATGTACTGTACTGCTTCCAAATGCATCATACAATAAAATTTGAGTGAAATAGCCTAATAAAGAAATGCATGAAAAGTACCCAACCGTGCTATTACCATTTGAACGAAGGTCGACTTGGGAGAGGGTGGATAATTAAGACACTGGATTTACTTATTAAGCGCGTATAATAAAATAAACCACAGTGCTTGCTGCTCACAACCAAAAAAAATTTCCTACCCCTTATACTATCACCGGTAACGAAACCATAGCGCGATCTAATTCGATCCCAACGCCATCTATCGAGGCAACATGTAAACTTTAACAATTTATTCAATATTGATCGCGCTATGATTCCGTTGACCTATTAGTACGTAGACATTCCGCCCACCAAGGACATTATGGCGAATGTCCTTCAAGACTGACTCTCGTGAATACATATCTCTATTATATTCTCATGCATACTTAGTACAGCCTTGAAAAATTAACATTTAACAGTCTCATCTTCTTAATATTAAATTACACTTATTAAAACGGTAAGTTGACAACAGTTGAAATCCTTAAAAATACTTAATATTATAATAATAACTTTGGATCATTCTGCTAAGGGTAATACACACACCTTTGATGTAGGTCTTTTGATGGTGGATAATTTTGTCCTTATTGTAACTACACGTGTTACTCCATCTGAACCCGGATGCTTTCCTTCTACTCTGCCCAACAACCACTTGCCAGGAGGCATATTGTCCTCCTTGATTAAGACTACATCGCCCACCGATGGCTCTGGTGTCTTATTTTGCCACTTGTGTCTCTGTAAAAATTGATGAAGGTAGTCATGCGACCATCTTCTCCAAAACTCCTGCATCATTTTTTGAAGCAGTTGCCATCGCCTTAAGCTACTGACATTTTCCTTTTCATAATTGGAATCAGGTGGTAACACTAATGGCTCTCCTACTAGAAAATGACCTGGAGTTAAAATAGTTAATTTATCCTGATCTTCAGTATATGACAATGGTCTCGAATTAAGGCAGGCCTCAATTTGAGCCAATACCGTTGTAATTTCCTCAAAGGTCAGAGTTGAATTGCCGATCACTCTTTTAAGGTGATGCTTCGTGGATCTTACCCCTGCTTCCCACAGACCTCCGAAGTTGGGGGACTGAGGGGGAATAAAATGCCATTCCGTACCATTGTTCCCTAATTCTTCTGCTAATTCTGGATTGCATGCCGACCTTTCTTCATTAAATAAATGAAATAACTCGCGCGCGGCGCCTACAAAATTGGTTCCGTTGTCACTGTGCAGTTCCGCACAGCGACCTCGCCTAGCCACAAATCGTTTGAAAGCCGCTAAGAAACCCTTTGTGCTTAAATCGCTTACGGCTTCCAAATGCACCGCACGTGTGACCATGCATACAAACAAAGCTATATAACCTTTGTAGGATTTATTGCCGCGACCCTTGGACACTCTAATACTTATAGGACCCGCGTAATCTACTCCGCTTCGTAGAAATGGTTTAGCAGGTGTTACTCGAGATGAAGGTAATTGTCCCATAAGTTGTGGTCTTACTTTAGCCGTGTATCTGATACACTTCACACAACTTCCTGCATACCCTTTAGTCAACGCCTTTATACCCATGATCCAATACTTCGACCGTAAGTATGTGATCATTAATTGAGGACCGCCATGCAACGTTTTCTCATGTGCGTCTGCTATTAGAAGTTTAGTTAGAAATGATTCCCTGGGTATTAGGATGGGATGTACTCTTTCGTAACTTAACTGAGACATCTCCAGCCTACCTCCTACTCGAATTATTCCCTTCGGATCTAAAAATATATTTAATGAATTTAGTTTCGCGTTTTTCTTTCCTGATTTATTAGTTCTTAATTTTTCCAATTCATTTGCAAATTCTTCGTCCTGACATCTTTTAATACAAACTTCTAATGCATTATCTAATTCCTGTTTAGATAACGGCCCTTTACTATTGTGGAATGTTTCATTTTTGTTCAAGTTTAAAAATCTACGACAGTAAGCTATTACTCGGATCATTCGTGGTAAGGAAGAGAATCGGTTCCAAATTGAAACATCTAAAGTACTCGTATGCACCTTGATTTCTTCCAAATGTGTAACAAGATGTTTAGGTCTTTTAGATTCAACTACCGGTTCCTTTAGAAAATTTGGGCCTTTCCACCAGAGAGAAACACTTGCAAGTTCCGACGGACATATCCCACGTGAAGCACAATCGGCAGGATTTTGTTTCGATGACACATGAGACCAATGGTGTGTATCTAAATTGCTCAAAATCTCCGAAACCCTATTAGCAACAAAAGTCTTCCACCGACTCGGATGACTATTCAACCAAGCTAATACAACTTCACTATCTGTGAATGCATAAAGATTCTCTTTTTGTATAGTCAGCACTTCAGCAACTTCCAAAATAAGCTTGGTTAAAAGTACCGCCCCGCAAAGTTCGAGTCTAGGGATCGAAACTTGCTTTACAGGTGCTACTTTCGTTTTAGAAGATATTAAAGAGACGTGTATTAAGCCCATTTCATCTACTACTCTAAGGTATACAACTGCCGCGTATGCTACCTTAGAAGCATCCGAAAACCCGTATAACTCTTTTGTTCCTTTCTTTCCTGTGTCCAACCAGCGTGGTATCTTTAGATCGACTAAAGATGCCAAGTTTTCACGGTAAGTAACCCACTCTTTTAGTAAATTCTTTGGAACTTCTTCATCCCATTGCAATCCTGCTAGCCACAGCTTTTGTATCAATGTTTTTGCTATGATTATGCTTGGTGCTAACCACCCTAATGGATCGAATAATCGTGCAATATCCGCAATAATTTTTCTTTTTGTTACAGGTCCAGCTATCGGCTTAAGTTCCAGCGAGTATTGGAAACAATCGTCACGCGCATTCCAGGTAAGTCCTAATATTTTTGTTAATTCATCTATTTTTATCTGTAACGCTTCATCATTCCTACCTCTTATTTTGTTTAATAATTCTTGACAATTACTTTTCCATTTTTGTAATTCAAATCCGCCTTTAGCTAAGATTTTGGTTATCTCCGTATAAATTTTAAATGCATCTTCTTTAGTTTCAGCTCCTGACATCAAGTCATCCATATAGAAATCACTTACAATTATTTTAGCCATATCTAAATTGTCCCCGCATTCATCCACTGCAAGCTGTTGAAGAGCTCGTACAGCTAAGTATGGTGCCGAAGCTGTACCAAACGTAACAGTTATCAATTCATACTCCTTTATTTCCCTTTCAGGACTATCCCGCCAAAGTATTCGTTGTAACGGAGTATCTTGCCTGTCGACTAAAACTTGTCGGTACATTTTTACTATATCCGCCACTATGCAAATTTTATGTACCCTCCAGCGCATAATGATATGCCGAAGCTCGTCTTGCAAAGAAGGACCGACCATCAGATCATCATTAAGTGACCTTCCGTTGTTGTACTTACAGGAAGCATCAAACACAACTCGCACCTTTGTTGTTTCTTTATCTTCACGGACGACAGCATGATGAGGTAAGTAAACACCCTTTATATTATCCTTTTCCGATACCTCTACCATGTGATTCAGACTTAAATATTCTTGTATCACCTTAGCATACTCAGCCTTTAATTTATCATTTTTTGTTAACCTTGCTTCTAACCCTTTAAGCCTTTTTTCAGCTATCCCCTTGGAATCAACGCCCCTTTCAACCAGGTATGTATCCCGTACCGGCAATCTTACTATATACCTGCCGTCCTTATTCCTTGTCGTCGTTGTTTTAAATAATTCTTCACATTTAGTTTCTTCCTCCGTGAGCATTCTTTTTGTTCCAGATGTTTCCTCCAATTCCCAGAATTTTCTCAATAATTCATCATCCTGAACACTGATATGCATAACGGTAATTTTTGAGTTAGAATTTATACCTTGGTCAACTTCAAATGCACCCGACAGCACCCATCCTAAAGTGGTTTCTTGCGCTAATAGAGTGCCGTTCTCATTCTTCTTAACGCCGTGCTGAATGACTTGGCTGTACACCTCAGCGCCTAATAGAACATCGATTCTATTAGGTGTAAAGTAGTCAGGATCAGCCAAATCATTGTCGTTAAGACCCATTTCTACCCATTCTATCCTAGCTACTTTAGAAGATGGTAGAAGCGCTGTTACAGACTTCAGGACATAAGCGTTGACCTTTATTTGAAAGGAAGGATTTACTCTTGATTGAAGATTTATTACTACTGTGGCCGTTGACGTCGTACCCTTATCTCCTACACCTACTACCTTATTTTTTGAAGGCTTTTTCTTCAAACCTAGATACTGGACAAGAGACTCCGTAACAAATGAACCCTGGGATCCCTGATCTAGTAACGCCCTCGCCGTATGGTAAGTCCCGTTCTTCGACTCAGCCTTCACTAAAGCTGTGGCTAATAATATAGTTTTCCTGTTACCTGTCGCAAGACATGAGACTACCTGTGCCTTTGATCCTTCCGCTTGATTCGCATCTTTATTTCCTTCATAAGGTACTGATGAGGTTTCCGCGCGAGCAGCACTACTACCCTCACCAACTTCCGACCCTACAACACCATGTGGGTGTAACAATGAATGGTGGCGGCGTTTGCACACCTGGCACTTGAGAGTGTTTTTGCAAAACTTAACCGAGTGGTTGCTGAGCAGGCAAATGAAACATAATTTGTTCTTTAGAACAAAGTTCCGCCGGGATTCAATACTTTCCTTAATAAATTTTGGGCATGAACTAATTTTGTGCTCACCTGTACAAAATGCACAAGATACCCCTTTATCTTTAATGACGTGTAGTGCCCTTGTAGCCCTTGGGACCCTATCTACTTTCGTTTCGATATGCTCCAAACCTCGAGAGCGGCTAACTAAAAATTCTTTAAGGTCATCAAAGGTGGGAAGGTCATCCTTTGGATCTGATGCTACCTTTAACTCCCACGCCCTTCTAGTAGCCTTATCAAGTTTATCAGTAACTATATGTACAATTAAAATTGAAGCAAGATCTATATCCAAATTTTTTATTGATTCTAAACAATCAGTTGTTGTACTCAGAAGTTTTTTAATATCCGATGCGGACTCTCCAGTTAAAGGCTTTTGATTGAATAAACATTTTACAATACCGTTTGCCAAAAATCTTTTATTGTTGTACATGAACTCTAACTTTTCCCAACAAGTACTATAATTGTCTGATGTCACGTTAACATTTCTTAATAAGAGTTCCGCTTCTCCGGTTAAATATCCTTTGAGATAATACAATTTCTGTGCATCATTTAACTTATTATTGTTATGTATCAATCCTAAAAACAAATCTCGAAAGGTTAACCACTCTTGATATTTACCGGAAAACATTGGTATTTTAACTTCTGGTAACCGAAAATTATTATATTCTTTGTTACTACCGCTATGTCCCGGGCTACTACAATTTTCGTCATTAGATACACAATTATTGTTTCTTATTAATTCCTTAAGTGTACTTTTGAATTGAATATATAAATCCTCAACATCATCATAAATACAATCTTTATGGTACTTAGAACTATATAATTCAGATTTTTTTACTTCGCTTATTATTTTGACGTGGGTATTATAGAAAAGTTGCCATTTTTGTTCTAAACTTTCTAAGCGTGTTTCAACATAAGATACTGTGAGCCGATCTTTAGGGCATTTTTTAAAGTTAATCAACGACTTCTCAATTTTACTTTTTACGTCTTCTTGGATATCCATTAACGAATCCATTTTGTAAACACAATTTATACGTAAACACACAAATAATGAGAAATAACACAAAAAATAAAGTTCTAATACTACAGCACAATTTATGTAAACAAATTAAGGTTGGAAGAATATAATATCAATTTAATATGCTAACTTAATGTCCATTATTAGTAATCTTCTTGCACTTGTTCAGAACACAACTTAAATTTTTACGAAAATTTTACAAGTCTTTTTAGTTCAATTTCTATATAATTTCGGGCATAGGTTCCCCGTCTGAACCAATTTTTCTTAATTTTATTACAAGTCCAAACTTGCACACAAATTCTAAGTTTTTATTATAAGTTTAAATTTAATGCACTTTATCTATTAAATTCTTCCTGAATTAATGAGGTTGAAAGTACTCACGATTTTTTTCACCAAATTCACTCACTGACACTGACGATGTACTGCGCCACACCAGTGGCGCCCTCTATGACCACGGATTGCACCTTCTTGTTCGCCTCCCTTGGCTCGCTCGTCCCTCCGGCTGCTGCTGCCACCAGTAGTGCTGCACCACGCTCCACTGGATGCGCCAACCGGTCTACCACCTCCAGCTCCTGGCACCTCTCACCTGGTACCCACTGAAGGGCGCTCTGGACAGCGATCCACTGCCCAGTATCGAAGCGTAGGGTGGTAGTTTCTACCACCTCCGGAACAAACACTCCCGACCAACCCGACTCCGAAGGACCATGAACGAAGGTCGACTTGGGAGAGGGTGGATAATTAAGACACTGGATTTACTTATTAAGCGCGTATAATAAAATAAACCACAGTGCTTGCTGCTCACAACCAAAAAAAATTTCCTACCCCTTATACTATCACCGGTAACGAAACCATAGCGCGATCTAATTCGATCCCAACGCCATCTATCGAGGCAACATGTAAACTTTAACAATTTATTCAATATTGATCGCGCTATGATTCCGTTGACCTATTAGTACGTAGACACCATTCAAAGCAAATGCATAAAACCGTTCAATGGCCGACATTCAAACATGGTTCTGAATATAATATCATGAAAAGAACACAATATTTCAACGCACGATATTAATATTTGCTAAGGTTTCATTTGCTATTTCATTTAGTGTTTGCTGAAGTTTTAATTAAGTTCAGTGTATTGATTTCAATGAAAATAGAGCTTGTCAACGCGAGCGAAATGAATGTATGACTCGATTTTGCGATTATTTGGTTGATTATACGTTCCAGGAAGATGTAATCATCTGCCTAGCCTTTTCCATGCTGTGTTGAAATTGGACTTCAATAATCATATGTGAGATAAAAGTAACCTTTTTCAGAAGGCGAATAATAATATTAATATAATTATTACATTGTCATCGGCAGGGACCATAGTCCCCATAGTTTTCCCTTCCCTAGTCCACTAGCATCCTATCACAATAGCCCAAGTAGTTTTTCTTCCATCGTTAGCAATAGTTTAGCTCATAACCGGGGATTGTCCTTTGGTAAATTTCTATAGTGTATTCAGGGATAATCGTCGGTTACGTGGTGTGATGTCTCAAAAGGGCTTCAGCGTGTTGGCTTCGGCCCCACGTTCGCCTTCTTAAAATCCGGGATTCTGTAGTCCCGTGGTCTAGAAAAGACATATAATAATATTCCTCACATATTTACATACATCACATATTTTTAAACATACTAAGATACTTTTGTTTGTAAATACATACATAGAAACCACCCAGACTAAATCAAACACCTATACAGTAGATTGATAATCAGTGGGAAGTTAATAAGCCATGACAATAAACGTAGGTATATTATCTGAACACGAAAAGCGATTTTCTCATCTATTTAAATCAAGAGCTACTTACATAAGTGTTTGTATTTAAAATGTCCCTGAAATAGAAAGCGTCGTCTATCAAAGTCAGTTCTAAAATTCTGTAATGATGGATCTGAATTTTAAGCAACTTACCGTGTTTTGGCTGTGAGCAGAGAATTTTAGGTGCAAGAGTTCATTTATAGGTAGTTTTGTAGTTCTTTAGAGACTTTTAAATTATTATCTTATAACTTTTAATGTTTTTTTTTTTTAATTTTATTGAAATTTTGCTCGTTATTGTATTTATGAAATCGCAAATATTATATACTAAATGCGGCCTAAGTAGGTACGTTGTTTAAAATTCAATTGGAAACATAAAGTTTAGAAATTTTACAAGTTTTAACTTGAAAAAATAATTCTAATATCAGCATATTTTTTTCAAAATAATTGTTCTGCCAATTTCCAAGTAGAAAAGCGGTATTTAGAATACCTATATTATAATTTATTTACTGTTCAAAAAACTCATATTTCACATTAATAAAAACTCAGGTGTTTTCGGAAAGTTTTAATATTCGAAATACATAGCGCATACCATCATCCATCACTGCGCGGATATCGGAACGGTCAAATGCACTCACTACAAAGCTGATTGATTATTTTCTACTATAAATCGTATAAAGAGAAATAGGGGCAACTTCCAAAGTTCTTGACGGCTCTAGTTTGTATTCTTCGTTATTAAATAAACTTTAAGTATTGTTAGTAGTTTGATTGGTTTGTAATCTATTTTGATAATTAACAGACAATTATATTGTTGCTGTAAAGGGTTTAGGTATTTAGGGAAGTAACCTTAACTTCATTGACCTTCAATAATTAATATGATCCTATTTTATCTATACTTGTAATACATGAATAAAAACTATTAAACAGTAAAATTGTTTTTATTTAAGTTTTGAAGTAGGAGAATAATATATTTTGTTTATTTTTCAATGTCAACCTTATAGAAATTAAATTAAATAAAAAAGTGTTTTTATTGAACCCATTTAGTACCTATAAAAATCAAATGAACGATTAACAGATTTTTTTTCTTATCTTAACACTAAAATAAACGAAACAAAAGATGTACTCTGCGATTTTCGAACGTATAAGATAACAAAAAGAAAGAAAGAAGCCTTTATTTGCATAGAACATTTAATTGCTACCTGTTTTTACAATAGCCAATCGCTCAAGCTATATTCTGCCTTATTCAACATGCAAATATTTTCATTTACATAACTATAAATAATACTTAATTATTTTTTTGTTCGAATATGAAAAAGTGACCTTCAATGATACTGAAAGATGATCTGCAAAGAACAAAACACAACGAACAAAATAATATACAAATAGATAGGACTCGTCAGTTGACGTTTTACTAAGTTCTTCAATATCCTGAAAGATAAGTAAAAGGAAACCAAACTTTCATTTACCGACTTCGAAATTTTGAAAGATAGATCTTCGCCGAATATTCGAATTCTCTTGTGATTTTCAGGCCATAATAGACTCGTTTGTAACTATATTATTCTCGTATAATTGTGAAGTTTTCACTTTGTATCTAAAACTTTAAAACCGTCTTGTTTATTATACTGTATACTTAGATATATACAATTACAATCCGTGTAAATTGTTTTTTAACTATGGAATTTTTATAATTTTTTTTTTAATATTATTACGTAAATATTATAAATAAACTTTTTTTGTGCCAACACAACAACTTGGTGACCATTGCCCGTTGGCGCAATGGTCATCAAGTCGTACTGCCGACCTGATGGTCCCGGGTTCGATTTCCGGCACAGTCGACATTTGAGTGATGAGCATGCTTAATGGCTATGGTCTAGGTGTTATAATATTATGTATTTATAAATATATACGTGTGCAGTATATGTAGTCAATCAGTTGTGTTGGCATCCATAATACAAGCTAATCAATAGCTTACCATGGGGCTAACCGACCGTGTGTGAAAAACGTGACCCAACATATAAAAACGAAACAAGAAAAAAGGTTACTTGGGTACAAATACTATATGAGGCCTACAATACTTTTCTACTCATTCAATATTTGAGTAAAATCTAAGCACAAAAGGTACCGACATAACAAGTAACTACAAAGCCTGAAAAAGAGTACAGTGCTTACAACATGTTGTGCAAACAAAACATCCCATGTAAGCTTGTTTACTAAAGATATTTTTGGAGAGGGTTGAGTTTATGCTAAGCAGCTGAAAAATAGCTTCCGAACAAAGTAATAAAGCCCGACCAATCGATTGAAAGTAAATACGACTTTCCGCCAAAATCTGCTCGAAGATTCTGGAAGATTCTAGAAGATTCTAGTTAAATCTTCCGCGAAGCCGAATTTAGTACTGTGGAATCAACTTGGCTGTTTTGAAAACAAATAGGAAAAGTGTGTTTTTAAATACTGGTGTGTTTTGTTTTTATTGTGTCTGGCTGGCTTTAGTGTTTTGTTTTAAGTTCAAGTTTGGTTTTGATTTTTTAGTAGTTAGTCTTTTTTGTTACGTTATGTATAAAGTTACCTGACGAAGCTTTTATGTATTTGTAACATGTGGACGGGCCAAAGAAATCGTTTCTACTTTCTTATCACATATTAGACAATTAAATGTATCTGTCATTTTTGAGGTTCCTCTAAATTATATCTGGATGAAGTAGAAAATTTGTAGGTACTAAGATTATTAAGTTATCGTTTTAGGAATTTCAGTACAGTGTAGTACAGTAAAAAAATCTTGAATGTGAAACAAATAGATGTACCTGATACAAACTAAACAGTCATTTTTGACAATTGGTAAAACTAATATAACACACAAGACCCAAGAGCGACTTCGAAATTGTAAATAATCGAGTAGAGCAGAAACAGAATCAACAATTAACTTTAGTCAGGTAAAAAATAAAATTAGAGTGCCAAGAAAATTATCGACGCCATTAAAAAGTGCTATAAAAAAGAATTTCACAAAAGTCATTAAGTAGTTAATGGATGCAAAGCAAGTCTTTCACTTAAGAGATTATGGCCTTTTTGTAACGTTACAATGGTGTCCAAATTGGGCCAAGGTGGAATTAGGGGGACATTACCTAATGGTGTTTATTTTTTCTTTAATACAAATATGTGGTCGAAATTTGAAAGTCATTTTTATGGCGTAAGTAGTAAGATATAAAATAGGCTTAAGAAAAGAAAACAGTAACTTCAAAAGATATACAGTATCATCCAAACATCGAAAGTTTTCAAAAGAAAAAGAAGTTATAATAATATTCCTCAAACATTCACACAACATCATCTAGTCCAAACTAAGCAGAACTTGTACTACTAGTAGTAGACAGTTAATAAATATTTCTTTTCTAAATAATATGCAGATACATACATTATTATACATTGAAACAACCTGTGAGTCAAACACCCATTCATGCACAAAAATCTTCGACTTAGCAAAAATCGAAGCCGCGACCTACGACGTAGCAGATAGATTCACTGATTACTACGCTATCTGTTTCATTCTCGATATTGTTAAAAAACCAGGCTATATTTTATCCTGAATTTTTCATATAGAATATGACCGTTTCATTGTTCTGCTCCTTAGAAAACCTAGTTTACTACAAAAATAACAGAGAGTGGATAAAAGCTAAGCTCCTACCATTTGCATCAAAATTTCAGTGACCTATTTCAATCTTCCTGCGGGAATATGGATAAAATCCTTCCGCGATACTGTTGCCTTTCAATATTATAAAAAGAAACGGATTCATAGTTTTCTGTTTTATAAAAAGGTTTTCTAGGGTTGTCACTTTTTTGCTAAAACTCGATAGCATTGTTTAATGTTTTCCGAAGTCGTTCTTTTCTCCAAATTATGTTTCCACTGCTACTATTGAAATATCTTGTCTCATGTGTAGTGTAATTTATTTGTGACTTTACAGTGAGTGAAATTTACTGTCAATATGGACACAACAACAGTCTAACCAAGGGGTATTGGGTTGCCCGGGTAACTGGGTTTAGGAGGTCAGATAGGCAGTCGCTCCTTGTAAAACACTGGTACTCAGCTAAATCCGGTTAGACTGGAAGCCGACCCCAATATAGTAGGTAAAAGGCTCGGGAGATGATGATGATAGGCACAACAACAATATGACTTCCCCTTAACAGACACTAAGTAAACGCAATGGACGTGCTCTTAGATATATTTTTACTGTTTAGCAAATTAAGTTACATATAAATTGCTTATTAGTCTTTTTAGGCTACCTAGATTCTATTGATTGATTGTATAATAAACTAAAAAAAAAAAATCTTGTCTCATGTCGAACTGTAAAACTAAAAAAAAACAACATTGGTGGTAGAGTTTTTTTTTAACTACGTTTTTAAAATATTTTACGTCTCTTTACCAAAAAATCTTGTAGACAGGTACCCACAAGGCCCAAATCAAAATAAGGTAGATATCCAATCCATCATATCCTTAGTAAACTTATACTAAGTTAATTACTTAGAAGCTGAGCTCAGCGTAGTCCTTTAAAAATAACTTCTTATAAAAGCCGTTTAATGAATGAAGTACCGATCAGTGATGAAGCATTTTTATTACATTTCTCTAATAGGGTTCAGGTTTAATTACATTAAAATAGCTTGGCTTTTTATAAGGAAGTGTTTTTAAAGGTATTTTAACATTTCATTTGGTTTTGGAAAAGTGGGCTTTTATATAATTTTGCTTGTAAGTCATAGGTCATTTCTGATTTTACTGTACTGATGTCCGAAGAGCTTGTGGCTAAGTTATAGCCACACAAGTTGATCGATCATAAGATTAAGCAGCGCATGGCGCGGTCGTTCCCCGGATGGGCGACCATCTTATCATAACCAGTTCCTAAGGAAGGCACGTCAAATTTGTGGGTATAAGCTGTCATTATGTATATCTTTATCTCTGTATATCTCTTCATATCTTATACCCAGAAGCTAAAAACAGTCTGACAGCTAGTCTAACAATTTTCAGGTTGCCCAGGCAACTTAGAGGAGAAGGTTAGATAGCCAGTTGATCCATGTAAAACACTGGTACTCAACTGCATCCAGATATGACAGGAGGCCGACCCTGACAAAGTTACCTCGTATATACCTACCCAACACTGTATAGAGTTTATTAAATAAAAAAAAACTTGAATCGAGAACTTCAATAAAACACAAGTATCTTGTAGACGCTTGATAAAGAAATTTAGAAAGCTTGGTTAACAATTCGTCCGACAAAACACAATAACAAAACAGCCACAACGTCATTAAAACCGGTAGATAAGTACCAAATCCAATAATTTAAACCTTCAAACGATAAGCCAAATCTCGAAGCTTCAAACGAGGCATAGCTTTAATTTCTAACGTCTAATCTAATTCAAATAAACTTATTATAATATCATTCAGAATCCGCGTGTTAAGGAATGATAAGCCAAAATCAACATCTCCCCCCGCATTTTGATGCAAAAGTGGGGGGACAATTACAAAAGTTGGTCGCATATTGTGTTAATGTATACTCCAAGGTGCTATTTTGTTTGCGTATAATCGTAGATTTTTGAGTTTTGCGAGTTTTGTCTTGTGATGACGAAATGAATTTTAGAAAATGTTTGATTACTTTTATATTTTATCGGCACGTATGACGTACGTAATTATGGGTATGTAGTATAGGCTGCTGAGCTGTAAGCGCTGATTTGATTCTTGCATGGGATAACTTGGTGTGATTAATGTTTGTAAACGCATCCAGAGAAGTTAATAGGGTAGGGCAATGGTTTAAAAAGTAGGTACTTCCTTGACTAGTGCTGCTGCACTTTCATTCACGTCATGCGTGAATAATAAAAACTCTCAAATAATAGGCTGTGTAAATAATAGATATTTTTTTAGCCATTGACAACACATCAATATCTACTTCAGCAATTCAACATTGAAGACTATTAAAACGTGTGAATTTCAGAATTGGAACAAAGAGAGATTCGCAAAAAAAATACAAATAAAATGATCAAAAGTAAGTCTTGCGCCACAAAACCTCTACAAAAACAAACAAAACAGGCTTGTATTGTAATTCAAATCAATCTTGTAACTAGATGCCAATTAATCCATTCACCAGCCAGGTACAAGCATAATAACTTTCACAAAATATTTTGTTACATTATACGCATGAAAGCAAATACACAAAAATGTTTAGTTCGCGTGACATTTTTAATCAGTATCTACTTTTAATTATGTACGTTTATTATTGTTGTTGAATGTTCTACGCAATCAATCATAGGTAAGGCGTGCCGTCTCGTACAAATTGTTGAAAATGGTTTTATCATAATTTTAACCACAAGGGAACACTGATGTCAATGGATAGAGAGAAAGGGAAACACCAAAGAAACGATGGATGGATTGTGTGAAGCAGGAAACGGTTGGAAGGAATGTTGCTTGCGAGATGACGTCATACAGCGAAGAAATTTGGAAGAACTATGTTGGGGTCGGCTTCCAGTCTAACCGGATTCAGCTGAGTACCAGTGTTTTACAGAAAGCGACTGCCTATCTGACCTCCACAATCCAGTTACGCGGGCAACCCAATACCCCTTGGTTAGACTGGCTTCTGACTACCCGTAACGACTGCTAAGTATGTTCAGTGACAGCCGGGACCTACAGTTTGACGTGCCATCCGAAACACAGTCATTGGTGTCCAAGATATACTTAGAAAGTACATACAAACTTAAGTTGCATTGATACTTGCCTAACCTAGAATGGAATCCACGCACTCATACTTGAGAGGTTGGCTCTTTACCCACTAGGCCACCACGACTTTAGGAAGAGGACTGATCCCAAATAAGAAATTGGGATAAAATCTGAATGATGTCAATCTCAAGGGAATTCCATAGGTTTTCACTCTGCAGGGTGAACAGGGAAAAGGGAAAAATATACCATTTGTTACGAGTGAAATTAAGATGATTGGGCTATAATAAGATTGATAGGACGGCCGATTGTAAGCCGGTTAGATTTTGTACCTTTGTTCCTGAGGTTGAAAAATCAAGATTGGGATTATATTGAGAAATTTTAGGGATAAGATTTGTTAAATCGTTTGAATGGTTAACATTCGCTTTCTCTGTTCTGGCTGATTTACAAACGATATTTTTGTAATTCCGTAAAAATGTTTCGATGGGCTTAATAAGAGGTAATATTCGTATTGGTCATGTAGTATATCAGTATTTCTTAGAGTAGTTATATGATCGTTTATTGAAACATCAAACTGTGAATTTAAGGTCAAATATCCTGCTGCAGGACGTTTCGTAGAAAGAGTTACCGCAGCCTTAACACAAAAGACCTCTAGAAGAGAGACAAAAGCGAATTTGAGTAAGTGAAAGTCTGACACTCCCTCCAGCGGCTCCCATAGCGGGAGAAGCATTTGATAATTTCCCACAAAATAAACTATGAATCACTTTATTTTTAAGTCTCATAATATTATGAAGAAAAAGGATCAGCCAAAAACTTCCCAGACAAACTACGAATTCACCTGAAGCCTGTTCAATAAATCTTCCTCAACGTAATTTAAATCCACTTATATCAGTAACATTACTTGCAGTATAACTTCGGAAAGCACGCCCATTCCGTGTAGGCTAACCTATAATGACCTAACATGACCCAATAAAAGTAGCACAAATTGATATTATACTAACCCAAAAACTATTAGCAAATTTAAACTTTATAACCACGTCAATAAGACGTAAAATTCCTTTTACGACCCCATAATTTCAATCGTCAAATTTTATTGTAAGCCTGTAAAGACTTTATTATATCTTGAGTGTTCGAATTCAAACTGAATACTTTATGGCTGGATATAAAAAATATAATTATTTTAATCTAGAATTAATAAGGATTTATTGCTAGGTTTTGTTAAATCAAAATATAAATAAATTACATTTACGAGCCCGTAAATTTCTTAACTAATGAACTTAAGTCCTCAATGGTTGATTAATTTTTAACTTAAGAATTTGAATTATGTTGTTATTTCGGGGCGCTCTGTTTTTTTGTTCACATTATTTTAAAAATAACGAATACATTAATATTAAAAAAATGGTGTAGACGCCAGCCATTCGAACATTAACCTACCACTATTACTATAAGGTTGAAAATTCATTAAAGTAATTTGACAGATACCGATCATCATCGTCATCCGCCTGCCCTTATCCCAAATTTTACTTGGGGTCGGCGCAGCACGTTTTCTTCTTCCCCATTCTTCTACATGACGTCATCTCACAAGACACATTATTTCTAGCCATATAAATTGACAAAAAAACTTCGTCGCCTCACGATTTCAAATTCTCACTTCCAGTACAACAAATTCAATTGTCACCTAAAATGTCAAAAGACTAAATCATCATTTTTATCCTAATTTCATTGAAACACTCTGGTCTTAACGCGACGACTTCCAAAGTCGGACTTTATGTATTTTTTCATTCAACAAAGCAAAGCCTAATAAAAACTCCAAAACTTAAACATGAACTTTTCTCGTTAAAAGTTCCTAAGTGAATAATAAAATAGACCTCTTTATTGGTGACGCGTCAAATTTTTGTTTGACTGAAGAGTGAGGACATGACGTTTTTTTTCCGTATGAATTATTTTAGGTCGTTCCCAATGGGAATCCGCAGTGGGAATCAATTTGCATAATTATCGAGTTTTAATTAGAGGCAGTGTAAATTTATATGTGCTAATAGAGAGGTTATTTAATTCAGTGAAAATCCTAGCTGATGTGGGAATGGAAATGGCGTAAATGGAGATGAAGGTACTTTATAATTTAAATGTGCCTATGATTTTATTAATTTGAGATAAAATTTATTCTATGTTGGTACTGAAATCCTTAGTACTCACGATATCTTTCATCGGAATGTTAATTTATCACTTAAGGTATTTAGAGTGTACTAAAAATAGGTACTTTGTAAACTTTAAGAAAATATTGTAAGTTTGGAAATGTATACAATTTTGAAAAAATATAATTGGAATACTTTTAAATCTCATGTCTCATTGTGGATAATCTTATGAACATCTTTCTATCTTTTTTCTAGTTGTAAATGAAAGGGTTAGCTGATAATAATTATGTTTCTTACCATACTTAATTACGATAAACGCAAACGGTTCCTTAAAGCAAATGGATCAAAGTCTACCAGCTGTCAAAATAAAACCATTAACAAGATCAGCTTTATATTTTATTTCGGCAAACACCAAACAGCTCATTCCGTAACTGCCAAACGACTACTCAACCAACAAAACGAGTCCATTACCCCCCAACTTCGCCCAATCAGGGCCATAAAACTGCAATTACCGATAAAACATGTCGAATTTTATTGTTTTCAAACACCAACATTAGAATAAAACTAGACGGCAGCCTAGATCTCGGCGCAGACGATATTATTCGAGCGAAAAATGTCGGAAATCTTGAAAGCTTCCGATCGCTACACGAAAGCCTGAGAATGCCTCCAATCTGACTGAGTGCTCTAGCGGGTTCATATTGCCTCCCAATGACTGGCTCTTTCTATATATAATTTTGAATGTGAATTTTCTGTGGATATTCAAGCCAATTTTACGAAACGTACGGAACCTTATTGACTTACGTCTCTTACGTCTCTCATGTGGACGGATTGGCTTTATGTTTTACAACGCATTCAAGGGAATATTCTACCTTCAATCTTGTACGAGGTAATGTTTGTCGACTTGTTAAATAATAATGTTAAAGGCTTCTTACGTATAAATTATCGGCTTCGGAATTATAATTAGGCTAGCAGGCGTTTTACTTTGCGTACTTAGAATTAATGGAAACTTTGAAAAAGCAGTGGTGTTTTGTGTATGTTGGTTTTTAATCTGTGAAATATTGAGAAACTAGTCTAAGCGACATGACCATACATGTTAATACTCTAAATACATACAATCAATTTTATCCAAAACTCTAAAGAAACCCACTTTCTTTTTATTTATTTACATTCTAATCTCAAAGGTTATTGGCCTAGTTTAGACTAAGAAAAAATATCAAGATACAAGTTGGTAAATTTTGTAAACATTTTTTTTATTAACTTTAGATATTAAATACAGTCTTAATTGCAATAATAATAAATATCGATTAGAGCATCGTGCAGTAGATAATCGTTGACATCACCATGTCACGTCATGATGAGGACCTCATGGAAGCAGAAAAAGAAAAGAAAACCAACTTGAATGTCTTGATTGAGCTCACGATATGGTCGACATTTGGCTTGTGAAGTCTACAGTCATTGCGCCGATAGTCGTTTCAGCCAATGGCTTAATAGCCAAGAGCCTCGATTTACACCTAAATAGAGGCTCACGTTTGACGGTATAATCAAGCACTTGATTCAGAAAGCGGGACTTCTCGATACGGCACGCATCGTTAGAAGGTTTCTCTTTGTGAAACCCAGCAGGCTTAGCATGGCGATTTTATATCTATTCTGTCAAGAAAAGACAAAGCTCTTTCATGTCTTCTGCCCGAGCATGGCGCGACCTGTCAACACGCATATAATCACTTGTAAACTTATGTCGATTGAAGAAAAGATAAATTACTTAAAAAAATGTCAAAAGAAATCTCACGTCAATCTGTCACTTTTCTGTCATTATATCCAATCTCCGGTAAACAAAACTTGTTTCTACGGTTGCCATGCTAAGCCGTAGGTCGCCGGTAGCTTGGAACATGTTTCCAATACTAATGGGACTCAAATTTTTATATTTAAATGTTTTATTTTTAGATAATGTATAAATGAATACAGAAAAAAAATAGGTGTAACTGTCCTATTTTTTCTGCCTACAACTTCCATAATCTTGCAATTCTAGAAGTTTCTATTGCTAGGACAGTCTCCTGTTACCATGGTCATTATGATATTTTTCCTCATATTGCTGCAACATCCGTAGCAACAAGTGGCCACTGAAGAGAAGGTGGAAAGAAAAAGTTTTTTTTATTAGATAATTAGGTAGGTTGAGAGTTTCGTATAGGAAGTGTATTCATTTATAGCATTTTTATTTTTTTGATTTAGTATTTGTATGCGTATGTGCTTCCTTGTTAGAGATTGTATACCTAAGCGTTTGTTTTTAATATTTGCAATTTAGTTTAATTAAAAAAATATATCATGAACTATGTGATGAAAATGCACAAAAATCATTGGTACTTTACAAATAAATATTGAACCATATCGCTTCATAACAACCAGGTCGCTTCCAACCGGTGTATGTGGAGATCTAAAGGGGAGGCCTATGTTCAGCAGTGGACGTCCTATGGCTGAGATGATGATGATGATTGAACCATAAACATTAAAAGAGCGCGTAGTTTAGTAGATAACAGCTGCATGGCTCGATCGATCATAAGGTTAAGCAACGCACCGCGCCGTCGGTCCGCGGAGGGGTGACCATCTTGTCGCGACTAGTTCCTCTGCCTTTTAGAAGGCACGTGAAATTAGTTGTCCTTTGAAGATATCCCGGCTATCATTTGAAGGTTTTTGACAGTCGTTACTAAACTTGTAGTCAGAAGCCAGAAAGTCTTACAACCAGTCTTCTTAAGGGTATTCTATTCTATAGTTCGGAAAAGTTTCCGCCGATGATAATTTTTGCAACATTCACCTTTATGTACTTACCCCAAACAATACTGACAAATACCCAAAGATAGTTGGACAATAGTCATATTCTGGGATTCAAATTAAATACCTCTCCCCTCAATATATCATGCCCTTCGGGAGGGATTTACGATTTCATTCCGTCGGCTTATTGACTGCCCGAGTTATTAAATAAGGTTAGGCCTTAATCCGTCTTTCAACTACTGGGTATTTACTAATAGGAACTGAGAGACTTTTGTGCCTTTCCTGGAACTCTTTCATTTGCAATGGGAATACGAGAGAATTATGTATACTGAAAAGGCTTGCACGGCCTTTGATGGTTCTTTTGTTCGGGAAAATTAATTATAAGCGTGTTTGCAGGTTGTGTTGGTTGAATATGTCAAAATTAAAGAATATTAAGGGTGTAGTACCTGGTTGGCATTAGTATGTTTCAAAGACGGTTGATTATTCGCTTAATAGATCAACACTGTGTATCTATACTTAATGTTATAAAACTGGAGAGTTTGTATGCTTTTAGGCGCTTATTACAAAAACTAAATTACCAATTTGGAAAATCGATGAGAACGAATCTAGGAGATAAAAAGGCTTGGGAGTAAGCTGTTCCAAAAAAAAAAAAAAATCTACAAATGCTACTGTTGTTTCCTAATTTTATTGAACAAAATTATCGACATGTTACAATTCTATTGGATAATCCACATAGTTTTTTTTATATATATATATTTTTTTTATTTATTTATATGCTATATATTGCTGACATGTAAACCTACTGTTAAAGTAGATGCTCTTTCTTTTTTTTGTGAGTGTGTGAACAATGTGGGTTTTTCATTTAGTTTAAATTTTTTTTTTTTCTTTAGAATATAATTCTGTCTGACAGTTTGAGTACTATAAGTGGCCTACCCAAATGTCCTTTCTGCTGTTATGTTCGTCGGATTGTTGAGCTCCTATGTTACTGTTGAGTTCAACGAAGACCGACAAATGCGTACCAGCTGATTGGACAGGTCCATTCAAACTTGTATGACACTTTCTTCAAAAGGTCATTGCAGACACAAGCCTACATTGCTCATCCATACTTAAGTATGTAATTTATTTTTATGTCTGGACTTTAAAAGAGACTGTGACCCTTGAGTTTGTTTCGGCGTTTCTTCTCAAGGCAGTCAGTTAGGAAATGCCGACCTCATCTCGTTATTTTATAAAAAATGTGTTGACGTGTAAAAGTGTTGATTTCAACCTATTTGCAAAAAAAAATAAATATCATTTATCGATCTTTTTGATATCCCATTTATTGAGGAAGGCTGCGTGTGAGGTGCGCGGAGTATTTTCTATAGGACCCGAGTGAAACCGCTGCTGAGAGATAGTAATTATTTGAATACTAGCTGCTACCCGCGACGTCGTCCGCGTGGGCATTAGAGTTCTGGGGCTGAAATCCAAATTTGACAATAAAAGCAAAAGATAGACTATTGGATAAAAACTACGACTTATTTTTGCAATAGATCTAATATTTTATCTAAAACCAAGCCTGCTTATTATGAAACGTGGTTTCTAAGACTAACCAAATTTAGTGCTAGGTTTAAAAGTTATATTCTTTCTAGCCAGTTTTTAAATAAATTCGATAGGGTCAAGGGAAGCATCAGACTCAACTAAATAAGCGTTTATTCCCAAACGACATCTCAACGAGACTTCTCAACATAAATATCTATAGGTAAAAATATATCCAAGTTGTACTAAAAGCGATACTTTCGTTGTTATTGAGAATATCATGAGTTCAGTCACGACCCCATTACCGATTCCGTTGAGGTGCCGACTTAAGTACCTCTAAGACAGACTTTAGCACTTGATCTCGACTTTAAGTTTCAGAAAACCCCCCGTTTTCTACTGTAAATTTTTCATATTTTTTTTTTGGATGTTTGACGGAATGTTCGAATGAGGTATTCGTGGCTAAATGACAGCTGCACGGATCGATTTATCATAGGGTTAAGCAGTGGTTAGCGCGGTCGGTCTGTAGATGGATGACCATTTTGTCATGACGAGTTCCTCCATTATTCAACACGGGAAATTAGTAAATTGGCATTGGTCGCAACGGACAGTCAGAAGCAAGGAAATCCGACATACAGTCTCACCAAGGGGTATCGGGATGTCCAGGTAACTAATTTAAGGAGGAAATATAGGTAGTCGCTCCACGCCAAATACAAAAATTAATAACACGAAATATATAATTTGTCCTATCTAAAAATAATTACATCGTAACCCAAATCTTGGCTCTAATTCTCAACTCCGAATTGCAACGTACCATACATATTTATAAACATATTTAGTACATAAATACGCGTAACTTTTTACCAACTTCAGCGTCGACTTAGCCGAAAATCCGTGGACGTTTTGCGGAGATAAAAAAAGAAACTTCTGGCCGTATTAAAATAATAAATACGGGAAGTAACAAAACTCGACAAAAGTTATAAGATTTATTCTCACCATTAATTATTACTTGCTCGCCCGGAGACATAGCGTAATTACGCTGTTGAGGCAAAGTGAAATCTTACGCCCCGGGCAACTAGCGGGTTGGAAAATTTTACTGGTTTTTGTTTTAATCGGATCCGATGTAATGGTAATAAAATTCTTTTAATTTTTATCGATATGTGTATAACAGAAATTATATT
The DNA here is from genome assembly GCA_958496145.1 of Heliothis peltigera. Classification (NCBI taxonomy): domain Eukaryota; kingdom Metazoa; phylum Arthropoda; class Insecta; order Lepidoptera; family Noctuidae; genus Heliothis; species Heliothis peltigera. The sequence continues at coordinate 1,384,201 of OY292327.1, forward strand.
TAAAATTTGACACAAATTATGTGTCAAATCCTAATAATTTTGCACTGTGTCTTAAGATACAGGTTATTAGTTTGAGAGACAGGGCTCACAATATCTGCATACAGACTTCTGCAGTGTAATTAGTATATTTAGTTAGTCAGTTTTGTCTACCGGAGAATGGACATAACGACAGAAAATGACAGATTGACGTAAGATTTCTTGTGACATTTTTTGAAGAAACTTTTTATGCGAGATGACAGGTCGCGCCATGCTCGGGCGGAAGACATGTTGACATCGACAGAAAGAGCTTTGTCTTTTCTTGATAGAATAGATATACATAGAAACGCCATGCTAAGCCTGCTGAAATAATTTTTACATCCTATTTACCCGAGGTATATTTTTATTAACCTCAGTGTAATAGTGTGACATTTTTTAAATGGTTTCCCAATAAAAATCTAAGCCAATACCCGGGACAAATTGCCGTACCCCGGCTGGTCCGAAATTGATATGCGCACATGTGTCAATGTACCCATATTGACGAGTGATTGATATTGACACCGTATGAATGATTTGTGATTGATTTTTCGGTAGGCTACTTTTTTTATTTTACAAGACTAGTTTAAGCTTGTTTTTAACACGTTTTTTATTGTAAAACTGAATTAGAAGTCGACCCTTAGCTTAATTGAAAGATGTTTCAGGCTTTTAAATAAAAAAAGTCGTGGTGGCCTAGTGATTAAAGGACCAGCCTTTCGAGTAAGAGGGTGCGAGTTCGATTCCAGGTCAGGCAAGTAACAATGTAACTTTTCTAAGTTATACGTACTTTCTAAGTTTATATTGGACACCAATGACTGATTAAAGGTGAAGGAAAACATCTCGAGGAAACCTGGACTATAAAGTCTGAAATCACCAACCCGTATTGAGCAAGCGTGGTGATTAACGCTCAATCCTTCTCCGTGCGAGAGGAGGCCTGTGCCCGGCAGTGGGACGATAAAAAGGCTGTGATGATGATGATGATGATGACAGGCTTTTTTTTTATTATTTACTTCATCATCTGATCGAACTTTAGCGTTCATATCTGTGAGCTCGGGTCTAATTAACAGCCAGACGTTTCATTAATCGTAAGGTTAAGCAACACTTGGTACGGACGTTTTTTAGATGGGTGACCATCTCATCAGGACGAGTTACATTTGAACATCTTTGGCAGTCATTACAGGTAGTAAGAAGCCAGAAAGTCTGATAACCAGTCTTACCAAAGGGTATCGTGTTAGATTGGAAGTCAACCCCAAAATAGGTAGCAAAAGGCTTCGTATCTAATTTTAGTGATAAAATTCAAATAGTGATTAGTTTTCAGTTAACTTTTAGACAAAGTTATACAAAAACTTCACAAATCAATCTAGATCTATACATATAATAAAATCGTAAAAAAATCAAAACTGTACATTGAATATTTTTTTTTAAGAATAATTGGGCGTGAGCTACAATCGATATCGAAGCCAAAAATATAGTTTTTAGAATTTTTGTCTGTTTGTCTGTATGTATGTCCGGGATAATCTCAAAAAGTACTGCACAGATTTGCTTCAAATATGGCATGAATATAAGTAAAAGGTCGGGTCAACATATAGGCTACATTTTATCACGCTATCACGTACGGAGGGGGGGAGGTGGATGTTTAATCACCTAATGCCCACGCGAACGACGTCGCAGGCAAACAGCTAGTACCGAATAAAATCCAAAATGCAGTCATCCATCTAGAAAACAACCGGGGTAAGCAAATGCAGTTTCAAATACAATCAGTCATCTATTATTAAGCAATGACCCGTCCATTCCCTGACCCTCAAATATTCTCCCAGAGAACATAAACATTAGGTAGGGAACCTACAAACAGTGGAATAGCACTCCAAGTGTTGATACTGGGGCACTCTCGTGGGATTTGAAAGTACTCCAGTTAGCTGGAGGGCCCAATTGGTATGGATTGCATGAAGAATCATTGAGATATAGGTATTGTGATATTTTATAGTTTGTTCAAATATTTTAAAGGTGAAGAGCTTTTTTGTTGCTTTGAACACGCTAATCTCAGAAACTAGTGCACCGATTTAAAAAAAAATATCAAGGTTAGATACCTCAATTATCGAAGAAGGCTATAGGCATTTTATGCGAGTATATGAAGTACCACGGGACGCAGGATAAACCGTTGCAGGCTTAGCATGGCAACCGTAGAATCAAGTTTTGTCTAGAAGACCAGATAAGTGACAGATTGATGTAAGATGCTTTTGATGAAGAAAAGAAAAAAATATTTTCTTCGATTGACATAAGTCTACCAGTGATTATATTGTAACATTAATTGTTACATCTCTTAATTATAAATTAATAATAAAGGAAAAGACACAAAACTATTTACAATTTTAAAATAAAATAAAATAAAAAGAAGAATAATATAACTATTTACAATATTAAAATAAATAAAAAAAAGAATAAACTAATAATGAACGCATCAAATCAGATTTCTGGCCAGCGACAACTTATCACCTCGCACGTATTTAACAAGCGGCATTTTAAGCACCCAGAAACGAATTCCTTTGTTCCCTGCGCTGGGGCAAGGTCCACCGGCCAGAACACTTCCACGTCGCCACCGGCAGTACGATTCTGGTTGTCGAGGCGAGAGCACGTTAGTTTTTTTCCCGTGATCCCTAATACGAGTGGCAGTCGTAATCGCGAAACGATTATCCCTAACGTAACCTCGACAAAGGAATGTAAAAAACTTATCTTGTTATAATATCCTAAACATATTCTGTGTGTGTGAATTGAACCCCGATTGGGTAAGTGTTGCACAATTTTAAATTACATAGTGGCTAAGCAAACCATAACGGTTTCTTTCGCTTTGCTATAACTTCTGTTTTCTTCATTTGTGTAAATGCTTAACTGTATATCTATAAGACGCTCATTACTTGTTTTCTTTTTATAGTTTTATCCCACATATTCGTAATTGTACCATTTCTTGCAAATTTAAAATTTAGTCCGTTAATAAATTTTCAAATGCTTAAATTAACGGCTAAGTAACCGATAATTCTTGTAATCTCCGTATCTGATAGTGAACATCCACAGCAACACATCTACATATTTAGTGCTTCCCTATTAAGCGTTGCTGTGGGTGCTCGCCGTCTACGACCAGTGTGTAATGCTTTCGCTTATTGCGCATTACAGGGTTTCACGTACACCCTTAAGGCTGATTCTGCTTCCCGTGGTGGACAGTAGCGGATCAACCTACAACCATACACCTGCATCTGGACCCGGCGATCGACGCGTGGGGCACTCGTCTCCTGCAGCGGCCAGTGACGTCAGGGGAGTGCTAGACCATTGAGGAGGTTAATCGCTGTATAGGCCCTAACCCATCTACCGCCCTATCTACCGAGCTAGACTAACATTCTTAAATAATAAATGTCCAGTTTACTGTCTGCCTATTTTTTTATTTGAATCCTCCTAGGAATATACCTGCCTAGGTCAGATAGGATAAAGTAGCGAAGCAGTACTTTAGCACCGGGACACTGGCGCCCATAATCGTGGTAGAAATACAGCTGATTAATTCCTTCTCCTTGGTTGTGGTTTGTGTATGTTAGTGGTTGTCTGTGTTAAACGTCTTTATTTTATTTTATGGTTTTTTCCGTTACTAATGTGTACGAACTTTAAATTTCTTTGTATATGTGAATCTTAGTCATAATTAACCTACCCTACATTAAATAATTATTCATCCAACGTCGTTTAGTTGCATAGTTTGTTCAAATATTTTATTCTACTGTTTTCGTCTTGGGCACCTAAAACGACGCTTTTTTAAATTTATTAATTATAGTATTTTTTGTCACTTTAAAAGAAATATTATATTTGTATAGTCATATAGTACACATTAGTAGCATTTTTTTTTATTTTATGATTTTGCTTGTTTTTTTTTATTTTTATTTTTTTTAATAAAAAAAAAACCAGACGTTCTTAATTTGTAATTTTATTTTGTAACAGAACGGAGAACGTGTTGTTTTTTTTCCTTTTATTTTCTGTTTTTGTTTTAATTTTTGGTTTTGTTTTTTTTTTTTGCTTTTTGGGTAGAAGCGTTTGCGTCTAAGTGCAACACTTATCCTTCTATTTTTTTTTTTTTTTTTATTTAAGTCTCAATATGCTTCCTATTAAGTTCCTGTCTCTTCAAAAATCTGAGTTGGAGTATGAAGTTCGTATTAGAGGCGCGACTCCTGCACCTTCTGTCGAGGAGCTACGGAAACAAATTATGAAATTATCGCCTGATTTGCCCTCAGAATATATATTAGAGTCTCCACTCGATGCAAGACAGGATCTTAAGGGTTGTTTAGAAGTTTTAACGAAAATTCAAGTTAATCTTGACGCTAGTGATCCTAGTGTTGCGTCATTATTGCGGACACAGAATATGTTGAATCATTTACACAATCGTGTCGAGAGGATAATGCGTAGTGACGACATTAAGAAAGAATATGACGACATTGTTAGTGGTTATAAAATTTTTTCACAAAAGCTTTCTACTTTATTAGCTAAAAAGCCTTCTACTAGTACTTCCTTGAATGTGGCTAGTACTAGTTCTGTCAAAGACTCGGCATCTACTGTACCGGAACAACAGAACGTAATTTCTGTAACTTGTGACCGTACATCATCTGATTTAAGTAAACTTAAATTTACTGGTAAATCTTGTGTTCGCTCTTTTATACAGCGTGTTGATGAGTTTATACTGGCTAGAAATATACCACAACAAAAAGTCCTAAGTTTTGCATCTGAAATTTTTCAAGACGATGCCCTTCACTGGTATCGAGCGGTAAAGGACAAAGTCAGTTCTTGGTCTGAGTTGGCGCGTTTATTAAAAGAGGACTTTAGTCTAACTGACTACGATTATAGACTTATTTCTGAAATTCGTTCTCGTACTCAAGGAGAACGTGAAAATATAACAATTTATCTGGCTGTTATGAATGGGATGTTCTCGCGTCTATCCACTCCTCTACCTGAAGTGGATCAATTGGAAATTCTCTTGCATAATATTAGACCTTGCTATGCTAGTACATTAGCAGCAGCACCTCAAATCTCAACCATAGATACTTTGCGTTCGTTATGTCGTAACTACGAGACATTTCAGACTCGATTGTCGCAATTTCAAGAGCCTCCTAAGGTTACTTCCGATACTCTAGCTCCTGAATTTGCGTACACTAAGGATGTCCAGAAATCTATTAATAAAACGAACAATAATAATTACAATAAATTTAATTATAATAGTTCAAATAATAATTTTAATAATAAGCCCGCAGGGCATCTGAGGCGGATGTCGGGGAGTAGCGACCCCGCGGGTACCGAGTGCTCCAGGGAGAGGATACTGTCCCTCACCTCTGGCTTGCCGGAGTGAACCCTGAAGGGGGATAGGTCTCCCGCCTCTGGCTTGCCTTCATTGGCCGTCCAGAGTGGAGTCGCTAGAGCAATGCTCGGAGGGTGAATGCCTCGGGTAAGTGGCGAGTGGGCACAGAGATGCTGGACCCTGGCTTGATGCCGGTTTTAAGGCGCGTGATCTGGGTAGAAAGCCGGCCGGGGCAACCTCACCCTTCAGCCGCTCACGTCCCCGTTGCCCCCTTGTTGCGACTTAGCGACTAGTTCCCGGGGGCCCGGTAAGTGAGCTGGCGAGTCTCCTCCTGCCATTTTTACATGTATTTATTACATTGTTATCGGCAGGGGTCATAGTCCCCATAGTTTTCCCTTCCCTAGTCCACTAGCATCCCATCACAATTACCCAAGTAGATTTTCTTCCATACTTAGCAATAGTTTAGCACAAACCGGGGATTGTCCTTGGGTACATTTCTATAGTGTATACAGGGATAATCGTCGGTTTTGTGTCACCATTACATAATATTAAAGTTGTCTTAAAAGGGCTTCAGCGTGTTGGCTTCGGCCCCACGTTCGCCTTCCAAAAATCCGGGACTCTATAGTCCCGTGGTCGGAAAAAGACATACAAATTAATAATAATAATCAAAATAGGAATAATAATTTTAATAATAACAACAAATATGTACATGCAATAAACGTGGCTAAAAAAGAACCATACTGTCCTAGGTGTCGTAATAACACACATCACATTCGTCAATGCAAGGCTCCACGCGATATTGTTTGTTTCAAGTGCGGCATGAAGGATGTGAAAACACCAGACTGTCCTAACTGTCGTAAAAATAAAAGTCCAAAAAACTAATTAAGCAGAGTTGTAACAATTTTAGCAAGCAAGACTGGGATACTTGGCTTGACTTTATAAGAACTTTTTCCTCTTCATACAGAGTTGCTACAATTCTGCTATCAAAACCACTTAATGATTCTAGGCCTTATGTGAAAATTAAAATTAATAACATCGATGCTGTTGGTTTACTTGATTCTGGAGCTGCAGTTTCAATTCTGGGAAACAATTCTCATTTACTGCTGACGGACTGCACTTTAAACCAGGATGACCACACTAAAATGATAGCTGCTGGCGGTCAATCATTAAAAACTTTAGGTTTCATTCATTTGCCAGTTACTTTTGAGGGCCAGTTTCACATTATTAAGGCATATGTAGTTCCCGAAATTGAAACATCAATTATATTAGGCATAGATTTTTGGCGCGCTTTTAGGATTTGCCCTAATTATATAGGTAGCATCACGATGTCGAATGCCCCTTTGGCGGAAATAAAGACAAGCGGTGAACCTTTTATTAATTCCTACGACAATTTGTTGGCGTCACAGAAAGCGATAGCTGATAATGTCATTGCGCAGTTTCGGTCTATTTCTACTGAAGAGAAGGGTCTCGGCAGAACAAATTTAATATGCCATCGCATTGACACTGGTGACGCACAACCTATAAGACAGCGTTATTATAGGATGTCCCCTGAAAAGCAACGCATCTTAGTTGAGCAGGTGGACGAAATGTTGTCACTTGACGTTGTCGAACCTTGCGAAAGCGCCTGGTCTTCTCCCGTGCTTATTGTTAATAAGAAGAACGGGCAGCCAAGGTTCTGTTTGGACAGCAGGAAATTGAATGCAGTGACTAAGCGCGATGCGTACAATTTACCATATGTTTCGGAAATATTAGATAACCTTCGCGATGCTAAGTACCTGAGCAGTATCGATCTTTCCAAAGCATTTTGGCAACTGCCTATAGCGCAAGAAGACCGCGATAAAACCGCATTTTACGTTCCGGGCCGTGGCACCTTTCGTTTTAAAACCACTCCGTTTGGGTTAACGAATGCCCCCGCAACACAGCAACGTCTCGTGGATGTCTTATTCAGCGACATGGAGTCTAAAACTTTCGCCTACTTAGATGACGTCATCGTTATAAGCTCTAGTTTTGATGAGCATGTTTCACGTTTGTTGCGGGTTTTAGACAAATTGAGACAGGCAAATTTGACCGTGAACTTCGAGAAGTGCAAGTTTTTTCGAAGTGAACTAAAGTATCTAGGATACGTAGTAGATTCTCGTGGGTTACGCACTGATCCGGACAAGGTGGAAGCCATTATTAACTTTCCAACCCCTACTAATAGAAAGGAGTTGAAACGCTTTCTCGGCACTGCTACGTGGTACCGACGTTTCGTACCTAACTTCAGCACAGTGGCTGGTCCACTCAATAAGCTCACTGCTAACGGTAAAAACGCTCCTTCTTTCAAGTGGTCTCCAGAAGCCGACTCGGCCTTTAATGCGTTGAAGGAATGTTTGGTTTCCGCTCCAGTTCTTTCTTGCCCGGACTATTCTAAGCCTTTTGAAGTGCATACCGACGCGAGTAGTTACGGTATTGGTGCTATGTTAACGCAGACTATCGACGGTAAAGAACACCCAATTGCCTACATGAGTAGATCTTTCACCAGCCCTGAGAAAAACTACAGCATAACTGAAAGGGAGACCCTTGCTGTGTTAACTGCTCTCGAACACTGGCGGTGTTATCTGGAAAACGGCCAAACATTTACGGTGTACACTGACCACTCCGCGTTAAAATGGTTTCTGTCTTTAGAAAATCCAACAGGACGATTAGCTCGATGGGGGGTAAGGTTGTCCTCGTTCAATTTTGTTATCAAACACCGTCGAGGTGTCGACAATGTTATTCCTGACGCTTTGTCTAGAGCTCTTCCCGTGAATGCAATATCTCTTGCTAATGCCAACACAGACGACATCTGGTTTAAAAAAATATATAACGGCTGTCTGACTACTCCTTCAAATTTTCCAAATTTTACTATTAAAAACAATTCACTATTTCGACTCACAAAAAATATTAACAATCAATTAACGTCAGAATTTAACTGGAAGGAAGTCGTACCTAGCGAGTTCCGTGAAAGCATCATAGCCGAAAATCACTCTGAGCCAACAGGTGGACATCTTGGCATTTTTAAAACGTATCGACGCTTATCATTAAACTACTACTGGCCAAATATGCATCAGGATGTCGTCAAATTTGTAGGTTCCTGTTCGGTTTGCTTATCTTATAAGGCACAAAATCACACTACATTGGGAGAAATGGGTCGTCCGAAGCAATGTTCGAGACCTTTTCAGATGATCTCAATTGATTTTGTGGGTCCTCTTCCAACCAGTCGAAAACAAAATTCTTATATATTGGTCATAACGTGCTGTTTTTCAAAATTTTGTCACATTTTTCCAGTGCGTCGTGCTACTGCAGATATAGTTATTAAAATTTTAGAAGAATCCATTTTCTTAGTTCACGGCGTTCCTCAAACAATCTTTTTGGACAATGGGTCACAGTTTATAAGTTCGTCTACTGACGCGCTATTTAAAAAATACAAAATTCCTAACATTTTTTTCACGCCAAGGTACACACCACAAATTAACACGGTAGAACGCTACAACAAGACTATTGTCACGAGTTTGTCCGCGTTTGTTGGAAATGATCATAGATCCTGGGACACTTCCATTCCCAAGATTCAGTTTGCGATAAACAATTCCGTTAATGAAACCACCGGTTATACACCTTCATTCTTAGTTTACGGTAGGGAATTAGTTTTATGCGGATCGCACTATACTGACAATGACCTGGGCGATGAGGTGTTGTTTCTTCCTCGTGACATATACGCTGAAAATTTAGGGTGCCTTCGTTCAGTTTTCAATGATGTGCAGGCTTCATTATGGCACGCACATGAAAAGAATACTGCACACTACAATTTACGAAGGAAGCCGGCTGAATTTAATGTAGGAGACATAGTCTATAAGCGCGCGTTTGTTCTAAGTAACAAGGACAAATATTTTAGTAAAAAGCTTGCACCTAAATTTATTAAATGCCGTATTATTGAAAAACGGTCTCCGCTTGTCTATGTTTTAGAAGATATGTCAGGGAAAAATATCGGCGTCTGGCATATCAAAGATTTAAAAAACGTTAAGTGTAAGTAGTTAAATGTCATTTTTTTTTTATTGATTATGGAATTGAGACCATTCACCCTTAAATTAACTTCTTACGATTAGCATTAGTTTTCTGTGTGATAAATCACAGATAACTTGTTTACGGAAGGTCGCGTCAACATAATTTTATATTGTTGAAGCTAATGTGTAAGGTTGTTTGTTTGATATTATGGAAGGATTTTGAGTGATATAGTATGAATGTGTAATGCTAGTGGTAATCTAAAGACGAGTTTTATTTGAGAACAAAACTCTTTCTGAGACGAGGGGGGTAATGTAACATTAATTGTTACATCTCTTAATTATAAATTAATAATAAAGGAAAAGACACAAAACTATTTACAATTTTAAAATAAAATAAAATAAAAAGAAGAATAATATAACTATTTACAATATTAAAATAAATAAAAAAAAGAATAAACTAATAATGAACGCATCAAATCAGATTTCTGGCCAGCGACAACTTATCACCTCGCACGTATTTAACAAGCGGCATTTTAAGCACCCAGAAACGAATTCCTTTGTTCCCTGCGCTGGGGCAAGGTCCACCGGCCAGAACACTTCCACGTCGCCACCGGCAGTACGATTCTGGTTGTCGAGGCGAGAGCACGTTAGTTTTTTTCCCGTGATCCCTAATACGAGTGGCAGTCGTAATCGCGAAACGATTATCCCTAACGTAACCTCGACAAAGGAATGTAAAAAACTTATCTTGTTATAATATCCTAAACATATTCTGTGTGTGTGAATTGAACCCCGATTGGGTAAGTGTTGCACAATTTTAAATTACATAGTGGCTAAGCAAACCATAACGGTTTCTTTCGCTTTGCTATAACTTCTGTTTTCTTCATTTGTGTAAATGCTTAACTGTATATCTATAAGACGCTCATTACTTGTTTTCTTTTTATAGTTTTATCCCACATATTCGTAATTGTACCATTTCTTGCAAATTTAAAATTTAGTCCGTTAATAAATTTTCAAATGCTTAAATTAACGGCTAAGTAACCGATAATTCTTGTAATCTCCGTATCTGATAGTGAACATCCACAGCAACACATCTACATATTTAGTGCTTCCCTATTAAGCGTTGCTGTGGGTGCTCGCCGTCTACGACCAGTGTGTAATGCTTTCGCTTATTGCGCATTACAGGGTTTCACGTACACCCTTAAGGCTGATTCTGCTTCCCGTGGTGGACAGTAGCGGATCAACCTACAACCATACACCTGCATCTGGACCCGGCGATCGACGCGTGGGGCACTCGTCTCCTGCAGCGGCCAGTGACGTCAGGGGAGTGCTAGACCATTGAGGAGGTTAATCGCTGTATAGGCCCTAACCCATCTACCGCCCTATCTACCGAGCTAGACTAACATTCTTAAATAATAAATGTCCAGTTTACTGTCTGCCTATTTTTTTATTTGAATCCTCCTAGGAATATACCTGCCTAGGTCAGATAGGATAAAGTAGCGAAGCAGTACTTTAGCACCGGGACAATATGCGAGTTGACAGGTCGCGCCATGATCGGGCAGAAGACATGTTGATATTGACAGAAAGAGCTTTGTGTGTTATAGAATAGATAATTATAAAATCGTCATGTATATATATAAAATCGCCATGCTAAGCCTGCAGGTGGAGGCTTTTTTTAGTTAAGGAGCTACCTGTTACAATCTAAAAGCAATCTATATGCAGCAGATACGAAAAATGCCTACGAGAATAAAATATTGCAGTATAATTTTATTCGTAGTTATCCACGATAATCCGTCAGCATTTTCACATTTATAACTATTAAAATTCAATTCAATGAAAATATGCGAATTCTCTTTATTCTCGAATGATGTCCGAATCGAACCCTCGAGATGGACCACAATTCACATAAAATCGTCATTCGGCCGTAGGTACTTTTGTCTTTCCGTACTTTAAAAACAAATGAGGTTAATTAATCGAGGGATTATCCGGGCTTCCATTAAAATATATTTGGCGGTATTTCTATAATACAGCTACACAGGGGTGGCCAACGTGTGGTGGAATAATGAAAATTGTTTAATTACTGTGGCCCCAAGCGGGCTCGTACCGTCGCGCGGAGTAGTTTCGCTAAATTCAAGAGTTTTCGGCTCGAGTGCTTTTGCATGTTGCACGTGAGTAGGTTTTAACAAAATGGATGCCGCTGTGTCGGTCGTAAACCTTAAAATGGCGGTTCCCTGGACGCGACCGTGATTTGGGCTTGCCAAAAAGATTGTGTTCAAGCTCGCTGTGTTAACATGTTGGCAGTGACAAGGTTTTTTTTCTGTGATTGATTGTGATAGTAATGCTTGGATGACGTCACTTTACTTTGAGGCGTATTTATCTTACTCATCGTCATCTCACAGCCTTTTTATTGTCCCACTGCTGGGCACAGGCCTCCTCTCCCACGGAGAAGGATTGAGCGTTAATCACCACGCTTGCTCAATGCGGGTTGATGATTTCAGACTTTATAGTCCAGGTTTCCTCGAGATGTTTAACTTCACTTAAAAGGTGTCAGTCATTGGTGTCCAAGATAAACTTAGAAAGTATGTATAACTTAGAAAAGCTACATTGGTACTTGCCTGACCTGGAATCGAATCCGCACCCTCATACTCGAAATGCTGGCGCTTTAACCACTAGGCCACCACGACTTTTCCTTTCGCTAGTCCTTTACGTTATATTTATAAAATCTTTTAATACTCCACAAACCAAACGACATCTACCAAGGACCATCCAATCTGCTCCACAAAATAGTACCTAGGCACTCATACACCCATTGTAGTAGAGGAGACTCAAACAAAATCGTTCACCGTAAAATTGTATTTTAAAATTCTCCCAAACGAATACCACGGTTGAGTTTCTACAAATCTGTGCACTAGCCAATATATCATGCAGTTTTGACAAAGTGCATTGTGTTTTTGTCCAGTGTGCAAGGTTCGTTAACCCCTGGGTGTCCGGGTGAAATTGGGAAACTTGGACCACATATTGTAAGCGTGTCTAACTTGTTTTTGGTAGTAATACGGTTTTTGTAATCTAGAATATGGTAACTGAGCTTGCTTTTAAATTTATGGTTTAGTTTGTTCGTGGCGGGATTGAATTTAAATTGGGGGGTGTTTTTTGGGGTTTATGACGTTTTAGTGTTGATTAAATGGTCGATTTAATTCTACTGAATTATATACTGCTCATCGCATGTTTTAAGCTTTTTGCTGATTTTTTACGAGCATTTCTAAATAAACTTCTTCACAACTTTACTTAAGTGGGTAGTGAAAAATTTGTTAAATTATGAAAATAGGGTAGAGGACATGTGGGGAATGATCATCATTATCATCATCATCAGCCTTTTTATCGTGTAACTGTTGGCAAAGACCGCCTTTCACACACTGATGGATTGAGCGTTAATCACCACGCTTGCTCAATGTGAGTTGATGATTTCAGATTTTATAGTCCAGGTCTACTTTAAAATTAGTGGTTGATGTCAAAGATATTTCATTGATTTCAAGTTTCATTGGTACTTGTTAGATAATCTGGAGTCAAACCCGCTCCGTCATTTTGAGAGACTGGTGCTTTAACCACTAGGCCACCACGATTATAGTAAGATATAGTAAGAAAGATTTATAACAAATCTGTTTTATATTTTATATCTTTTTTTATTTATTATAGGCAAAGATGATCTGAAATGACATCAGCACATTATTCCAGTATTGAATTACTTAGCTTTTTAATACATCTGATAGAGTTCTCCATATTATACTTTATACTTCGTAACGCAGGTGGAAGTATGGCACGCTACAAAATAAAGGCTTAGTTGTAGTATCGTTAGTTATGTTCATAAAACTATGCTGTAAACTATCTTGTATTTATAATAATATTTAATACTGGCTTTAGTCTAAAAAACAATGCAAGCTGTAACGTGATGAGGTGCTTATCTATTATCTATAATAACTAAACACTCTAGAATTTACATATTTAAATCACGAACAATACCACCTTAACACAAAAGAAAATCGAACAAATTCCTTTTTTTTTAATTAATTCAAAATGCACCTTCAAAGTTCATATTCTAAGAAACCTTCCCACCGAACTAGAAACGTGTATAGAGTAATCCCTTAAACTCATAGAAATGCAGCTGAGTACCAGTGCTTTGTATGGAGCTACTGCCTATCTGCAGTTACCTAGGCAATACGATGGTGTAAGACTGGTTGTCAGACTGTCTGACTACCAAACGACTGCCAGAGATATTCAAATGACAGCCGGGACCCACTAATTTAACATGCCTTCCGAAACACTGACCAAAATCGTTATGATAAGATTCACCCATCCACGGGCCGGCCTAGCCAAGCGTTGCTTAACCTTACAACCGAGCGAAATAATACGTTTTTTCAAAGTTCGCATTCTAAGAAACCATCCCACCAAACTAGAAACATGTATAAAGAGAGTACCTAATCCCTTAAACTCATAGCGAAAAAATCCTTTAGCTCCCTGACACATTAATTGCCTTTAGACAACGAACGAAAAACGTAAAAACGTTCGTCTCTTGAAACTTCAAAAAGCTCTTTGATGCGAAATCCTTTGACGTCACGAAACAGTGTACGGAACCCAAGTTCTGTATCCATCGCCTAAAAGCAGATTAGCATCAGTAATTAAAAACGTGGTTTTTGATCTAGCTTCAAGAGTTACAGTGAATGTTCAGCCAGTAACTATTGGAAAATAGATAAATCTGAATAATTCATTCGAATGGGTCTGTGTTATCTAGGTTTTTTGTGGGCAAGACTTGGTCTTGCCATATTTTATTGGTCGAATTAATCGTGAATTGATTTCATTCTTTTAAATAGTATTTTAGGTTTTTGTAGGCATTTCCAAGCGGAGGTTAAAATTACAGATACCATATTCCACATTATTCATTATTCAACGAACGGGTCTTATTAGCGATGTAATTATAGAGGTATATTATACCTCTTTTCTCCTGACGTTTCGGCCAAATTACACCGACGGCCGTGGTCATATTGGACTTGGTCTAGAGAAAAGAGGTATGGTATACCTTCATAATAACATCGCGAGTAAGACCCGTGTGTTGTGTAAAGTATAATAAATTTATGTACAATTCCAAGACGACCAGATCTCAGGTTCGATTCCCGCATAAGACAGTTTGTGTGTGAACATTGGTGTTTGACTTAGTTAGACAAAAAGAAAAGTATATAGGTATGTTTATAAGTTGTCTAGTAGGTACCCATACTACAAGCTCTGCTTAGTTTGGGACTAGATGACGTTGTGTGAATGTGTGAGGAATATTATATAATCTATACTAATATTATAAAGCTAAAGAGTTTGTTTATTTGAACGCGCTAATCTCAGGAACTACTGGTTCGATTTGAAAAAATCTTTTAGTATTAGATAGCCCATGTATCGAGGAAGGCTATAGGTTATATACCATCACGCTAAGACACACGAGAGCGGAGCAGTAACCAAAGATGCGGGTAAAACCGCTGGGGACAGCTAGTACACTATATAACGCGCAATAGATCAAGTCACTATAAGCTATTAAAAAAAAGCAATTGAAAACAAACCATTGTGCAGTTAACAGAACCTACAAAACACACGTCTTCAAATGCATCGCTCGTCCTTTATTGATCTTTACTAAACCAGAGTCCAGTGCTGGCAATACAAACAACCTCGGTAGGTCTATTTCAATATGGCCGAACTAGGAGATACTCGTACTGTATGGCTTGGTGCACACTAAGAGTTTTTGTACGTGCGGGTAAGAGCCGCTGCAAAATATTGTCACAATTTAAATTGCATACTATCCGAAATAGCGAAAATACGTTCCAAAGTACCTATACACGTCAGCACATCAAGCTACTACAGTCTCAAATTTCCTTAATAGATTTTCAACTTCATCGCTCAAGATTATGGTTCAAAGTTGATTTTGAATATTAAACAGTTTCAGGTAGGTTGATGTGTCTGTCTGTCTGTACATATATATGTACAGTATTATATGTATGTTTCAGTATTTTTCTGTAGCAAGAAGTATTTGCATTTTAAACGACTAGCACTTTTCATACTGCCGATATAATCATCATCTCCCGAGCATTTTCCCAACTATGTTGGGGTCGGCTTCCAGTCTAACCGGATTCAGCTGAGTACCAATATTTTACAAGGGGCGACTGCCTATATAATATTTTGGTGAAATCATAAATGAACTGCGACATATACCTAAATAGAATCTTTGTTTTTAACCAGACACCTCTTTTAGTATTTCGTATATCAGTGCGTCATTATTCTGTAGCAGATTCAGCCGCATGATAAAAACGCGTCGTGTGCGCCCAACCTTTGCAGCCAATATCACGTACTCCATGACTTATGCACGAGACTAACAAACACAAACACTGTACATTTTGAAAGCTAAGCTTTGGTTACGTTTTTAGTGGCCACCTTAAAGTTATTGGCGATTTTAAGGGTTTTCTTCTAGTTATGAGTCAATGTTTATATTTTAGATATAAAAAAAAAATACTTGTTATTGCTAAGTAATGTGTTCACTAATTACGACTTTCGAGTATTTTTTCATGCTTCGTATAATATTCGTTCTATATTCGATTGTATTGTAAAAATATATTCTACCGATTTAAAAAATATACCTAATAAAAATATTCATTGAAAACACAATATTAGTCAAACTTTAAAAGCAAATACTATCAGACTTATTACCTTATTTTAAAAGACTATGGGCCACTTTCACAGATTACAGATAGCCACTATCGACCAGATAAATTAAAAAATGGAACAGAATTAAAATTTGTATGAAATTATCTGTCTGATAAACTATCTGGAACTTATCAGCAACCGGTGAAACTGGCCGTATGTGTAATACCTAGATAGGTTTTTCAAGTAGATACTTGAAAAACCTTAACATATTTAACCAGTTATTTTAGGTAGGTACTTGCGTATGCGATACTCTAACACACATACGACGAAAACCCTAAAATCAAAAGGGACTTTCAAAACAACTTTGACAAAACATCTAATATAAACATTGCATTATTATTGTTTCCAAGTATCCCTTCGAGGAATGTTCGGGTTTCCGAACGAGAGTGCTCTGGACGAGGGTATATTGATATGTTCATTCTCGATACCTTTATTCAATAATTCATAATGGAAATAATTTTTGTCTTCATCTGCCTAGCCTTTTCCCAAGCTATTTTGGGGACGCCTTCCAGCATAACTGAATGTAGCTGAGCACTAATGTTTATCTGACCTCCTCAATCCAGTTACCTAGGCAACACGATAAGCCCTTAGAAAAAGTGGTTGTCAGAATTATTGACTAGTAGAAGACTGCCAAAGATACTTATTAAAAAGACAGCTGGGACTCATGTCATGACATGTCTTCCGAAACATGGACAAAACTCGTCATGATAAAATGGTCACCCATCCACGGACTGGCCTCGTCAAGCTTTGCTTAACCTTTCAAGCGAGCCAAATAATATAATACAAACAGCTAGTGAAGTGCCGATACGTTGGGAATACCGCTTCAGAATCGATCTAATAGCGTCTGATTTTGTTCGTGCAATATTCACAGAAAGATATTAGCGAGCCCATTGAGGGTATGGACTAAGCCGATGAAGGGTAATCTTATGGGAGTTACGGTGTTAGGGGAAAATATTTCTGCTATACCTTTTGGAAAAGGTTTAGCGTGGGTTTTATGGTGATATAGTGGTTTATTGCAAATTTTTTTTAGATATTAATACAAAAATTCTGCATCATGTTCGAAAATAAAAAAAGACTAAAAAAATGCTTCTTAAAGTTTACACTATGCATTACAAAACAGAGAAAAAATAATACTTAATTTTGGATAAGTTTTGGGTCCTCAATTTAAATAGCTATACGGTTTGGTCTACACATTAGCTGTTTGCATACTTATCAAACAAAACAGAGTACGTACATACTTCTACATAAGCCGTCTTAGGCAAGCCTTAAATGACTAAGGGCCAAATACTGAATCGCCACTTAATTTTAAAGAGAACTCATACAACTTTTTTTTTTGTATGGCATTTCGCATATCAGCCTAGGAGCTTGTATGCTGTATATGTAAATGTCTAGCTGTGACTGATAGACTTTTAAGAAGACTTAAAGTTAAGTAAGTTTGAATATTTCGAGATTTCTGAGATACCTCAGATTCTTGAGAGATGTTCATAAAAAAATGGTACAGGCGCCAACACATTAAGCTACCCTAAACTGTAAAAAAATCACAATCCACTTCATATAAAGTTTAAAATCTATCAAGGAAATTGGACAGATTGTAGTAGCTTCATATGCAGTCTGTACATAGTTAAAATTAGAGTTCGCAATTCAAAGCATACAGACAATTTTAATGTTAATTATTTTCTCTATATAATAAAGACGGGTTTAATCAAGATAGCAAGTAGGTATCGTTGTATTAAATTGCGTTAACTTCAAAGTCCGTATTAGCAACTGTATTGCACTCTACCTGATTGCTATACATACGGTACCATCAGCTAATAGCAACTAGTTGTTTTCACTTGATTTTATATAAATGTCCTGTTTAAAACAAAAGGATTTTATCCGTTTGAATATGGGAGTCTTAAAAACAATTGAAGCAATTTCGATAATAATTAGTAGGAACAATATCCATATCTAATTCTATCCAAAAGAAACCTTCATTGACCATCATTTCTGAGCCTTTTCCTAAGCTAAGTTGGGGTCTTTAGCTATTTTAACTGTGTGCAGCTGTATAATGATATTTTTCACAAATTCACATTTAAGCCAGTCCAGTAGTTCCTAAAACAAACAAACAAACTTTCTCTTTGTAGTATTAGAAGCGGGATGCTATAGAGACGCACAATGCATAAAACAAAAAAATATTACATGGGTCTCGTCATACTAAGGTTTGTCACACCTGCATGCGAAGGATTAAAATAAAAGCATCTTTGACTCACCTTCATTTTGTCTGACAATTCCACGGAATTCTTATTTTAGCGGCAAGAAATTCAGAAAAAAGTACCTATTGCTTTATTTTTCTGCGAAACTGTGGGTATATTGTCACAATAAATTTTCATTAGTAAGTATCTAATATTCTATTCGAATTCAATGAAGT
The DNA here is from genome assembly GCA_958496145.1 of Heliothis peltigera. NCBI lineage: Eukaryota > Metazoa > Arthropoda > Insecta > Lepidoptera > Noctuidae > Heliothis > Heliothis peltigera. Next base: position 1,402,688 of record OY292327.1, read on the forward strand.
AGAAATAATAGATTTATTACCTCACTAGCTGTTGCCCGCGACGTCGTCCGCATGGGCATTATTATTAAACATTCAGGCCCCTCCCCCCGTAGTGATAGCGTGATAATATGTAGCCTATATGTTGACCCGACCTCATAGTTATATTCTTGCCAAATTTGAAGCAAATCCATGCTGTACTTTTTGAGATTAGCCCGGAAATACATACAGACAAACAAACAAAAATTCTTAAAACTATATAATTGGCTTCGATATCGATTGTAGATCACATCCCAATTATGATTAAAAAAAATATTACATGTACAGTTTTGACTTTCCTACGAGTTTATTATATGTGTAGATAAAATTTTCAAGTTTCATTCTGATAATATAAAAACTGGTTTATTGTTTTTTATCAGTAGAAATAAAATAGGATTACCTAATAAACGTTTTATTGGTATCAAAGAACAGATGCATCGTCACAATAAATAAACAATAAAATCTGATCGTTTTGCAATAAACACAGTTTTACGTTTTTGGATAACACGGTAACACTCTATTTTATTCAGCACTAAGTCTTGTAGTTAAACTTATATCTAGTTTATTTTCTAGGTAATGATCAAGTGTTTGTTTGTTTGCTCGGACGCGCTAATCTAAGGGTTATTGATACTGACAGGACTAGGTACACACGATTACTCCCGCGTTTCCACCCCCTGCCCAAACGAATTACTTTCCGCATGTGGTTAAAGAATTGCCTATGTCGTTTTTCTGACCCTATCCTATGTGTCTACTAAATTTTATTTAAATCGGTCCAGCCGTTCTACGCATGATGGTGTGACCAAGGGAATAATTTTTATATTTTTGTGATATCAGTATTTTTTTAATAATTTTTTTTTTCGTTTCCCCGATCGAAATACACGTAATTCTTTCAACAAATATTTTATTTTATTTTATTGGCTCACCAACAACTGTTAACACTATAATTTACAAGTTTAAGACTTATGAGATACTTAATCTAGTGTCACAATTACTTATAGGTAAGCACCACATGAGCTGATTTATTGTGCGATAACATAAACATATATTTTTTTAATATATTATATAAAAACGAATATTGAATATATAAGAGATATAAGTTTGTATAAACCTTCAGTTACTCATTACACATTACACTAGTTGGCTAAATTGGTTCTCGATATAGTGATTTTATAACTTTATTGAGCTTGCCAAGTGAATCCGCATACACGTCAACGAGGTCGCAACAGCTATTCAGCAATTTACAAAGTCGGGGTATGGCAGAGTTTGCCCCGAGAACAGTTCTACGTAAAGGCGGATAAAAGGGTGTTACAGGGGCGCGCGGGCATCTAGCAGGGACTCGAAATTTGATCTTGCTCAATAATTGAGGGCAATCGATTTTATTTCGCAAGATTTTAATTAGAAAAAGGGAATCCATTACCTTGTGTCGAGATTCTAACGACGCCATGTTGAAGTGTGCTAGTCTTGCTGCGTATGATCGTTTTTTTTTAACTATTCCCGCTGAATAAGCTAGATGCCAGAGGAACCTTTTTTGGATTCTTTCCAATCTAAGTGTGTGCGATGAATAGTGCGGCCTCCAAACAGTACTGCAATATTCCAAAATACTTCGTACCAGGCAGTTATAAATTAGTATTTTAGTTTTGCTGCGTCGAAAGCTAGCTACGTTTCTGGTGACAAATCCTAACATTTTTGATGCTTTTTTGTTGATGTAATCGATATGTGGTATAAAAGTTAGTTTATTATCAAAAATAACGCCTAAGTCCTTAATTTGGTCGACCTCTTGTACGACGTCAGGTCCCACACGATATGATGACGATATTAGTTTTCTATTTCTTGTGAACTTGACATGATAGCATTTTTTTGTGTTAAGGACCATGTTATTATTATCACACCACTCAACCAGATTGTCCAGGTCATTCTGAAGTAGTTTAACATCCTCACACGATTCTATTACCCTGCAAAATTTTAAGTCGTCAGCATACATGAAGCATTGAGAGTTACGCAGGCAATAGGGGATATCATTAACGAAAACGTTAAAAAGTATTGGCCCAATATGGGATCCTTGTGGCACACCAGACGCAGTGCTATAGGTGTCGGATTGAAAGCCATTGACCACGACAAAGAAGGAGCGATTTTCCAAGTATGATTTAAGCCAAACCAAAAGTGAACCTGCTATACCATATGCTTCTAACTTCTGCAAAAGGATTTTATGCGATACGCGGTCAAAAGCTTTACTGAAATCAGTGTATATTACATCCACCTGCTTGCCGGAGTCAACAGCCTCTACCAACGTTTCAGTATAAGTTACCAGGTTCGTGCAAGTAGATCTGGAACCCACAAAACCATGTTGGTGGTCAGTTAGATAAAGTTTTAAGTGTGTTTGTATGAGAGGACAAATTAATGACTCCAACACTTTAGCAAATGTGGACAAGATAGAAATTGGCCTGTAATTAGCAATATCACTGTTTTCACCATCCTTGTAAATGGGTACAAGCTTCGCTTTTTTCCAAATTTCGGGGAAAACACCTGTAGCTAATGATTTTTTGTAGATTATTAACAGTGGAGGCGCTAAAGCGTTTGCGCACTTAGATATGAAAATAGGGGGTATACCATCTGGACCTGCACCTTTTTGGCAATCCAATGATTTAAATTTATTAATTAAAATGTCACTGTGAATTAGGGGAGCAGTGAGAGGCAGGCTATTATTCACCATACCCTGAAGATATTGTTGGGATGAGGAATACCGGGATACCCTTTCATTATTAAAAACAGAAGAATATTGCGTAGCAAACAATTCGCAAATCTCTCGTCCATCTGATGTTGTAGTGATTCCATTAGTCATTGATAAAGGAAATGTACTAGATCCACCCCGCTTGTCCTTAATGTAAGTCCAAAACTGTTTAGGATTCTTCACAATATCGGTTTCGGTGTTTGCAATGTATTTATTGTAGCAGATAGTTGCTAGGTGCGTGCACCTCTTACTTAATAATTGTAATTCGATATTGTCTCTGGGATTTTTATATATTTTATATCGCTTACGTACTTTTTCTTTTTCTTTTAACGATCTTATTAAACTTCTATCAAACCAAGGGGGGAATTTGCGTTTAATGTTAGATTTGATAGGTATGTGTTTTTTTATTATGTTATTTATTTTATCATAAAATATATCAAGCATATCATTAACATCAATAATATCGTTTAATAGTAATTTCCAGTCTACCTGATTAATATGTTCACAAACATTCTCATAGTCTGCTTTAAAAAAATCTGGCCTAACATTTTTGGGGTTGTAAGGGAGACAGGGGTCTCGGTATGCCTTGATACTGATTTCCAAGGGGGGGTGGAGTGGATCGATATTACTTAACTGATTTTGTGCAGCGCATACTGTAGAAAAAGGTAAATTAGAAAGGACGAGATCCAATATTCTACCGGAAGTGTTAACAATGCTGTTCAGCTGTGCAAGCCCGTTTGTATATGTAAAATCAGTCAGTAATTGGCTCATCCCAGGTGGCGTGTAGCTTTTAGTCGAGTCACGTACCAAGCTCCAGTTAATATTACTTAAATTAAAATCTCCAATTATACAAGTGTGCAACTTTGACTCTTCAAAAACAGCATTGCAACTATCCAAAAAAATATCCAGGGTTGTGCGGAGCACAGGAGGCGGTAAATAGACTGCACACAGAGCTATTTGACGTATTGATCCTGTAATATTTAAATCAACGGAAAGCCACAGATCCTCGCATTGGCTCTCCCAGTGAGTCATACGTCTGGAATTAATCTTTTTAAGCACGGCAATTAAAACTCCTCCCCCATCTTTCTTTCTACCGACTCTATCTCTTCTGTACACGTTATATCGATCGTCAAATAGCTCTGAGCTTAGTACAGAATTGTTCAGCCAAGTTTCGGTTAATACAACGATATCGTAGTTTTGTAAAGTAAGTTCCCGACAAAAACTATGAGTTTTTGTCCTTAAACCTCGTGTATTTTGATAATATATATTAAGTGAGAATTTAAATGGAAAAAGAAGTACCAATAACAGTCAACCAATAAAACTTAAGCTAACTTATTTAGTGTCTCTGTGTTCTTCACAAAAATATGCTGAGTTTCCTGTGATTTTCGCATGAAAATACGGCCACCTCTGATCCAGACGTACTGGTATCCAAGCTCCTTAGCCTTGATTCGCGCTGCTGCGTGTAAAGCCTTGTTGGTAGCAGAGAGATGTTCTGTGACGAATATTGCCGATTTTTGACTGTCTGGGTAACCAAGATGTGTTGTGTTCAATTTATTTTTTGGGTTGGATTTGTTGTACCCAGCAGTAGCTGCAAGAAAATGGTCTCGAACTCTTGGAGAAGCAAGCTGCACCACTATCGATCTTGGTCGCGCATTCGAGGGGTTCAGCTTAGCAGTCCTAGTGCAGTGTAACACATCTTTGTCCTCTATGGCGCATCCAATAACCTCAGACAACTTGGACACAACTTGAAACAGATTTTCTTGTTTCTTCTCAGGTATACACTGGATTTCAATATTGCTTGATCTACTGTGTTGTTCAACCTGATTTAAACGTGTACTTAGATCGCATATATTCTTCTTCATGAGAGAGTTCTCTATCTGAAGTTCCTTTATAAATTCCTTCGACGCAGCGTATTCCTTCAGCAAATCCTCATATTGGTTATTCATAAAGGCCATTGATTCAGTCATGTCTGCAATTTTTTCTTTGATGGGTTGTAATTCCCTGTTTATGATTTCGGTCGTTGTTACAGTGAACTTAGACAAGATCACCGATAGTTCATCTTTAATTGCCTCTTGGATGATTTGGCGAATGTCATTGGTTGACACTGTATCATTGGTAGCCATTGGAGGTGGAGATGGAGACCCAAGCGCTACTCGCTTATTCCCTCTAGTGGTCGACACATTACGCAAGGGTGTGTTGTTGTCCTTGTTGTTAGACTTAGGACTGCAGCGACATTCAGAGCATAACCATGATTCTGAGATCTCATGACTATCTGCGAGAGACAGGCAGACGAAATGATATTTCTTACAACACTTCTTACATGTGGTATGCTTTTTGTTGTCGAGTGTTTGTTTACAACACCCCCACAAAGAATTCGGAGTCACTTCAGACATTATTAAAAAAAATAAACAATTAAGTCTCCTTCAGCTTGTGAATTCCAGTAGTAATTTATTGTATGTTATAATTGTTATCTTTAAAAAAAAAGGAGAAAAAATAAAAACAAAAATTCTCAATCGGGTCGGAATCGATCTTGAGACCTTTAGCGTAGCAATCCCCGACTAGGCTCGACGTGCTACTCTAGCTACTACGTTCATTTCTCAAATAACCGAATGCGCTCTAATGTTATGAGTCAATCAAGACAGCAGGACACTAATGAGTTGACCATTTATTTTTATCATGTACGGTACTTATAAAAAATGTTTGCTTTGACAGTTCCACAGATTTTATAGTCCACAGTTTTTATCGTTTTAACACTGATTACACAAAGATATTGCACTAAAGGTTTATAACAAACGATGAACTGTCAATCACAAATTGTTTTGTTGTAGGTTTATCACGCAACTTAACACTTTTTCACCACTTTTCGAATTTATTTGTAAGAGCTGTCACTAACGTGTAGTACTCGCACGGTGGCTCGCTCGATTATGTATAAATGTATAAATACGTAGGTATATACCTAATAAAAATAATCTCCTGACAAAAATACTAAATTGATATAAATCCGACGTGTAAAAGCGTGTAGCTACAATGTCCAGTAATCTCGTTAGCGGGATACGGATTGAGGGAGACCCTCTGAATTATTGATGACCAAATGTTACCCACCCCTGATATAGTAATGACTTAGGAATTTTTATGTGCAGAGACAGGTTATTTCATTAAATTCTAACCCTTTTTGATTGATGCAATTTTGGTGTTGTGCTGAGGATTTTTAAAGGGTTGAAATAATGGGATTAGCTGGTTACCATTTTGTGTGGACATCGTTGGGTTTTCAATCGACTTCGATGCTCACATCGACTTCTTATTAAGGAGTGTAACATTTTTTTTTGTGTACATTAGTTGTGATATGGTCGCCTTAAAAACATTAATTGACGTTTTCGGCATAAATAAAAGTGGTAACCTAGGCAGGTATGTTAATGGTTATAAAGTGCAATTTCTGGGATCTGCTTACAATATTTTTCTTAGACATTAGGACCAGAGAAAAGAGACGAGATAATCTACATATAGGTACATACTTATCATAGAAATGAAATGTTTCTTTGTTTGCTTAAACGCGCTAACCTGAACTGACGAACTGGACTTATTTGAATAATTATATCAGTGTGTGATGTTCACAAGAGCTCTGACACTCTAAATAAACTCACCCAAGTAATTTTAAGAAAATTAAGGGTTATTTCCAATTGGCTATTTTGTTTCGGTGCTTGGTAAGCCGCACGGTTACCGCAAGGCAAGCGCACCAACGCGAAAATAAACCTTACAAAAATTCCTTTCGTCCAAAAGCCTCTAAATCAATGCTTCGCACTGAGCTACTCAAAAAACAATTCTAAAACACATATGAAATACGATCGGCCAAAATTCAAAACTTTATTTACGACGACTAATTCAGTATTCCATCAGGGATGCGTACATTGAATGTGTTCGCGTATAAATCAGAGATTGGACGAATCGCGGCCGGCCGGTTGAATTATTGATGGCAAATGTCCGACGAATTGTGACTGGTGCACCTTCATTCATACGGTTAATTTATTCATAGGTAGGTAGGTAGGTACTTTTTTTTGAGCGTGTGATTATTGAACTTTTTGTGTATGGTTTTGTGAATATATATTCCTGAATGCTCGTAAAGAGGGTTATATTATATACAAGGTTTAACAATACTAGTGCACCATATTTTTACAGGTCATCTAGAAATGCTAGGGATCATAATTTACAACAAAAAAATAGTAAAGTATATAAATGTGACTATATTATATTCAAAAATATTCTTACTATTAGAAGTAAACACTCAGTGCTCTTCCTCCTTTCTCTCTTTTAATCTTTGCTGTGCCTGATAGGGCCCAAAATATGTTTTCATTACAATCCACCAGGTAATTTAAATTTATATCTATTATATATGTACATTCTGGAACGCAATAGAGACATGGAGTATTGATTAGGTACTATCGTGATAAGTGATATTCGGTGTCTATAAAATAATTTTCTTTTTCTAAGCGTGTGAAAACAAAATTTTGTAATAATAAGCGATTATCATTAAAATCAGAGTCACAAGCCTGAAGTCAGTGTTAATTCGTTTGTCTTAATGCGAGTGAATGAAAAGTACAGTCAGCAACAAAAGTCCATTACAACACACAATATCAAAATGCAAAAGCTGTGTTTAGCTCTGTAATTCTCTGCTGTAGTCTAGCTTGCAGTATAATTATGCACATTACAAAATATTGTACGTCTAAATGAGTATAAAAATGATAGTGTCGCCTACCTCTGCCAAGCCAACACTTTTTCTTGAAAATCATCAAATGACCCTTCGCCCTAATGGTGAAGCTAAAGGGAGCGTCAGCCTCTTACTGACCAAAACCTACTATGTTCCTTCTGGTGGTCCCTGCGTGCCTGGGCCATGGTAACTCTTGCAGAAAGCCTCGAAAGAAACAAAAGACAAAGGTTTAAAATTCAAAACTAGAACTAAATTTAAAACAGCAGCACTAAATTCAACTATAAGATCAGGGCGAAAAACCGTCACAGCTCCGGTGCAAAGGAAAATAGAATGTGGATACGATACGGAGATACAATAACAATCATGGATACGCCGAACGGGATGGGACGTCCGTACTACATCCAAAGGCAGCTAGGGGAGCGTACAATTGTTCCGACATACGTTTTGTTCAAAGTCAACGGAACGTGAAGCGGTTTTTTAAATAAGGAACGTTTTTTGTTTTTTTTTTCTTATTTATTAATTTTAATGTGCCATTTATAAAATATGTGTGGTCTATTATTAGTCAGCTTGTAGTATGCCTAATTTTTTATTGTATTAAGTACTAAAAAAAATTAGCTTATATTTAGGTATAATATTACATCCATCTCCGTGGGAGAGGAGGCCTGTGCCCAGCAGTGGGACGATAAAAAGGCTGTGATGATGATGAATATTACATTATTTGTGACATAAACAAAGATGACATATTTTTCTATGCCGCGTATTATTTGTGTTCCATGGCATCAGAATCTCTAGGTAATTATTGAAAAATTATTTAGGTATTAAATTATAAACCGACTTATTTATGAGACAACAAAGTAAAATCATCAATACCAACGATATTATAAATATCGTATCTAAACAAAATTTTCTTTACCTAATGGTGAAGAGATAATTCTGTAGGTACCTTGAATGAAAAGTGATACATCTTTAAATGTTTTTATTATTTTCACATACAAAAATCTTCAAAAAATGCTATTTTTTATCTAATTGACAGTCCTTTTAGATTCAAATTGAGCGAGTTAGTTTTAGTATTTAATGCTACAACTAAGCATTACCAAGTTCGGCAATATCAGTCGGCTTATTATATAAAAAATATTATGATAATACACTGTTATTATAATCTATTCTAATAAATTTATTTTGAACCAATATTTATTAAATTTGATTTTTCTTCAAACCAGCTCCAATAATAGCTTTATCATGTATTTATATTTAGGCCAATATCACGTATGCCACCTTCAGAATTCAATAGGTAACCTAAAATTATATAATGACAATGAGTTTTTCTATATATACCTAACAAAACCTACGCCATTTTATTTAAAATTTGGGTATGTGCTCTGTACCCAAAATGAATGATTTATTATTATTAGGTCACTACGATTTTTTAATGTGTCTTTGTGGGATGTTTTGCTATTTTTGGTTGTTTTTAAATATAGCTAATGCTTTGTCATCGGTCATGAGAAAAAACTGAAAATATAGAAAGTATTCATTATTAAATCCAATCAAAATTTCGCTTTGTTTTCTTCCAGAGTCAAATATAATAATGTTTTTTAATAGACACAATGTTTGCTACCAGTGTCAAAAAATACCAAACAGTAGTCAACTGTTTTTAATTATTCTAAAATTAAAATTATATTGACATTCAAATAGATTTTCAATCCACTTCCCGAAAGAAGGAGGTCCTCATATTTTTCAAAAAATACCTATTATTAACACTTTTTGCCTTTACAGTCAACAACTTCCTTATCACTTTTTAATTTCACTAAACCCGCTTCTAATTCGAACATCCCCCTCGCCACCAACAAAACGCTTAACAAAGAAATAATAAACTTGATTAAAAATCAATTAATTAAGACTTCCTTGATCGAACGGAATTAAGAATCAAATGGGACGAGTAACAAATTGAACGCGATCTACGGCAAGTTAGGGGCAATTAGCCAAACTTTCGCTAATCGATCCCAAGTACAGTCGAGGTTATTAATTAATTATTTTGGGCTCAGCCCCTGTTTCGATGACGTCATACTTTTGATACTGTTGAGTTGTTGCGATTGGATTAAATTTTTATTTTTTTCAAGTTTGTTTTATTGTCTCGGGAGTTTTCAAGGTTATGTCCAGTATGCGTTTTTTGTTTAGGCCATGAATTACACATATGATGACATTATATGAATACTAGCTGTTCCTTGCGATTCCAACCACCGCTTGAGGGAACTCACAGGAATAAAAAGTAGCCTCTATCCTTTCTCAGATTTTAGACTAAATGTTTACCAAATTTTATTAAAATCGGTTCTGTAGTTTTGGAGTGAAAGTATGACAGACAGACAGATAAAGTTACTTTCGCAATTATATGTATAATATTAGTAAGGATAAAGATTATGCCAAGGTACGCCTCTTGAATCTCTCAATCTTTTGTGAAAAACCTCAAAAAATTGTTCAGTAGCTAAGTTTATCGAGAACAAACAGACAGTCTTATGAGATTATACATTTGGTTAACTGTATGACAATTACTGGTCACACAAACACATGTAAGTATAATAAACAATGACGAAAATTTTGATGTTTGAAAAGTGCCCATCAGTGCCTATCAGCCTAATTTGAATAAATTATTTTTGATTTTGGTTGTGCTTAAAGCATTAGACAGTATCAAACAAGCTTACAACAGTAAAGCCAGATATGAAAAGGTCGGAATTACATCACCTTATGTGTTCTCGCACGAATCTCACACTCACACAGCTAATTAAGTTCTTCAGCTCATTTGGTACCCCTCCGTTTTAATTGAGAACCTTAATCAGAGGATTAAATGATTAATCAGGATTAAACTCTGATTTATTATGCTGCATCCGCAATGTTTCTACGAACGGAAGATAAAACCATTGATGGTTACTTCCGATTAACCGGAAATTGATATAAAAAAAGTTGCGAAGATTTCTGTGCTGTATTTTCCTCCGGCGGCGGTCATTTGAATATCTTTGGCATTTATTACGGAACATCAGTAGCCAGAAAGTCTAACAAACAGAAAGCCTTACGAAAGGGTATCGGGTTGCTTGATGTGGTGTATTATTAGAGGATTGGTAACTGGGTTGATGAGGTCAGAAGCCGACTCCAGCATGGTTCGGAAAGAGGCTAGGTAGCTGATGATTTTCCTCTGAAAGATCTTAAGCAGACACAAGCCTCATCTTCTTCTAAAAAGTCATGGTATTGCTAGATGTGTCCCGTGGGGTCACCCTTCCCTTAGAGAACTACGCATTTAGCTTCATAAATAGTAATACTTACCTCCTAAAGGCAGGGATCATAATTTATTATATTATAAGCGTGTTCCATTTCTGACCACAAAATCTCTTAACATCAGGTAAGATAGCGGTTAAAATTGCTAGTAAAAATGCTGGATAAAAAAAATGCTTTGTTTTGGCCAAATATTTTCATCTGAAATACAATCATATAAACGTAAAATCATAATAAGTGAAGTCATTTACATTTGCAATTAGGTATGATATTAAGTAGAATTACCTTGATCCTCAAAAAACCGTTTGCACTACCCCACATACCCTTAGCTACCGTTCAAACTAAAGTCAGCTTGAAAAATGTACCCTGCTATTTTCGGGATAACCGGTCCCTTCAATTTAAAGTAAAACCGCTGTGGTTGTTCTCGGGTTTATCAAATTTATCATGTTGTGCCAGTGTTGCAGCTCGTGTTTGGGAGCGCAGTCTGATTAATTTGAGTACATATGTACTTGTCAGGGCTCGTAGATCCAGGTATATGGAGATTCTTATGCGGGGCTTTGTAGCAGCATATGCAATAGTTAAAATATTTTTTGAAATATTGATAAAGAAGTTAGTATGGGTCAAAATGAACAAGGTTTTCAATTATAGAAAAATATATATTGTAGATACCAGGTACGTCAAACGAGTCATCTTCAGCCATTTTATTATCCCAGTGCAAAGTGCTCACCCTTTCTCGGACAGAGGAAGAAAGAGCGTTTATCAAGACACCACGCTCGCTCACGGCTTATCATTTCCACGGTCAGTGGAGTCCAAAATAGATTTAGAAAGTTAATTTTTCTCATAAGTATCATTGGTACTTGCCTAGGTAAAGGAGGATGGATAGGCAGTTGCTCCATGTATAATACTAGCACTCACCAGTATGCGGTTAGACTCGAAGCCGACCCCAAAATACCTAGGGAAAAGGCTAGGCAGATGAAGATATGAATGCAGGTGTTATTCTCGTTTCGTTTCTAAACAAGTATCGAATACTCGTAAACAATCACGAAAGCGAGCGTACCAGTGCCGCGAACGCTATTAAGGTCGTCGAATCAATCATTCGATATCAATCGAACGATTGTTACAAGGTTCGAGTTTGCACTCGACAAATCGTCAATAGATGATCGGTGTATGTTCAGAAGCTTTTCGTATTTTTTATGTTACTGAGTGGTTTATCAATTGACGTTGCTCGCTTTTTGTGTTGAAAATTTAAAATCGATTAAAATGGTTCAGAAATCCCCTAGTACACTATTTTTTTATTTATGTTGAGTGTCCTGTCGCTTATAGGAAAAATGCCCCAAAAATGACATCATGAAAAATTTTCAAGAGAAAAAAATATTCGGCGTTGTATCTTCAAAGAATAATCAATACTGTCACTGGGTTGCTATACCAAAAAGCTTCAATACCCAACATTAATCAGATAAGTATATTACGTATCCACTTATCCATAAATAGTGTAAACATCCATAAAATTATTTAAGTAGTCATACGAAATTGGTAGGTTGTAACCGTTCATCAATATTTCACTAAATTTAATTCATATTAATAATTCAATTAATGTGCTAGTAATCAAATATGAAGCGAAATTATATGTTTAGGAAATAAATGTATTAGAGGGCTGATTTCCGGAGAGATTTCTACGTATGAATACGTATGAAACAGTCATCTATGTATGAATATATTAGCTGTAAAACCATAGTTTACCTTCGAACAAGGTACATATATGTACATATGTCGTATAAGGTAATCTGTAGTCGTACCTTATTGATCAGTTAGTTTGCCATTTCACAACGTACCTACCTCTCAATAAACCCTCAACTTAGCCGTGCAAACTTTTTAAATAACCTCCACTTAATGGTACCTTCAGACCGAAGCCTCCAGTCCTAAAACAACATTTTTGCTCTCCAGTTAACTTTGCATTAGAAGTTATTTTGGGGCATTTTTTTTCGATAGCGAAAACTTTGTTTTTTTGACTTTCAACTGCACAAATATCGCGAATGGAGCGCTCCACTGGTTTTCGAGATACCATTTTTGAATTGTCTTTTTTATATTTTAACCGCCACGCGCCGTGTCAAAAACTGTTCAGGATAGTCTGGGTCACAAGTTGTAGCTAGGACAGTTTTTTTTAGTTTTTTTTCCCCGATTGAAAAGGTGTACCGAGCCGTTTGATTCTGGAATGGTTTATTGACTCTGCGCTCTGGTTCGTGTATGGATTGAATGGATCGCATGTATCGTGGTTTCGATGCAACTTTTACTGCGCTGATAGTTGTGTACTTTCCTTTAGTGCAATCGTTGGCTTTTATCAACTTGAAAATATACTTCCCAGTTAGAACCCGAGCTTTGGAAGTAATGTTTAATCAAATATTGATGTGCACATATTTTTTATCTTATTATACTTGTTGAAAATATGTACAGACACCAGCATATCAAGCTACTATCATCAATACCTACTCTTTAAAAGATAAGCACTTTAAACTTTGAACCTAAGTTCATTGGGAAAATTTATTAGTTTCAAGTAGCTTGATATGCTTAAGATTATTTCACATAATAATTCATTATTATCCTCATAATCTTCGCTTCACACCATATGCTGTCAACGCAACTAGATTTGTCAAAGCACAGACTGAATTTCGGCTCCAACCGCTGTACTGAAATTACGCTAAAAGCTAATTAATTATTATCCCCTTAGCAAGTCGATATCCTTGTGAGTCCCTGAGCTGAATCTGTGATCTAGATTACCTCTATTATAGCGTTTGGTGGAATTTATATTTATATTGAAGCTGAAGAGGTGTTTTATTTGCTAAGGCGATAATCTCAGGAACTACGGGGTTGATTTGAAAAATTGTAACATTGTTAGATCCTACTATTTTGCATGGGACGTAAGTGTAACCGCTGGCGGAAGCTAGTTACAGTTATACTGCTGATGCTGTTCGACATGATATGGAAGGTAACAAATATTTCGTTTCTGTTTAAGTTACTCGAGAAACAAATAATCATGAATGTCAAGCTCTAGGACTAGAGCAAGGCAAAATAAACTTTGAATGATGAAACAAGCTAAAAATACAGGAAAAACAGGAAATGTTTCCAAAAATATAAAAATAGATACTCGAAAAACGTAAATGAATTGATAAATCAGTTAATCATTGAATATAAAAAAGTAGATAAAGATTCGATCAATTTTCTTCGGTCTAATAAGATGTACGTTGATATACAATTATTATAAAGCAAAGTATGAGGGCGATGCATAACACGTAACAAAATCAAATTGTACGAAATTCTGAACAGCTTCATGTGGAACCAGATAAATTTTCAATCGTGAATCAATACATACTGGAGCCCACACTGTGTGAGGAGTTGCCTTTGTATTGCAACTATCTAGCGTATCTAAGCTAGTATCGCCAGTTTCGAAATTTCATTAAAATAGTACTTGGAACGATAGATCTTATTAAATACTGGACACGAAATAATGGTTTTATTTTAGTACAATTTATCAAGAAATTGAGCGTAAATTTAAGAAAAATAATAAGGTCAGATAAGGAATCCGTCCCTTCCATAATTTTAGTATCATTGAGATTTGGAGGTAAAAAACTCACAATTAAGATTTGTTTTTATAAACACCATTCTTGAATAGAATGTTCCCTATGTGCCTTTTCATTACAAATGATGCAAAGAGGCTCCACGGATGGTAAACAAAGCTATCGGTCAACTATTGGCCAATAGATTCCAACAGTGTAGTTCAAAGTGAATCGTCGAATTCAACCTGATTGTTGTACTGTACGCACTATTTAATTATACATCACCATGTAGATTGTCAATCCGATCAAACTATCGGCTGACTAAAAGTCAACAGCTTTTGGGGGACCTCTCCCGCTGAGGGTGCAGCTAGAGGGAGTGTCAGACTCTTACTGACTAAAAGACCCTATGTTCCTTCTGGAGGTCCGTGTGTGCCAGGGTTACGGTGACTCTTACAAACAACCAGCGGCCCAGGCAGAGCTTTTAAGAATCTAAGAACCTAAAATTATTCAATTGAAGTTTCAAGTCTTCCGTGTCCTGTGTTTTATTGTTCTGGTACAAACAGTATGCCCTAGATTTAACTAACGACGCTCATAAACGAAAGCGAGCCATTCACGGCTCTATTATTGAATGCTATTCACGAACATAATCACTCTTTTGATTGCTAATTGTTTTCATTTCAGTGTTAATGCATTTTATATGTTTATACGAGGTATTACTGCCTCGTGAGGTTGTGAATACATTTTATGGTCGAAATTTCATTAAGTGATATGGATTAGGAATGTTTTTGCTTTTGTGCCTAGTGGTATGTTGATATTAGAGGTCCCGGTTGTCATTTGAACATCTTTGGGAAACGTTACGGGTAGTTAAAAGTTTGACAATCAGTCTTATGAAGTATAAGGTTTCCTAGGAAAGTGGGTTGAGAACTTCAGATAGGCATTCACTCGATAAAAAACATGGGTAACCAATGTAGCTTGGGAATAGGGTAGGCAGATTCTGATCGATGATCCACACTGTTAGGAAGATGACTTATTCAAGGAGTTATACTGATAACAATATTTATTTATTAATATGTGGTTCTCTCAGTTGCTTTTGTATTTTTTATAGATGACTATCATTAATTTTATCCTCCTAACCATATCCCAATTTTTACTGGTCTTCTCCTTCCATATGTAGTGACCTACTTTGTTGACCTAAAATATTTTGTTTAAAGACACAAAAAAATAAATTACAAAAAGACAGATACGTCAGTGTGACGAGTTGATTTGTAGTTTAATTTTGGACATAATTTGGTTCACACCTCGCTATCACCACCTACTTTTATCGCCTACACATACTTTTCTCTTTGATATACATATGTACATAGTTTCACATATTTTATAACATTATTTTCCCCCGTATGACCTTTTGACAATGCTAATATGTTGTCTACCATATTATTTATATCCATCAGCAGCATTTTATAATTCATTTTGAATTCAAACAACTCCGAGTAATGACTCATCAATTATCCAGTACATAAAACAGTGACGTGAGGTTCTGAGCTAGACATCAATTTAGAATATTAGCCTAGACAAGTAACGTAAGTACAATATCGACATTGTTTCGTATATATAATAGAATAATAGTATACCTGTACAGATGTTTTTATGGGTCAACATAACATGGTTACATTTTATGAAACATGGCTGTAATTTAATTTTTTTCGTATTTCTTAAGGTTGCTATTTCATTCATTAGTTGAACGACAACTTAAGAGTCATTCATCTCCATCATCTCCCGAGCCTTTTCCCAACTATGTTGGGGTCGGCTTCCAGTCTAACCGGTTTCGGCTGAGTAACTGTGTTTTACAAGGAGCGACTGCCTATCTGACCTCCTCAACCCAGTTACCTGGGCAATCCAATACCCCTTGGTTAGACTGGCGTCAGATTTACTGGCTTCTGACTACCCGTAACGACTGCCAAGGATCGCCCTCACACTTGAGAGGTTGGCTCTTTAACCACTAGGCCACCACGACTTTTTTAAGAGTCATGATAGTAAAGTTTCTCTCATCACAAATCTTAACTTATATATATCTAAGTACTTTCAAAGAAGTTTATATGCCAAGAAGAGTTTGTTTAGTAATAGTATATTCTACTAATATTATAACCAGGAAACTTTTAAGTATGGATGGACATTTATTACTCTTTTATGTGAAGACTACTGAATGGATTTTGATGAAACCTGGGCAATAATATAGCTTATACATCACAATAACATAAAGGCTAATTTTTATCCATATTCAGGAAGCAAGTAAAACCGCTGGCGGAAGCTAGCACACACAGAAATAAACACCTTATTTCCTCCCAAACGAGCGAGATAAATTAACACCAAATTAATGCACACACTTAAACTTAACTCTGAAGAGAAAACCGAAATTGTTCTTTATACGTTTGTTGAAACGGAACGTTTTCATTAATCGTTTGGCCACATTGGTACACTCGGAGAGCATCGAGCGCTTAAACTCGGTGTTAATGAGCCGTGAATATGTTTCTATGTTTTTGAACGCCGAATGTACTGATAGGGGTATTGAATAATATAATATAACATCCTTCACACATTCACACAACGTCATCTAGTCCCAAACTAAGCAGAGCTTGTACTATGGGTACTAGGCAACTGATAAACATACTTATATACTTTTCTTTTGTAAATACATACATATTATACATAGAAACACCCAGACTAAGTCAAACACTCATCTTTGTGCACACAAATGTTTGACCTATGCGGGAATTGAACCCGCGAACTATAGCGTGGCAGGCAGGTTCACTAACCACCACGCCAACTGGTCGTCATGAATGACTCGAATGATTGTACTCATAGGTTGACCGATTGTGTATCGTTTGTAGATAGATTGCTTTTTGTAAAACACTGGTACTCAGCTAAATCCGGTTAGACTGGAAGCCGACCCCAACATAGTTGGGAAAAGTCTCGGGAGATGATGATGATCGTTTGTAGATTCATAAAAGTTAGAAGAAATTTGTGTCTTTTTTTTCTTAGTGTGTGACCTTGTATGCCCTGGGGAGCTACATAATATATTTCTTTAAAGTTCATTGTCCTCTCTCTCACGTTAAACACTTAAAAAGTCAATTGATAATTTTCTAGCTTTTGAAACACTTATGATAGTTTCAATGAGTCTTAATTTTTTTTGTTTCAAAAAATTCATAAAATAAGATAGACAGAAAAATAGCTACTATTACCATAAAATTAAATCTCTTGGTCTACATCATTAATAACTTACTCTACTAAGTTGTAATACTACTCAAAAACATGGCTTATTCCAACACCATATGACGTACTTTTGCAACAAACTACCAAACTGATGCAATCTCTTTTACCCGCAAACTTGCGAGAACTTTTCTAAATCACGTACCGCCATATGAGCGAAATTAACTACGATATAGTTTTCAGCGTAATGTCAGGTAAGGTCGTATCTCTTAGGTGGTTCACCGCGGCTATGCCAAGCTATAGTCAAGCTATATTAAACGATAAATCGTTCCCAAGACGACGGAAAGTTGAAAATTTTCGAGGAACACGCTGCCGTGTTAATAAATGGTTGTGTATCTAAAATTTATAAGTTGTGAAATATTATATGATTATTATATTGTTAGAAATATTTTCGCAATTTGCGGTTGGAAATTTTATGTGGTGGTAATCTTTGGGTTTAGAAGTTTTTATTCGTTACAATCTTTATTTCGTTTCTTAAACATGATCCCCCCTTATTATAAAACGTGGTTTTAAAAAGTACCGGGTTTAGTGCTAGGTTTAGGTCATCAACTTTGTTCGAGATGGCGGTATAAATCTAGTACTAAAGCTGGTAAGCTGGGTGCGAATTTTTGTACCCTCGTGTAATTTCTAGATTGACTGGACTAATACTCTTATAGTTCAATTAATTTATTCTCTGTCTGTTTATACCTCTATTAATACTATCAGTTCCACCAATACTCCCTCCTCTGGTAATCAGTTATTTTAATACCAATCAATTCAATAAATTATTCGACTATGAAAAAACACTTTTAATAAAGTAATTCTCAATAAAAGTAAATATAAATAAAACACGTGGTGAGAACTGAACTAGGCCGCGCATATTTATTTTCATACCTTCGATGGCCAATACAAATAGCCCGCTCATTTCATACCCCAGAGACATTAACACGAGCATACAAATAACTGCATTCATAGAAATCCATTAGCAAATCAGATATTTGTATACCTACATATTATAGTGCATTTTGTACAAACAGCAAAACAGTTCATGCAGGTGATGAATAAATATTACGAATTTGTAGTTCGAGGCTTTTCTAAAAAGGATTCGTATTGTAGGTACTTTTGTTGTAAACATTATTTTTGGATTTTAGTTAACAACCATTATTGGGATTAGTAATGTTGATTTCTGTGTATTTAATATCGTAAATACCACAGAAAGGCTTGTTCAATCTGTACTAATATGTATTATAAAGCTGAAGAGCTTTTTGTATGTTTGATTGAACGCGTCAATCTCAGGAACTACTAGACCGATTTGGAAAATTCTATCAGTATAAAATAGCCCGTTTATCGCAATAGCGTTTTATAGGGGTGCGCGAAGCAGTTCTTTTATCTTTATATGTTCGTATTCCTGGTACGCAGACTGGTACGAAGCAGCACTAACAGTATCCTAAAAATGCTCTCCGGTCGATTTAACTAAGGCAGCACAAAAATATGAAAAAAAGAACAAAAATATTTCTATTTTACATAGTCATTTGAGATTTTATTACTTGAATAAATTAATTATTACTATATATTAAACTAGCGACCCGCCCCAGCTTCGCACGGGTGCAATGATGATACTAAATACACTATAGAAAAACTGTGAACGATGTATATAAAAATATACCCTCAAAAATAACAGTACTTCTTCACTATTTAATGGATGTTATTATACATATAAACCTTCCTCTTGAATCACTCTATCTAAAAAAACCGCATCAAAATCCGTTGCGTAGTTTCAAAGATTTAAGCATACAAAGGGACATAGGGACAGAGAAAGCGACTTTGTTTTATACTATGTAGTGATGATGGGCTAGTCCCACAAATATGTACTTCTACTTATGTATTACCTCAAACATTCATACCATCAAACATACTACATACTACCGTCTCTTCAACGTACCTTAACCAGTTGTTCTATCCCGTTGCATGCTAACCTATTTTGTGGACTGTACACAGTGACAGTTTACAGTACATGTTGTAGAAACTTGCGCTGCGAGTTGTCCGCACGAGTCATTTAATTACGTACTGTGACATCCAGTCGACGGTGACAATGATATAGGGAAAATGGAAACGGTTTTTTAATCTAAATTCTCTATTAAAATTTTGTAGGTTCATAGCTGGTAGTTCTTTGTAATTTTTATTCATAACTAGCGGTCGCCCGCGGCTCCGCCCGCGTGGTTGTCGGTTTTCGCGACAAAAAGTAGTCTATGTGTTGTTCTGATATATAACCTATAGAGGACCCCCGCGGCCACGCCAGTGTGGACTAACTTTTGTCGGGATGAGAAGCTCGCGCTCGGACCTCCCGCCTTATTATACCTACCGACCGATTTTATGTATAAGTTTCGAATTTCTACACCGATTTCTATGATTCTTTTAGAATATATATAGAATATGTTATAATGTTATCTTTTATTATTTAGGCATGAGCGAGAATATTATAAACATAAGAGTAAACAAATCAATAACAAATAATCAGAAAGCTCCGAACTGGTAAACTATCGGGAGTTATACGTGTTATTGTGAGTCAACCATTAAAGATAGACATATGCTGTTGTGGATT
Organism: Heliothis peltigera; assembly: GCA_958496145.1. NCBI lineage: Eukaryota > Metazoa > Arthropoda > Insecta > Lepidoptera > Noctuidae > Heliothis > Heliothis peltigera. The sequence goes on from OY292327.1 coordinate 1,422,793, forward strand.
TTTTTTTAGATAATTTTATGTAGAACATTTCCGTCATACATGATTTCTATGTAGCTTTAACCATTAAGGCTGCACACGCGACGAAAACTTAAAAAATGGTGTAACTTCTCCCGTTTTCCCAACATTTTCCTTCACTGCTCTGCTCCTATTGATTGTAGCGTGATGAAAAGTATCCTATAACCTGCCCAGGAGTATGAAGAATAATTGTACCAAGTTTCATTAAAATCCGTCCAGTAGTTTTTGTTCCTATTAATAACATACAGACAGACAGACAGACAGAAAGACAGACAGACAGACAGACAGACAGACAAAAATTTTACTGATTGCATTTTTGGCATCAGTATCGATCACTTATCACCCCCTGATAGTTATTTTGAAAATATATTCAATGTACAGAATTGACCTCTCTACAGATTTATTATAAGTATAGATTTTAGATGGTGAAATTACTCTACCTGACTCTTAAGTTTTCGCGTTGAAATGTTTTGTTACTTTATATTGAGCGATAGTCAAAACCACACACTTATAAAACACCAAGCAGATCAATATAATATTCAGTTATAATAAATTATACGATATAGAGCGAGAGATACCGGCACCGACTACTTCTAAACTAAATTAATTTTGATTTGAAAGCGACTATAATAAAGTTTGCAGCAGCAAGTTTCCATTTTCAGTCACCAAAACTTTGAAACAAAATAAACGTATTTTTCTTTTCCTTATTCCGAGAACAAAACACTTCCAGTTCCACTTTATTTCTGTTGGCGCAACAGTTAAGGGCTTCACTTCATTGTGGACGCAGTGTCACCAACAACTTTCGACCTCATTTGCACACTCATTTGCACACTCGTTTTCATAGCAAAATGTAGCACCTGCTCAGATGAATGTAATAAAGCTTTCTCAATTCCATTTGAGCTCGAAAGTTAGTTGTAAATGTTGGATAAACAAAAACTTGTCTGGGCTCTTTCTTTTTTGTTTTTGCGTTTTTTTTTATAATTTTGACGGCAGATATTCGTGGCTGCCAGTCTTTGATTTTAAGACTCTAAGCTTATGATTGAATTACGTTATAGCAATAGAAGGTATGATGATAGTAATGATGGTACATGATGGCGATAATAATGTCTCGAGGTTATAAAAATCTGAGGTCCTCTTTAGACCGATTTATAATCATCTTCTTATCCTGTTCTATCTTTTTGAGAGGAAAACACATGAATTTAATAGCACTCAAGTTGCTAAAACCATCTCACAAAAAGAACAGCATGAACACTAAAACTAACCATTGTCTAACAGAAGCGAGAAATGAATTTAAAAATATCCAATCTAATCTCAGTTTCTAATTAAAACACTGACAAAGACTCCATCTAGACATTAAAAGAACGCCGTTTACATTACGGCACAATCATAGATGTTTCCGAGTAGCATGCCGCTCATGTATGCACAGTGTATTAGCATTCACCGCGTCAGGCGGCAATGTAATCAAAATCGTCGCGCGTCGCAATGTTGCATTATGGTAATTAGGCCCGCCGGCTAAATAGAGATGTGAAACGTTAGACGTGCTCATTGGACCTCGAAATTTGCTGATTTTTGGCTAACAGCTGTTTGCTCGCTCTTGAATTCTCGGATGGAAATCGATACTGTGATTTTTGGTAAGACGTTCACAGTTTTGGGGTGAAATTGATGCTTTTGATTTCGTAGATTATATAGATATTTATTATGGTTAATTCTTGGGAAAATCACAATCAAAATTAATTAATATTTATCGCTTCTTCTACACAGTATATCAATTAAAAATTCCCATAAACATAGTAAACTCTCGGGCAGCGAATACCATACAAAAGTTTATGTAACCTCTATCAATAGATTAACTACTCTCCAAAGTATAAAACACGACTTCCACGTATTCTAAATACCATTGCCCATTCATGTAGTACAACGTTATAAGTTACTAGCTTCCGCCAGCGGTTTCACCCGCTTTCTGAGGGAAGTACTTTCCATACCCAGATAAAAAGTAGCCTTTATGTTATTCTGATCTATAAGCTATATTGTGGTAAAGTTTCATTTAAATCCATTCAGTAGTTTTTACGTGAAAGAGTAACAAACATCCATACATCCATACTTACAAACTTTCGCCTTTATAATAGTAGTAGGATATATCGATTGATCAGCCCTTAGGCTTAGGCCCTAAGCCCGAAGGCTTAGAGCTCCAACTTAACACGTTACGAACACCGAATAAGACTCTGAATTTCTATCTAAGAATTCAGACTCAAGTGCTCAGTTATCCGCATGAAATTAACATCAAATACACGTGTTACACAAGGTCAAGTCAGGTCAAACTACACTCGTTAACGTCGAAACGGATAAAACTTTCATGCGAGCATGTAACTTATGATATCAGGATATGAATTAATCCCGTAAGAGCCGATATTGCTAAAGTTAGGCGGATTATTTACCCCCTCCGCTATTGGTTTTTCATACGGCTTCGCTTGTATGAGTTTGTCTTGTTCTTGTATAATGTAGGAGCTTGGTTTCTGATAGATTGTTTATTGGTTGAGTTTTGTTCGGTTTCGAATTTTAAATGGGTTTTTTATAGATAGGTTTATGTGTGTAGCATCTGTTTTCTGTCTGTTTGCTTTTACGATTTTAGTGTTTATTGCTTCTAAATTCCTAAAAAAAATAACACTTTTGTGATCACAATTGCTTCTTCACTGTTTTAATAGAATTGCTTTCTGTAAATATAAAAATATTTTATCCTTCTTTGTGAATTTAGACGATTTTACGAAATATGAAACTTAACCAAATATGAAAATAAAGAAAGTATTTAAAAAGATCAAAGAAAATCACATAGTAACAGCAATTCAAAAATAAGGATCTTGGTTAACAATATTAAATTTTCTCTTATTTTTTTTTGCTAAAACCGTCGTTTTTTTTGCAAACTGTATTCCATTAATTCGCAGGTAAATTCTAAACTAATTTTCGATTGCAATTAGTGATTTTACCAACATTTAGATACTTGTTGAACAGAATATATGTTTACATTGAGGTGAGGTTCACCGCAAGTTCAACAAGTTGTATTTAAACGCGAATGGTAGATCGACAGCTAATTTAGGTTTAGTTAGAAGGTTATATATTATTATCGTAAACCTCTAACTAAATTATAAACGCGATGTTAACGTCACTTAATTGTTTTTTGACAGCAGAATCGATTGTGTGATTTATTTTTTTAGGATACGATTCTTTTATGTATGTATAGACGCCAGCACATCGAGCTACTACAACGAGTCAAATTTCCTTAATAGATTTTCAACTTCATCGCTGAAGCATATGGTGCAAAGTTGATTAGGGAAATTGGACAGTTTCGGGTAGCTTGATGTGCTGGCGTCTGTATTAGCTTTACCAAGGGTAATCAAGGCTTGCCCAGGTAGAACTACCTAGGTAGAAGTCAGGTTTACAGGCAGTCGGTTGAAATAAAACACTGGTCATCCGCGAATTTCTCTAGAAGCCGATCCAAAAATATTTGACAAAAATCTGGCCCATGATAGTCATAACGCTGAAATATTAACAAGTCAAATTCAAAAACAAGTGAAGTAAAGCCAGGTACAAACACAAGTTTCGTAAATAAATCTGACTACAGAAAGATTAAGGACATTTGGACTGATGAAAGGTTCTTATCATGTCGAACTTTCTAGTTTTCTTATCTTATAAAAGTTTCGCTCCAATCTGAAAGGATTTGGGAAATTATTATATGAAATGAATTTAGGAGGCTTTACTCCGTATTGATTTAGGCTTTGAGTTATGTAAATGTTGTTTTAGTACGTACCAATGTAGGTATTTTGTTAATCCAAAGTAATATTATAGATCTGAATGTCGGTTTGTTTAATTTTAGGTAGTTGATTGGGTGTTAACGATAGTCGTGGTGGCATAGTAGGTAGAGAGCCAACCTCTCAAGTATGTGGGCGCGGGTTTGAGTTCAGACCAGGCAAATACCAATGCAACTTTTTAAAATTTGTACGTACTTTTTACTATATCTTGGACACCAATGACTGTGTTTCGGGTAGCACGTCAAACTGTAGGTCCCGGCTGTCATTGAACATCCTTGGCAGTCGATACGGGTAGTCAGAAGCCAGTAAGTCTGACGTCAGTCTAACCAAAGGATATTGGGTTGCCCGAGTAACTGGATTGATGATTGGTTGATCTCCTATCAGATAGTCAGTCGCTCCTTGTAAAACACTGGTACTCAGCAGAACCCGGATAGACTGGAAGCCGACCCTAAGATAGTTGGGAAAAGGTTTAGGAGATGCAGATTGGGTGTTAACGATATGGCTGGATATGTGCGGTAGTTCTGTGAGGGTAGATGTGGACACACAGGCAAAAAAATCGGTGTGTAGGTCGCCCATACAGTGGTCTGGCCCAATTAAGACTACGTTGCGTTTTGTAGGCGACATTAACCCTGCATGAGTGTACAAAAGCGTCCGCCAACCGTGAGAAATGGCGAGATATGGAGCGGAGTGTCACTTCTAAGGCTGTCAATGAAAGTTGACAACGACTGCTATGTAAAGAGTATTACGGCAGAGAGAGAGGAGAATGAGGAAGAGTGAGAAGAAGAAGGAGGAGAATATACTAATGAGTATCTAAGATTGAGCTACTCCTGTTAAACTCGTTTTTTGAGGATTGTTCTAAATCAAAAATGCAGACAGAATAGTAACGGCACAAATAAATTGTAGGTATAGAATAGGTATCTGTCCACTTGTTTGAAATGGATTTAAAAAGAAAACATTCTTAATCTAACTATAATCTACAATAAAATATGCAACCTACAGGCACACAATCAATAAATTGCACTCTTAAGTATGTAGATACAATACAGCGAAAAGCAATTCCGAAACGAAGTTGCACGTTCATTAGCAAATTAACATTTTGAATAATTCTCGTTAGTCAATATCGCTTCAACATGCAACTGGCGTTAATTACAGAATATTAACGCCGATATTTTTACCGTATAAAATCTGGATAATTGCACATGGTACAATGTACAGAAATGTCCGTTGGAGAGCGTAATGCAGCATTATGCTAATGGGGCCTGCCTAAATAAACCCGTGTGGGAAATATGAGCACCGGCTTCCCGACAAATTACACAGTCTCTACTAATAAAGATGGTAATGCTGGCCCAAACAATTTGTAGTTACGGCCCGTTGTTACGCTATGCATGCGCTTTGTCCAAAAACCTAGATCGGACATCAAAAAAGGTAGTAATGAAGCATAAAAAAATATTTAGGTATGAAAACTTTTTTGTTTTTATTGTTCCTTTTTCAAATGAATTTGGTGTCCAGAAAAAGTCTACAAAACCTCTCTTGTACTGCATCTTGTCAAGATTCTTATAATCAGTTTAATAAACAAGATTCTTATAATCATAAATTAACGAATCTATGAGAAATCAATCAAACAAGCAGAGGTAAACCAAATGACCCCGTACGGCCAATAACAAGAGAATTAGAGACTCATGTCTTACTAGATTTCACCCACGACTTTTAATTCTGAACTAGGTACGTCCCGTAGCAGTATAAAATCAGATCTCCTATTTCCATGCCAAATATAATTTCAATTCGTTCAGCCATTTTATCGTGGAAGGCCAGCACTGCAGCAGGCCAGCAGGCTACCTGAGACTGTCAAATTTTCTCAATCTACTTTGAACCATATGCTACAGCAATGAAGTTTAAAATCTATTAAGGAAATTTTACAGATTGTAGTAGCTTGCTATTCTAGCGTTTGTACCAATCAAACAAAATCAATTTCACACATTTATTATTATTAGTTATACAAGGATACCTTTTGAAGGTTCCGTGCTTGGACTAAAATGGATAGTTATTTCTGAGCTGTGCACTTCGGTGGTACTCTGAACCCCACGTGACTATTGTAAGTACTAGCGACATTGTATTCTGTAAACGAAGTGTATACAATTTTCTAGGGAGCGAAGTAAGTACGTACTATGCACATAGTCCAATCTCGTTTGCTTGTAGAAAAGAGTGTGGGAATTTTGTATCGCTATTTTATATATAAGTATATATGTATGTAGTATGTAATCAACCAGTTCATTTAATCCCTAAGTAAGGAAACTAAAAGAAAATTGTTTGAGTTTCTAAGCTTTTCTCTTTAGAGTTTGACACGTTTTTTCAAATTCTTCACATTGGCTTTTGTAGTTAAGTATTGAAAAAATTGGTATAGCACAAAACATTAAAAAATAAAATAGGCTATTTTTATCCCATAAGCTCCAGGATCCATAAGTAAATTGAGAAGGTAGAAGTTTATTAAAAATACTTACTATAGTTTCTTGTGAAGCAAAATATGTAATTCTTTGTACGAAACTAGTTTCGCTAGAAGAAAAATAACTATTCCTGCGATTACGTAACTGTTTACGAAGCTTTGGTTTCCTAGATGGCTAAAGAGCATGATAAGTTATTGCCCAAGAAATTTTAAATAATAATATGATAAAAATATCACAATTAAAAACATAATAAAAACTAAAAGACGTCGAAAAATGCGTCACCGTCGCTGTCTACTGGGAGCGTGCCCAAGAGGCTGGCAGCATTGCCACGTTGAATGGCAATGCTTATTCTTTTTCCAAAGTAATGGCAAGTTTATTTTTATAACTTTGTAAACGACTAGATCTTATATACCAAATAAAGAAAACAAAAATATCTATAAGAACATTATTTTTAAGATTAATTGCTAACATTGCATTGTAACGGACATGCATATAAGAAATGTTATTGTTTATATATTAATTTGATATAATTATAATATGCGATGCTGTTAGTGTACAGACGCCAGCACATCAAGCTATCCGAAACTATAAAAATCTCAATCATCTTTGAACCAAATGGTTTAACGAAATTTTACACGTTTCGGGTAGCTTGATGTGCGGTATCTGTGAGAAAAAAAAAGGAAAATAAAGATCGCACTATTAAAAATATGTAGGCACCTACTGTTCATATAGGTAGGTATATTTATTTAGATCTATAAATGTAAAGCAATCATTCTTCGTCATGTAATTCCTTTCGTTTGCTCCGCTTCGTCCTCAGGAACGCATGGATGAGCACGTATCCTCGACGACGCACTTGATCTTTTGACGTCACCAAAACATTCAAATATGGAGGTTTTTTTTGATCCGAAGGACCGATTAGTTGATGTTTTTGAAAATCCCTTTTATAGGTATAATATTATATTACTACAAAAATATTGGATCAGCAATTATATTCGAGTAGGTAGTAGGTATGTACCAAAGACGAAGAGTTTTTGTTAATAATTATTGTTGAAACTCGTTGTGTAAAAACCTACAGATTTATCCAAACAGTTAAAAAGTATCACGGAATTTCCTATATTGCTACATTAAGCTAAACTAGCAAATAATATCAAAATAATCTTTGCCCATGAAAGCCGAAAAATTATGAAAAAAAAACTCACATTTAATTTTTTTTTCAAATTTAAACACCAATAGCTGTAAAATAAGATTATTTGTTTATCTTCTTCCAACATTTCACAGTATTGCATATAAATTGCACTGTAAAAAAGCCTTATTATTAAAGAAATCCTAAAACTTTTTTAACAATGCCGTGTGTACGACGAAAATACGGACTTTTAAAATTAGAATTCTTTCACCATTAACTAACCAAGAACTAGACAATCTCATACCTATCATCAAAACATACATACATACAATATTTATGAACTATATTACACCAAATACAGACCAAACTAGTGAAGTTCATGCTCAGCTCATAATTTCCCGGCTTAGGTATGCCTGTGACAACTAGGTATTTGCATGAACGATGCAAAATGACCGCTATACGTGTCTCTCCAGCCACGACCTGCTCGAGTACGGTTAAACATTAACGAGTAAACAATTCGGTTACTTGAAGGAAACTTTACAGGAGCATATTGTGAATTATTTTGACGACCCTGATGGCGCAATGGTTACTACGCCGGACTGCCGAGCTGTGGGTCTCAGGTTCCGGGATTCCTAGCAAGGTCGAATTTTTTTGTGTGATGAGCATTACTGTTGGCTGCGTGTTATAACATGTATTAATATGTGTAAAGTATAATTGTAGTTTATCAGTTGTGTTGGCACCCATAACCCAGCTAATTAATAGTTTACCATGGGGCTAATCGACCAGGTGTGAAAAAGGTGTCCCGGTATATTATAGCGTATTATAATTATAATTTAAGAAGAATTTATATTGTGACGTACCTAGTAGTTGGAGGTACGTTGTTTCGACAATCCATTTGCGCAATGGTCACCCCAACCACTGAAAATATAGCGCCCCGTATTATTTTAAATGTAATATAACTTTTTAATATAACTTTTTAAATGTCAGCTAACTATGACGAGGTTCTATAAATTTGTAATTTAATTTAAATATTAACATTTTTAAACAATATTTTATGGAGATCGATACTTTAATTAAACAATTTATTAATATTTCACTTAAACTGTATTTGTTTGGTCAAGGCTGACGGGCGACTCACCACGTCAATATAAAAACTAACTACTTACTTTTTAAACGATTCTGTATTTAATTGATATTTCGGCCAGTCCCAAAAAAATATTTAAAACGTAAAGAGGTTAAATTTCTATAATATCTTATATTTTGTATCTTAAATTCCTGTCCATGTTGATAAAACTGCTTATAACTATGCATCACAGCCGAAACCCCAGCATTGAACTAGTAAAGACCGCATCCAAATTGATTCAAGAGCCAAGGAGTGACATATACACACATTGTGGTCTAACTTCCAACAACCCTCTTTTTGCGTCGGGAGTTAATAAAAAACATACCTCTTCTTATTAGTCGGTTCAAAATTTTATAAGTTTTAATTTTACATATAAGATGACTTATCAATAAAAAATCTAGTACCAACACAAACAGAGTCTAAACAAAACACAATGTACCCAAAGGTCTGCATAGACAAGGTCAGTCAATGACAACGATCGAGTGACATAACCGTGCGCACCGACGCGTGAAGGCTGCCACACATGTGCAGCAGTGCAAATAATCGCACACCTGCGTTTTTCCGTTCGTTTCCATTTATTTTTCGATAGATTAAGTATTTTTTTTAGTATGGAAACTTTCAATTTGTATAAACTGGAGGTTCTGTATAAATAAGTTTTTCTTATCAAACACTTATGAACAATAAAATTACTAATGAATGAACAGAAATAACAACGGCTAATGGTGAAATAAAATGTCTGGAAATCTGGACTTTAGATTTTTTAAAGTCCTTAATTATCATTGAGCAACCCAGCAACCAATGCTTCATTTCTGAATAAAAAGAGCTATTACTCAATTTTTATTGGTAGATGATGAAGATGAAGCCAAAAAGAACAAATAAACGAAGACAGAATCTCTCCAAAAACGTCTGAATCCAACCTTGATATCATATCCATCAAGTAAACAAACACCGCTCAAAATAACAAGGGTATTTCTAAATAGTAATAAAATCATACATATGTACATAGAGTTCAGAATACAAAAAAGTGTCAAAGACCAAGAACTAGATCTTTGCTCCATGATATTGTACAATCCGATTGAATTTGTGCTCTTCAATGCGCTACAGAATTTCTCAGGCGACGACACATCGTATGCAAAACGTAAAATACGCAAGTCTGAATAAAATCACCGCAGCGCAAACATGAAATATTTTACGAAAAGACTAGTTCGTGTAGAAGCAAAGTTTTCTTGACCTATTTTGATGATATCGTAAGTGTTACTTGATACTAATGTCTTACAGATCATCATATTTTCCCTAGCCTTTTCCAAAGCTATGTTGGGGTCGACTTCCAGTCTAACTAGATGCAGATGAGAGTTTTACGTGGAGCGATTGCCTATCTGACTTCCTGAACCCAGTCAGTAAATTTTTGGCTCCTGATTACCTGTGACGACTGCCAGAGATATACGATTAGCAGATTTTTTCATGATAAGATGGTCACCCATCCACGAACCATGTTGCTTGCTTGTTATCCCAGCGGATAAGTTTATTGGAATGGCAACGCATAATTACATGTGTGTGTTCAATATCGCTCGAAAACTGAACAGCGATTTAAATATAGAAAATGTTCTAAAAGTCACTAGATAGTTTTTTTTATAGTCTGATTGTCAGTCCGCTACCAACCGTTGTACGAAAACAAACAGAAAGTTTTAAAGTTCTAGAAGTGTCTCCATTTAGATCTACAGTTAGAGCTTCGGTACAAAACCAGATCAAACCAGATTTTTCTACCTCCAATCACAACACTCAGACACTACCAGATCCTCAACAAATCCGGGACTAGTACAATTACTCCGCAATACCCGTGGACTTAGTAATTAGACAGATAATTGCTCCAACAGATGCTATCCAGGATTGCACATACAACGTTACACGCGAGTAATTACTGTACCAGATTAAATTCTGACTTTAAAGGAATGTTTTGGTTTAAAATCTAAAGAATTTGTTCTCGTTCCGTGGCGGGAATTGATGCTCGAAGTTTCCGATGTACTCGTTTGTTGCAATTGAATCATGAGCGTGTGTTGGTATGTTCGCGTAATTCTGTAGATGGATGCTTGGAGACTGTAAATGGACTGTGGGGTGTATTGATTTATTTTTCCTTTGATGGTTGTGTTTTTTCGCCACATATTTGAGAGACTGAGATTCAAATGTTTATTTGTGAACGCAAACATATCTGCATTTGTAGATAAGAACAAATAGAATGTATTTATAAATTGACTGAATGATAAAGCTTCGTAAGTTCTTATGCAAACAAAAAGGATAAGCGAAACTAGCAACCATTTTACGTTCTCAATTCGACAAATAACACACAAGAGTATTTTATGTATTCAAACAAAAATACAGAAACAGCCAAATCGGAAACAAATATCAAAAACCAAGCAAACATTCAACTAATTTCTAATTAACTAACATTCAAACTGATAAAAACTTTTAGGGACGAACCAGATAATATCGTTAAGTAACATCAACTCCAAAATCACTGAACGAAATCATTAACTCCCAACAAAGTCTCGGTAAAGTTACACAAATAAAACATACGTCCAAGGACCGAATTTCATTAGGGAACTTTCTGAAGGAGTCAATTGCGATAGTTATCTTTCTTTGTAACCGGTCCATTTCATTAACCACAAAATGATCTGTCAAAGAAAGGCGGCCACGAAAGCTATTGTGAACATAAATAAACCTGCTCCCCTAAAAGTACGAAACGCAAATGTTTTCCAACCGTAAACTATTTGATTATCCTTTGAATTGAACCGAAGGTCTTTTGTCCCGTTTCCACGTCAATACACATCGAGAGAAAAAAAAGAAACTCCTATATTTGCAGAGGTCAGAAACTGAGTCAACTTCGAAAGTGTGGCGCGCAAGAATTTCATACAATCGTAATCATATTTGGTGCCGCGAAGATTTTTATGTCATGTTTGAAGAAACAAGGTCAAGATGAAAAGATGATTCTTAGTTGCATATAAGAAGCATCAGTGTGTGGACTGAATTGAATAAATATAGGTAGAAAATATTATTGAAGATTAACGAGATCACATCACTTGGCTAGCTTTTTCTGGCCGGGTCAGCTTCCAGTGAATCGGATGCAGAGTTATCATCATTGTTATATTATCAGTGTTATTTAACATCAACAGACTTTCTGACTTCCGACCCATTACGTCTACCAAAGATGTTTAAATGACAACCGGACCCTCTAATTTGACGTGCCTTCCATACATCACGACAAGAATGTTACAAATCAGACCAGTTGCGCCAAGCTTTGTTTAACCTTGTGATCGATCGACCCGTGTGGCTGTTACTTAGCCACGAGCTCCACAAACACAATCGCTCAATACACAAGTTCGCAGGTCTTAGCGATATTCCGAATATCATGCCAGAAAGCTCTTAGCTTAGTTAATCGCAAAACTTAGATGTTACAGTATACTCGTAGCTAGAGCTATTATCCGCTATTGGTGTCAAAACCTTGCCAGATATAACTTTACTCGTTTGCCATCTATTAGTTGCAAGCCCCTTGGAGTAATAACTTGCTTAGGTTGTGTGGTAGCTTAGAATGTTCCAAGTACACAGCTTATGTTTACAGTTTTGGGTGATTGGTAACAATTTTGTTGATACAATAAGTTCAGCATTCCTAAAATTCACTTCACTACATAGTATAAAACAAAGTCGCTTTCTCTGTCCCTATGTCCCTTTGTATGCTCAAATCTTTGAAACTACGCAACGGATTTTGATGCAGTTTTTTTTAATAGATAGAGTGATTCAAGAGGAAGGTTCATATGTATAATTTTAGTATTAGCATTGCACCCGTGCGAAGCCGGGGCGGGTCGCTAGTTACAAATAAAGGTGATACAAACTATTGATTCGAAAAGTATTTTCAATTTTGATTTATTTTATTTAAAAAATACTAAATATGATAGTTAATAGATCATGAAGTTTGATGGAGCTAAATAAAATTGTGGAGTGAAATCAAAACCTCAAGATGTAGGAAAAGAAAGAAAGAAGAATCATTTACTTAGCGCAAGCGCATATCACTTGAAGCACGTTCAGAAGCAAGAATTTCTATAAATAAAAAAATCATGCTTATATTCGATCAAGCCGAAACTCGATCTCAGTGGCGTGCACTTGGAGAGGCCTATGTCCAGCAGTGGACTGCGATAGGCTGATGATGATGATAATGATTCGATCAAGAAGCCCAAAAACTACTTACGCCGTGAATTGTGGTAATTGTTTCATATTTTGATGTTATTTGTTTCAACCAATCTCAGTTTGTGTAATATAAATGTATTTCAATAGCGGTCAGTCATCTCAATTTTGTGCCTTTTATATTTCAATCTGAGATAAGATCTTTTTTAAATTATTTTGATGTAAACAAACTTTGTAAAGCCATTCTTGAAACCGATATCAAACCTTAGCCAAAACTCATTCAATTTCAATTCAGTCATACAATAACTTCTTAAATTACTTAAAGAAATAACGTCCTAGAAAGAAAATTGTAAGGATTCCTCCAATTTATTTTATATGTGAAGAGGTCCAAATAAATGGACACATGATCTCCTTTCAGGCATTCTGATCAACCAACTGTGAACCTAACCTAATAATCTATATCTATACATATAATAAAATCGTAGAAAAGTCAAAACTGTACATTATATATTTTATAAAAAGAATACTTGGGGCGTGATCTACAATCGATATAAAAGCCAAAAATTTAGTTTTTAGAATTTTTGTCTGTTTGTCTGTATGTATCTCCGGGATAATCTCAAAAAGTACTGCATGGATTTACTTCAAATTTGGCATGAATATAGCTTAGGGGTCGCGTCAACATAATTATAGGCTACATATGTATTATCAAGCTGTCACCTACGGGGGAGCTGTGTGAGAATCTTTATTCTATTATCTTGCTACTCTAATGCCCACGCGGACGACGTCGCGGGTAACAACTAGTATATCCCAATATATTACGAGAAATTCAAATAAACCCATCGCAGTACCTCATGTGAAAAGTCAAATTACATTTCCATCGATACAAAAAGATAAAATCCGCAAAGAACTTTCATTTCTGGTTCACGTAAAGTTATAATCTACTTGGAGTTTGAACGAGATTGGTTCCATTAATGCGTGTATGAAGTAAAAGGTATAAGCTTTTATAATGCCAGAATTCCGGGATAAGGCAAGGATGAAGTTGTTAGCCAATAATCGTTATATTGGATGGATTATTTTGTTTATCGGTGCGAATGTGATGTAGATTAGCTGGCTTTTTTTTTCTTGATTAGGAAAATAATAATAAGAGTGTTTTTTTATGAATTTGTGAAATGTGTCAGGCGCGGTTGAAAAATCTGTTTAGATAGATAAAGGATTAGATTATTTCTAACTAAAATAATAAATCTAATATATTGATCGTATTTAGCCTTTTTATTACAAGGAATGAGCGCTAATCACCATGCATAGCGATTTCACACTTGATTGTGGATTGGCGATTTCAGACTTTTAAAATCCAGTTTCTCTTATGATTTTTTGGTTCACCTTTACCCAGTCATTGGTATCCAAGATATTATATTTATAAAGTACATAACTATAACTTAAAAGAAGAATCATATCCTGGAATAGAATTTATACACTCATACTTAAGAGGCAGGTATTTTAACCACTAGGCCACCATGAGTCGAACGCACTACGTACTCTGTTGGTCACTAAATTTTAAATGTGAAATACGTTTTTTTTTTTGCTATATACCTACAGGTAAACATACTAAAGCCCCTTTTAATACTATTCAGAAAAAACAGTTGAATTCATTTAAGAGTTCCTTTCATCGATTCGTACTTTGGCACGGTTAATACGACAAAAGTTGTAAAGGGAAAAACCGTATTTCAGGAGGATCTCCGCTAAAGTCATTACTTTAAGCTTTTTTCAGGTTCCTCTATTACGGGTTGGGTACCTTAGAAGATCGGTTCTGTAGGCAAAATACACGTGGTACTGGAAACCATTAGCATTTTTAGAAATGAATACATATTTTTGACATTATCAATAAATATATAGGACACATTACGTATGCAAGAACGGGTACAATGGATCCAGTTCCTAGATAAAACAAAGCCATGTTCTTTCGTGTATGTTCACCGGAGATAGAGTAGCTTTCCAGCAGTGAAAGAATTTTTCAAATCTGTCTAGCGGTTTTGGAGCAAGCAATTCAAATAAACAAACAATCAAATCTTTTTTTATATGATTATAGATTTTCATGTTTTTTTTTATCATTTTCACTTGAATTTTATAGTGATACATAGGTAATGGCTGGTTTTTTGCATCTAAATTGTATTATTAAAAAAAAAAATATATAAATTGTTAGTAAGTATATGAATTGACCTGAATTTAATTTTGTAGTTATGTTGCCTAACTTGTACTTTTAGATTTTGTTTTTGTGGTCACTGTAAACGTTAACTTGTTTTATGTAGATCCATTCTATCACATACTATCATCATCATCATCATCCTCCTGCCCTTATCCCAAGTTTTATTTGAGGTCGGCGCAGCATGTTTTTGTCTTCCACGCTCTTCTATCTGCCGTCATCTCACAAGTACTAGCATATACAACAAATATTCACCTCTTCTTATAATCTCTTTCATTTTAACACAAAGAGGTATCAAAGAGCATTTTTTTTTTAACTTCGTACTTTGTCTTAACTACAATGCCAATCGTGTTTATCAAATACAACAAAAAAAGACAAGTGGTGTGGGAATGAACACTAGTCTCAGCTCTGACGTCACAGACTAACAGTTTTGAACTCAAATACTCAGTAGGTATTATTAGATAAAATTTATCAAAACGGTACGATTTAACAAAATGGGTCTACGGATAATAATTTATCTGCTTGCAGAGGTCGGAAAGTCAACTTGGGGCAAGGTTAAAAACTTCGCTAAGTATTTGCAGTGTTTCATTACAATAAATTAAGTTTTAGATTGTTAACGTTGTGATTCTCATTTAAAATTAAATACGTTTACTTTTAAATGGTATAATCATAGTATTATTCATTTGAGAAATCTCCAAGTGTATTTTTTTGTGTAGTTGTCGTGATTAAAACTTCTTATCCATTTATTCTTTAATCTAAGTGATGTGAATCTACATCTTTGTTTAAGCTGTAAAATATTTACTATTAGCTATCTACTTTTTTTAAATTTATATAAAGTATTATATAGTTTTCTAACTTTATATATTACTAGCTTCCGTCAGCGGTTTCACCCGCGTCTCGTAAGAACAACTCCGGGCACCCGGATAAAAAGTAGCCTATAGCCTTCCTTGATAAATGGGCTATCTGACACAGTAAAAAAATCAAATAAAAGATCAGTACTTCCTGAGATAAGCGCGTTCAGACATACAAACCCTTCTTCTGCTTTATAATATTTATACAGATGATATATTTCCGTAAAACATCTCTTAAATTACTCGCTATAATTCTAAGACCATAAACTCGTCATTCCTTCATATAGAATTCTGTATGTATGTCTGTTTATATATGTCTGTCTCATCTTTGGGTCTTCAATTCAAACAATTAATCGTACTAACGAGCGTGTCCCGCGCAAATCGTGTTCTCTGTAACTTCTAAAGGAGTTTAAAATATTAATTTGCCTCAAAATACGTTTTTGATATAATAAATAAGTATATTGTGTAATATTTTGTGTGTATTTAGTACTAGAATTTGTGTAAAAATCTTGTGTTGTGTGATTCAGTGACTGACTAGCGTGTTCCATTGTAATTTATAGTGAGCAAATGATTTGCGATCTTACGCAATTGTGATTGGTGACAATTTGGCTTGTTGTGAAGTGCGTGAGTCAACATTGTTCTTAAATTACTGATGTTCAAAGGATATTCAGCGGTAACAGAACTGTAAGTCTTTTGCATTAATTTTATTTTAAGGATAAGGTTAGCAGATCTTGTTTACGTAAAAAAATAATAACGTACAGACGTCAGCACATCAAGCTACCCGTAACTGACAAATTTTCCCAAACAATTTTAAATCAAATGCTCCAGCGATGTAGTTGAAAATCTTTTAAGGAAATTTGACGGATTGTAGTAGCTTGATATGCTGGTATCTGTATAAAGAATGGTCATATAAAATGTACTGCTCTCTTTCTTAATCATATGTCAATCTACCCCCATAGCTTCATAAACTTTCACTTTGCTCAAATAATATTCGCTCCCAAATCTAGCAATATATCCTAGCTCTCCGAAACAGCGAACCTTTTAAATCTAAATAAAAAAAAGTGCTCTCATCCTTAATTTATTGTGATCTTAAAAGGACCTCGCTGATTCCCATTAGCAATACAGTACCTAATCGTGCGAAACTGTTAACTTCGAAGGGCCAGACAAAAGGGCTTGCTATATGCAACCCCTGAGGGCACTAAATACGAACCAATGACCTCATAGACCCTTCTATTAATCTTTTTAACAGCCTTTTAAGAGATTGCGTCGGAACGGAATGTGTGCTGCTTGTTGCTAATTAAAATCGTCCCATTTTTAGTGATAAAAGTGTTAGTTCTTGTCTTCGTACTGACTTGCTAGTGTACAATTTTATTGTTGTTAATAGTACTCGTGATAAATACACTTAAAATACCTTGTCTACTCATCACAGCCTTATTTATCGTCCCACTGCTGGGCGTTAATCACCACGCTTGGTCAATGCGGGTTGGTGATTTCAGACTTAATAGTCCAGGTTTCCTCGAGATGTTTTCCTTCACCTTTAATCAGTCAATGGTGTCCAAGCTAAACTTAGAAAGTACGTATAACTAAGAAAAGTTACATTGGTACTTTGGCTGGCCTGGAATCGAACCCGCACCCTCATACTCGAAAGGCTGGTGCTTTAACCACTAGGCCACCACGATTTCTTTTTAAGGAGTAATAATAATCAAGGGATGACTCCCGACCACCGTAGGCGCGGGCTTGTGGGCGGTGAGTGTGGGTAGCTCATCGTCCGTACGTCTTTAGGGACGACAGGCCCGTGTCGGCGGCGCGTTCTGTTCCACGCGCTCCTCGAAGAGATGTCAGCAACATGGGAGGGGCCCCTTTAGGGCCAGGGTCTGCTTGGGCTGCGGGTTGTTCGTGAGAGATACCGCGGCCCTGGCACACAGGGACCCCCAGAAGGAACATAGTGGGTTTTAGTCAGTAAAAGTCTGACACTCCCTCCAGCTGCACCCTCAGCCGGAGGGGTCATTTGATGATTTCCCAAGAAAAAAAAAAAAAAAAAAAAGGAGTAATAATAATAATGACCCAGCAACGGAGGTAAGCCTGTACAAACAGACAGATAGACATTGTTGTAATTGTAAAAAAAATATATAGGTGCCCTGTATAAATCCATAATTATGAACTTATTAAAAGTGATTATTTTAATATTACATACATCATCATCTCCCGAGCCTTTCCTCAACTATGTTGGGGTCGGCTTCCAGTCTAACCGGATTCAGCTGAGTACAAGGAGCAACTGCCTATCTGACCTCATCAACCCAGTGACCCGGGCAACCCAATAACCCTTGGTTAGACTGGCGTCAGACTAACTGGCTTCTGACTACCCGTAACGACAGCCAAGGATGTTCAATAATAGCCGGGACCTACAGTTTAACGTGCCATCCGAAACACAGTCATTGGTGTCCAAGATAAACTTAGAAAGTACATACAAACTTAGAAAAGTTGCATTGGTACTTGCCCGACCTGGAATCGAACCCACGCCCTCATACTTGAAAGGTTGGCTCTTTAACCGCTAGGCCACCACGACTTTTCTTTTTTAATATTACATACACACACTCCAATAACGTTGTCTGTACCTACATACATATATATTACTAGCTGCTACCCGCGACGTCGTCCGCGTGGGCATTAGAGTAGTAAAAATGATAAACTCGTTTACCTTGTATTCTTTAACATCACGGTATGATAACTAAGCTATAAAATCAAGCCCAAAATGTGTAGAAATACTATGGAAATATAACTGCCTCGCTGGTGACTTAGTCGCATAGCGCGACTGCTGTGCACAGGTTTCGGGTTCGAGTCAATCAGGAGCCCATAGTCTGGAAGTTGGTGATTGATAGATCCGTGCATCAGAGGGCACGTAAATGTCGGTCCTGCGCCTGATCTCTCTCCGATCATATCGATATGAGAGAGAGGGGATAGTGAATGCACTTTAATATGTCCTGGGTCCTTTAATAGCTGGCTTATCTTCTCAGAGAAAACGCAAAAACACTTAACTATACCGAGGATAAGCGACAGTTCTGGGGCTGATTTTACTTTGCAAAGTATTTGGCTACTATAACAATAAGCGCCGAACTTACATGGTGGACATTTGCGTGTCAATCATGGAAGACTTTAATGTTTTCATATCACAACAATACACACGCGTCGTTTACTAAGACTGGACATGCAGGTGTGGCCTCCCGCTGCTTCTCGCTCTGGTCTTTGTCTTAGATTGAATTAAACTTCGAAGGTACAAAATGTGTCTGTTGTTGCGGAATACATTCTGAACCTATGCTCGTATATAAGAATGTACATATTATATGTCGTCACTACTTCAAATAATATTGTAGTCACTTCGAACTTACATTACAGGTCGATCGCGTCGATGTCGATAAAGTTGGTTTAGGCACTGAAAATGCGCTCTTTATCGCTAGTCTAGTAGTTGCATAACGCAACTGCTGTACACGACGTGGTATCGGGTTCGATTCGGTCGAACCAGGTCGGACCAAAATCGCTTTGGAAACTGAAAAAGCAGCCCGGGGACTGGAAGTTGGTTAAGGATACGGTGGAGCTCCGCCCAAGCAGAGCGCATCCCCACCGTGTCCTCACAGCGGCGAGCTTTCGCATTCGGCCCTGGTCCAGGCCATGGTCCGGAGCATGAAAGAATGGGAGCGGCCGCTTCCTTCTGCGAAGCAATTATGCTAGCGAGGGAGGCGGCGGAGTGGTTTAGAAACAGCACCGCTCATTCCAGCCGAAGCAGAAAAATTGGTACTGGTCGACATCGCGGGCGCCGAGTGTCGAGGGACGACTTCCAGTATTAGTGTTTAATCTATGATTCCCGACCACCGTAGGTGTGGGTCTGTGTGTGGTGGGTTTTGGTTGGTTCACCGTCCGTACGTCTAAGGACGACAGCCCGTGTCGGCGGCGCGTTCTATCCCACGCGCTCCTCGAAGATAATGTCAGCAACATGGGCCTCTTAGTTACCGTGACCCTGGCATACAGGGATCTCCAGAAGGCACATAGTAGGTTTTAATCAGTAAGAGTGACACTTCCTTCAGCTGCATCCTTAGCTGAAGAGGTTATATTACGACATCCAACAAAAAAAAAATGGAAGTTGGTGATTGATATATCCGTGCATCGGAGAATACGTAAACATCGGTCGTGTGCCTAATCTCTCTCCGGTTGTGTCAGAATTGCCGTCCGTGTCGGGCTATGAGAGTAAGGAGGGAGTGCACCTGTGGCCACACAAATACTTACTACACAGCTAATTGATCTTAGACGCTGACCGTTTCCTAGGAGGCAGTTTATATCAATAAATGACTGCTGGACGTGGATGAAGAAAGAAGAGACTTTCTAATTTGAGATGTCTATCTAAGGGGCTACATTGTAATGAACATCGTAGTCAATCCTTAGATTATTACTTATTCCTTATCCTTTTACGACCACTTAGAGTCAAAACAGCAGCCAACCCTATTCGAAGAGATCTGTTCTTTTCTGAATCGTTTCCAAGAGATTGACATTTTCTCTAGAATTATTTAGTCATACATATGTATTTTTGATCAGAAATCGTTCGTAAAAATCAAATAAAAATATTTATAAGCCATGCTGCTTTGTTACGTGTGGTATACTGGAAGCTTAGCTAATATTACCCCAGACTGATATTGTATGAAGAAAGTACAGCACTCCTTCTTTGATCTTAAATGACTAACTTACCCAAAGACAATTTTTTTTCTCTCATCTTCTGTCCCCGATTTTGAATGTTATCTTGGAACTTGAATAATCAAAATTAATACTTGTGACTATGATTGTAGACTGGAAGACACCCCAATTTAATTTTATGAAAATAAAACTATGAACTCCATCTATGATCAGCTATAATTACTAACAATGTCAGATTGTCAAATTAGATTGTTTTGAAGAGCTAAAGATGGCGTCAGGTTGAAACTTGCCTTAATACTTTTGTCTTCAAATTATTTTTATCTGTCGAAATAACATATGTAGCATGTTTAGGTATATACATTGAACTGAAAAATAAATTTAAACATTTTTAACCCGGTTTAATTGTATGAAAAGCTTAACTCCATCTATGACATTAGGTAATAACTGTTTACCCAGCTGGTATAGTCAAATTGTCAAAAGTGTTGTAATTAAAAAGATATAGATGGCGTCTAGTTAAAACTGACCAAAAAATGCTTTATTGCTCATCCCCCTTAGTTAATAGCGTTATAATATATAGCCTATGTGTTATTCTGATGCATAAGCTATATGTTTGTCAAGTTTCATCTAAATCCTATCAGCCGTTTGGCCGTGAAGAGGTAACAAACATACACACTCACTCACAAACTTTCGCATTTATATATTAGTATAGATGTATAGATTATATTGATAGTGACCTATTAATACAAAATCAACAGATAACATATAAGTGGGTAACATGATCGTCTTGTGGGTTTGAACTGGAATTCAATCGGAGTGTTTATAGCTATAGTTACCTACATGATGCATGGGAGTTGTCCGATATTACATTGTTACAAGTACCTACAGACTCCAGTACATCAAGCTATTAGAATCTGTCAAATTTCGTTAATAGATTTTCAACTTTATGCTGAATTTTGCCCACTCGTGTTTGAGTAGAGCTCTTTTTATTATTAACCTGTACTGTCCCACTGCTGGGCAAAGGTTTCCCCCATATCTTTCCATCTCATTATGTCTATCGCAAGCTTAGTTCTTATATAAATATAATTGGGATGGGATTAGTGGGATGGGATGGAATTGGGATTGGAGATGGGAGATGTGGCAGGAAAGTGTCGGAGTGGAGACCACGAGCTGGAAAGAGAAATGTAGGGAGACAGCCGACTATGTGGACAGACGATCTTGTCAAAGTGGCAGGAAGACACTGGATAGCCATAACACAAAACCGCCAGAAGTGGAAAGATTTGGAAGAGACCTACACTCAGCATTGGGTGACTAAAGGTTGAAGAAGAAGAATTATAATTGAAATTTTTATTGCACTTTATGAACCAAGCGAAATTTTTGGAGCGTGCAAATTTGCGAAAAGAAAGGGAATTCATATTACAAAAGCCCTAAATTAATTTCGCCATACAGTTGACAATAACAAGGATGTAATAATTTTACTTTTTAAGGCATTTTGCGACATCCGTATTAAAATTAACATGTCCTATTATAGTATTGTCTTGACTTTATCAGCTAAAAATATAAACTTTTTTTATTTTTTGTTCATAGCACTGTCATATTCACCATAACATGTCAGTAAGCATGAGTAGGGAAGTCTATTTAAGAGGTTTTATATGGTGCTACAGGTTGTTTGCAAAAATTACCGCGATCATTGCACACATAGACCTCAAGGAGAAACATAGTGGGTTTTAGTCAATAAGAGTCTGACACTCACTCCAGCTGCACCCACAGCCTCAAGGGCATTTGATGATTTCCTACGAAAAAAAATAGGTTTTATATGCTAATGGAAAGTTTCATATCAACCGTGAAAAATAAATAAAGCCGTCACCTCTTCTTTATTGTTTTAGAAGCTTAGCAGTAACAACAAAACTGAGTTACATTTTTATACGAAAACTAGGAACAAAAATTTCGTATTCGCAAAACCTATTTGTAGACACATCCCATCCGCACGTGACACCTCCGCGTTTTCCTAGAAATGTTAATGCGCATTTTGTTCTAACATTATCTACGTATAATATTCCGTTAAAGGCGTTCTACATGATCCAAACCAACCACCGACTGAGGTCACTTTGGTCCAAACTCAAACTCAAAATCATTTATTCAAACTTGGCTGTAAAACAGCACTTTTTGACGTCAAATATTAAAAAAGACAGCCCCCAAAACGCCCATCCTTCACCACTTCCTATGTGTTTTTGCCGGGAAGAAGAAGTGGCGCAACAAACTCCCCAGCAAAGTGCAGTTGGTATGAAAATCTACCGTGTAGACATTGATCGGCCAACCAGATCTGGGCGAAGTCAAACGACTTTGGACTACCTTGGTCAAGAGCGCATCCATCGTGACACTGCTCATGGTCGGCCCCAACCGTGTGGGACGCTGTCGGACAACGGGAGACGCGACCAAGGTCACCTTTGTCAGCGGTCGGTTCGGATTGTGTAGAGCCCGTTTAATAGAAAGAAAAAATGTAGCCCTAAGAATTTCTTAGAAAGGGCTATACAGAAATTTTATTTATTTTGACCAACTACGTGTACCTAATCAGCCCTTATAAATTGGTCCCTTGTATTTCCTCTGATAATAACTTTGTCTCATTTTATTTTAAGTTCAAGGAAAAATCAGGTCATTGTAGTAGCTTGTTCTATTTCGTTTATGAGAAGGTTTCATAAGAAGACTGATAACTGTGATCTTTACTAATATTATAAAACTAGCTGTCCCCAGCGGTTTCACCCGCATCTTTGGTTACTGCTCCGCTCCCATGTGTCTTAGCGTGATGGTATATAGTCTATAGCCTTCTTCGATAAATGGGCTATCTAACACTGAAACAATTTTTGAAATCGAACCAGTAGTTCCTGAGATTAGCGCGTTCAAACAAACAAACAAATAAACAAACGAACTCTTCAGCTTTATAATATTAGTATAGATTGAAGAGTGATTGTTTGATCTGATAAACTTCTTCTATCTCAAAACAAATGCTCGATACCTCGAAGAAGTTTGAAGATTGACATGCTCATCGATGTTCGCACGTGTGTATCCACCTTTAGACAGCCCATTTATCGAATAGGTTCCCAAGGGACGCCGGTGAAACCGTTGGCAGAAATTAGTTGTTAATATGAGACAGTTGACTTATGGTTGTGTTTATTGTAGTGTCAATGTATCTTTGATTTATTATTGATCAGTGCTGTTTTTTAGTACTCTCTTTTAGACAATGCTTCTTCTTAAAAAAACGGCTTAAAGCAACCTCGCACTAAACTCGGTAATTTTTAAAACCACGTTGTATAATAGGGAAGGAGTTAAATGTTTTTGGGCTTTTGATTTTCCTTATGGCGTGGGTTCGATTCCAGGTCAGGCAAGTAGCAATAAAATCTTGGACACCAATGACTGTGTTTCGGAATGCACGTTGAACTGTAGGTCCTGGCTGTCATTGAACATCCTTGGCAGCCGTTACGGGGAGTCAGAAGCCAGTAAGTCTGATGAATCAAAGAGTATTGGGTTGCCCGGGTAACTGGGTTGAGGAGGTAGAACACTGGTACTCAGCTAAATCCGGTTACACTGGAAGCCGACCCCAACATTGTTGGGAAAAGGGTCGGGAGATGGTGATGAATTTCCTTATCGATTGTAATAGCATACAGGTATTCATATATAACAGGTAGACCACTTTCAGCTTTTAGATCGCCTTTATTGTATCCTAACAAAATTCAAGCACGAAGGAGTTCTTAGAAGTTCTATAAAAAAATACTCCTTAAGTATATTCCCGATCTTCGCATACACAATTTATACTAAAGTGTCAAATTTTAGGTGTAACCATCAAACTCTTACGCGCGAAGATTTCGCTAGAACTCGATCTAACGTTAAGTGACTTTTTATGTAAAAATGTTAAAATCGCTCTTAGATGCTTGCTGGGAACATTGTCTTGAGTACCTATCTACTAATAAAACGAGAACGAACCGAAGTCTGTTCATTCTACGTATTTTTTTTTTCTAATATTAAAGAATTATGCATTGTAAGTAGACGAAATTAACACGTCAAAATAGTTTTAGGAATGATTTGATAGGTGATAAATCTGTGAGTTTTGATTATGTATAACTACCTTTAAGAACTAATAGTACCTACGACTCCCTTGAAGTTTTAATTGAACCATGAACTTGAAATAAAATTACAAAGTAATCCGATACCAATCAGTCATTGATAACTCAATAAGGACTTATAAAAGAAACTTTCACGTAATAATATTTATAAAAAAGAAGCAACGAAATTGCGTATCTATTTCAACAATGTTTCCATATTTAATATTTGATAGGTCAATATGTAAATCGCATGTACAAATAAACTGATATTCTGTTAAAACGGCGCACGTGGGCGGAGCCGCGGGCGTTACATTGTATATAATAAATTTCTTTTTCGCAGATGTTCATGTGGCCCGTTATTGGATCCCTTACAATATAATATGCGGGATTTCATTCTCACATATTGTCTGACTAATGTTGGCATATGGCGATGCTTATGTAATGAGATCAGAATAATATGCCCATAATTTAACCTTTAACCAATAAAAGCCATATTTATTATTGCTTAAGCCAACGTTAACAGTTTTTGCGTCAAAATTTCCATCGTTTATTTTCCTTGTCATCGACTCGGCAAATATGATTATAATTAACTAAATAGCATCAGGATTAAGGAAGTTTTGTTTTCCATTAAATGATTTTGTAAACGAAGATTGTTTTTGTATCAACAATGAAAAAATCGATATCTGTAATAGAAGGTATAGAAGAAGCAGACGTGCTGTGCCGGCCCCAAATAATAATAGGGATAGGAGCTACTATATCAATTGAACCGTTTCACCTTAATTATAAAAAGGAGATATTTAGGTTCAAAACGCTAGAATTAACACAACATAGAACATTTTTGACGCTAATCTACAACAACAGCGCAAACATCAAGGGATTATAATATTGAAAATTTCTCGCCTCTTAATAGCGCTAAACGAAATCCGCTGCAAAAGTTTCCTGGATAAACACGAGTCTTCGTAGGGTTAAGAGTTGGTAATTTTAATTTAAATGGGTTACAGCCTACTTGTGCCTACCTTGAGTGTTTGAATCACGAATGTGGTGTAAACGAACGTTCCCCGCTCACAACTTGGGGGCTTGGAGTATGAAGGGTGTAGAGCGCAGTTCAGGCATTAGGTATATATTGGTGTCTCGATTCTAGGGGGCTGTTTTATAAGAAAGATATGCTTTGTAATGTAAGACGTATCATCCGCCATTTGTGTTATGTAAATGTAGTGTAGGATGTCTCGCTGCACGGTGGTCCGATGAGTTGAAGCAGGTGTCGGGCAGTGGATGATTAGAGTGGCCCAAGACTGGGATGTTTGGCGCTATTTAGGGGGGTATATGTCTTCAGCGGACGCTAAAAGGGTGATTATGATGATAATTAAAAATTGGCTTATGATGTCCATTTGCTGTTCAGTAAACTTTAATTTAAAATATACACTCTTTCCAATTTTAGTGAAACTACTAAAATTTTAGCGTATAAGTCCAATTTTGAGGACCCGAAAATCTTAAAGCAGCTAAAAAGTATCAATTTCGTATTCAGAGCTTGTTCGATAAGCGCTATATTTTCTTAATACTGTTAGAAAAAGCTTAACGATACTTTTGAGGTCGCGTGATGAAGGCAGAGCTACTTGCGATATCCATTTTCCATCCATTAAACACAAACTCGGTTGCGTACAACTATGTTATGTAACGTTGTAAGCTTAATCGGTGGCTTTAATCATTGTTCTTATGTGTTTGTATGTTGTTTTAATGTTATTTGGGTTTTAACTAAAAACAACAGTTTTTTACGGTGTTTGATTAAAATATATCGACGTAAGAAAGCAATCTTGTCGTATCTCGAAAAGTGGAACTTTACACCAGAGCCAAAAAACTATTCGAAAAAATTATAACTCGTAAACTAGCTGAATCCGAGAGGTCATTTTTGGAACACGTATTTCTTATAATTATATTTATCAGATGGCAATAAAGATAGTATTCTAAAGTTAGTATAACATGAGTTTTATATGAGTTACAGCAATTGATATTTCAATTTGAATCATCAATATTGCTGTATCTCGGTAGTTGTAACAAAGGCACAACGAAATAACTTTAAAGTTTTAGAAAACAATTATGATGTATGTAATATGAATTAAATTTGTAAGTCCTCGCATTACGTTGTACTTCACACTCTTTTTAGAAGGACATCTTGAATTTTGTATTAAATATAAATAAAACAAATTATTATGTTTAATTAAATGCTGTATGTTTATTTAAACAATTTTATTTAGAAAATAATGTTTACTATAGTAATAATTATTATGAATTAAAATAAAAAATAATCAATCGCAAAATTAGGAAGCAATGAAGTTTACTGACGGTGACATTCTCGACTGTAAAAAATATAATAAGCGATATTTTGGACAAAATATGTTGAAAAACAAAAACATAATTTTGATTGGACTGGTTTTCCGTATTTATAGGCAACATCACTTATGATTTCAAAAATAATTATATGTTTTGTCTCTTTGTTATTTAACACCGACTTCGATTCACCGATTTTGTGGTACCCCTCAGCGATTTTGTGGTAGTCCTCGAAAGCCGGTGGAATTTCGACGAGCACTTTCCGGCTTTTTTGAGCCGCTTGAGGGCCGCCCTGGCCTGCCCTCAATCTCGGAGCCGGAGTCTCTACGCGGGGATCCGCCCTTTACGGGGCACCAGAGTGGGCGCCGTTGCTGAAGAGGCGACTGGTGGCCAAGTTTAATGCGTCCTAGAGGGTGATGACTATCCGTATAATGCGGGGGTACCGGAAGATCTCCCGCGAAGCGGCTAGCCTTCTTGCTGGCCTGCCGCCATGGGATCTGGAGGCAATAGACAGTCCTTGCACACATGCACGACCAGCGCATAGAGGTGCAACGCCATGGCAAAAGTCCGCTGCCGCGACAAGTCACGGCGACATGGAAACAGCGACTGTCGCAGCCTAGCGCTGGGCACGCCGCATTTGCAGTGGTAAGTTCGTTGAGGAGTGGCTGAAGAGGCGCCGCGGCATCCTCACCTTCCGCATGAAACAGGTCCTCACCGGACAAGGTAAGTTCGGGAGGTTCCTGTGCCGGATAAAGGCGGAAGAATCACCCGGGTGACACCATTGCACGAACCGCCTGGAGGACACGGTAAAACACACGGTACAAGTGTGCCCCGCTTGGGCAGACCACCGCCATGTCTTTGTGCAGGCGAACGGTGGTAGTGACCTCTCGCGCCGGGACCTAGTTGAGGCCATGGTCTGGGGCGAGAAGGAATGGGATGCGGTTGCGTCCTTGTAATGTAATGCTAGCAATGGAGGAGGCCGCACGAGTGAGGGAACGTACCTACATACAACGCCACGCCCTAGCCACCTCGACATAAGACGCCATGGGCGTCGGGGATCGCCGAGCGATCTCCAGCCACCGTAGACAAGGGCTTGCGAACGATGAGCAATGAGTAGCTCGCGTTCGCCGAGTAGTAGACGGTGGCGCTGTGTACGCGCAGAGATATTGTAAACCGTAGGAGTTCAGTAATGGGCTGACGCGTGAGGTAGTTCAGAAACGATGTCCCAGGCCTTAGAACACAAAGGGCAAATGTTGGTCACATACGGTTATGTGATTTTAGTCAATAAAAGTGTGACACGCCCTCCCGCTACACAAGAGTGGGCGAAATCATTTGATGATTTCCCACCTCTAAAAAAACCCTACCCCCTCTTTTTTCAGTCAGTGATCGTCTACCCGTATATACAAACCAATTTGGCACAATTGTTACGACAGTTTTGATATATATGATGCTATGAGGAGTTTCGTTCCATATCATTGAAGTTCATCATCAGATCACGACCAAATTTCAATGGAACCTAGGAGTATAAAATAACAATCAAAAAAACATTTTTCGCAGTCGGTCCACAATTGACTGAGAAATCGGTGAACAATAATAATAGAAATAAGCCCGCAGGGCATCTGAGGCGGATGTCGGGGAGTAGCGACCCCGCGGGTACCGAGTGCTCCAGGGAGAGGATACTGTCCCTCATCTCCGGCTCGCCGGAGTGAACCCTGAGGGGGGACAGGTCTCCCGCCTCTGGCTTGCCTTCATTGGCCGTCCAGAGTGGAGTCGCTAGAGCAATGCTCGGAGGGTGAATGCCTCGGGTAAGTGGCGAGTGGGCACAGAGATGCTGGACCCTGGCTTGATGCCGGTTTTAAGGCGCGTGATCTGGGTAGAAAGCCGGCCGGGGCAACCTCACCCTTCAGCCGCTCACGTCCCCGTTGCCCCCTTGTTGCGACTTAGCGACTAGTTCCCGGGGGCCCGGTAAGTGAGCTGGCGAGTCTCCTCCTGCCATTTTTACATGTATTTATTACATTGTTATCGGCAGGGGTCATAGTCCCCATAGTTTTCCCTTCCCTAGTCCACTATCATCCCATCACAATAACCCAAGTAGATTTTCTTCCATACTTAGCAATAGTTTAGCACAAACCGGGGGTTGTCCTTGGGTACATTTCTATAGTGTATACAGGGATAATCGTCGGTTTTGTGTCACCATTACATATATTAAAGTTGTCTCAAAAGGGCTTCAGCGTGTTGGCTTCGGCCCCACGTTCGCCTTCTAAAAATCCGGGACTCTGTAGTCCCGTGGTCTAGTAGAGACATACAAAAATAAAAATAAAATACAGCCGAACATAATTATTATAAGTATTAGATAGATAAAGTAAGTAAAATGACTAAATAACATGACTTACCTAGCTTTCACTTTAATCGTGCACGTAAATACACCCGAATTTCGCAGACTACGTAATCGTGTTCTGGCTCATGCGCTCGCACATCGGCTGCTATACAATCGGTAAACGGCGTATCCAAGGGAAAACACACATTTCAACTCTATCATTAATGACTTATGGATTATATTTATTACAAAATGTGTAGAATGAAACGTAGTAAGTTTGATGCACATTCAAAACTCGAGGGATAGAATTGTATTATCTCTAGCGGGAATAAAATAATGAGGCGGCGAAATTGCTGTATCTCAATAAATTATTTTTTGTGACTTATACATAATGCTGTAAGTATTACGTAGTAAATAAATGACGACCGTGTATCTTCGACATCGGAAAAAAATACTTACAATATTTTTGTTGTATCTATTTGTCATTTAAAATAGTATATTTTATGGCACATACAGCATTTTGCAGTATGTTTTTTTACAGAAGTTAGGAAAAAGTCAACGTCGTATCATAAAAAAAAACCTCTTAGAAAAACATTGATTGGACCGCCCGACGCAGTATTTTTTTCTGAATTCAAAAATGCAATAAAAAAAAAATCCCATTTTTCGAGATACGACAAAATTGCTTTCCAGCGTCGATATGTTGACAACGTAGAAAGTCTATTGGCGCATTTCAGCTTTCCTCGCAACATGTCCAATGAATAAAACGAGGTTATGAAATTAAAAATGTAAAGGCTACACGCGAATACAAATAACGTGTTAAAAAAAAAACACCATAAATTTTAAACGGCAAGAACACCGCAAAACGAAAATAAACCAAACCAAATATTATATATCATTCACGATTTTTTTTTAAATCGTGGAAATTTTTCTCATCAAAATGCGTCGAAGCGCAAAGTTTTGATTTCCAATAAAAAGGGGTTCGCTATATATTATTAGGGTTCGCCTCAGCGTGTTAGATGACAAAATATCGGTCCAGTTCGTTTTCATAACTGCCGGATCCGTAATCAAAAGTTTTCGTATAAACATCCTCCGTTGTGATCTCGAACTTGGTATCTGAATTTTGGAATATTTCGTCAATACTATTGGGATCAAAGTTGAACTGTGTGTGTAAGGTTATTGAAAGGTAGTGTTTGAGGAGACAAAATTGGGATAGGCAGCATCCGCTGTCCCACGTTTTGTGGAACGTCTGTGAACGTAATTGCACAGGGCTTTCGGGACTTAAGCCAGCACACATTTTGACTTGCCTGGTTACAGTTCGCAAATGAAAAATCGAATAATGTCGTTTGTGTTCGGGGACATGGTTTAACTGCTGCATTGAAACCGGTATTGTAGTCACAATCTGACGTATAGTCGAGTTTATACGTTCTAATTGTCATCAATCACATGTTGCCTGACGTAATTATGATGCTAACATGTCTGGTATGTCGCGTCATTAATATACTCCACTTCTGTTGCGTAATCTAATTTCCTTTTGTTATTGTACACATTTATCTTTTGTATATTTACAAAATGACAATTAAGGTAGGTTTATACCCATTTTATTTATAAGTTTTATTATACCTATTTGTCCGTCTGGTTTTTTAATGTTAGGTCTTGTTAAACCAGCGCTCTTTTATAAGTACCCAGTAATTTAGCGTTTAGCCTAAAAACTTAGGTACATTTTGCTATACATATTTTTTGAATAGGCACATTATTCATTCGGTGATTTTGTTTTGTTTGTTGCTTTGAATTCGGATATTATAAATAACAAATGAAACATGATGTTATGTAAAAATATGGACTGTATTATATTAACAGAACAGTTGTTTTGCAAATTCATCAGTTTTTATATTTTTTGTTGCGTTGTTATACGTACCTACATATTCATGTATTTTTTTGTGCGAAAATCTCTTTATCCTTTTACAAATACACATTGTTTTGTTGTTAATCCAGATTAAAATCGTATTAATCGCAGCTGAATGAACCAAACATGGGGTCCAAAGTTAGGTTGGGTTACAAAAAATATATTTTAATAATAAAATGGATTTTAATACAGGTAATTTAATATTGTTTCTTATCACAATCATCATAACATTCACCTTCACTATATTAGATTGGCAACCACAAAAACCTGGTATCATACATTAACGTCCACATGGACAGTACTAGGCGTAACTTAATAAATATAATCCAACAAACTCAAAACGTGATACAGTGTTATGGAACACAGCAATAAAATGACCTCGGCGGGTTTGTAGGCTGTTATTCCGACAAAAAGCAATATAATCTCGTATTTCGCCAGATGTCCACCGAACAACTTATTTATTTCCCTTATTATGTTCAATTCGTACTATTGATTACACGTATTTTTGGGTCAGAGGGAATATAGTTGTGTGAGTTGAATATTTTGACGTGATTTTTGATTAAGTGCTTAGATAGTTAGTGTCTTATCGTTTTGATTTTATCATCTATCTGTCTAGCCTTTTCCCAGCTATGTTGGGGTCGGCTTCCAGTATGACTAAATGCAGCAACACGATACTGGCAAAACTATTTATCAGACTTTCTGGTTTCTGACTACCCGTAACGTCTGCGAAAGATGTGACAAAATAGTCGTGACCCAATATAACGTGCCTTCCGAAACAAGGAGGAACTCTTCATGACAATATTACCACCCATCCACTAACCGCCCGTGCCAAGCATTGCTTAAACTTATGATCGATCGACCCGTGTGGCTGTTACCTAGCCACGAGGTTCACTAGGTTTTACAGATTATTCGTATCGTAGAATTTAAGTAAAGTATATCTATTCATTCCGGGAACGTATTTTAAGTTCTATCAACAATCAAATAAAACATTACACATTCTTCTAATATTCCCCACGTATGTACATATGTGTAAGTAACGTACATAAATTCAATATATTCACGTTTTTAACATTAAAATATTTCACCCTTCTGGTATCTAATTTTATCCCGACCGCTTAAGCGCAAAAGGGCAATTTCATAAGTATTTTTGACGTATAACGTTCATACCGTTACTTTATTTTAATAGTCACTTGAGAAAATGGCTGCCTGTAATGTGAGAATATCCGTTTACAATTTTACTTAATAACTTATGCACGTATGGTGTAATAAATGGGGTGTGGGTCAATGACCTGAATATCGGCATAAGCGTAAAGAATATTTTCAGAAATAACTTTTCATTCATTCATTCATTTCAAAAAAAAAAAAAAAAAAAGTCGTGGTGGCCTAGTGGTTAAAGAGCCAACCTCTCAAGTGTGAGGGCGTGGGTTCGATTCCAGGTCGGGCAAGTACCAATGCAACTTTTCTAAGTTTGTATGTACTTTCTAAGTATATCTTAGACACCAATGACTGTGTTTCGGATGGCACGTTAAACTGTAGGTCCCGGCTGTCATTGAACATCCTTGGCAGTCGTTACGGGTAGTCAGAAGCCAGTAAGTCTGACGCCAGTCTAACCAAGGGGTATTGGGTTGCCCAGGTAACTGGGTTGAGGAGGTCAGATAGGCAGTCGCTCCTTGTAAAAACACTGGTACTCAGCCGAAACCGGTTAGACTGGAAGCCGACCCCAACATAGTTGGGAAAAGGCTCGGGAGATGATGAACTTTTCATAAAAAACAAAAGTTACAGTGAAATTATTCTTTAAGAAAGTACGAACAAAAGAGGCCGACTTCTTGAGAATTTCAGTGACAATCCTCAAAAGTTTAATTTTGCCATAGCATCTATTATTTGTGAAAAAAAGTATACGTAACCTAATATTGCAGTCTCAGGGCCAGTTTCACCGATTACAGATAAGTTCCAGATAGTTTACCTGGCAGATAATTTCATACAACTTCTGTTCCATTTTTCAATTTATCTTGTAGATAGTGGCTATCCGTAACTGGTGAAACTGGCCCGCAGACTTTTATACTATAAAAAAACAACATTCCAAAAATTATTGGAACCTAGTCCGTGATAAAGCCTTCTTTCATTATCATGAAAGCAACAAATTTTCAAACCATAAGAACAATTATTATGTTTCTAAATGATATAGCAGAAGGTACTCATAACGACACAGACATTTTCCACCCAATTTAAGGGGGAATTAAATTGGGAAACCACTCGAATACGGCATATCACATAATTATTATTAATTATGAATATGTTCACACACACAATATTACATTTCTAATAAAGTGAGATAGTAGGAGATTTTTATTCACTATGATAAACTTATCTACTATAACTTAACTACTCATCTTACGTCATCTCCCGAGCCTTTTTCCAACTATGTTGGGATCGGCTTCCAGTCTAACCGGATTCAGCTGAGTACCAGTGTTTTGCAAGGAGCGACTGCCTATCTGACCTCCTCAACCCAGTTATCCGGGCAACCCAATACTTCTTGGTTAGCCTGGCGTCAAACTTACTGGCTTCTGACTACCCGTAACGACTGCCAAGGATGTTCAATGACAGCCGGAACCTACAGTTTAATATGCCATCCGAAACACAGTCATTGGTGTCCAAGATATACTTAGAAAGCACATACAAACTTAGAAAAGTTGCATTGGTTACTAACCTGGAATCGATCCCACGCCCTCATACTTGAGAGCTTGGTTCTTTAACCACTAGGCCACCACGACATTTCATCTTCCAATAATATGTTTATCTCTCATATAGTCCTCTTAAAGTACGTGTAAAAGGACATAGTGTGTCCGTAACATGAACTGAAAATATTTTCCATTCCACTGATCCCTGCTTCGTTCTTCTAATATCCCCCAGTCAGATAAGTAGGACTCAAAGCAATATTAATCGCATTGTATTGCACACTATAGCGAAAGCGAAGCCGAGTGGATTTTCTTTTGTTTTTTATTCAGCGCAGACGTGCTATTCTGTATTGTGCATAATGCGTCCGATGCAACGGACCCGGCTTTGTACACTTGCTGTCGAAATGTTACACCAGTCAATATTTTCCTAGGAAAATTGTAAGAACGAGTGGCATACGTGTGTTGCATCACTTGATTGCTTATTAAAA
This sequence comes from Heliothis peltigera, assembly GCA_958496145.1. NCBI lineage: Eukaryota > Metazoa > Arthropoda > Insecta > Lepidoptera > Noctuidae > Heliothis > Heliothis peltigera. The sequence goes on from OY292327.1 coordinate 1,457,004, forward strand.
GCTTTTGTGAATGCGATATTTATGTGTCCATTTCTATAACTGTACGTGAATGTACTTCGGTTTTGTGAGAACACGTACGCACGCTCGAAACGGACAGTGTTTGTTCAGGGGTTTAACAATTGCTGAGGCGCGGCAGTTATTTTTGGCACCCTTTTATCACATACGCTTGGATATTACGTATGGTTGAAATATGTCTCGGTATAAAGGCTACAGCTATGGGCCATTTGCAAAAAAAAAGGTTTTATGCCTATACCTATAATTTCACTACCTACAGCTGAAACTTTTGTGTTTTCTAATTTTAACATATTTTTATGTGAAAATTAAAATACGAGGCGAATGGGATTCCGAGTGGGGTCAAACATACCCGATTCAGTTTCGATTATATTGCAAAAAGAGTGCAACATATAACTATGCCTTCTATCTTTAAAAAGGTTTTAAAATAAAACTAATTATTCCGCAATCTTGTCGAACTTAACCGCCATATAACTATCCAAAATTAATCTTAAACTAACAAGAAACGCTGTGCATATTAATTTGCCAGCATGTGCAATACACGACCTACTTACGAAAAGTGTCAGCTAGAACTGGACTGAGCACTTTTTGTATTGTTTAAGTTTTGATTAAAAACCACTGGGCTGTCCATTTTTGTTTGTTTTAGACGTCTCAGCTCGTCGAATATTGATTCTGAAGATTCCTTTATGTAGGTACTAGTTAATGATAATACCGCGTTTCTTTTGGGTTGGTATTTCTATGGCTACTGTTACTTTTATTGTAATGTTAGCATTACTGTTGAGTCCCGAAATTTTTGAAGGCGAACGTGGGCCCGGAGCCTACACGTGGAAGCCTTTTTGAGACAACTTTAATGAAAATGGTGACATCACTGACGATTAACCCTGTACACACTATACATAGATATTTATCATTATTAATAATATAAAAATTATACCAATTGTGTATTGCTAGGATGTGGAAAACTATAAGATACAGCAGTAATTACATACTATGTCATAAGTCGGCGTACAAATGGGAGACTCCATAGGCTCACTTAAAGGACACCCAAGAAGTAATTTTATGACTAAGAATTATTTCTGTATTATTAGTTCTTGTTGGTCTTGATCATGGCTTGTTTTTAGACATGTCTTAGTTTATCAATTGAAAGTATCTTAATAAGTAGACGAGTGCCTATCTATAATAAATAAAAAATAGAATAATTTTTGTATAGGACATTCGCTATAATATTTGTTATTTTATAAATACTATGTCACCATAGTCGATGTGGCCTAGTGATTAAAGCACCTCTCAATTAGGAGTATGCGGGTTCAATTCCAGGTCAAGCGAGTACCAGCGAGCAACTTATATTTTTACTTTCTAAGTATATCTCGGACAACAATGACTGATTAAAAAGGTGAAGTAAAAAATCTCGAGGAAATCTGGACTATAATTAAAGTCTGAAATCACCAACTCTCATTGAGCAAGCGTGGTGATTAACGCTCAATCCTTCTCTGTGTGAGAGGACGCCTGTGCCCAGCAGTGGGAGGATAAAAAAGGCTGACGATGTCACCAAAATATAATTGACCACATCACGCTTTAAAAATACTCAATGCCTACCCTGTCTGATAAGTGAAAATGACGTATTAAATTAAAACAATATTCGATAAATTTTTGGTATACCTGATTTCATGGTAGCAGCTTTAAGTAGTTCATGCTTTCGATATTGTTTCCTATAAATAATTAATTACGCTACATTGTAACGGTAATTAAATAACAAGGTCCATACTATGATGTACTCAATACCTTGACATGTTTTGGTTGAAGTCATTTTTTTAATTAATTAACGCTCAATCCCTCTCTGTGTGAGAGGAGGCCTATGTCCAGCAATAGGACGTTGAAAAGGCTGATGATGATCTATTTTATTCATAAATATTACTGGTTTCACCTTCGATTTCACTCGTGTTTTTGGAAACTGCACCCATTACCCGAAAAAAAGTAACGTATAACTGTTTTTGGGATAACAACTATCTCCAATTAAAATTTTATCAGAATCAGGTCTTTCACAAAGCGTTATTATAAACCCTCGCCTTTATAAATAAAAGTGAAGAATTTGGTATAAATAGAAGTAAGAATAATGTGAGGACCTGCCGAAACCCGGGATTGAACCGGGGACCTTTAGATCTTCAGTCTAACGCTCTCCCAACTGAGCTATTTCGACTGTGGTGTAAAACCGACGGTAAGCTATCTCTTCTCCCGTTTATTTATTTATCAAGCGACTTGCCAAGATTTTGTGCAGCTATAGGTAAGTTATATTATGACTAGCAGACTCGGTCACGTTGCTGAGGCTAAGATCTTTGTTATAATAATAGAAAAATAATAAATTGCAATAAAATTAAATTGGGACTATAAATTAAGATGTGAGCTATCCTATCTTTTAAGTTGGTGCACATAATTATAATGTGAAAATTTGATTAAAATCGTTTAAGTACTTAGTTTAGAAGTCCATCGCGCACAAACAACGTGACACGTAATTATTATAATACTAGCTTCTGCCCGATACTTTGTTCTTGGATCCTATTGTTTAAACTAGTTTAATAGTAGCTAGTGACAATATTATATATACAGAAATAGATATAGATTAAGATAACATAAGATGATATTATCATCATCATCTGTGTCCAGAAAATATATATACACTCAAACCTTCCAACTTAATCACTTCATAATTATTGAGGCCCGCTTAAAAATCTGTTCAGTTTGAGTAGATAGGTAGTAACGGTTGTGTAGTGATTCTATTGATTAATTATTGGGGTAGAATAAAAACAAAAAACAGAAAATAATTATGTTCCTTTGTTCAGGTTTTTGAGGGATACAGCTAATTAACATCTAATTGTAGGAATAATCAATATTTTTAACGTAGTACATACATATAATGGTAAGTAGCTGTCGTTTTTTTGAATAGCTCTTATCAGAACTGATTTTAACCCTATGGAGGTAACAATAACATAAAAAGTACAAAAGAGGAACCCAAAAAATGATATCAAAATATTCTTTGTCCATTGAATATTATTCTATTATTAATATGAATATTGAACGTGTGTTTGATTAAAAATTCATAATAAAATAATATTTTTATACTAAGCTGAAACGGTCCGGTTGATCAGGTTATTGTTCGTATAAAATAAAGTTGTATCATTATTCTGTTGGCGTACATTTTATTCTGACTGAAAGCATTTTATAAATATCATTTTTTTCCGTGTCAAAAGGAATCGTAGGTCAACATGTCGGGAATATGTCATTATGCCCATTCTCTGGTAGACAAAACTTAATTCTACGGTCGTCATGCTGAGCCTGCAAGAACTGATTCAGCATCCTTGTACTTAAGACACGGGTGCCTTGACCACTAGACCATATGCTTGTGGCCATTACATAACTGAAGTATGTATATAACACTATTATCTTGAATGATTTTAAATGCGTGTATCGTACATGCCGTACCCTCTTATCAAGTCTTAACCAAACTTCCATCCGACTTCATAAACAAATACCTACCTATGTTCGTAGGTAGATATAATTCTCGCCTACGCAGCGAGTACAACAGTGTGATATGAATAATATGAATATTCAAGAGTATATACTGTGACATGGCATAAATTTAGCTGAGTATAAAATCCGCGAGCTAAGCGGGATATTGTACAGACGTGTCACACGTTTGAAATTATAAAAATTATGCACCAAAATTTGTTTGGGGTTGGAGAAATATGTTGTAGTGTGGCCGGTTAATGCTGGTGTTCTTCATGATTTGCATATTTTGCTGTTGGTACAGCTAGCACAACAAGCTACTACAACCTATCATTTTTTTTGTAATAGATTTTCAACTTTATCGCTGAAGCATAATATGGTTCAAAGTTGATTGGGAAATTTTGACAGTGATGGGTAGCTTTATATATTTTCACATAGTTTTCAATGTACATACTTTCTTGAATTGAATCAGCGACACGTGCAAGGACTAGTCAGTTTTAGCGACAATTTTAGTTACCTACTACATCCGTATAATCTGTGAAACTAGTAACTTGAAGAATTGATTGAAATACATTCATTATTAGCCGACTTAAAAAAAACGAGTTTTTGTTGAATTCAGATTATGTCAATTTGTACGATTAGAAAATGTTGTGTGTGTGGACCTTTACATCATTTTAACACATTATTATGGCGGCCAGTATGTTTTTCCATGTATGTGTAGGGTACAGCATATGAATAGCAGTCTCGTCACTGAGAAATGTTTGTTGCACAGCGTCACTCAATTTCCGAACGCCATTCTTGCTAGTATGTGGTGCATCCTGGGAAATATGGCTCCGAGAAGTGTATGTAGAGATAGTAGTACTTCAATTCCTTAAATGTTATAGGTAGGTGGGTAATAAGCACGATCAAATAATTGTGTTATGGTGCAAGTAACCGCTAACTTCATATCCTTAGGCCTCATTTACGGAGACGCGGGGCGTCGCGCGTTGCGTTGAGCGGCGCGGCCCGCACTGAATTCAAACATATGGCGTTGTATGAGTGCGTTTACGGAGAAGCGATTTTAGACGCGTTTGTTTGAATTAGTGCGTTTTTTGCGGCCGAGCCCGCGGATGGCACCGACGCGTCCCACGCGGCGTTTATCGCGGCGGCGCACGCAGCGGTAATTCTCGGTGAAGCTCGGCTCCGAGGCTATGTCGCTACACGCTAGAGGACTCGCCGCGGGCGCCGCGGCGGGCACCGCCACGCTCCCCGCCTCGCTTCTCTATAAACATGGTCGTATATTCCTATAGATTTGTGTTTACGCGTGCGATGATGCGTGCCGCTTCACGCGCCGCCCCACCGTAAACAGAAGAAACGTCCGACGCGCCGCGAGACGCCACGCCACACGCGACGCGGGACGCCCCGCGTCTCCGTAAACGAGGCCTTACGAATCATGAATAGATTCAAAAGACCATAAATCCTAAGTAAAGTAAAGACGCCAGCACATCAAGCTACCCCGGATCTATCAAATTTTCCCAATCGACTTTAAACTATATGCTTCAGCGATAAAGTTGGAAATCTATGAGTGTTAAGAAAATTTGATAGATTGTAGTAAGTAGCTTGATATGCTGGCGTCTGTAGCTACGATGAGCCAAAATCAGGCATATTGTTAAAGAAGCTATTAAATAAATTTATGCTAAATTATTTTGTTAATGTTTGCTTGTTTTATGGATATTCTGGTATTCCCATCTACCTACCCTTTTCCCATCTATATCATCGGCTTTCAGATTAACGGAGGCAGCTGAATACTACTGTTTTACATGGGGTGAATTTTCCAATTGCCTGAAGCCATTTGGTGTGACTGGTTCTCAGACTTTCTAGCTTCTGATTACCGGTAACGACTGGTAAAAATGTTCAAATGACAGCCGGGAACCAATTTTATATGTCTTTTGAAATACGGAGGAATTCATCATGACAAGATGGTCACTCACCCACGGAATGACCGCGCTAAGCATTGCTTAACTTTATGATAGATCGACCCGTGTGGCTATTACTAAGCCACGAGCTCCTTTCATTCTGGCTTTCTATGCTAAAAAATAAAAATTACCTATAGAACGTGGTTTTTAATTGGAAAAATTATACCAATATTGAAAAATATTATCGGATACAGCTAGCCGCCTCCGCCATATTGATTGCAGAAAAAACGGATACCTACACTTTTATACTACAGACAGAATGAAACTTAACCCCGACATGAAATGGAAGTTTAATGAAGTTGATTAATTACTTGACGTTATCGGTCTAGCTGGGTGGGGGAGTCTCTTGGGGTCTAATTCATCATAATTACGAGATGCGATCGTGTTTCGTTGTTATTTTATGGCGAACTATTAAACAAATTATGAATATTCTTCTTAGAAATGAAATGGCAATTGCTGTCTACTTTAATTTACGTTGTTAGTGGTATAATATTATGATGATAGAAAATTTTACAAGCATGATTTTAATTCTATATAAAAATGAATCCCTATATTCAGGCGTGAACAGCTGGACCGATTTAACTTTTTTTGTTGTTTTTTAATTTTTAGTATTAAGAAGTTCTTGTGAAACAAAAAAAGGACATTGTCTGTCGGGTCAGTTAGTATTATATAAAAATATGTATGAAGCTTTCTTATTATTTTAAGATGTAAGGAGCGTGACTTATTATTTTAAGATGAAGGACCTTTAGTGTCATGATTATCTGTTGATTGATCTCACGGGTTCAATGGCTGCTCTAGATGAACATATACTGCAATATTTCCACTTATAAGAGTTTTAAAAAAGTGATGGCACTATTTAGCTTTATTCTATAGAGCTCTGTTAACAGTTTCTTTAAAAAATACCACAGCGCAAATTAAAATAAAGTATTTCTCGAATTGATCAAAACATTCTACAGTACAATAAAATAAAAAGCACCCCTATTCCAAAATCTAAGTTAGTACCCACTGAATTTTAAGGTTGCATGAAGCAGTTTATTTACTCCCCGTACATAAGGCTCGGGTTTTATGTATTCATCATAGTGCTTGCACGCGCTTGTGAACATAGGTTTCCTTTTGCAAGTCGTATCTGTGAAGTTTGCGGGAAAGAAACGGACATTTTTGAATATCGAATGATATTTTGTACGAATGTATGGGGGGTTCATAGATTTTTCATTTATAAACTAGTTGATTTGACAGTTGTTTCTTTTTTTAAATAAAAAGTCTACTACAATATTCTTTCAAGTTTTCAACTTTATCGCTGAAGCATAATATGGTTCAAAGTTGATTGGGAAAATTTAACAGTTACTGGTACATTATTTGAAATTTTGAGTTGAAAAAAAGTTGGTTAGTTTTTATTTTTGACCAATTTATTTTAAGCTAGCTTTTTATGTTGACTAAAGACAAACAAAAAATCTATTTTTTCAAAATACTAAATTCAAAAAGATTTTATTCCAGTTACAAAACAAAATTATACCTACCTGTGCTCCTCTTAAGAATAGCTCAGAGTGATCTACCAAACTAATTGTGCAATCCAGTTGAATAGGATACGCCATATATAAACCCACCACATGCTTTATTTAACTTGAAGCGCAAACTTATGCCTCCAGAGGTCGTTTCGTAAACAACACACATACACAGTGGCCCACTATCAGCCACTGTCTCCCATTCAGGGTGAAATTGTCGCTCTGCACATGTCTCTAACACACATAAATCATGTGAGGACATCCGTTTCATATCAATCATCCAACTGCCTTTACACTTAATACCATTGAAACGAAAAAATCTCAACATTTACATAGAAGAAAGCCGGCTGGTCCCCTATTATGGAAATCGGATCACGTCGAGACCTTTAAGATATGGTATCCCGGCAGAGATTTCAACTCCTTGATCCTAAGTTACGTTGTTGTAAACACCGCTTATGGAAATCAACCGATACGGAACCCTTGCTATTTCTTACGTATCATTTTATGCCATCTTTTCAGGCAAAATATGTCGAGGGCATGTAAATGTTTGTATTTAAATTCTGTTGTTGCTTTATTCGTATTTCCCTCAGGCACAATATTTGGACGTCAGATCTAAGATTGCTCGGAGTGGATTTTCGTGGTGCTATTTCGTCTACTGTGTGTGGGTTTTACAGATTTTTCACGAGGTTTTATTTGTTTTGTTGTTCATAACTTACTTATTTCTTTCATAATCTTCAGTGTCAGATTTTATTAAGTCTGAGAGCCAGTTTCACAGGTCTACATCTACCATATAAATTTAAAATGGAACAGAATTTGTATGAAATCATCTGCTAGACAAACTATCTGGAAGTTATCAGCAAGCGGTAAAACTAGCGCTTTTTTCGTGAGACATCATCAAATGAGGAGTCATTTGCCCGCTGAGGGTGTGGAGGGAGTGTCAGATTCTTACTGACTAAAACCCATTATGTTCCTCCGGGAGGTCTCTGTATGCCAGGGCCACGATAACTATTGCGAACAACCTGAAGCCCAGGCAGACCCTGGCCCTAATGGGCCCCTCCTATGTGGTCGATATCTGTGAAACTGGCCTAACACATCTATAATTGCAATGATTCTTTAAGTCTTTTATAAATAAGTCCATTCTCTGAATATAAAAAAAGATGTGAAACTTGTACAATAGGTATTTATTTTTAACAAATCTTGCACAGTTCAATATTGTTTGTTAAAAAATAAAATAGCAAAACACTAGTGTTAGCGAGAATTTGTGATGGTAGAACTATCGCGAGTGGCGATTCTCGTAGCGAAAGAATAAAAGAAAAATAAATAACAACGTCAAGTATTACGGGTTCCGTATTACATAATACTTGTTATATTATGTATGTTTTGATTTTGACTGCCTCGTTGGTCTAGTAGTCGCAAGCCGAGACTGCTGTGCATGGGGTCTCGGGTTCGATTCCCGAGTCGGGCCGAAATCACTTTGTATGTTTTGAGAAACTTTCATAAAGCAGCCTGGAGTCTGGAAGTTGGTGATTGATTCACCCGTGCATCGGAGAGCACATAAATGTCGGTCCTGTGCCTGATCTCATTTGATAGTTTCGGATAGCTTGATGTGCTGGTGTCTGTACCTACTTATGTAATGCAATGATTCAGTCAAAGCTTTCAAGGATCACTAGAGGCGACCAGTCACTGAACTTAACAAACTATTTACGCTGAATAATTAGTACTTCTCATTAATTTTGTACAACAATAAGCTACCTTAATAGATTCACTGACTCCAAATAAAACTTAAAAGTAATTACAGGAAAAAGCATTATTTTAAGACATTATTTTATTATACGCGGAGCATTTTATGAGATTCAACTTTCGTTAGTTAAGAAGTAAATTCAACTAATTTGTTGAAGAGACGAGATTTTGCCGGCGTTAAACACGGCTTTTAGATTAAACTCTGTCTGTTTTAATTTCACGTCAGTTAACTTGTTCCCATTTTATTTTCCATTAACAAACGGACGGTGCTTACCTTTACGAATTGGAATTTAGTCTAGGTATATAATAATATAATTTTCATTATTATTCTTTATAATTTATGCATCATATCAAAATCTCATTGAATTGAAGAAACATCAACATTATCTGTAACCACTAAATTCACAAACCACAAAAGACATAACAAACTAAATTTCATTAGTAAACAAAAATCAAGTTAAAGACACAAGATAAAGCGAAATCTCAAAGCTAAAACGCTATACAGATCAAAAGACTTGCAAAAAATAAACGAAACGTCATGTCGCACGGCAATTAACGGGTCCCTGTGTGTTTTACAAACCGATTCAATTTCCGTCGACATAAAGTCCGTCTGAAAGCGTCGTATAGCTAAGCGCGCTTTTAATCGTCGTTCGAGCGTAGCGCTCAAACGTCACATTCAGTTTGCTGTAGTGTGTTGCATTCGAAAAGAGTTAGAAACGGGATGTGCTTACATCCGTGTTACCTAGATGTGGTATTAATAGATGAGCTATGCGGACTTCAGTGTGAGTTGTGACGTGGAAAATGTTATAAGTTTGCTGTTGAATGGTTTTATAGGTATCAATTACTGCTCCAAGGCACGAAAGATTCGTGTATTGGGACTAATTTTCTTGACAATCTATAAGTCAACATCTAGTGTGTCTTATATACACATAGTGTATTTCGATGTTTCTTACATTAGGTCATCATGCGACGTATTTAGAACTTTTGATTTTACTTTATATGACTATGTTATAAATATTCCCAGAAATATTGAACGGCTATAGTGTAAGTTTCAAATTAATTAACTCCATTATTCCGGTCAAGAAAAATCCATTTGAAACAAAATTCGACCTTCCCAGCAACGAAGTTCGCTTAGCCTTTTCCTTTCAATTTTACCTCATAATATATCTTGCAGCTTTCACTTCCGTCTTTGTTTTGACAAATCGCACCAGCATAGGGTACGTACGGAGAAAATTCGAGAATTCCGTTTTCTTTCAATAAACCGTATTTCGAATACAGGAAGTTTTTTTTTTCTTTATAGATATATTTGACGGTGATAGATTGTGTCTACAGTTTGGTGTCAATACAATCGATCATGGTGCGAAATAGTGGATCCGATATTAGAAGGATTAATACTGTCATGTAAGATAGATTCGAGGTATGTACTGGTGAAGAGGCTTAGGGTATCGTGGTGACCCACTTCTGTTTTGGGTTTTACACGTACTTAGCTATGCTGGATCGGTTCTCGCCGCTTAAGTGTACCTTGAAGTAACATTTCTTTAGATAAAGCTCAATGTACTTGTAATCAGTATGTTTAACTTCAGTAGTTTTAGTAGGCACGTTTGCATAATATACTTACAGAGAGACATAATCTTTCTTTTCAGCATATTTTGAGGCCACGCAGGAAGAATTCATAGCTAATTAACATCCACACGGGTCGATCGGCGTAAAGGCAATAAGCAACGCTTGGCGCGGTCCATTCTGGGATGGTTGACCATCTTATTATGACACCAATTCATCTCGGGGCTCGTTATATGTATGTATATTGGTGGGTCTCAGCTGTCATTTGAATATCCTTGGCATTCGTTACGCGTAGCCAGATGCCAGATTCTGAAAACTAGCCTCACCATTGTTTATCGACTTATAACTGGAAGCCAACCCTAATGAAGTTGGGAAAAGGCTAGGCAGATGATGACTTTGAGGCCCAAACACTTTTTTTTTGGAAATTTGTATCTATTTTACTCATTTATTGTAATTAACATAGACTAAAAATGTAAAATTTCAGTTCAAGGTCATCATATCTTGATGCAGTCTCATCTAGTAACAATTTATACCACTGTCAGTACACATCGCGACTGTGGTAGAGCAATGCAAAATGAGTTGCAAGTGACATGCCCGTTAGTTACGCTCCATGACTGATTCTGAAGAGAAGTTCAGATTGTAAAACTTAGGTATGTAAGATTATGTAATATGTAAATATTGATAGGTTATAACTTAAAGAAATGTACGAAGATGCTTCCTGGGGGTAGGATTTACTCATTTGCTTTCAATAAGAAATTATAACACAGAAATAGTTTAACTAGCTAAATTTGTAAAATTGTACATGATAAAAATATACAACATAATTAAAAAAAAAAACTAGCTAAACCTGATGGTTAACTGCCTCGTTGATTAACACTCAATCCATCTCCGTGGGAGAGGAGGCCTGTGCCCAGCAGTGGGACGATAAAAAGGGTGTGATGTGTTGATATTCGTCAACACAAAACTAACCTCTACACTAAAATATCTTAAGCAATAATCCCTCGCGTATCCTTATACTACATCTTTATATTAAGCTTATATTTTACGCAATAAGTAGGTGCCCTAAAGTTGAACACATCACACCACCGCCTTTAACTTGTTTAGAAATAAGTTATCCTTAACTTTAAAGAAAATGCCTACCTCTTTTCCCTTCATTATTGTTTTTTTTTTAAAGCTCATAATAGGAACAACGTTTGGTGCGATCGGTCCGACCATCTTATCATGATGAGTACCTCCGTGTTTCGGAAGGCATGTAAAACTAGTGGGTCTCGGTTGTCAGTACATTTTTGTCAGTCGTTCAGAGTGGTTGAACCCGTCTTACAAAAGGTTGCCCAAGTAACTGGGTTGAGGAGGTTAGACAGGCAGTTACTTCACGTAAAACACTGGTACTCAATTGAACCAGTTAAGACTGAAAGCCGACCCCAACAGAGCTTGGGAAAAGGCTAAGCAGATGATGATATTTTATTTTATATCCCCTTAACGCAAGTGTCATACAAATTAACGTCAGTTCCCACATTAAAAGATGTGAAACATATATCGTGTACCAGTGTAATCACATTTCTCACCTCCGTTGCGAACACTGTTTTCTTTTACATAACAAAGAAAGATACCTCTATTTCTGTAACAGGCTACAACAGAAATCCCCTTTGTTTCGTTCCAACGCGCGGATGTGGACGGAAAACAATTTTAAATTGTCTTATTTTAAAACTTTACAAATGTTATCTATGGTTAGGCGTGAATTTATAGCGGGGCTTTTATGAAGATTCAAGGAGGCTTTAATGGAAAATTAAAATGTTGTTCACGTTATATTTTGATCATACGGTTTTGGGGAACAGAATTTAAAGCAGGGTATAACCGGGAGGGATTAGTAGTGGATCTAAACACAAACATACGTCCATACAAAAGCTGCTAAAATCATAAACCTTCTCAAGTTTGATCTATGTCGGGTAGGACCTATGTAAAGGTATGATTCAAGTGAATATTTGTACAACGACTAAATAATTAGCACAATTCAAAATTGCTCACGATCTTGTTAAAGTGGCTGGAAGACGCTGGATAGCCGTAACACAAAACCGCCAGAAGTGGAAAGATTTGGAAGAGACCTACACTCAGCATTGGGTGACTAAAGGTTGTTAAAGAAGAAGAAGAAGAAAATTGCTTTCGAACCAAGATCGCATTGGTTGTAGAATTCACATTTCAAACAATTACTCAGTTATGTAACCAGTAAAACAGATATACATATACGTTTCTTCTCAAATACCACATTATGAACCTCAAAAACACACACACACACAAAAAAAAACACCACGTTACAACAACCCTTTTCAAACAATATTAGTAATGTCTTCGTATATGCAATGCGAGATTTCCGTCGCAAAAAGGGGTTTTATTTCAGACAGCTATCCGCTAGGGGGCTCTTTGTCACGTGAGGGTGTCGTGCAAGTACGTGCTAAGGGTGCTACTTCTTAATGCCTTTACTCGGAACATCCTAGTTAGGAAATTTGACTGATAACGTATAACGTGGGGGAAGAATTATTTGCTATATACCTACTGCCTTTGTCTCGAGTTGGATAGGTACTTGAAGTTCTGAAGAGCCTATGCAGGGTTAGGTAGACTAAATTTTCTTTGTTTCATTTTCGACGAACGCGTTAACTATCTTACAAATTAAGAAATTTTAAGAAATCTTAAGAAATTGAAGACAGCACTGATAGGAGTTGATTTGTGTCTAAGATTAAGTAAATGCTATGAAACCATGATAGTAGTCACTTTGGTGGCCATTATCGCAGTGGTCACTAGCGCGACTATTGTTTACGGGGTCCCAGGTACAATTCCTCAGTGGGGCTGAAGTAGCTTTGTTGGCATAAGGAACTATGGCAAAGCAGCCCGGAATCTAGAAGTTGGCGATGTAACCTGCATGCCTGGGAAGGCACGCAAAGCGGGCGTCCCTAAATGCTATCAGTTGTCGTTATAATTCCACATCAGACACCGTCAGGCCGATTTGATAAAACTTTGACACTAGGGTTTGTTAGGTCATTAAACATGCAGGTTGAAGAAGACACTTAAATTGTCACAAGTACTAGTAGTTTACCAGAGCATATTCTTGGTTTTCAATGACTATTTTCTCATATTTCGATTTTAGGTTTTAGCCTACAAGTTTGGGTTCCAGACATCATTTTGCCCCGTAACTTTGCATAAACCGACAGATTATGCAAACTCAAATAAACATTTACAGTATCGTGCACGTAAAAGTACCAACATAAACTGAGAAACGTATGTGTTATTCGTTGGCAATGGCTCGCAATAACTCACTGGGTGCCATTAAATGGTATCTTATTGCAAGAGGTGGATTCGGCTGATACCGAAACTGGCCGCATTCGTAGTGTTTTAAATTCCGTTTATCGGAATATATTGGAAATGCGAGATATCAATTACGCGTTGCTGCATTTATTTTTGATGTTCTGAATGGGTTGTTTTGACAGCCATTAGGAAATTATTGGTCTGTAAATGTTTAGTTCATCTTTTCTTAATGACTAAGTTTAATAAATTTCCATATTCTACAGTCATAAGATAAGCATGAAGTTGGTGATGTTATAAGTTATGTAATAGATTTTAGTACAGATTTTAGCAAATGCTTACGTCATCATGGCTCAGTATATCAAGACCCTCCTCCACCACTGAATGAAATATAGAACACATCGCCGAGGTCCACCGCGACGTCCTGGTACCTACCGACCTGTAATGATACTGTGTCTAGCGGGAGGCTTTGAATTCTAGGAATCCACGGGGATTGATGGGTAAACAGCCTCTTAGGCTGAACTATAAGATGGCATTATCAAGAGAAAAAGAAGTTTTTCAATTTTTTTCAAGTTTTTTATCACAAAGACTTGCAAAATTTATAATAGCATTTCAGTCCTAAAACATCTCAAGGAGACTGTGTGTCTCTTAAATAGTTTAATATCAAATAAATTGTAGTCCCTAACTTGTTCTAGCACTTTCATTTAAAAAGTTGTCAAGAACTGCAGTTCCAATTGACACAAATGGACTTTTATTGCAAAAGTTCCAGCGAAATGTTTTGTCAATATTTGCTATTAATTTAATTTATTTCGCGTTCGTAGTGTTGCGAGTGGCGGACTCAAATCTATGAAAGCTTTTAATTTAATTATATTATTTTTTTTTCTTTTAGAAACTTTAAGTTTCCTTTAGTTACTTGTAAAATATAAGTATAGTGGGTTTTTATGACTTCTATCAAAAATTAAATCGATATTATTTTTGATTTGTCAAATACAGCATTTGAATTCCTAGCCCATAATATAAACGCAATTCTATGAATAGTTCGTTACCACAAAATGAAGAGCAACTCCTTATAGGTAGGTTTATTTCATCACCATCGGCCATCTATTGATCAGCATAGACGTATTAATAGCCACCAGCCAATATGTTCATAACATGCATATTAAACCATTGCAAAAAATAAACCCTACAATAGCGTACAAGAATTGCACAAAAATTTCCATCTCAAAATCTCCCCATAAAAATATCACCTCAGCTTTCCACAAGTTGTTCGAAGCAACTAAAGTAAATGGGTTACTATTGTAAATTTCCATAAAGGTCCATTTCCTCCGTGCCTGCAGTGTTGCAATCTTTAAGCTCGGAATTTATGTTTTCTTTATGTCGTTCCGCCTTAAGCTGCACTCGTGTGCATATTTGGCGAAGAGGCCACGACGGGAATGTACTCTCACGGAATTATTTAACGGAAAAGTTATTTATTAGTGTAGTGTAATATTGTGCTTACACGTTTTAAAAGTTAAATAATGGTTTGGTTTTTAATACTTTTCAAAAATAGATTTCTCATACATATATACATATTATGCCTAGCCTTTTCCCAAACTGTGTTAGGGTCTATTTCTAGTTTTAACTGGATGCCAGTGTTTTACATGGAGCGACTGCCTACCTGACCTCCTCAATCAGTTACCTGAGCAACCCGATAGCCCATGGTAAGACTGGTTGCCAGATTATTAAGCTACTGACTACCCGAAACGACTACCAAAGTTGAAGATGTTCAAAAGACAACCGGGATCCACCAATTTAACGTGCCTTCCAAAACACGGAGGACTATGAACTCGTCATAACAAGCACCCATCCATGGAACGACAGTATTCAGCGTTGCTTAAACTTATGACTGAACGACCCGTGTGGGTACTTAGCCACGAGATCTTTATAGATTCCTCATACATACAGATAAATAATGTCATAGCACCAATTTCAAAACATTTGACGACTTAATAACTTCTACACCTACCCAAGTAAAAACTAAGCTAATAAAATCCAACATTAAAATACTTCCCCAAAAATTAATTATAAACCTAGCCACTCATAACAATTATCTACAAATAAATTGGACGGGCAATGTAACACGTATTTTTTAACGCCAATACACACAGGACACGGGGCGCGTGTCGCCAAAGTATCTGTCCAGTTACGTCACGTAATTGTTTTTGGGTCATGGCATAAGTCTACCTGCGTTACACACGAATATATGCAGAAGGTTAATGCTATCTTAAATTATTATCGTAACATATAACAACTTTATGTATAAAATTGCTGTCGCCTGGGAGAAGTAAAAAAAACAATGTTTTTATTTTTAATTTCAGTGTTTAAAAATCACTGAAATTAAATTTTGGAACATAAATTCATAACGAGCCTTACGATACAGCCTTGCAATTAAACATCTTTTTTCCTATAACCTATGTATAATTTCTTCCATAGGCAATCATCAATCACTCTCTCAATCCCATTGTGGGTGCATCTGAAGGGAATGTCAGATTCTAACTGACTAAAACCCACTATGTTCCTTCTGAAGGTCTTTGTGTGCCAGGGCCACGGTAATTCTTGCTAGCAACCCGAAGCACTGGGAGTGCTACTAGGCACTTCAGTGAAGGGTGGGCATTTAGGGGGCTGCCCTTTTTTTGACGTTCTAAAAG
This sequence comes from Heliothis peltigera, assembly GCA_958496145.1. Taxonomy (NCBI): domain Eukaryota; kingdom Metazoa; phylum Arthropoda; class Insecta; order Lepidoptera; family Noctuidae; genus Heliothis; species Heliothis peltigera. The sequence continues at coordinate 1,473,255 of OY292327.1, forward strand.
TGCTAATTTATCGGCCTAATTTGAATAAATATTTTTTTATTTTGATTTTCAGTGGTGTTGTATTAACTTATAACGAGTGGACCTTCTATTGTTTTTCCTGTATTGTATAAGTGACAAACTGGCAGTTCCAGTTACCTCCCTCAGGGGACTAGAGTGTTCACGTGACGATCATATACGTCTGTTTACGAACAACCAATTTGGCTTTCGCTATCTTTATTATTAATTTTTCGTTTACTTGTGTGAGTGAGTGCGTGTGTATACAGATGGATGAGACTGTGTTTATTTATTATTTTTATTTAAAATTCGTATTTCGAAAAAGGTTTTTTTTTATAGTGCCAGTGACCAATTAAATAACTCTTTTTATGTTGATAGACATTTTAGAAATCTTCAAGGCCACTTTTGATTGAGTTTTGAGTAACATTATTACAGGTATATCTATTACTTTTCCTTTAAAAGAGCCACCGATAAGAGTGCTTAGAAAGCTGCCATTAGTTGTTTAGGTATTCGAGTTTGATAACAGTAATCCATGATTTTATTATCATTAGATAGACATTTTCCTTTAGCTACAAAGCCTGTTTTGCCTTTTAAAGATTGTGAGTTTGTGAAATGTAAGAACTATTATACTCCTACTCCCTCCTCGAAGTTCCTTCGGGCAGTGCGTGGAACCGTGTGGAACAGCTAGCCTATTATAAAAATAAATATTTATGTGAATAGATTTTACTTATTGGAAAAGAAAATCTCACTCAATTTTATTGTTATACATATGTATATAATAAGTCGTGGTGGCCTAGTGGTTAAAGAGCCAACCTCTCATGTATGAGGGCGTGGGTTCGATTCCAGGTCGGGCAAGTACCAATGCAACTTTTCTTAGTTTCTATGTACTTTCTAAGCATATCTTCGACACCAATAACTGTGTTTCGGATGGCACGTTAAACTGTAGGTCCCGGCCGTCATTGAACATCCTTGGCAGTCGTTACGGGTAGTAAGAAGCTAGTAAGTCTGACGCCAGTCTAACCAAGGGTCAAATAGGCAGTCGCTCCTTGTAAAACACTGGTACCTACTCGGCTGAATCCAGTTAGACTGGAAGCCGACCCCAACATAGTTGGGAAAAGGCTCGGGAGATGATGATGACTACGTAGGTACACTCATCTTCAAAATAACTTCAAAAACATACTCATAATTATCACGTTACATTTCTGCAACTGTTTCTAAGCTACATTATAGCAGCTTGTTACACCAAGGTTGAAACATTCGGGAACATTCTACGTCTGTATTACATAACATCGCTGCATCTGTTGCTGAGTCCTAATTAAATTCTTATTCTATCTTTATTGTCGTTTTATAGTGCGAAGTACTTTAGACTTTGCCAGGGTTAAATGTGAATGAAAGTAAGCTCCTTTTTTAAATGACTTCAAAAATAAGAGGAGCGGTGGATATTTTCTATCTAGAATAAAATATCTATAACACAACCTATCATAGCAATGAAACCAATCAGTCGCATTGTATGTAAGTTATCATAAAGATCGTAAAATTGATAACAAAAATAATGTAGTATGTGTATTGTTTAGGTGATTAACGGCCGAAATTAATACCAATCTATCCATTGTTTTCTTTACTAGAGATAGGAATTTGACAAAAAATATACATATGGGGCTAACGTCAAAGTTCAATCTCTAGTAAGAAAAACAGCGGATAGATAGATTTTTAATTTCGGCCGTAAATGAACATCTAGAATGTATAATAGAAAATACTTACTTAAATTCAAAGTGAAAGAAAAAAAAACAAGAAAAAAAAGAAAAACGTCAAAGCCTTCAGTGTCAAAACATAATATATCTGGGCGCTTTCATGTACGATTTGTACAAAGTTAAACAGTAATAATTGTAAAAGACTGTCATTTTGATGTTGCCATTAAAATTGTTGAAACAAAAATAAACCAACAACAAAACAGGACACACCACAAACACCACGCGTGTCCATAAAAAGAAACTAACAAGAATTCACATAAAATAAAACGCAATAAATGCCATATCGATACAAAACGAACAGTCGCGACCTTACGAGCGGTAACAGTTGCATTTTACAAGGAAAGTATTCCTTTGACCCCTCGGAGCAATTAACCGACTGGACACGATATTGTCGTATATTCTGGCAAAAATATGGGACTGAGTCATAGTTGTATGGGTCAAGATTAAGCCTGTGTATATATTTTTAGTCGTGTGTACTATTTGTCGTATTGCCTCACTCGTCGTATAAATTATCAGACTTTGCAACCAAATTTCAAAAAAAGAAGGAGGTTCTCAATTCGACTGTGTGTTTTTTTTGTCTCGACTCGATTCCTCGATAACGCCTGGACTGATTTGAAAAATTTTGTGGTACCTAGTCAGTGACATGACAATAGTAAATATTTTTTTTCCTTTGAAGTGTTTTGTGAAGTCGATTTTTTGTGATTGTGATTTGTAATCGTGTCGAGTCCAGTTGGATCAATGCTCTAAGTTTGAACCCTTGGTGTAGGAAACTCGATCCAAACTTCACCTCTAGGTATCTGATGAAGCAAAGCGCTGGATTTTCTTTCGTATCTATTCCAATATTGTGGGAGAGTTTTGCTGTTTATATTTTGTGAAGGTCATTTGAAAGTTCAAGAAATCCAAATGTCTTTCAGAATTATTTGGCTTTGTACTTTTGGTAAGCCTTTATTTCTTAGCTATCTTGGTGTCAATTTCTACTGGAGCTGACTGCAAATAAGTACTAACTTTAACATGCGGTTTCTTTTCATGATTTCAAACAAATGACTGCGCTATACAATAAGTTACGTAAATAGTAATATAAGTTTACATTCTCTCTATGGATATCAGCCAGTTGCTTAGAACATTATTATTGACTAGCTGTTGCCCACGATGTCGTCCGCGCGATTAGGATTAAACATTCACCCCCTCCTCGCCGTAGTGATAGCGTGATAATATGTAGCCTATATGTTGACTCGACCTCTTACTTATATTCATGCCAAATTTGAAGCAAATCCATATAATAGTAATCCATGTACTATTTGAGATTAGCCCGGACATACATACCGACAAACAGACAAAAATTCTGAAAACTATATTTTTGACTTCGATATCAATTGTAGATCACGCCCCACTTGTTCTTTAAAAAAAATATTCAATGTACAGTTTTGACTTTAAAGCGATTTTATTATATGTATGTATGTATAGATAATTCCTTTCAAGTCACTTATAAGTAGTTTATCATGTACTATGAATTCCAACTTAGAAATACGAGGGAACAATAAAACTACTTACGCCTTAAACTTTAATAAGTCTAAGACAACATAATTTTCTAGAAACAAATATTTACTTTTACACAAGAACTAATAGCTTGATGTTCTAGCCGTCATGAGGGACTCAATAAATTAGAATTTACGGTAATGGACGGCAGGGGCCGTAAACTCTTCAGAATATAAACCGAGGTGAGTGCAGTGAGATTAGACATTTTTGTACCAAGTTTAGAGTAGTAACTTATGTTCTACGCAGCTTTTTGGGTCGTACGAGATAAATCATCAACTAACTTTAGAAGGGACTGAGTAATTCTACTTATTTTATTAATGTTAAAGTTTGTTTGTTAAAATGTACAGACAGCACATCAAGCTACCCGAAACTGTAAATTTCTCCCAATCAACTTTGATCCATATGTTTCAATGATAAAGTTGAAAATCTTTTAAGGAAATTTGACAGTTTGTAGTAGCTTGATGTGCTGGCGTCTGTACTTATTACTTGAGCCTAGCTAAAATTTTCGTTATTAAAATCTAAATCACAGAATTTTAATTTGCATTGATGGTTTCAAAAAATAAAATACAGAATCAAACCCAAATTAATCCATCAATGATTAAACAGTTTTATAACTTTATTTATTAGTTACAAGTACATAAAAACTAATCTAGCATTCTGACAACACATAAAAACACTTTAGTTTATTAAACCATTAAAAGCTAATATGGAGTAGACTCCATATTTCAACACATTTGAAGCAAGGTCAAACTTACATACAGGTCAACTTGGTACACTTAACACTGAAACTTAATGTGTTGACCATAAGTTGGAACTATTTAAACATTTACCTTTATTGCATAAAATATGAAAGGCTCATCAAATTTTACACACCACAATTTCACGAACGAGCCTTTATTAAATGAAATAAACTTACGAGAACAATATGCCAACTACATATATTGAGCTCATATAAAATTAATTATTATACTTTCAGAGTAATGAACTGAGTGACCTATCAACCACGATTATATGAGATACCGACTGCGGGCGAACTTATGTAGCGTCAAAGAGGGATTACGCGTTATTTGCGCGGCTCAAAATGAGTTGCTAAAAGTTAGCTGATATTTTTTTTTTGATGCTGGCAACTCGTCGTTCAGCCTAGGAGGCTGTTTACTAATTAACCGGACAGGGTAAGGCCTCCAGCCAGGGCAAAAAGCTTATAAACTAAGTGACTACGCTAAGGGCACCCCCTGTGGGGTACAGACCTCGGCTTAGGGCGTCGCTGGGAAAAACAGCAAGAGACAGGCTGGATCTGAAGTTAGGTGATAGCAGATTCATATTAAGGTCATTGATACCTAGAAAAGCTCATATATCATTCTTTTAGTCTCATTTTATTACTAGTTACTAGTTGTGGTTATCAGGAGAGCGTATGTACAAACCAGCTGACATTTTTATTTCACTTTGAAGCATTAGGATCCATTTTCGTTTTGAATAAATAAACAGTCCGTTACCTACACTAGTCAGTGGAATTTTTAATAAAATCGCGCTGCAAAACCGCCTTTGTAACTCTGGCTAACTTTGAGAATGTATGTGACCGGAGCTTAGCATTAATACGCATGAAAGTTATAGCTTCAAAAATATGTTTAATTATAGTCTAGGTGCTATCAAGTTGAGTGGTTTTATTCGTCTGTAACATTAAAATTGATGTTCATTAGTGGGAATAGTAATATTATTTTTAACGGAGTGTTATTTAACTGTGGTAAAGTTTCAGTAAAAATAAGTGAATTTTATTGACTCTTGAGTTAGGTCTTGTTAGTAAAATCATTGCACAAAGTATTGAACTCCTGTGTTATCTGTCTAAAAAAGTTTTACAAAAATCGATAGACATCACCACACCATAAAAAATGATGCCGCCATTTTTTCCAACATGACAGCTGACCCTTGTTCTAAATTCAAATACCAGACAATAATGGCTCCACTCGAAAGTCAACGTTGGCTAAAACATATTGTTATGAAATACGGCTTAAAATTAATATGGCAGAACGCACCTTTGTTCCTTGATCATATATCTTTGTGAACAAATGTATGGCGTTTAGTACAACGGAATTAATAACGGCTCGTGTGTTCACGTATTTTTATTGCGCTTTACACTGATGATTGCTTTGTTTATATGACAGGGTGGAATTGATGGATTGTCGAGTTCAAATGGGTTCTTGATTTCGTGTTTTGTAAGCAATTATGTACGAGCATTTTTTGGATGAATATCGCTTAATTTTTGTTGGAAAATTCTTGGTAAAGAATTGACTGTCCAAATTATAATATCACTAGCGACCTTAATGACTTGCTTAGCCAACTTAGAAAAATGGTTGTCTTTCAATGCAAGCAGAATGGAGACCTACCAAGTTTGCTCTCCAATTAATGACGAATATTTTCTAGCGGAATTCGCTTTGCTTCTCGGACAAGGGCTAGCTTCAGTGACTCGATATTTGGGTGGGACTTTTGGCAGACTCTTAGCCCTAATTCAGTCCATATGGAATAACCAGCTTGTGATGTCGAGGTGAGATGTTTGGCATACACTGCATAGTTTTGTGGAGAAGAGTATTTTCTTCCCATCGTTTCTCCTAAGGCGATTGTTTTAAATTGAAATTTCAAAATTGGACCTGGAACTGAACTCGTACTTGAGAGGCAAGTGTTTTAACCACTAGGCCAACACAACTTTAGTTAATTATGTGTTACTAGTATAATAAATATTAACCAGTAGTTAACTAGGTTATAAACCTATAGACTAATATTGAAATTGCATTTCATATAGTAAATAGAGTTTGCGGGAACGTTAATTATAGATGATTAATTCGAAGTTTTCACGCAAAATGGAGCGTATTTTTAAACATTATTTGTTCATACAATGCGGGGGAATATTTTGGCAATCAATAGTTTTATAGAAAAAAGTTTTTTTTTTTTTTTTTATTGTATTCTTAGTTTAAATATTGTATTTATATACGGTCAAGACTAAAAATTATTAAGAACATTAATATGAAGTAAATTAGATGCACAGTTACTTTGTTGATATCAATGAATTTTCAATACGAAGATACTTTGAACCGGCTTAATTAATTACCTATATCAGATAGAGTAAGAAAAATATGGGGTTTTAAAATATAATTCGTAGCGTTAACTATACTAATATTATACAGATAAAGAGTATGTTATTTCTTTCGTATGCGCTAATCTCAGGAATGACAAGGAAAACTATAGGTTACATATAGTTTTTATCCAGGTACACGAAGTTTTTCCGATGGGTCGCGGCTAAAACTGCAGGTAAAATTCTGTATTTTTCTTCCTTTGACAATTTCACCCGTAACACTTTACGTTTACAAAGATATTTCTATATTAAAACACGAAGAGAAATGTTTCGTTTTCATTCTCGAATATTCCAGAATTCCAGTCCTGTGAACGGCTAACGCTATCTCAACTAGATTGATTTCATAGGCCACGGGGCAGTCGTTTCCAGTAAAATATAATCGGTTTTTTAGACCTAGCCTTGTATTTGTCTAAATCTGGTTAAACTGAAATAATATTATTTCAACCTTAAATTAAGGCTTGTATACAAAATTTACGAAATAAATTACTCTTGAAAATTATATTAATTTCAGTTAGAATGTTTTGTGAAATTATTTTGGTACTGGGAGATAAAATATGAACTGTCATAATATGAAAAAGTAATTTTGACGTCTCCAGGAGAAGACCACGGCGCTTACCTTACCTTATTTGTATCTTAAAACGCTGTTTACCCAGTACTAGCATTTGACAATTCCTCACACTTCTAGGTACAGACGCACGTGAAGCTACCCGAAACTGTCGAATTGTCCCAATCAACTTCGGACCATATGCCTCAGTGATAAAGTTGAAAATCTATTAAGGAAATTTGACAGCTTGATGTGCTGACGTCTGTTATGTAGAGGCGATGGATTTGAGCAAGCTCGGACACTAGGGTTCGTTAAATAGACACGTCTGCTGGCAATACGGTAAGTAAAGAGAGAAATATCATAAACAAAATTGTCTTTTTCAAAGGTGTGGTTTCTAAATTCAGCAGTACTTTGTAGGACAGATCATAATACTCGTACTTATCGCGGTACAAATGAAAGTCCATCAAGCGAATATTATGATTTGGTACCACATTTTTATACTGACAACAGGAGTAATGTGTGCAATCCATTATACACCTTATGGCTTTCGCAATAAACGCTGAATTGGCATGGTTAATGTTGGAGCTAATTGTTATTACGTACGTGTTGTTGGGTAGAATGTATTCATAGGTTTCAATGATTGATAATGGCTACTTACGATAATAATTACCTGTCATGTTTTATATAATCAGCCAAAATTTTTACTTTCATAGAAAACTACGCCATTAAGTATTCAATACAAAAAATATTCAATAGGCTATGATTGTTCTCTTTGTTAGTGTCGAAAACATAAATAAAGCAATTATGTAGATATTTCTTTGCTAGTGTCAATGATTTGTTAGGAGATGTCAAAGCTATTGAAAACTCTGCTTTTGAGATTTTTTACTTTTGTAAAACGGATTAACGAACTGTTTATGACACAACAATCTTCATCTTCATACTTTGATACAGTCCATCAATTATCGAACACTTACAAATATGAACTGCCTTGTTGGTCCAGTAGTCGCATGGCGTGACTGCTACATGGGGTCTCAGGTTTGATTCCCGGTTCGAGCCGAAATCGTTTTGTGAGTTTTGAGAAACTTTCATAAAGCAGCCTGGAGCCTGGAAGTTGGTGATTGATTTACCCGTACATCGGAGAGCATGAAAATGTCGGTGCTGCGCCTGATCTCTCTCCGGTCGTGTCGGATGGCCGTCCCATCAGACTATGAGAGTGAGGGGATAGACAGTGCACCTGGGTCTGCGCGAATGCTTTTACACTATAATATGTTCTGCGCAGCTGGCTGATCTTCATATAAAAAAGAGAACGGCGTAGCTGACAATTAGCCTGGATGCCATCATCATAACAGCCTGGATGCCTGGATGCCATTTCATGCGCTAAGTAAGCCTTGAAAAATTATTTTCACAGGCGTCACCAGATGGCAAGCTAGTATAGTAATGTTGCTACATTGCAATTTGTAAGCCCCTTTGAATCATTACATTTTCGACGTGGTTTCGCTGTATAGATACAGGTAATAAATAAGAACGTATTAGGTGAACTTTGACTTTACCTGGCTATGGTCGGCACTTGAATGTAAATTATATTCGTATTAGTCATTTTATATAAAAAAAAAAATAGTATTTTATGTCTTTGGATTTGGATTTGGATTTTACCATAGTGGGAAGATTATTACTTATTTATGAAATACTTTTGTACAATCTACCATGGCGCATTTAACACCTTAACCATTTTCTACCAATCTACCTTTGAGTTGTAGAAAAATAGCAGATCAATTGACTAGGTACCTAATATAAAAAAAATGCAAGAAAACAAATCGGGACGCTAAAAGATTCAATTAGACATACTACTAATTAGTAGAATACTTATTATACAACTTTCAAACTACTAAAAAACAATTTGCAAGGAGACAGTGGCAACCCTACACATAAATATATTTTCACGTTAGCAGGTAAAACGGATTGGGTAGCAAAATGAAGTGAGGTTTTGTGTTCCTAACATTTTATTACTCGAGTTTAGAGATGGGAACGAATCGCCTCGGTACTTCATTTTAATTTCGCTTTTTTAGTAGAAAAGTGGAGGAACTATTTTTGTTTTTAGATAAGATAAGCCAAAATTACTGTCTTATTATTTTGTTTTTTATGAAGAAAAGTATTTTGGGCTAATAATTCTATAATATCACACAACTCGACAACACGACTTATGTATGGTTTTTGCAAAATATATTATTATAGTCGTGTATGTATATAAAATATAAAATAAAATATATTATATCTATAAAAAATAGAGACACGGCATTGCCGTAGGGTTGTAGAAATTAGTGTTTTTAGTAAATAAGATTACAAAAGACGTATTGTTCTGTATTCTAATTTATTTTATGTAAACTATTCTCCAACATAATTCGTAGAAATTTACGGTATATTTTAATTCCAAAGAATTACTGAACAATTTGCCTTTAATACCAGCAGCTGTAAACACATTTAATTTAAGAAGTTTATTAAATTTATGTTCTTGGAAAATTTTGGAGCGTTTCTTTTTCTTTAATTTTATCTTTTGTGTGGGTGTAGTAAACTAAGTAGTTTTAATATATTATAAATATCTCAATTACTTTACCATGTCTGCACAAAGTTTTGTCTTTAAAAATTGTAATAGTGTATTACAATTTGAATGTTAAAATACACCATTACAATTTTCAAAGACTAAACTTCAGACACACCAACTTCAACACATTTTAGGGACTGATTCATGAAAATTGCATATTGTTTCTGGTTATGATATTTTATAACAAATAGACAATGTAAATAAAATAAGTTCTTCATCGAATTAAACAAAAAGTATTTTAACTATCTCAAAAATATAATCTGACAAAATTAAGATAAAGGACGCAATTAAAATAATAGCTTCAGAAACATAGTTAAGAACCTTACGACTCATAAAAATGGTTCCGTACCAATACAAAGTTTTCAGCGCATTTACTTATTACATCACGGCCGTACTTAAACGGGCCATTTCTCCAAGTGAGAAGTCTTTAAAATTTAATTTTCAAAATGTTTACTGTGAAATAATTTTATTACCACAGACGGGAGCTTTTGGTGATTATAATGACAAATGTTTTACAAAGGCCCGCCTGCTTTCTCCAAGTAACAATTTTTGAATGAATAACTCCTGAAACGCTTCGTTGGCACGACAATATTATTTATGTACGTTTCACAATAGACGGACACTTTCTTAGCGCTGCTTTTAATTTTGTACCAATTTGTGTTAATATTGTAATGAAACGCCTTGTCGATTAGACTCGTATTAATATGTCGATCGTACGCGGTGAGCCGTTACATTTCTTTTTCTTCATCTAGCTTCAGTCTTGTATGTTCTTCATATTTTTATATAATATAGCTGCTTCTCGCCCCCTACTTCGGCCGCGTCGGAGAGCACTTAATTGTCCTATGTCTGATCCCTCTCCGGTCATGTCAGATTGCCATCCAATCGGACTATGAGAGTGAGGCAATAGAGATTGTCAATCATCAAATGACTCCTACCGTTGAAGGTGCAGCTGGAGGGAGTGTCAAGCTCTACTGCTGTGATCTCTCAAATAATTGTTCTCTATAATGTTCTGCACTGCTGGCTGATCTCCTTAGAGAGAACAGCCGCCGTGGCCGACAAACAGTCTGGACGCTATTAATATTTGCACAGTACCCTGCAATAGTTTACCTAAAGCAGAAATACCATGCAAGTAGGTATTTATTATACTGGTTATGATTTACCTGTATACTAAACTGTGTAAGTCTGAATATTTTCAATAGCAATTGTTTTGGAATGCAATACAGAAAATTATTAGATAATATTGTACAGACGCCAGCACGTCAACCTAACCGAATCCGTCAAATTTCGCCAGTCGAATATAATTAACCTAAGTCTAAGTAAGAAATTTGTCAGATTGAGGTAGATTGATGTGCTGATGTATGTACATAAATAGGTACGTGCAATTCCAAAAAAATATCATAAACCCCGATATAATAGGATCAGATATAAATCCCAAAACTAAAGCTTCAATAATATGGTTCAATAGCTGGATATCTATTCGATCAAAAGCTGTTATTTTGATTGCTAACCACAATTTTTTGAAATGCATATCATCCGTTTATTTTATGTTTTAAAATAAAAATTGACAGCCGTAATATTTTTAAAGTTAGAATGTGTGTTAAAATTTTACTGATGCCCAATACAAATATTGTCTCCAACATTGGTCCAATATTGTTTGCCAAATGTGTGGATATGTACATAACATTAGTATTGGCTCTCTTTTGGGCTAACATTGGCTGGTTTTGGTGCATCGCCAGTTGTTTTTTCCAATAGTTTATAGGTATTAACGAGGTTTGTGATGCATAGATTTATTTACACCTTACCAAGTCATAGCATTTATTAATATTATCGTTTAGAGTGGCATACAAATGTTTGAGGAAGTATTCAGATTAATATAGTTACTGCAATATTAGTTGGTAAGTACCTGTACTCATTGAAAATATTGACTAATTATTAGTCAATACTCTCCTTAATCTTGCGCTCATTACGTAGTAGAACAAAATGATTCTTTGAAAAATATTTAGTTCAAGTAATTAGTTTTAAGTTACCTAATAAAATTGAAACTAGGCTTGATATCTATACTAATATTGTGAACCTGAAGAGTTTGTTTTCTTAGAACCACTGGTCCGATTTGGAAAGTTATTTAATTTTTTTATATTTAGCTCATTATTCGAGGCAAGTTAGAGGGTACATATTATCCGGGTACTAAGCACTTACTGAATACTTATTATTTAACATGAAAACAGTATTTAGACCATGGGTCATTTAGACTATGTAATTTTTCGAAACATTAAGATAAATTATTTCTAATCTGTACGCTAAAAAAATTACAGAGGTTATCACTTTTTTGCGTTATTTTAGTTGTCTTATCATTTGATTTGACATACTCTAAGAAATAAGATCATTTTGGTATGGTCTCATTACACAGTGCTAGTCTGTTATCAACTTCATAGTGTTTATTATAAGTTGCTCAATTAATTCTTATAAATGCTAAGAAAATATGTTAAATTAATGTATGTGAACACCATATTTTTTGCATAAGGTAAGTTTTTTTTTTACTTTTTTTTTATTTATTTTATTGGCTTGCTTCTGAACTTGAAAAAGTCCTATATAATATCCTATAATAATATTTAAAAGAATAAGAATGAGTTTTGAAAAGCACTCAAATAGTTCTCTTTTCAAATCAGCAAATGAGTGCTAGTAAAACCAGGGATTTTCAACATTCGGATTACGTCATCTGCACGACCATAACACAGATCTTTTTAATAATAATATGCCTTTAAAAGGCTGGCAACATTTTCCCTTCTGCATTTGAAAACGCATTTCTTCTTTTTTGTTTGTTCAGGTTTCTTCTCCAGTAGTTCTTTTCGTTCGCCGCTTTGCCATAGAGTAAACTAAAAACTTTTTCTTGCTTTATCTTTTTCTTTCGAGTCGGCTGTTTGTCGTGAGTCACCGGATAATCTGGCTTTAAAAATACACAGTCAAACTGCGATTTTATTTAAATGGTTGAGTAGAGGTTAAGCTTGAGCAATTGCTTACTAAATACGATAACGGATTAGTAATGATAAAAATGGTGGCGTGTCATGTCAAATTGAAGACTGGAATATAATTATTTGTAACTTCTTATACCTAATGCGTGTTGAAGTATGATATATTTAAAAACCGGCTTGTAAGAGGTCATTTAGAGCTACTGAGGCTTGATTTTACTTGGAAAAATACTGAATATGAGTATTATTATAAGACCACAGCCCACACACATAGGCGAGAATTGAACCTGGAACCCTCAGTTCAGCAGTCCGGTCATATGCGGCAAAGTGAGAATTAATCCGACGAGTCTTCAAAGTATCTTACTGTAACTAAATTATTGTTTAAATTCATTTGAAGTTAATTACAATGCCATATAAATTTGATTTAAAACGAATAAATTATTTTCATTCACAAAATTGATAATAATTGTGTTTTGCAGTAAAATTAACATCTATTTCAGGTTAATCTACTTAACTTTTGCACTGTTCGGTCTCGTAAGCCCAGCTGCAAATTAACTGTTAATTGTTTTTAGTTTAAATTAACTTTAAATTAATAGTTCTAGTTTACTAACAATAATTTTAATGTAGTAGGTATCTAGCCTCCGAAATGAGGCATAAAAATTAATTTTGTGTTAAAAATTTGATTTCAAATAACAGATTGCAATTAGATTTTTATTTTTTATATAAGAAAACTAAAACTTTATTCATATTGAATTTTACAACTCCATATATTTTTTTCGTCTTAATTGATATTATAAAGAGAAATTTGTTTGTTTGTTCCTTAAAGACTTCTAAATTACTGAACGCATTTGAAAACTCTGTCACTACTGTAAAGCTACATTATCCCCGGGTGTAAATACGCTATATTTTATCCGGGGTGGAAATAAGTTCCATTGGAACTCGGGTGAAACGTAGTATTTTACATAAACAAGTAGTTATTTAATGTTTATTGTTTTTTGTCTATTTGTAGTTGAAAAACTGAAACAAAATTTTCAGGCTAATGTTATCAAAAGTACAATATAAAGTATTAAAACAAAAATAACATAGAGCGATACATTTACGAATACCGAGAAAAAAATTGTAACCACCAGCCGTGAGGTTTTATTTGTGTTTAGTTTATATGAATATTTTATGTATGTAGATATAAAATAAATGTTTTTAATGGGCATTAAAAACAAATCCTTTTATAAATGATCCACTTTCAAAGAGTTGTTAACAAAAGGGGTTTATTTGTTTTTTATTTTGTTATGTGTTAATACTGTTTTACAACTAGTTGTATAGGTATACATAAGTGAGATAGTTGTATAGGTAGGTATACATAAGTAAGATAATATGTTTTTTTTGTTATTGGGAAATAAGCAAATACCCTTTCCATGTGGGTGCAGTTGTAGGGAGTGTCAGACTTTTACTGAATAATGATTAGTAAAATTTCGTAATTTCGGGTACACCGATGTGCTGGTATTTTTATTATTTTATTATTACGGAGATCCGTAGACGAACTAAAGTCACCGATATAGCCCACCGGATTAGCAAGCTGAAGTGGCAATGGGCAGGCCATATTGCTCGCAGAGCGGATGGCCGATGGGGTCGAAAAGTGCTAGAGTGGAGACCACGGACCAGCAAGCGCAGCGTAGGACGTCCACCAACGAGATGGACAGACGACCTTATAAAGGTCGCCGGAAGACGCTGGATGCAAGTCGCTTCCAACCGGTGTATGTGGAAATCTAAAGGGGAGGCCTATGTTCAGCAGTGGACGTCCTATGGCTGAGATGATGATGATGATGATGATGATGTGCTGGTGTCTGTACCAATCGACACCAATGAATCAAGGACCTACTCTGTAACAAGGACAGTATTTTGCTTTAGTAATGAGAAAATCCAATCCAGTACCCACGATAAAATAATTACCAACAAACAACAGAAGCGAAGTCAAACATGTGCATTGCACATCCCATTCAGCGCTGCAGCACGAAATGGTTTGTGTAAACCTCGCTTTAAAGCGCATAAATACTGCGCGCTCTTAACATTTCCCATATAATGCAGTTCACGAGAACTTTTACCCTTGCGTTCTTGTGAACATTCTAGTCAGGAAAATTATAGTTAAGCTAGTTTATATAGTTGAAAAAGATTCTTTAGTAGTATTAGCTACCTTGTTATTTAAGAAGTACCTTGAACCCGCTTAACTGGTTGAAATGTTATAAATAGTGACGTCATTATGTCATGTGTTTATCTCTCTCATTGGGACCTTCTCACTCTGACTTCTTTTATGTATTACCAGTTACCGCCAGCGCGCAGCGGTATCAGGAACTTCACGCAGGAATTATTTCACGAGATAAAAAGTCTATAGCAAACCAGTAGTTCCTGAGATTATCGCGTTCAAGAAAATAAACAAATTAACTCATATAAACAATAAACTCAAATCATTTATTCAAACTTGGCTATAAAAAAGCAGAGCAACAAAAGAAAGCCCCCAAAATGCCTTTGCTGGGAAGGAGAAGTGGCGCAACAAACTCCCCAGCAAACTCTTCAGATTTACACAATAAGTATAAATATCCGTATTTGATAATGTGCTGTTGTCTTTGATAAAGTCTGCCTTTAAAAGGCAGACTTTTCAGTCTATTTTTGGGTAAGTTTCATAACTCCATTTCATAAAATACCGGTTAGCTTATAAACCATCTCAGTACCCATTCAGGGATATTTAAAATGAAAGATGGATGGATTACATGAAAGTTAAAAAACCGAGTCTTTTTATCTTCCTCGATATTTATAGCCTAATGGCTCCACTCAAAACTTTTCTCATGGCATGTCAATCATAATTTATTCATTCGCTATTCATAGCTCGACTAAGGTTTGTATTAAAACGTAAGGATCGTCAATCAACGCCATCAAAATGACATGAAGATACGACGCCAATAAATTTTATGATCATTCATTATTACTTAATTCCAAATTCGTATTGCAGAAAATTTTCCATATAACACTTAGTAGAATTAAATGCGTCTACAGAATTCAATTTGGATGAATTTAACAGTCGTCTTAAATTCTGAGGGATGATAAAAGATCCCCTTACAATTATTTTTAAGTAGGCTTTTTAACGTAACTACGGTCGTTCGCCTACTGTTTTCCGGAGAATATCTTTTTGGTTTTCTTAATCTTTTTTACCCCGTTTTATCTTTTTAAGTAATCTATCTAATTTATCTCCGTAAAAGAGAAAGTTAATAGGTTAATTATAGTTAATTAATTGGTGACGAAATCTTGTTTTGCGAGGAAATATTCTTAATGTTTGTTATAAAAAAATGTCTTAGAAAGACAATAGGGAAGATGCAATATTTTTATTTTTGTTTTTATTTTAAAGAATTCCATGTAGAATAGACCACAAATATATAAAAAAATTTAAACACTGCAATTTATTGTAAAAAAATGCAGTTTTAAATTGACAATTTAAATTATCGCGCCAAAACGGGCCTACGGTTCCGATGACGTCATTCGCGTCTGACACTAGTCGTACTTGTTCGTTGCCGGCTTTCATTCATTTGCATTTTTCTCGACTTTCGAGATATTTTTTAGTAAAAATTTAAAATGGATTATCCGTCAACATCAGGGGATCATAAAAATACCACCAATGCTCCGAAAAAAATCCGCGTTGACTCATGTTTTGTGTCCATCTACTTCAACAAAGTTTTGACTGGACCTTCTGACCCAAAACTAAGAAAAAAGTGGTTCCAAGCTGCGAATGGGAAGGATAATTATTATTCTCCAAAAAAACGCGAAATTCTTGAGAGCATATAATTCATTCCTTCAGATTTATCCTTATTATACTAGAGACAAACATTTAAATTTTCACATTTGTAATATTATTAAGATAGTACTTGCTGATGAAGAACTGAATTATTATTTCTTTCATGTTTCAGATTCATCTTTAGAGTGTTCATTAATCACAGAAACACATGATTCTGAAAATTTTCAAATATCCAATGATAAGAGTGTACAGGTGTCTATATATCCTCAGAAACGATCGAAACAAGCCAAGTAGAAATGGAAATACCCCAAAAGACTGTAGCTTTATCACCTAAAAAAAATCAATAAATCCAACTTCCATTTTAATCTGAATAACACAATTAATTTTCGCACAAACTAATTACATTAATGTTCACCTTTACAACTATCTATAACCTCAAATAAGTTGTCATAACGGGAGTGACGTCACTGAACGCTGATTGGTGTTTTGAAATACGTTTCGTTTCAAGTCACTTTAATTTTTAATTATTCGTAAAAATCAACATTATGTAAAATAAAAACGTTACAGTAGTCTTTCTTTTATACTTTTTTAAAATTTTAATGATAAAATTTTCAATAATATTACATTTGCATCTTCCCTATTACCCCCTTATTATAAGACATGGTTTTAAAAAACTGGAGTTTGTTCAAGAAGATGGTTTCAAGCTAGCACTAATATCGGTAGATCTTTTTTAGAACCATATTTTATAATAAGGGGGATAGAGTTTATCTGCTTTAAAAAATGTTGCTCATTCATCCCTGTTTTACACCAGCAAATGTCTTGTGATTTGTTAATAATATATTTACAGAATTAAATATCAGAAACACAAACCGTTTCACTTATTTCTTAAACCAACAATCTTGCGACTAAAAACGCAGTTTCCAAATTATAATACCACTGCGTCAACAAAAGTTTCAGGGAGAAATCGTTCAAATGTTTTCGGTTCAACCAGCCCTCAGCTAATCAGACTTAAAGTCAGAACAAACAGGCTTTATGACATTATTCATCTAAGTTTTAAAGAAGCAATCTTTTGTTTTATTCAGTACTGTAATTGCTTTAACTTGCTTGTAGATTAAAATAAGATACGACTGTCTTGAAAGAAATTACTGTAACAAAGTATTTTTTTGAGAATTTGGCTACTATGAGTACCTAGTACTTTTTTTGTCTTTCATCATCATCATCAGCCTTTTTATCGTCCCACGGCTGGGCACAGGCCTCCTCTCCTCACACAGAGAGGAATGAGGAGATGTTTTCCTTCACCTTTAATCAGTTATTGTGTTTATTAGTTGTATAGTCCAAGGTATACTTAGAAAGTACATATAACTTGAACGCCTGGAATCGAACCCGCACACTCATACTAGAGAGGCTGGTGCTTTGACCACTAGGCCACCACGACTTCACGTCTATGTATGTATGTGAAGATATCATGTCATTTTATCTCTCAAGGGTTAAGTTAAAGTGTGCGAGTACCTCTTGTCATATGAGGCAAGCTAAGAGCAACATTTTATTTTAATTATACGAGAAGGAAAGTTACATATTTTTTTTTTATTTGGAAGCTAAATAATTAGGTATGCATAAATATTAATGATATTTATAGCAACTGTCATTAATATATTACATCGTAAATTAATTGATTTATAACAGCTGAAACAATGAATAATTTCAAAAAAAAAAATAAGAAATAACCAATTAACTGAGTTTCATTAATTGGTTG
Source organism: Heliothis peltigera (assembly GCA_958496145.1). Classification (NCBI taxonomy): domain Eukaryota; kingdom Metazoa; phylum Arthropoda; class Insecta; order Lepidoptera; family Noctuidae; genus Heliothis; species Heliothis peltigera. Next base: position 1,491,300 of record OY292327.1, read on the forward strand.
AACGCGCTCATCTGTGTGACTACTGCTACAAATTCCAAAATTCTTTTTAATATGTTTGACTAAAAGCTATTTTTTAACTTATACAACTTTTTATACGTGTGCAGTTTGTGCAGATTTTTTTTGCACCAATACTAGAAAATTCTTAATCTAAAGCTAAAAATGATCTAACACAATAACCAATTTCTAATAAGCAAGAGTAAATCATAAATTACATCATAAGTAAATCATAAGTACATCACAAAACTACAAACAAATATCATTCTTACAACGGGAACTAATAAAAGCCCGCGGCGTCGAATGTTATGCAACATGAATTCATTTTGTACAGAGCAAATACGTGTAGCAAGCAACTGCTTGACACAGCCAGAGAATATTACAATTACATACAGTGCGAAATAGTTCAAAAGCTCTATATGATGCTGTTTGTATGTATTGTGGGTTGAAAGTAGTTTAGAGTCTAGCGTATTGCATTTATTCTGAGTTTCTGTGGCGCTATAAGGTTAGAAAAGAAACTTGTAAGTAGGTAACTTGTAAGTATCTACCTGAAACTGTCAAATGTTCCCAATTAACTTTGAATTATATGATAATACGGCGATAAAGTTGAAAATCTATTTAGGAAATCTGACAGATTGTAGTAGCTTGATGTGCTGGCGTACCTTGAGGGGGTATAAAATTATAAAACACTTCATTGTTCATGATTTTATTATATTAAACATTTAAGATAGATGCGTTCTGATATAAATACACAAATTCAATTAAAACTAGCCGTCTGTTACGTTTTTACCAAACATCATCTAAGTTCGCAAAAAAATCTATGAACTAAGGCATCGCAGAAAAATAAACAAACCAAAAACCTCACAAGACAATTCGAAAACATTCCAAATTCAAAAAGATAATCTTAGTTAATTACAATAAAATAATATCAAAACGAAACATAAAAAATAAAAACTTTATTTAAAATTCGAAAAAAAAAACAAAAGAAGATTATCATTTATAAAAAGAACATAATACAATATTCAATATTCGTATATTTCTCTATGTTTGGAGCACTTTCGCTGCGCACTAATGGCGTCGAGGGGAGTTTTTCTTTTTCGAAGGGATCTTTAAGCACGTGGCGTGCATCCCATTTGTGTGTACTGAGAATATATAAGCTGTTTTATTCTCTTTTTATTAAAGAGTGTGTTTTTTATTGCAACGTGCATTAGGTGATATTGGCAGGCAAGTAAGGGGAACATAAACAATGGGATTTGAATAAATTTTTATGGGTGTAGATACAAATGAAGTAATCTTTTATACAACCAATAGCATATTGAAAATAGGTACCTACTACACAGGTTTTGTTACAAAATTTTGATAAGATCTTCCGTATATTGAATGGATATTGCCTAACTAAAATGAGTCGTTGTATTATGTTAATTTCATAATAATAATATATACTTTATGTTTTCTCTTTTTCGTGGAAAATTATCTAATGACCTGTCCCTTGGAGAGTGCAGATGGAGGGAATGTCAAACACTCTTACTGACTAAAACCTGATGATACCTTAAGTATTACTTCGAAAAAAAACGGTTGTTCTGAACATTTCGTCCAAAATGCAATTTGTATAATGTACATACATACAGGAAAACCTATATAATTCAGTACACTATTTAGAAAGCGACACACTAACTATACGCTAACTAAACTGTGGGAGCAAACATCCCGTATTTTATAACAAAACTAGACAAACGTTTCTAATTCCCTCAATAGAATCATTTGCAAGGTAAAAGACAGAAGTACTACAAATCAATGACGAGGCTTTCATATGTTATACCAGTCATTTTCTCATTTTTATCTTGATTTTCGTAAAATAATATTTTCATTTCATAATATACATAATACAATCGTCGCTACGTCAGTTTGGTGAGATTTTGCCCCTATTGTCGTAGTGTATGATTTGCTAGGATCATAAACTAGCCTAGCTCATTAATTCACCTTACACACAATATGAGTTATACTATACGTAGGTATATTTTTTACTGGTTCACGCGTAAACTGCTGAACAGATTTTGACAAAACATGGAAGCACAAACATGTAGGCTATCTAGACCATTTAGGCCTTTAGAATGTATCTGAGCAGCTGAAAGAATGTCAACACAATACAATAGATATCCATTAATCTGTCTAGTTCTGTCTCTTTCGTAGTGTATTCGAATTTCAAAAATTATTTTCTTTTCTTTAGTGTTGAAATTATTTTCAGTGAACCTTCTGCACAAACAATTGCACATCAAACAGCATCTCTCATAGTTGCTCAATGTATTTATAAGCTCGGTTTATTTTGCTGGTGCGGTAAACATTAGGTGGTGTTTTCGTTTCTATATTAGAGGGCACATGTCTTCACGATAGTGTACCGCCGAGAAATTTACGTGACGATGAATATTCTTCATTCACTCAAAGCAAGAACGGTGTTTGTGAACGTAGTACCTGAAGGTTTTAAAAGCTTGCGCGAGAAATTCTTGCAAGAATCGGAGGTGTGTTCGGTATATATTTTTTTGGTTTTTGTGTGATAGTGGCAAATTATATTGGTTAAATGGAAAATAAAGTTTAGAGTCTATTTACAGGCTGTTTCTTTAAAAGTGTTCATATTTGGAACTAATAAAAATCATAAATCATGGTATTCCGATTCAGACGATTCTATCTCTATTCTACCAAGAAAAGACAAAGCTGTTTCTGTTTATGTCAAAATATCTTCAACCCGAGCATGGCGCGACCTGTAGAAGTGTAGACTCATGACGAAAGTCATTGACCTAATTTAATTATTCAACTGAATACTAACCCCCAGTCAAAGTTAAATTCAGACCAACAGAAAAAAGAAAGTTTTATTGTAAAAATTCTTGACGCTAAAAATATTCCCAAAAACAGCCAAGATCTGCCTTTACGCAGAACTCACGAAATGAAACGAGAATATAATGATAATGAATTATACGGAGGTTGCCTTCACCCCCCTAAAATAGCTTCATAAGACAAAACTAAACAACGTGCCGCGTACAACGGAATGAAGATAAATTAATTTAGCGTCAGCCTTTATTTACATAACGGCGTCAAGTAAGGGAGCTCCGAAAAGGACTCCGTAGATCATTCGAGAACATGTCTCTATTTTGATAACGTGAATGTGTTTGTGTGATACTTGATTGTGGTTGAAATTGATGAAGAATTTTACTATATTGTGTAAAAGATTAGGCTGAGGTTACACGTATTGTAATTGGATTTTTGGCAAACGAATTTTGAGTAGATTTTTTTTTTTTGTAGTAAACATAAAAAGCACTATAAAAGCATGATAAGCTAAAAATAATCACTGTATATGATAAGATATCTTGGAAATCAATGGGAAGTCAAGACATAGTGATCAAAGCAAAACTGAGGGTCATCCTAACATCTTTATTCTGACTGACACTACTTTCAATCGTCACACAATATTAGCAGCTTCATAGCATATAACAATGAATGAGAATAATAATACGTCTACACCATACACATCACACATGTAAGCAATAATTGGTCAGAAATCGAAGGAACTTGTTAACACTATGCCAATAATAGGATTATCAAAATTAGGAACAATCCCAAATTGAAGACACAAAGCAAACTCGATAAAGCGGTAGTACATGGCGTATTTGTCAATTCCAGTTGGTTTCTATTCTTGGATAAGCAAATATTTGCATGTCCTTTAGATAATTGTCCCCGGGTCTATTGAATGTTTCTTTAGGAACTTGTGGGATGTCAGTTAATAAGACTCATTTGGAGTACACAGGAATTAGAATCATGTGAGATGAATTTTAAAATGGTTAGCTTAAAATATGTACATACATATACTGGGGATTTTTTTAATTTAATATGTATTCCTAACAAAAATCATTTAAAGACAATATTTTGGAATTTTACTGATTTAAAAATGAGCAGTTAAATTGCCAATAAACACAGGAATGTAAAATACCCGATCGACTTATTACATTATCAAATCAAGTTAATCCAAAGAAACCCACTGTTAACTCACTGGTTCTCAAAGTTTGAACCTCACCTATTAACTTCAATTAATTGGTTCAAAATTCGCTAAATGGCAAATCCGACGAAGAGTTGTTACCGTAAACGAATTCAAATAATTAGCAACTTTCCTACGAAAGCGGTTACCGATTACCTTTTCAAATTGTCGCGTTTGGAGGGAGTTAAAATTCTAAAGAAGCGTGTGACTATTTACCCAAGTCGTGTGCCATTAAAGACCGATTATTGACGCCATTTAAAAGTAGATTTCGTAGAAATTGTAGCGAAGGAAAAGTAAAACGTATGATTTATGTGCGATGTACCATGAATCACAGAAATATTCGAATAGTTTTGAGAAATTGATGGTGTTAGTGCTGGAAAATTTTGAATGTTTTGTATAGAAGGCGAGGGTTTTTATAACAAAACAAACGAAAAATGAAAAGCTTAAGGTCTTGTTGAAGATTACTTACGATTTTACAAGTATTTCCATGTCAGAAACTATCTGATATCGGGACTGCATGTTTGGTGGATTTAAAGAGTTGATTGAACTTGGAATACCAAGGACATATGGTTAATTTTCAGTCAGTGAAATGTGAAGATTTATTTTGAATCACTTTAAAACTCAATACCACAATGCCATACTCTGTATATTTTACACTCGCAATGCATACAGTAGTATACTTGGGGAAATAGAAATTTTCATATAAATTAAGAAAAGCTGAAAACGTGATTGTAACATAAATTAAATATACGGTATATTACTAACTTTCATGAGTATCTCTTAGAAGAGCTTTAGTTAAAGTATTATGTCCAGTAGATCCAAAATAATGACTAGAGCAAAATGAATAATGTGTAACAGTTAAAAATCGCGGTTCTTTTGCTGAAGTCCTTGACCCAAAGGTATAGTGAAAATGGCTTACATTATCGCCGATGCCCCAAATGATAAGGATTGAATGTTGAAAGCAGTAGTTTGGTAAGGTTTAATAGATTAGCCAAGGAACTCTAAATAGCTAGTATACGAAATTCGTAAAAACTTTGGCGGTTCATTGAAAAAAGTTCGCGGTTAGTTTGTGGGGAAATAATAATAATACACTTTGTTTGTTTCTTTATTGTTTGTTAGTTTTGAATAAAAGAAGTTTGGTTTTGTGTATAGTTAAACTTTTATATTAAGAATGAAAGTCTGTGAATATAGTACGACGGTTTGCTGGCGTTCACAACATATACATACATATGTCACCTAACATTTAAAATCATGTATACATACTTCCTTTTATATTCATTTAGACAATCAACTTAAAAACGGGGTATCGCTAGAGTTGTAGTTCTGTCAAATTATTTTGTAAATTAAGGTGAAATTTAAAATGCTTAAGTGTTATCTATACTTGCTTTATAAAGCTAAAGAGTTGGGTTATTTAAAAGCGCTAATCCCAGGAACTACTACTTGTCTGTGTTTGTCCGTGTGCGCGAAGAAGCAGTTCCCAAATCGCTGGCGGAAGCCAGTAACAAAGAAAACCATACATATCTATGTACATGCAAAAAAAATCAACTAACAATAACTTAAGCATATTCCTTAAAATATTTCGCCAACATCAATGAAACACTTACCAAACACACTCTTATCCTGTTTCGCTATCAAGCCTACTAAAACTAGAAGTTTTAAACCCTTAGTTGCTGACATTGTTTACGATAGTTGGAGTTCACAATACTATCAAAGTTCAACAGGTAGGGTTTAAACTCAAACTCTCGATCCGTACGTACCCTTAGGCCGTCACTTGGCAGTCAGAAGTATTTTATATAGTGTTGGGATTCTTGTTATACAAGTTAGAAGCTAGCTTATTTGGCGATTGAGAAAAGAAGTTGTGATTGATACGAGTATATAACAAAGAAAAACAATATCGTTATGTAATTTGATGTTATCCTTATAACTACTTGGTAGGACTATATTTTCAGTTCTGCCAAGCAAGTATGTACAGTCATGTATGAAGGAATTTTGTTTAAGCAAGTTCAGATACATACCGATTAATATTATGTATCGATTATACATATGTACAGAGTGTTTTCATGCACCTGCATACCAAATTTATTTTGAGATAGCATAAACGTACAGACGCAAGTCAAGCTACTCTATCAAATTTCCTTTTCAACTTTATCACTTAAGCGTATGGTTCTAAGTTGATTGGGTAAATTTGTTAGTTTTAGGTAGCTAGATGTGCTGGCATCTGTATCTACATAATAATATGTTAGGGACACAGAATTGAAGTACTTATAGACCTCAGTAATAGAACTCGCATGCACATAAAATATTCTATTCAAATTGCTAAAATTACTAATAACTTATTCAAGTATGACTTATAGTTACTTAATTACAATGGCTGATCAAGTTAGTTGCTTTGTTACAACGAAGTTAGTTTGTTTAATTTAGCAGCTAAACTAATGTAGTTTAGTGTTTTAGTTAACCTTTGTATTTATGAGTAAATTTTGTTTACGAACGAAATGGTACGTAAGTTAACAAATTCGTATATAATTTAAATAATAGTATCTGAGTGTTGTGCTGGCTCCGCTGCTGCAGAAGCAGAGAACCTAAAACGGCGTAAATATAGTAGCCTTATCGGCAACGGTATATTTGAGCCATTTGGGGTTGAAACCCTCGGGACGTGGGGACCGAGTGCTCGCTTCCTCGCAAAGGATATTTCCAAGCGCCTGGTTGACACTTCCAGTGACCCAAAGGCTGGTTTTTATTTCGCCCATCGATTAAGAATTGTCATTCAATGCTGCCAGCTTGTTGGGTACACTACCGTACGTAGTTATAAGTGTGTATCGTAGAACAGCTTGATATTTTGTATAGATATAGAAAAACATTTAGTTAGAAAAAAATTCTAGAGAAAATTTCACACTAGACGAACTACATATTTTGCATCGGGGCTTGTATATTTAGTTTAATAATAGTATTGTTGGATGTGAAACCAGAAGAGTAAATTTCATGAAATTTTCACCATTTCACAGGCAAATTTGTTTTTTTTTTTTATACCAGTGTCTAAGATTTGTGTGTACAAACCTCTTTATTTTGGTACCATGTATGTACCATGGTACATACAAACTCATTGTAGACCAATCCTTTAAACATGAAACCTAGCGTTAATAAATAAATCAGTCAGATAGGTACAAAGGATTTTATATTTTTACTGTAACAAATGTTCGAATACATAACGTTGTGTGAAAACTACCGTCATGTAGCAATGTCAAAATCGGATTGCGTCCCACCGTCGCGTCGCGTCGCATCGTTCCGTCCGGAAATCGGGCGTCAACGAGAATGATATCGACGGGTCCTACGCATAAAGTCGTAAGCCTAAAAAGTCAATTTTTGAGGAGAGCAGTTTTTGTATGCGTTAATGATAAAAGTTATTGTGAAAGATTTTCAACAGAAATTTTTGCACTAACCTGTCAATTATTAGTTAAATAATATATACTCAGACGCTGGATATTAAAAGGAAATGTAGTTAACGAAAAAAACTAGTTTTACTTACTTACGACCATCCTACTACTATTATAAAGGCGAAAGTTTGTATGTATGGATGGATGGATGTATGGATGTATGGATGTTTGTTACTCTTTCACGTAAAAACTACTGGATGGATTTGAATGAAACTTTACCACAATATAGCTTATACATCAGAATAACATATAGGCTACTTTTTATCCGGGTATGGAAAGTACTTCCCTCAGAAAGCGGGTGAAACCGCTGGCGGAAGCTAGTATACTTATAAAGAAAAGGTCGTATCTTATTGTTGCGACAATATGCTTTCATAAACGTAATTATAAGCAACACGAATAAAGTCGTAAGTTTGAATAACGACTATAAGCGACGTGCAAACTATCGTATCTCTCTAAACGGGGGCTCTAAACGGGGTCGTAACAAGGTACTTGATGTATAAAAACCACCGTAAAATTTAAGTTGAAAACATTTTTATTACAATAACCCTCATGAACATAATTCAGTCTTCTTAACACACAAGTCTCGTTTTTGTAAATTAAAAAAAAAATTTAGAACTAGCGGTTTTTAAGAGCCACAGTGGCTCTTCAATACTAGCTGCTGCCCGCGACATCGTCCGCATGGGCATTAGAGTAGTAAAATGATAAATTTGCTTTACTGTTCTTGTATCCTTTAACATCATGCTCTAATAACTAAGCAAAAAAACCACTCCTACTGTGTAAGTTGTTACGGTTCGTCTTGCTGGTAAAGTAGGTAGTCGATAGTGCGACTGCTGTGCACAGGTCTCTGGTTCAATTCCCGGGATGGACCGAAATCGCTTTATGGGTTTCTTGAAAATTTCATACCGCAGCCCGTAGTTAGAGAGTTGGTGATTGATTGATTCGTGCTCCAGAGAACACGTAAATGTCGGTCTTGCATCTGATCTCTCTCCGGTCTGGTCGGATTGTCATCCCGTCGGACTATGAGCACCTGTGTCTACGGAAATTCTCGTGCTCTATATGTTTTGCGCAGCTGGCTGATCTCCTTGTAGAAACCGTAAAGTTAACTATACCGAAGATAAGCGACAGTTCTGCGGCTGATTTTACGTTGCAAAGTATTCGGCTGCTATAGCAATAAGCGCTGAACTTACATTGCGGTTTGCATATCAATCATGGAAGACTTATGTTTTAATATCACAACAAAACACATGCCTCGTGTGCTAAGGGTGGACATACAGGTGTGGACTCCGGGGCCCGCCTACTTCTGCTTCTCGCTCTGGCCTTTGTCTTAGATTGAACTGAACTTCCAACGGAATGGCTTCTGAACTTAAGTTCTTATAAAAATTTATACATGTTTTTTGTCACTACTTCAAATAATATTGCAGGCATAGTCACTGCGAATTGCATTGAGGTCGACATAGTTGGTTTAGGCACTAAGTATGCACTCTTCCTCGCTAGTCTAGTAATTGCATTGCGCAACTGCTGTGCACGTGGTATCGGTTTCGATTCGGTCAAACCCAAATCGCTTTGTTAGGAAACTAAAAAGCAGCCCAGAGACTAGCAGTTGGTGATTGATATACAAATGAATCGCAGAATACGTAAATATCGATCCTGTGCCTAATCTCTCTCCGGTTGTATCATAATTGCCGTCCCATTGGATTATGAGAGTAAGGAAATAGGGAGTACTGCACCTAGGAGGCAGTCTATATTATACATTAATACATTACTGCTGGACATGTATGAAAAAGAGATCGCCATAATTTGGGATGTCTATCTAAGTGGCTATATTCGTCAATCCTTAGATTATTAGATATTTATTCCTTATCCTTTTACGACTAAGTTCCTCGAAAACAGATTACATATATATTTTGGTTGTCACCACCTATGTAAAGTCCACTTTTTTTCCTTCAAACAGCAGCCGCCAACCCTATTCGAAGTGTTTGTTCTGTTCTGAATAGTTTCGAAAGCATTAACTGAACTAAATCCATTCACTTTTCGTCAGTTATTAGTCCTATTATGATTCCTATGGGTAAATAATTTCTAAATGATAATAATGATATTTATTTTGCAAATAGGTTGAAATAAACACTTTTACACGTCAAGACAGACGTTGCTCACACACTCACAAAATAAAATGCATCTACATTAAACAGTAGGTTTACATGTCAGCAAGGAAAAAAAATATAAATATATAAATAAAAAAAAAGAATGTAGGTTACTAATAGAATTATAACATGTCAATAAATTTGTTCAATAAAATTAGGAAAAACAGTAGCATTAGTAGTTTTTTTTAAACACCTAGCAGATAAAAAGGCTTGGGACTTACTCCCAAGCCTTTTTATCTGCTAGGTAGTCTAAATTGAAAAACTCAATAATATATTGCCTGGTCCGGCAATCGAAACAGACAAATCATGGCCGGCAGTCATGCTCGCGGAAGGCAGTTAAAAAGTTAATTTTAATGCTGTTTTAACTAAAATTTGAAAAGTAAAGAATCGTATCTTACTTTTTTAGCGGAGCATAAAGCCGTATGTGTATGATACGTCTATATACATTTATTCATTTTTATATTTAAACATTGTAAATGGTCGTAAGTCTAAGATACGACTTCTAGAATTAAATTATTGTGTAGTATAAAGTCGTAACTGACCAACCTTAACGTTTGGTTACAGCGCATATAGTCGAAACATAAACGTTTCGACGTTATGCGTCGGAGTTATCGTTACATACGACCTGATAGTAGGGGTCGGTACTAAGCTCTGATTGACCGGCCGCGTACGATCGATCGGAGCAAACCGTCGGAACTTTCCACGCGACTTTATGCGCGGTAGCGTTTAAATGTTAAGACCATTATCCATTAAAAATCTCGTTATTCATATGAGATATTAAAATTTTGATTTTAGTAATACATACTACTCTTCAAGATTGTTGTAATGGCCCAAAAAAACGATTTTAGGTAAAAATAGTGTTCCGACCTTATGCGTAGGACCCGTCGATATGCGCCGTGGACATATGCGAACAAGTACCTTCCTTTATGTGTAATAATATTTAGATAATATATGCGTAAAAAAGCCGGACGTTAATTATTATAGTGGTTTATCGAGTTTATTGAATTTCTAGTATAATTCTTTAATTGATTCTTCTGAAATAAAAACTACTCGTATTAAACTCCATCTGTTTAGACTGGAAGCTGACCATAACATAGTTAAAAAAGCATGGGTTATTATTCATGTACATAGGATAGTAGGTACATGATTATGCAGGCATGCATATATATAAATTTACTTGAATATACAATGTTAGTAGATCATAGTTCCAATACGAAATTCCAAAATAAGAGGTTTTCTTTTCCACTACTATATTTTTTTCTATGTATGTTGATATATTTTACTTTTATTTGTGAGATAATCTGAGTTGCTGATACTCGATTACATTTCATATTATTTAAAAACATCATTAAAGCCTCACATTAAGCAGTCCCTGCATATAAACAAACCCTTGATAAAATTATATAAACACACCCACAAATTATCTTCTATCTCCGACACTACACGCGTTCTAAATGCTCTAAATGGTGGAACTTTTCAAGCTATTTAAACTACAGTCAACAATATGGCCGTGCCGTATGTAAAACCATGCATACTTGACACACCGCAGAATGCGACCGAGGACCCGTCGACAGCACAAAACTAGCGCTAGCATTTAAAATGTCTGCTTCCGTAAGGCTCTTGTAAAACTTGGTTGGATGACCCTCGTATATTATTGTCGTATAATATTCTACTAATACTAGACTTCGCCTGTAGCAGACGGCCTAGTTAATAGTATAAATACATTATAAAATCAAAAATCATTTTATTCAAATTGGGCTTATAAATCAGCACTTTCGAACGTCAAAAAAAAAAAAACAAAAGGCAGCCAAAACAAAACAAAACTAGCGCTAGCATTTAAAATGTCAGCTTGCGCAAGGCTCTTGTAAAACTTCGTTGGATGACCCTCGCATATCATTTGTCGTATAATATTCTATTGATACTAGATATCGCGTGTAGCTGAGAACGACTTAGTAATAGGGACCCGGATCGATCGATTACAAAATCAAAATCCATTTATGCAAATTATGCTGATAAATCAGCATTTTTCGAACGTCAAGAAAAAAACAAAAGACCCCCAAAACGCCCACCCTTCACCACTTCCTATGTGTTTTTGCTGGAAAACAAGAGATTAAACAATCGGTTTGTTGATGGGTGACCATCTCGTTATGATGAGTTACTTCGTGTTTAGAAAGATACGTGGAATTTATAAGTCCCGGCTGTCATTTGAACATATTTGGCAGTCGTTACGGGTAGACAGAAGAAAGAAAGTCTGACAACCAGTCTGTGCAAAAGGGTATCAGGATGCCCAGGTAACTGGGTTGAGGTGGTAAGATAGACAATGACTCCATATAAAACACTGATACTCAGCTGCATTTTGACTGGAAGCCTTTCCCAACAAAGGCTAGACTGATAATAATGATGACTAGGTTTTCTGTATCTTCAGGTTTACACAAAAGCATTTCTTTCAACTTTGCTGTCATTGATGTTCAAGATACATTCAGAAAGTACATAAAATTTAGCAAAGTTACATTGTTAGTTGCTTGACTTAGAATCGAACTAGTAACTCGTACTTGAGAGGCAGGTGTTTAAACCACTAAGAGGAGTTTAATACCTTATGTCGATTGATCAAGTTTTAACTTCTTGCAGTTCAGCCTAGGAGGCTGTGTACTGCTTAACCGGACTTTCCTGTGGATTCCTAAATAACATTATGCCTCCAGACAGGGGCTTTTTAACTTCGCTTGGTTTCGGCGTTTAAATATGGGGTACTTAATTTCAAGCTAACATTTTTTGGTGATCAATACATTATGTGGCTGAAATCTATTTTAAGTTACAACAAGGATCAGAAAATAGCTTCTCTATTCAGAATACAAGAAATTTTCCCAATCAACTTTGAACCATATACTTCAGCGATAAAGTTGAAAATTTATTAAGGAAATTTTACATATTATAGTGCCTTGATGTGCTAGTTTCTGTACAAAGACAGAGGCTTGTTGCTTTAATTAAAAACTGTTTATTTCGCGTATTCAAAAACTTTCAGTAACAAAACCGCATCACTATCAACATCGTGTCAAACAAACATAAACCTTACATTGCGTAACCAAAGAGAAGGTAGGAAACAACTAGAACACCTAATGACCTCAACCAACTTTAATAGATACTCCGCTACATTTGTCGAGATCACGCGAGCTTGTGAATTGTGGAAACCCTTTACTGTAGCGAGAGCCCGAGTTCGTCAGACTTGTACCATTTAATATTGACTTAATTTTTTATGTGGAAATGTTACAGTGTGGATATTATGAAGTTTCATTATTGATAGCTTTGGAATATACTAATAATTTTTTTTTTTTATTAATATTCTTTTTTTATCTACACTTGCCAAAAAAACTTGCCAAAAATTTAAAATCCCGAATTAAATAGAACCCGATTTAAATAATTATTTCTCTCTTGGGAAACTACGCTGTCCCTGGGACATGGGCTATATTTTTTTCAGGTATGGTAAGTAGTTTCCATGGACCGCAGGTGACCGTGTGAAGTACCTAGTAAAAAAATGTATGTCATTTTTTTTTAAGTTTGCAATCATCGATCTCCTATAGTATTAGTTATAAGCTAACCTTTGGAAAAACTTTGATAATTACGCTGTATTTCCCCTCTTCTCCTGAACGAGATCAACGATTGCTGCGTCTATAACATGAGGTACGTTTAACAACCCTTGACTCCTGGTCTATAAAACCCGTTTTAATTTCCACTCAACGATAACCAGTTGTTGTTAGCAACAAGTTGAGAATTCAATTAATAATTTAGTTGATGGTGTTGTGGAGTTAATGATTTGAGAGTTGCCAGCGACCGCATGTATAGTTGAAAATGATTTCGATTCTGATCATCCCGTGGCTTTTTGCCATGGAATGGGCATAATTGTATCATAACTCGCACTTGATCTAAATTTATGGGGAAATAAACTCGGGATTTCAGGTCTTATTTATACTATTTTTTTTTAATTTAGGTTTAGTTTTATTTTCTTTATACATATTTACAATTTGTTTACACAACTTAATTAAATTAATTACATTAAAAAAAAATAGGCTACCTTATATAAATACTTATGTTGTCGATTTAAAGTGACCACCTCGTAGGTTCTGATGTAAAAGTGTGAAAATTTGTTCATAAATGATGTTTCGTAAAAATATCTTCCAAGAAACGTTATAAAATAATTTTAACATAGAATGCATTTCCGACATTTCCACTCTAAGACGATAAATTTCAAATTTAATAATAAAAAATAGTTTAGAGATCACGCTTTTAACACGCGCTAAAATATTTGGATGTGTATCTGGACATATTAGTTACAAGTGAAGCTAATAGAAGCGTGTTAAAAATCGTTTTGATTATCGCCCACCAGAAGTGTACCGAGGAGGCTGGCATCATTGGAAAGTGGTGCATCTTTAGTAATCGTTACATGTACATATTTAAAAGACAGAAATTCTGACAACTAGTCTTACAAAAGTGTATCGCTTTGCCTCGGTAGCTGGGCTGATAGAAAAATACATCCGATTATAATGCTTAACTGCATCTAGTTAGGTTGGAAACCGACGTCAACATTTAAATTCCAGGACATGAAGGATAATGAAGATGTAAATATCCAGTTACTGGAAAATAATGTTAACTCGCATCATTTAGTGTCCTTATGAATTATTATGCTCGAACTCGCAATTATATTTATCGGAATAATTTGGTTTGAACACTGTTAAAAGTTTATGAAGCATTGAATGATGTATTTTTTTGAATTCCAAGAATTTTAATGACTTTAAAAGCATACTTGTAATTGCTTGTTATTATCAGCAGGTTTTTACTGTTATTTACTATCAGAAATAATAATATTCGACGTTATCTAGACCTACACTAAGCAGGGCTTGTACTATGTGTACTAGACAACTGATAAACGTTATTATATAAGCTTTTATTGTGCCATCCGAAACACAGGCATTGGTGTTCAAGATATACTTAGAAAGTACATACAAACTTAGAAAAGTTGCATTGGTGCTTGCCTGATCTGGAATCGAACCCACACACACATACTTGAGATGCTGGCTCTTTAACCACTAGGCCACCACGACATGTTCAGTGACACGATCTGTCTTCAACTACCTACCGATAAAGGGTCGATGCACTTTTGAAACGACAAAATGTATTTTTACTTAAACTCCCACCCATATTCGTAAATAAAAACTATCAAAACAATTTACTTACGATGGCAAACACGTGGGTGGATGGAAAAAGTTGTACCTACTCTATCGTGGGTGAAAAAACAACTGGCCCTCCCACACTAATTAACCGTTAACTTAAACGATATTGATTTGTTCGTGGAATCAGAGAAGGAATAGAGCTATTTTATCGATGCTCACGTTTCTTACCTACTAGTTCATATGGATAAGTAGTGGGTTTTTTTCTACCTATTCTTGTCAGACCTTGTATGATTTTTCACAATATTTATTTTATTAACGTGATATTGTGGGCTCGACTGTAAAGCTTAGACTAATAATGGCGTATTTTTTCCATTTTTATAATATCTTAACCAGTCTTAGGGATGTTCACCACCTACGAATAAGTGCCAGTTAGTTTATTTGGTAGATAATTTCATACAAATTCTGTTCCATTTTTGAATCTTTTCGGTCTTGATAAATATTTTTTGTCGTTGTAAGGACCGGTTTCACAGTTGGTTGCGGATAGCCAGTAGCTACCAGATAAATTAAAAAAATAAACAGAATTTGTATGTAATTATCTGCTAGATAAACTATCTGGAACTTATCAGCAACCTGTGAAACTGGCCCTAACTCTCACTAAATATTACGAGTAAAAATTAAGCTGCATAATATCATTTCAAAAACACCACCACCTTTGAGCAACAGTAACAGTATACATACAATAACATTTACAATGAAAAGCAGTCGGTATGTTTTGCAGAGTTGTCTACAGAGCACAATTCAAGCAGAATCTCCAAACTTAGTTCGCAGCCCAAATTACTTCGATAACGCGATTACACGAGGTCCCACTAAATTTGCATTCGGCAACTATCATTAAATCCCGACCATTAACAATTTTGTTGCTAATTGTACATCTTGAGCGCTTTGAATGGCAGCAGTTTTTTCTTCTAATTCATTAGCACGTTCAAACGACAAAGATTAACGACACGACTGTACAATGCAGAGGAATTAAACAATTCCAATTTATCTGGCTCGGATACTAGCTGCTTGGGTGAGGTAGCAAAACAGCTAATTGTACAACTTTTCTAATTAAAATAAACTTTGAAGCTGAATCTTTGAGCGTTCGATATTTTGCATAGGTATTTAAAAGCAATTTGAAACCTGTTAACTTATTGCGCTGAGTCGTTCAGTTATGCTGAATTTTACTGAAGTGAGAATATTATTTTCGATAGTATTGAATGGGTGTTGTTAATGAGGAGGGAACGACGATTGTAGGTACCATTTAAAATAGGTTTCAGATAAATTGGATTTCAATGCCTTGCGTCACTCGTAAATATGTACTCAAATGTTTTACGTCGTATGTGCAAGACATGGACGTTGGCGTCGATGGACAAATTACACTTAATTATCATAAAGGTGAAAGTATGTACATATGTATGTATGTTAATTCTTCGTTCAAGAAAATGACTGCTTGGATTTTATTGAAATTTTCAGTACCTAGTATAGCTACTGTTTCTGAAAAATATCATCAAAATCCATTCAATAAATTTTTCGTGAAAGAGTAACTAAAATTCAAACGTTTAAAAATTCACGTTTTTAATGTAAGTGTGATGTTATATAATAAAAAAACTGGGAGGAATGTGTTCTTATTACAATAGACAGAAAACTGGGTTATTCTGATAAAATCCCTTAAGAACCATAAAAGAGAGCAGCCAGGATTTTAAGGTAACCCAAAGCCCATCACCATTCTACCCTAATTATGACACTCATGGGGAAAAGTAGGGTGTTCTATTTATAAGTAGAGGGGTGTGATTCTGTAAGACTTCATTCTAAAATTCGAATCTGACTTTCGGCATTCCATGTGTCTAAACACACTATGCCGATGATACGCGACGGAAGTACGCCTGCAATGCTATTTAAATTACTGGCGACACATTATGCCGAAATTACGTTGCGTTTTAGCGTAAAGCGGAAATTCAGCGGCAACGTATTCTGTAGAACACACATTATATGCGACTATTATATTTTGCATTTGTCTGTCCGGCTGTTTAGATAACATGACACGACGCCACGACAGCGCTCGGAACACTGAATATACATACAAAATTGCGCAACTGAATTTCTGCCGCGTAAGTTCGAGTGTGTCATATCAACCGAATACGTTGGAACGTAAAATCAGCCGCTGGACTTCGGTCGCGTACGTTCGGCATAGTGTGTTTAGACACTAGAACTCGGTTCATAATTCGAATCTACACTAGCGCTACTTTTGCGAGCATGTTTGAACTAAATTGACTTCGCGATTTAGACGGATAAAATAATTATGAGAAAAAAAGTGGTATTCTGTAAGGTATTCCCCCGTCACTTCGCATTCAAACTCCATTAAAAGTGTCAAACCTTATGTGAAGTGAGAGCGAATAGCGAAGTGAATGGGAGTTCTAGATCGAATTTTCAGATTTTCATACGGATTCCCCCATAAAAGAAAACTAAACAGTGATAAGAATTAACGTAGGTGCGACATAAATATACTTAAAGCCAACACAATTCCATTATCCGCAGGGAAAACGGTGTTTTGAACAAAGTTCGTAAACTATTACGGAAGTTTTACAGTAACGTTTATTAATAGAAGTTCAGAACTTCTAAATAACAGGTAAGCAATGATATGATCATTATGTTCGCCTGCTTTGCTTCAATAAAGTGTGCAAGGGAAACGATGGTTAATTTTTTTTTTATTGAATGCGAGTAATTGATTGAGGAATGGGTTTTGAACACCTTTTATTAAGTTAGGTCCTGGCATACATAGACCTTCAGAAAAAAAATGTGGGTTGTAGTCAGTAAGAGTCCGACACTCCCTTCAGCTGCACCCTCAGCCCTTTTTTATAGGAAATTACCAAAAGACCCAAATGATGATTTCCTACAAAAAGGCACCTTTTATTTAATGTTCAGATGCTTTCTGGACATATTTTTTTATAAGAAGGTACAAATTTTTTTGCTCTTCAAAATTAAGTTATTTTTATTCATTTCAAGAAAACAATCTTATTGCTTTAAATCGATCGATCGATCTTCTCATGTATCGTTTATCATATTGCACAGATCCATAAACTTAGCATCACATATGCTGGTTAGGTCACCCTGTAACACAAATCGTCCCGTATCACATTGAATCACGAATTTATATGCCTATACACACATACATACAGAAATCGCTGACTATACTGTAGGCACTATTGAAGCGATAACCCAATTGATAAGCCAACAAACCTTTTTTATATAACAGCAAATTTTTATGTCAAACGAATCCAATCTGATATTTTATTTATTTTCGTATCAGAATATTTGGTACAGTTTCATAAACCAGTTAGGAAATGTTTCGAGAAACTTTTTTCAACTAAACTAGTTGCATGGAAATGTTACCGAAATTGTTTTGAATTTTTTATCATGTCATTATGAGCGGTATCGCGAGTACGAGCGGGGTTATTAATTATTGAAGAGGTAGACACTATTATTTTGTACGGAGCGTTAACTGCCAGACCGTTGCATCGAAATTATTTGAGGCATTTCTGATTAATCCTTGCATAATTCTTTACCAAATATAGTGAAAACAAAACATGATCTTGTATTGGTCACTTCTTTAAAGATGGCTCAGATAAGCTTAGAATTGCAAAGAATAGGTATAACTAAGAATTGGAGGGATTCAGAAAGTATTGAGAATCTAAGGAGACTTCGTTATAGGCTTATATCTAGGTGTCAGCGAATGAAGAATTCTATTACAACACAACTTTTGATCTGAACCGTTGTTGCGGATCAGAAACCAAAAAATCTGACAATCAATCGTACCAAGGAACCTTCAAAAAACTTGGAAAGATTATCCAGGTAACTGGGTCCCGGTGGCAATAAGCAGTCACTGACATAGTTAGCCACATCCAGTTAGACTCAGAGCCGACTCATATATGATTGCTAGAAGCTAGACAGATAATACACGATTTTTTGTCATCAACTACTCCATGAACTTGCTTAAAACGTAAGTAGCCGTGATATATAGGCTATCTGACATGAAAAGATTTTTTAAAAGCTTTTATTTAACTTGCCGTGTATGTATGTTACGGTGGATTCTTTGAACTCAATTTTGAAGTAGATATCTTCAACCGATTGAGCTGAAATTTTGTATACAAGTTTAGTTTGGATGACAATGCACGATATGTTATATGACGTTATTCTAAATCCAATATGGCGGACCGTCCAAGATGGCGGAGTAGTTATTTTTAATGAATTTCAACAATATGGGTAGCAAATGAAAGGGCTTATTGAGAGTGACTTAAAAAATAATTTGACGTTATTCTAAATCCAATATGGCGGACTATAAAAGCTTTTTAAAAAAAGATTTTTCTTTAATTTTTTTTCAAATTGGTTAACTATTTCCTGAGATTAGCGCAAACAAATGAACTCTTCATAATACGAGTAAGCACCATATAATTTTCAAGTTTCACTTAACATCTCATAACCCTAACATCTTGAATTTTCAAAATCAATATATGTTTAGGGTGAGCGTACGCGTTCTGCATACGTTATCATTAATTTAGCTGAAGATAATAGAAACAGTGTGTTGACATGTAAGGACGTGCTCAAGCTGTTGCTTGGTTTTATGACGTCGTAACTCCGGACATTAGTGTATATTACCTCTGAGAAACTGAGTGATCCTTCTGTATGTAGTTGTTGGCCGTCAATGGACGTTGAAACTGTGATGTTGGGAGTTATAAGGTTTAGTTTTGAGTTCGAATAGCCAAATATGATTGATAAAAGAGATGAGATTGACCTGTCCAAAACCTTTTTTATAAACTTTATAACACTTCTAAGACTGAAATTACGAAAATAATTTTAAAAATAAATTTCATAATGAATTTCTCATTAGTTACTACTAAAATATTCGTTTCAAAATAAAATATTGCAAAATATACATACGCTCTATCCACATCCATACAATATTTGTCGGATTAATTGATAGCACTTAAAATAACTTTGATTTATAAGCTTTTATAGCTGTAGGAGGTACATACAATGCAAGGTGGCTTTAATTAACTAAGATAATCTAACAGTTAGCCTTTTATTGCTTCGACCTATGTCTTTACGAATTAACACCAATTAAAGTGTCAAATGCTTTTAAGCGAGCAATTTGTGGAATTGCCGCGAAGACAGGCCCAGACAAGACTGGCCGGCTGAAAATACCAATCGCATTAATAATACAATATTGTGTAGGTAAATGTCCTTTTAAATTGAGTCCAATGAATAGTATATTTCTGTAGGAATTGTTAAGCAAAGAATTTTGTATTGTTGCCTTATGATTTGTAAGTTCAATCGATTTAAATTTAGACAATAATGGTTAGTTTTCAGTCAATCTAGGAGGTAATTGACTGCTTAAACGGGTTTTTCTGGGAACTGCCTTAAAAATATACTATTTGTAGAGCCTCCAACTAGAGTCATCATCATCTCCCGAGCCTTTTCCCAACTATGTTGGGGTCGGCTTCCAGTCTAACCGGTTTCGGCTGAGTACCAGTGTTTTACAAGGAGCGACTGCCTATCTGACCTCCTCAACCCAGTTACCTGGGCAACCCAATACCCCTTGGTTAGACTGGCGTCAGACTTACTGGCTTCTGACTACCCGTAATGACTGCCAAGGATGTTCAATGACAGCCTCCTACTAGAGTCATTATAAACAAATTTTCACAGTACATATTCTAAATTTAGGCTTGCTTGGATGGAAATTAATGTACACACACCAATCACCAATGGTTATTTCCACATAGATTATATTCAGATATAATCGTTACGATAAAAATTGATGAAAAAAATGTGGTTGAAGTTTCCTTTACCTATCACACATAAACCTTGAAAAAGGTATTGCATAATGTGGTGAAAAGATGCGTGGGCGACGCACATACGAGTAGGTAGGTCTATGTACCCACTTCAAGGATTAAATGTCAACAGAAGTTACATAGAGACATAGGCAATGATATTGTTTATCGTCAATAAAAATGTGAGTTATTTTATTTTGATATACAAAATGTTTTTTCTAGGGTTTGAAGTACCACTTCACACCGTGGGTGGAAACTGACTAAATCCCATCTAAATTCATTTCGTTTATTTTTGGTTCTTGAAAAACTCACAAGTAATATATAAGTATGGAGCTATCATTAGCCTAGGTTTTTCCTAACAATGTTAAATTGGAATTCTAGTCCTGTGTGGTGCTATATTAAACTGTTGATTCAAGGGACTTAATGTATCCTGCCGGAGCTGCGGGTTGCACGCAAGAGGTACCGCGATCCTGACACAAACTACCTTCAGAAGGAACATAATGGGTTTAGTCACTATGAGTCTGACACTACCTCCAGCTGCACCCACAGCGGTAGGAGTCATTTAATGATAACCCACCTTAAAAAAAGACGAGGAGTATTATGATAATTTCTGTCATTCTTCGACTTTATGTTAGCCACAGACCTCTTCAATATGGGCTGCGGGTTGTTCGAAAGAGATACCGCGGCCCTGGCACACAGGGACCTCCAGAAGGAACATAGTGGGTTTTAATCAGTAAGAGTCTGACGCTCCCTCCAGCTGCACCCTCAGCGGGAGGGGTCATTTGATGATCTCCCACGAAAAAAAAAAAGACCTCTTCAATATTGGAACCTCTATTAGTTCAATAGCTTTTAGACATCGGGAAAAGGTTAACTCTCACGGTGTAAAAGTTATTGTGTCCAAACATTAAAACAAGCTTCGTAACTTAATTGTAGTTGGAACTTAATTTTTGCCTTTTAATAACACTTAGACTTAGCTTGCATTAATAATTTATACGCCAGTTATAGTCAACTCATAAACTAAAATGACTGTTGTTATAGAGATGCGCTCAGGCACACTTACTGAACTGTCAACAAAAATACGATGCGCGTGAGTCATTGCTACAAAAACAAAATATCCTAGTATAGTATTAATCGTAATAATTAAAAACTCTTTTAATAAATTTATATGAAATGATATTTTTTTTTTAATAATTTTTCAATTTCATTTGAATATTTAGTTTTCTTTAAGTTTTTATAGATTTTTAATTCATTATTATTTTATTCATTTCAAAAAGCAATATTTACGCAATATTTTAATTATTTTTTACCTGATACCAGTAACATACAAACTGTGGTAGGCTATGTGGTAGACTGGGCATGTAACTGAGTAACAGTCATACGAGCTGTTGAGGACAAGTATCGGTAGCTGCGGTCTGACCTTGGCCATGAATAGATCATCATTCATTTAATACTAAGATGCATAATTCCATTCCGATGATTAACGTCTGCTTTATATTATTAGTATAAGCTTAGTGGAATAGAATCCAGAAGTTGAATTGAAGCAGTTAAGTATTGACGAAGACAGCATCGTCTCCCGAGCCTTTTCCCAATTACATATGTTGGGGTCGGTTTCCAGTCTAACCGGATTCAGCTGAGTACCAGTGTTTAACAAGGAGCAACTGCCTATCTTACTTCCTCAACCCAGTTACCCGGGCAACCCGATAACCCCTCGATTAGACTGGCGTCAGACTTACTGACTTCTGACTACCCGTAACGACTGCCAAGGATGTTCAATGACAGCCGGGACCTACAGTTTAACGTGCCATCCAAAACACAGTACATACAAACTTAAAAAAGATGAATTGGTACTTTCCTGACCTGGAATCGGACCCACGCACTCATACTCGAGAGGTTGGCTCTTTCCCCATGAGGACACCATAATTTCATAAATTTGAAAAAATAACTAAATTTGAATAAGCATCAGAAAACATATGAATACTGACAGACGTTATTAAAAGAGTGAAGTAAAATATTTGTTTGAAAAAGAAAAATCTCTATTATATTATGAGTCAGTGAATTGGATGCAAACAAGGTACGTACCTACTTCGATAGTGAATTTTATTAATATTTGAATACAAAATAAATATAGAATTATTATTTTTTTACTTCAAAATGATTGCATTGTGTCCTTCAGTATGTTCGTAGTGCCCTTAAAGAATAATAATATTTAGACGTCATTTTATTTGTCAATTTATAGTTTCATATTTTCATGTAAAATCGTGATGATAAACACATGATTATGAGAACTACTAATATACCTATCCGTTTATTTATTGTAACTATATGGGTGCATCTCGAAATTAATGTGATAGATGTGTCTTACATGTGATGTGTATTACACCCTTTTTATATTGGACCTATTTTCAACAGAATAGATTAAAAAAAATGCTACTAATGGAACCCAAACTACACCATATCGCAATGAATACCTACGTAACCAGTAGCTTTATCAAAAATTTATCACCACTTCTAAATTTAAATTCCTTGATACCAATAAAGTTCTAGATTTAAATCTAATAATCTCACCTGCTCCTAACGTAACTAAGTGCTCAAGATTATCTAGTTAACAGCAGAACGCACTTGAGGCTTATTACATAGGCTTACAGAACCTAGGCTACAGCACTCTGCTTTAATAAATTCAATTTCCGTTACACGTAGCCACACAGCTCTATTTCATTGTGGATTACGCTAAACAACTACTGAATGGAGTTGCAACTCAACCCCGAAACCTTCACACAATTATAGACACTATACCACCAACCACAGAGCCGATTATCCCGTGAATTTTTCTGATAGGTTTACCACGCTGTGTGGTGGACTGTGAAAATAAATTCCGACAAATTTAGGGAATGCGTATAATGAATCTGAGAGATTGTCTTGATAACAATATGTATGAATATTTCGTGTTGCGAGCAGCCGTTTTGTGTAGTGTGTCTGACAAAATAAGACTTAAACCAGCAAAAGTGTTTCATGCGAATAAAATGTAATTAATTTAAATTTTAACTTGAACAAAGAGTCTGCTTGCCATAATGCGGGCGATGCACTTAAAATTGTTCGTAAAAGCATATTTTAAGCTTTAAATTTTTGCAAGTACGAATTTTATTTACTCTCGCATATTCTTTAAAATTATATTTCGTTGCGAGAACATTTGCCTCACTGGCTAATTTAAATTTGATAATCCTTATCCTCACTCTATTAACAAGTCTGTTGTTTGGACTCCTAAAAACTTTATTATTATTTTGTTGTCTTTTGTACTGGGGTACATAAACATGTTGTGTGAGCCGTGTCATTGATCCGAAAATAACGTTCGGCTATGCCGCTGCTCATAACGCAGTCATTACATTAATTATCAGACTATGAAGTACAATATAGTCATATGTATGACATTCCAGGTTAGTTAGACATCTATCTATGCTAAGGTGTTAGCATCATTCCAGCAGAAGCGATGATTTCTATGTAAAAGATGTAGTTCTCCATAAGGTGTAAGTAAGTCGTGGTGACCTAGTGGTTAAAGCACCAGCCTCTCAAGTATAAGTGCGCGGGTGCGATTCCCTTGCCGGTGCCCGTGAATCTTTTGAAGTTTTATATATACTTGATAATTATATCTTGGACACCAAAGACTGATTGTAGGTGAAGGAAAAGATCTCGAGGAAACCTGGACTACTAAGTCAGAAATCATCAAGCCGCACTGAGCTGGCTCCATCGTTGATTAACGCTCAATCCTTCTCTGTGTTTAAGGAGGCCTATACCTAGCAGTAGGATGATAAAAAGGCTGATGGTGATAATGAAAAGGTGTAGTAAATAATGTTATTTTATTTAACTGTACGAAATCCCAATAGCAAAAAGAAATACTCGCAATATATTTCATGGCGGTTATAGCTTTAAATCAGCAGTACGCTAGCTTTAAATACCTGTTTAAAGCAGGCAAAACCACGGTTACAGTGATGTATAGATTGATCTCGTGTAGAGGATTGAGAAACTATGGTACGTGCTTTGCGGTGCCTAAGTAATTATTAAGTCAAGCAACTAGATGCTAAGTTGTAGAGTGGAAAAATGCAGTTGGTTAATTATTTTTTTTAAACTTCTAAGCCTAAAACAGTGAAATTCATTTTTGAAGCTGGAAATTAGCGGTGTAGTAAAATTATGTAGGCAGAAATACAATAGACGTCACTAATTACATTACATTACTTAAACACATTAATTTGAAAATTAATATTTTATTAGGTTGAACCAATTAAAAAATTAAAAAAAAAGAATTGGAATTGAACATTTTTTGATTGCCAAAATTCATATCATAATATGACAGCTTTCGTTTATTTGTACAAGTAAGATATTATTAAGGTTTAAGATCATGTACCAACATTTACTGACTTTGAGTGAGCCGTTTGTCATTAATAAAGAGTACTGCAATAATGTACCCTTGACGTAATAAAATAAATTATTAATAATTTCCTATTCGTTTTGTTCAATAATATAGGCACACTGGCACATATTCATTAGAGATTATCAGATCAAAGCTAATAATCTCTATACCATACTACTATTTGCATAAGAAGACGGGAGAATATATTCTTGCCCCACTGTTATTTCTACTCTATGTACTATGCACACAAAATTATTTATAACGAAACTCCAATGTATTATTTACGTAAGATAGGTTTATCCGTAAATAACTTTCGATTTAGACTTGACTTCCTTTAATAATACTACTCGAGTTATTTATTATGGGAATATTTTCTCAACTGAGGCACTTATTACCGGAAAATTTATTCTATATGAGTCCTTAAGGAAAGGTTTTCAAGTTTAAGGATTAAGTAATTAAAAACTCAAAATATTTACCTGCTTATTATGTAGCTCAGTATTTTGACAAAGTATAGTCAGGTTTTATCATACATAATGACAATTTATTGTTAAAATTTCAAATTAACAATAGGTTATCAGCATTGCCGCGAATTATGGCAATGCTTAACCATTGGTCGAAATAAAGAAACGCATTTGTGTCGTGGGAAGTGTTAGCGAGACGCTTTGAAATATCCTTGAAGAGAAGCTATGCACTCGGACCCCACGGCCCGAGAGTTACAACCCCAAACGGCTCAAAAGTATATTTGCCTATCAAGTACCTAACCTAACTATTATATAAAATTAAACGATAAAGATTGATAAGTAGCTCGTCAAAAACATTTCGAAACGAGATATCTCTATACAATTTATTAAAAAAAATACTTTAATTTTCACTCTTATTTCGGACCAATGAATATTTTTACTCGATTCAATTCAAATATTTTCGGTAGCTCGAAATATAACTGAACTTGAACAGGAAAACGTAGTAAATACAAAATAAAAACAAAAATAAATTAATATGCTCCAATTTTACCACTCAAAAAGCTGAAAAACTGGTATAACAAATCAAAAGCCAGTCACGTCACTTCAACAATAAAGTTATCTTAAAAAAAAAAAAACAACACTGTTAGAATCATCTCAAAATCCCGGACGATGTATGCAAATTAGTTAGGTAACTTCTGCACGATCCCGCGGGACTGTCCGGTCCACTGAATTCATCCGTGCTTTATTTAAACGTACCTCGTCAAGGTGACCTAAGTACGTACAAGCTAAAATAAACCTTAACACAAAGGTATAAGGCGTAAAATTGATTGCTGTGTACGTGAAGCAGTTTACCATATTTATAGCAATAAAACGGGACCTTTACCAAGGAAGTCAGATTTAAAGCTGTTCTAGAAGGCTTTTATAGTTTCCTACAGTGTAATGTAGTACTATTTTATCCTTTCATTGGTTAACGATCTATCAATTAGCTTACTAGGGCAACCTTCATTTATTTTCCCTTGTTTATTTTTAAAACCAGAAATAACTCTTCAATAAAAGTTCGAGCCCAAAAGGAAATTATTTCACCAGATGATAAATTACTCAATGTTGCGGAAACTGGATTGGTAAAGGACATTGCTCGTCGTCCATACATAGTTTGCCTAAGAACCAACAGAGAAGCGTATTTACTTTTTGGGTTTTAGATAATGTATATATTCGATTGAACCTAAATTAAAACCACGGACACTTGTGAGAATTCTGAAAAAATCAAAACACTTTCGGATTTTGAGGTTATAATTACGTCAATAAAAACATTCGGTATATGTAGCAAATGTCATCTGTCAAAACATCAGTGTCGATATTGCTCGTTTCAAACAGCGAGCGCTTTCAATCGAGTTTTTTTATAAGCCGTAATATGGTTCTGCGACATCATAGCGGACTGTTTGTAACTAAAAATCATTATCTTTTATCAAGTGTTGAGAATACTGACGCTTGTTTGTGTCAAACTCATATTGAGTGCTGTTACAAAGACTTGGCTGTATGATTTATAATACCTTTGCCTATTAAAAACCTTGAATTGAACCAAAAAAATAGTAAAACTATCACCGAGGATTATGACGAAAGCTAAGGACGGAAGTGAATACTTTTTAAAATGATTTCGAAATTATGAAGTGTCCGTTGTATTGTAATATTTGTAATGTATATTATTAAAATAACTCTGTACCTTCAGTGAAAAGTGATACATCTTTAACTGTATCAGTTTTAATATTTTCACATACAAGGAATCAGCAAAAAATGCGCAATTTTTTTATCTAATTCAGACACCTGTGCGATTAAAATTGAGCGAGTTTATTTTTGTGTTAAATGCTATAACTAAGCTTTTTTGACATTAATAAATGTGTAAAAAACTACATTTGAATTAATATCAAATTGAACTGAACACTTTTTTTAATTTGTTACGTGTATTATAATACGAATGTATTTATCTCTTAATACGCGATGAAATAGTGTGGAGGCGAATTAGTACGAACTGATTTAATTACAGTTCTATTAATTAATAATTCTATTGCACATCTTGCTATCTTTGGTGAAAACTGGAACAATTACATTTAAACCATAAAAAAATCTAATATTCTTATTGAAAAAAAAGTGTATGATGATATAACTCTTTTCGTATCAGTTTACACATACTTTTCTTAAACATTTTCGATATTTTTACTGATACTGGTTTATTTTGTATCAGTATACACACAATTTCAAAATAAATTATTAGTAATACAACTTTAATTAAATCAAAAATATTTCAATTTGAATCAAAATACTTAGATCAGCAGGATGTGTAGCATGATACATGTTTTCGGCGGCGCAACCGCCACTGAATCGTGTTCGCCGTCCGCGCCCCACTTCTCCGCGAAGAGTGAGATGCATGTATTTGTCGGAGTAAACTAGAACGAGTGAGTGACGAGTAGTCGCAAGCCGCCCGCACTCTTCGTTAGTGTAGCGACTGTCTTCTATGTGGTGCGTCGTATTTTATGTAGCAAGACGATGCGTAAGGTATGCATACTTATATCATTTTACACATTGTATTCTATAAGTTGTGGTACTATTGTAATACTAAACATGTCTTGTAATTTTATTTATTGACACGATATCGGTATAGCATATCATAAATGTTTAGAAACTAAGTAACACTACCGAAATCACAAACATTTTTTGAATACGCAGAATTTGTGACCTTGTAAACAAACTTAATATCTACTTAGTTTTCAATCCGTATTTTATTAAAAGATGACAAAGTTAACCTGGCTGGTGCCACCTAGTCGTCAGCGGCAGAACCATCTCGATAGTGCATCATTATTTCATTTATTTACACTATACCGAGATATTAGTTTTAGAAAAATCTCTTTTATTAACACTTACAATATTTTATGTTTTTTTAATGATCATTATCTTTATTATTACGTAGTCTTGATGTTGCAGTGTGTTAGGATTATTGATGTCGGGGTTTTTAAAGTGTCTTAAAAGATTTCATTTTATTTATTAATTTCATGTTTTTATAATTTTATTTTTGAGTAAATACTGAAAGAATATTGACTTAAAATTACTTTTCCTATGGTTAGCGTCAGCTCGACTTGGCAATCGGAGTAAGAATATAAATTGATGTGTATCCATGCTTGCAATACTTTATTTCTTTTCGTGGGAAATCATCAAATGTCCCCTCCCGCTGAGGGTGCAGATGGAGGTCAGACTCTTACTGACTAAAACCCACTATGTTCCTACTGGAGGTCCCTGTGTGCGAGGGCCACGGTAACTCTTGCGAATAACCCGCAGCCCAGGCAGGCCCTTCCTATGTTGCTATGCTTGCAATACCTTAAATGGAGCTTTGCTTTTTTTAGGTAACGGTGAAAACTCGTATTGATAAGATAATGGAGGGATTAGGAAAAAAAGATCAGGACAACATGCCACAGGGAGAACACTATGATGGACAGAAGAACGAGAAAAATATATTAAATATAAACGTGGAAAAGGATCAAAGTAAAAATAAAATTGAAGAAATAATAGTTACCATACGGGAAGAAATAGGGGAGGATGAGCAGGTCAGAGAACATATGAATGAAACTAGTGACACTGAAAAATTATGCATGATGGAGGAGAAGGACGTAAAAAGACAGAAGATGGAAATAACTGGAGTAGTGGAAGAAGAGGACCAGGACTCACAAAATGAGCAAGAAACTAAGTATTATAAGGAGTATAGCGCCAGAACCTGAATTGTCACCTGAAATTTTAGATTTGAGTACTGGCAGTAGTGACAACTGTATACCCAATACAAGTGAATCAGACGAAAGTGAAGAAGAAAGTGAAATCAGATCTAAAAAAGCGAAGAAAATCGGAAAAAGTTATGTGACAAGACTAGGTAAATTGAAACCTGGCAGAAATCTAGCTCCTCTGACAGATTGTCGAATGAAATGCAGTGGTCGTATACCCCATGAGGTGAGGGAATTTATATTCAAAGAATATTGGGGATTAGGGTCATACGATGAACGAGCAAAGTATGCGGAACGTCTTATCAAAATTGAAGATAAGAAAATGCATTCAGTTGGAGGAAAAACCAAGCGAGAGTACAGCAATTCATACAAACTAGTTTATTTTACTGAGGAGTTTAAAATTTGTAAGGGTTGTCTTTTAAAAACACTTGGAGAAAGCAGTCTCTTTTTACAGACTGTGTGTGTACATCTCTCAGAAACTGAATGAAACAGGACTGAATAAAAACTAATCTGTTGTTTGATTAAAAGTACCACCAAAAAAACATAAGTTTACCCAGACATTCTTTTTTAATAAAACTTTAAAATATAAATAGTAAATTTAAAATATAATAGTAATAATATAAGAAATATACGACTGATAATATCAAAAGTATTCTCTTTCATACATTTTTTTGATTACATTTGGGTTGTTTTTTTTTATTATATTTGTTTGTTTTATTACAATGCTGATTTATTAACAAATACTTAATATTTGGTTAAATTAATATTTTGTTCGTTTTACTTTTAGAGATACTAATAAAAATAGTTTTTATTTCATTCAGCTATTGTTTCATTTATTTAAATCTCATACCTACCTAGATATTCTGTTTATTAAAAAATATTAATGTTTTATTATTATATCTTTATTAAACTTATATCAGTAAACACTTAACTAATATTTCAAATTCACATTTATTACTAGTAGCGTATATCATTATTCACATTTTTCCGTAAAATAATTCTGGTGTAAAACAATTTAAATTAATTTTTATTTAAAAATTAACGATTAAAAGCCAAATTTAGAAAAAACATACAAACTATGACTAATTTTGTTTTAGACTTTTTTATGTTAGTAACTCCCTAAAGAATATTTTTTTGAAACATGAAGCTACGTAACATTCGACACCACGCCAATAAACAATGAGTAAAATGATTCAAGTTGTGTTAAATCAACTTACATAATTTTCGTAATTCATATCTACTGTGTTAATTGATACAACTGGATTGTTTTTTTAATTACAGAAAAACTGCATAAATTAAACTTTCTTTCTCTATCCTGAAACAAACCCTAACATATTATTTACCAATCCCAATAACACATTTTCATTTTAGTGCAGTTACCAATGTGTCAGAATTTTTTAAAACTTTAACCTTCGTTTTCTCAAAATCCCATTTTTCCAGTTATATCACTTTTCACTGGAGGTACAGAACTAAGAATTATGGTAAATGTTTCATGCGTGTTGATTCATAGGCCAACTTTGAACAATGTCCTTTCACTTCGGGTGTATATTTTTGATAGGAATTCGAATTCCAAAATTTCACAAAATAAATAAGTTAAGCTGACTCTTGCATTGATTACTGTTTTGTCTAGGGTTTTCTAAAAATAGAGAAAAAAAAAATAAAAACTTGTTGAAAGTACCTCATTGGTTTAGTAGTCACATAGCGTTTTGTGGGTTTTAAGACACTTTCATACAATAACCCGGAGTTGGTCATAGATACACCCGTGCATCGAAGACCACGTAAATGTGCCTGATCTCTCTCCGGCCATGTCGTATTGCCATCTCATCGGACTATGAGAGTGAAGGATTAGAGAATACACCTATGTCTGAGCAGTTGCAAGCTACAATATGTCCTGCGCAGCTGGCTGATTTGATTATTGCTTGGATGCCATTATACATAGAATTTCAAATAAAAAGATACGATCATCTCATCATTGTTATAAAGATAAGGGTAAATAGAGCCAACCTAATGTATCAAAAGGCATAAAAGCAATTGTCTCTGAACAGTAAATAAGTTACCTAATTTTCTCTTAATGAGAATAGTGCCCAGATCTCAGCCGATAACGACTAAATATCAAGAAGATTAAGATTTACTCTCAGATAGTACCTTTTAATGAAAGTAAATTTTATATAATGTGTACCTATTAAGGGTAATTTATTGTAAATGAGTAGAAAATTCGTTCAGAGAATTCTTTAGACCTAGATTAATCAATTGTTAATTTGGTGGATGGCAATTTTAAGGTCGACTTTTACGGTACGAATTAAATGAGGTCGTTTTGGAAGACGCGGCAGAAATGCTGTACCTATATAATTACAAATACATACATACAGGCTCACACACGCAACAAACGTACACACGAGCGCGCATGTACGCTTCATATACTTAGGTACACATAAAGGTGGGGAAGTGGTAAGGCATAAAGAATATGAAAACGTCGTGCCAATTGCCTTCAAGGCATGAAGTAAAACCTCCCCCTTCAGTGTGTGATGTATAACACAAAAATCTGGTTATGTTCGAGTCAGCTGATCAATCAGTTCATATTGGTAAATTCTCAAACACGAAATTAAAACATTTCAAAAACTCATTTCATCGCCTCCCACTCCAATCATCATGGCCCCCTGAACATTTCGCAATCGATTCGTTTCCCATCAAAAAATTGCAATTAAACGAAAAATTTCGTACGATGATCAAAAAGATCAACCATTTCGCACACTCCTATATAAAACTGAGCATGTTTTTCTACTTAAAAGCCGATCCTCTCATGTGCAGAAAGCTTTGCAAACATCATACTCAAACAAAACATTCTATACATACTGAAAATTCCCAGACGGCGTTAAAGTACCAAACTGTGACGTATACTCCGATTGCGCAGGATTTATAACCTTTAACTACCTTATATTGTGTTGCTGCGACTCGCTGCCACGGTAGCGTAGTAATCGCATAGCGCGACTGCTACGCATGGAGTCTCGGGTTTGATTCCTTGGTGGAGCCGAAATTGCTTTGTTGTTTTTAAGGGATTTTTTTTTTATGATCGATACACCCGTGCATTGGAGAGCACGTAAACGTCAGTCCTGCGCCCTGCTGTGTCCGCGCAAATGCTTGTGCTATATAATAATTATGTCCTGAACAGCTGGCTGATCTCTTTAGTGAGAACAGCCACCCTGACCGATAATCAGTCTGGAGGCATCATCATCATATGAACATAAATAAATAGGCAGACTCATTTATTCAATTGATAATTATTACGACTATTATAACTATTTTCTAGAAGCGACCAGCCTATTCTAAACATATCTCATTTCAACTCTTAAGAAAACATTATTATAACTCCAATTTGCTATGAGATAAATTGTATAATGTCTAGAGAGAGCAAGTTTTAATATAATATTTTCATACTTAAATAATATTACTCGTAGCAACAACACTTTATGTGATTATGTTTCAAGTTTCCCTGTTGAATTGAAAGGGATTCTGCACAATGTTAGAACATTTGTGTAGCAGGTACGCGAGGCCCTCATAGCCGAGGCTTCCTTGTTAGAATTGCATTGTTTGCGACACAAACTGACTGCTTTTGTCACCATTTATTGGAATTCTAGCTTATAGCGACTTAGTCTGCGTGTCAGGAATTGGTACCTGTTATAGGATGGAAAATTTGGGTGCTTAGTTCTTCTTTAATATTTAAGGCGTAGGAGAGTGGCATAAAAATAACACTCAATGCTATAAAAAGACTGCTGTAGTTCGTCCGTTGCTTCTCTTTATCACGTTATCGTAGTTTCTTCTAAACAAATTTTATGGAAACGTTTTTTGTTTATTATGGCTCCGAAAATACCTACTAAACTGATTTGAAAAATTATTTCGCATCCACGGGTAACATAGGCTACATTCATCCAGACTTGCATTTTTTTTTAGCGACACGAGTAAAACCGTGACCAACAGCTAGTCTTCAATAAGAAAAAAAACAACTAAGAAATAATGTAAAGTTGGTGAGAGTGTAGCTTATTTGTTTTTTTATATTTTGGTATTAATTACTGTGTAAAAAAACCAGGTTCTCCGTGGAAGAGGAGGCCGTGCCTAGCAGTGGGACGATAAAAAGGCTGTGATGATGATGATGATGATGATGAAAAAAACCAGCACAAAGAATATGAACACAATATGTTACACTTCCTAACTCATCATAAAACCTTCTTTAAACAAACTCGCGGTCACACAACTCCAAGTCGTTCTCGATTAAAACTCTAAAGAAAGAGATGAATTCACAAAATGGAATACACTTACAACTTTGTTCTTTTGAACAAAGTTTTAGTTAGTGTAACGCAGTTTGCTGGGAGGTCCTTAGAGCTCGTTTGCAGAAGCAAGTATCTCATAATTTAGAAATAAACCAATCATCTTGAAGACTGAGGCAACTTAAGTTGTTTGAGGGCTCCAAAAATACAATAGACTTGCAATGCCTCGACAATTTGGTGAAGGATTCTTTGAAGTCCTTTCGTAATACGTTGTGCTTTTGGAGGAAATATTTTTCGCTTTTATTGGTATCGCTCTAAGGCTCCAAGGAAGTCTCTTCGAGGATTTATTTTTTCTGTGGTTGTGAAAAACGGCGAACGCACTTCTCTTTATTATTATTTGCTATTTGTTTGCATAAATTCTGGTTAGAATTTTGCTATACTGCTGTAAATGTAAAAATCTGAGCATTTATTGAATGAAACTGAAAAAAAGCCTGATACAGAGGTCTCGTTTTAGTTAATATAAATATTACATATTTGAACACAAATATAACTGGTATAATTTTATTATTTAGCATAATAATCATTTTTCATAAAATATTTTTTTCGTAATACATATATTTCGCATAAAAGATATCAATTTAATTAATGAATATAGTAAAAATAACTCAAGTTTTTATGCTGTAAATTTCTTCAACTTTACAATATTAAAGTTTCTAATACATACAGTTAGATATTGCTCAATTTTCTTGTCCCATTTCTACTCAGTATCAACGCTAGTTTGTCGGCACCGCTCAAAGGCTAACGCCAAGCGTAATGAAAGGCGCCGACTTCGCATAAATAACTGCGAGATGCAAGCTTTCCGCCTTTAGATGTCGCGATAAACCTAAGATGACAATTGTAATCTTTAGTGTTATGAGATGTCTGTTTTTATTTTTCTCTCTCTTTTTTTGTCAAACGCTGTATATTGCATATTTAATTAAAAATATGCTTCTTCTACTTCCTGTCCTTGATCCAAGTTATTTGTCGGCTATCTAGCACTAAAATAGTTTTCTAACTCAGTCCAGTAGTTCATAAGATAAGCGTATGTTCACAATAATCAAATTAATTAAAACACTCTCGCTTCATTATACAAGATTAATCAAGAAATAATCAATTCATAGCTCAGTTTAATCCCATACATTAGCCATAAGGCGAGCCATGCATCATGCGACCGAATTAGATCACCCGGGTTAGCTTAGGTCAATACAATTAGATGTAATTGGTGGAAAGGGAGGGTACGTAATATTAAGCCCATTCTTAGTCGTCATGTGTCATCATTAAACATAGCAGGTCGGTCTTAGTGAGTGTTTAAAAAGTGAGCGAGCATTTTGGATTTTTGTGCCTGTGTCGTTTTGTGAATGGTAAGTTTTTTTAGTAGGTTTAGTAGGTTTTGTCTGTGATTCCATATTTGTAAGAATAAGTTGCTTATTGACTTTGTTACATTTTCTAATCTATTATTATTCGCAATCATAACGTTTTCGTTTTGAAGATGCAACGTTTTGTGAGCCTGTCTCGTTTTATGTTACTAAA
The DNA here is from genome assembly GCA_958496145.1 of Heliothis peltigera. NCBI lineage: Eukaryota > Metazoa > Arthropoda > Insecta > Lepidoptera > Noctuidae > Heliothis > Heliothis peltigera. Next base: position 1,526,371 of record OY292327.1, read on the forward strand.
CTTAATTTAATTACAATAATTACCAATTTATTTTTATTAAGTTATTTAAAAATGTAGTACCATGAGTTACTGAAATTAACTTGTTCGTGAGAATAATAGCAATCAGCTGATTTCACACACACGTTCAAATAATTAAAAAAAATCGCAATCCATTTTAACTTAAAAAATAAAAGACCTCAAAGAAATACAAAATCACGATACTGACGTCCTTTACAGTGGCACATTAAAAAAATCACTTAAACTTAAAGATCATGGGAATGTCCCTAAATTAAATTTCGAGAAAGTTCGTCTCCGTTCCGTTCAACGAGTAAGCAAAGAAATCCACAAAGGGATTACAAAGTACTATCGCATCAATCAATGTAAGTAATTGCAAAATTAAATTCCCTTATGGTACTATTCGGAAACAAGCAACACGCGCGAGTTTCACAAGTTGCTAGCCGCACGTGGCTAGCAACAGAACGCTCGGCCCGTGTGTCATTTGTGTCTGTGAAAATGTGTTCGCTAATTAAATGTCTGTCATCGATTGCGCGCGTCTGTCGCGATATGTGCGAGACTGCCGCGTGCCTTGAAAACTTTGTTACATTTCTATACTACGACTTTTATCGCATTGGCTACGAACATCCCCGCGGCCTTTCTCCGAAGGCTGGCTTAAATAAATAAAGTTCAATGTATGCTTTAGGACTTTTCAATCACAGTATGAAGAACGTTTGTTCACCTTTCTTTGGTTCTTGGCGGTTAGCAGTACGCGGACCGTGAAATGGAACTTGAGAATTGAAAGTTTTGAAACAACCATTTGGAAACGTGTGCCGTGTTGGTAAGAGGCGAGAAAAATTTATACTGAGAAAAAAGTTTTCCACAAAAGTACGCTCCTGAATTTTGTTTGCCATTCGCAAATAAAATAAAGTTTTAACCATATTTTTTTTTATTTATAAAAAGTATATTGTTAACTGACGGCTATACAAGCTATTTTCATAGAAATATTGGGGCACCTTTTTCACACACGGTCGGTTGGCCCCATTGGCTATTGATTAGCTTGGGTTATGGGTGCGAACACAACTGATAAATTACATATTTATTTTACACATAAATTATATTATATACTTATATATAAATACACATTATAACACATAGACCACAGCAAACAAGCATGCTCATTACACAAATCGACCGTGCCGGGAATCGAACCCGGGACCCTCAACCGGGTAAGTATTACATACAATTTAACATTTTGTGTGTAAATAGTAAACAACGCCCTAAAAAATTAATAACAAGTTTCATATTTTAAAATTATTTCATCGTGTTTTGTTATAATATGAAACATCTATATTAGGAAAGACCAATCTAGAACTATTTACAACTTCATTATTCGACACTAACATCTAAATTGTCTCTGAAAGTTCCCTCAGCTCGGCAATTAGACAATTCACAATATTAAAATTTCAGTAGCGATTCAAGTTGGCGCCAAGCGGAATATATCTTCGGCTAACTTTCTTAAAGATAGAAGGTAATGTATGCAAATGAGTGTAACTTAATTCCCTTAGAGATATTAGAAGGTCTCTGACCATTTGATAAGTGGTGATATTTTTTTCTTTTTTGAGTGGAATAACTCTCTCCATGGGTGCAGTTTGAGAGAGTAACTAAAACCTTTGACGACCCCGTTGGCGCAATGATTACCACACCCGACTGCCGAGCTAAGACTCCCGGGTTCGATTCCTGGTACAGCCGCCGTACATCGGGCCCACTTTTTCGCCTTCTGATAAGCGGAGACGGAACCCAACTCTTCACTGGTTTAGACGTTCAAAGAAAATGCAGATACTTGTAATATAATTAAGTTTATGATTTAAAATTTCAACTTGACAAAGGAACTTTGGGCCAAGTTCTAGAAGACGGGTACAATTTATAATAGAGTTAAACAGTTGCAAAGAGGAATCTGTATTTTGCTGGATGCACTAATTTGATATCTGTATATTTCAAATTATGTGTATCGATTTCATATAATTTCCTGTGAAATTGAATGAAGGTACTTTATCAAGGCACTTTATCAGTCTTTGGCAGTAGTTTTGAATAGTCATAATGCCCTTAAGTTACAAACACGTAGAGAAATGGGGACGGATTTTCAATGTCAAAAATACTGCGACTACCCCGTAGATAGAAGAAAAAATATTGTTAGGAAAAAAGGAGGCAAATATTATGGACACTCTCTTTTTCACTGCTCTTTTTTTCTTTTTGCACTATTATTTAAAATTAATTTGTATTTATCTCAAAAAAGTCTGAAGATAAATCTTAAGATAAATATGTAGTTCTAGTTTGGCTACTTACACCTTTACGAGGTAAACCTTTTCACTTTATATAACATTTTAAAATTAATTTTAAGTTAGTTGAAACTTGTAACAATGCCAAAAGCATATACGAAATTATCGCAATTAATAAAACGAAAATACACTCAAAATTAAGCGCCATATTTTACGTAAACACATTAGAGCTACGTTATGGCCATATTTCAAAGCAGTCTATTAATAAAATTGACCATAAAAAATATTGACGGAATGAGTCATTATTCAGAAAGGTTTTTCCAATGAATTCACAATAGTCCAGTGAGTAGAAGTTAAAACGGAATGAAAATACCAAATGGATTTTAATTACTGACATGGAATTTATTTAAGTACCACTTATGCTCGTACATAAAATTATTATCGATGTCGATAATTTTCTAAAGAAATTATTTATTTGTGGGTAAATCCATTACGCATATTTCTCCAATAGGGATTACCTGCCTTGCCTTTTCCTAAGCCATTCTGGAGTCAGTCTCAGAGACACTCTCTTCGCTACCTGTTGGTAAGACTGGTTGTCAGATTTCCTGTAACGACTCTCAAAGATATACAGATCCAGTATCCACCAACTTACATTTCTTTCTGGAAGACGTAGGAACTCTTCAAAACAAGATGGCCAGCGTCAGCCATCCAAAGATAACCACGCCAAGCGTTGCTTAACCTTATGATCGATCGCCTCGTGCGGCTTTTACTTAGCTACGAGCTTCTCTTGGATTTCGCTTTTCATTTCTCTAGAGGAGGCTAAAGTTATTATTTATACATTTCTCCAAACAATTTCTATTTAGTTTTAAAGAAATGTAGTGAAGTAGTATCATCTTTTTTTTTAATGTAAAATGTTTACAATATTTTGTTTTTATTTTCAAACTATGTACGTAAAATTTGAAGTTTTTTTTTTATCATGTATCATCTATGAAAATAATTATTCTCCTTCTCTGACCACGAATCAAATTTTGACACCATGCTTAATAAATTGTGTTTGCACTAGCGATTACAAAGCTAATGAGGTAGTCGTGATTAAATTAAATACTATAGTCCCACGTCCCTTCGGTTAGGACTATAGTTTACAAAGGTCATTGAACTCCGAAAAATAAAAGACCGTGGCTGAGACATGTAAAATTATCTTTATCACACATTGCTGCACATGGCAAACTGGTTGATCGCTTTAGAGATAATATTCACACAATGCATTTTTGTTTACATAAGCAGAGTTTATTTTTAGATATTGTTTTATTACACAGTTGAATTACTCAAGTTATAAACGTAAAAAAAACATCGTTTGGTTTTCTTTCAAAATGTTTGTTTATTATTAGCAATATTACTACATCTGGGTCCAAGAATATTTTCAAATTTACTATTAAACAGGATATCACCAATTTTGAATGTTACTCGTAAAAACACTGACCAGCGCCATTTATGAACAAACACGAGTTAAATTAACGTATCTACTAATAATTTATTAGTCATGCGGGTGTGTTCCGTCAACTGTCTCCCTCGAGACCGGTGAATTCTTTGTTAATATACTTACTAATATTATAAAGGCAAAAGTAATTTTGTATGACTGTTATTGTTTGATTGAATTGTTTACAACTGTCCCTCATAATTTCTCCTGGGTCTTTTAGCATCTTATTTGTGTACCTGAGCAAATTTCTTCTAAAATGGGTTATAGATATTTTAGTTTAAATTATAACGTACAGATGCTAGCAGATTAAGCTACCCGTATCTGTAAAATTTTACTAAACGAATATTAATATACTTTTTTTTTGTATTTTTATTTAAAATTGTTATTTATTAACCTTCTGGTAGGTACTGTGATAAGGTTGAAGATCTATTCAAGAAATTTGTCAGAATGAGGTAGATTGTTGTGCAGGTTGTTGTACCATATCTACGTACAGATTTACAGAGTAATAATGTTAGATAATGAACATGTTTAAGACAATTTCTGTCTAGCAAGTGAAACCATGGGGCAGCTTCTATGTATGTATGTATATATACGTACTTTACAGCACGAATCTTCTTGCATTTTTGCCTCGATAATACCATAAATACTTTTTTATTTAACCCTCGAGACTATTTCCATGAATATTATATTTAACTGTGTATAGCAATCTGTGCTTTACGAGAACACTGTATACATAAGATATTTTTGTGATTTGATAAAATTTTCTTTTTTGTATTTCAAGCGGAGATATGGAATAAAGGTCATTAACCTGTTTTCATTCAAACATTTATTTTTAAGTAACATTATTGCATAAAATTCATATTTTAAATAAATAAATAACGTCCGAATAGCCACTGTCTCCCGAATAAATTCAAAAATGGAACAGAATTTGTATGAAATTATCTATCAAATAAACTAACTGGAACATATTCGTAGGTGGTGAAACAGGCCTTTAAAAAAGTCATTATTATTTATTCTTTTTTCAAATCAAATCACTTTTGACAGAACAACAGACATCAATGTTTCACTACACGCGTGCCATTTCTGCAACAATTTACTGTATCGGAAACAACAATAACCGAACTGCTAAATAGAATGACATGTCCAAGCTATAATAATCCATAATATCTATTATCTAAGGGAAACATTAATAATTGAATTAAACCCTGACTCTGTTGCCGTATCAGGCGGTAATGAAATTAGCATTTAATATTCATTCGACAAAGCCAACGGCAGATGTATCAAATATTTGTTAATAATATAATTTTGTTTAGTTAGTCAATTATTGTCTACATGAATAGTATTCGGTGCCTAAATTATTGTTATATCCTGTTTTTGGAATGTAATAAATTTAAATTAACAATATACTTTTGCAGTATAGGTATTTTTCAATTAAACCTATGTCAATAAGATTTTAATAGTATAAAAATATTAAATTTACTTATGATTTTTATAATATAGATTCTTAGCAATGAAATGGATGTACCCGTAGCTTCCAGTTATATGTATAAAAAAAATACTATCGAAATTCAATATTTATAATTTACCAAGCCTTTTCCCAAGTTTTTTTTTTTTTGTCGGTGATGCGCCTGATCTCTCTCTGAAGTGTCGAGTAAGGGAATAGAGAGTGCACCTGTGTCTGCACAATTGTTTGTGCACTATAATATATAGCGTAGCTGGCTGATCTCCTAAGAGCGAGCGGCCGCCGTGGGCTGTAGTAGGTCTGAATGCCATTATTAAAGTTTCATTTAGTGACAGGAAATATTTATAGATGAATTTATTCGTGTGGCTTCTACTTAGCCACGAGCCCATCTTAGCTTATTTTTTGCATTATGCAAAGGGCTAATCCCTCGTGGCTATGAAGTGTTAATTTTAATTAATCTACTTAGTTAAGCTAAGTGATAATGCCCCTCTTACACGAGTTTATTGCAGGCAGTATAATTGACTCAGAACATATTAACCGTCTAGATCTCTTAAATAATTAGCATTTAAAGTTTTAATTGCTATTTTGTACCGTATTTAGTTTTCAGTGAGCTTAAATTTAAGAAATTCATTGCAATTTGTGTATGTTGATTAAAAAACTTATTATATTATTTTAATAGTAGTTTTAAATAGTTTTATCAGTTTTTAATTTGTAGTACAAATTGGCAATTAATATACAAAGAAAATTCTGATAGCAATTATAGGTAGAAGAAAATCCCCATTATCTATATGTATAAACTAACAGCTCCTTGGACCGATATCCTCTCTCTATTTTGAACCATATTGAAGAGTAATAAGAGAGTAATAATTATTATTTTGTTTTGTATAAAACTGGTTCTTCAAATCATACAGACAGAATTTTTCAGCCTTCTTTAAATCAATACCTTTTAATCTTTATCTTTTATCAGTGCTAAAAATAACCCCCAAACAACTTCCTTGATTATTACTGTCATTATACATAATAACCTTAAAACTAATTTTGAACTTTTTTAATGGGTTAACTATCGATAAGAAAATTTGTTTTAAATAAGCAGTTTCATTCCTTTTTTTCGTGATAAATCATCAAATGACCACTCGCGCTAAGAGTGCAGCTGGAGGGAGTGTCAGACTCTTACTGACTAAAACCCACTATGTTCCTTCTGGAGGTCCGTGTGTGCCAGGGCCGCGGTAACTCTTGCGAACAACGCGCAGTCCAGGCAGGTGATGAAACTTCTATAATAATTTATTTGTATATAGTGTAATTTATGTGTATCTATTTAGTCACACTCTGATTGTTATTACAAACCTGATGCTTTAAAAGATCTGAAATTATTCCTAGTGCAACGCTTAAAAATATAGTACCCGATGCTGTCATAGACGATTGTGATGCAAATATATGCAGGCTAGGCAAAACAATAAACTGTTCGTCTGTATTGTCTGAAACTGGATGGACGTTTGTCTGAACGGAAGGAAAAATAAAGAACATATCTGTTGGCCATCGTTTAAAACGAATATAAGCAACATTGTTGTGGAATTTAAATAATGGTGCACAATTGCACTTTTTGTAGGTAAGGTATACAATACAACTGAGTATAACATACTTATAGGATAAACACGAACCGTTATAAAAAGTTTAATTTAATGTCAAATTTATTATACCTACTTTACTCGAGATAAGATGATATCCCTGTCAGTTCATAAATTGATAGTCATAGTGATGGAACCTTGGAAAAATGTAATCGATTGATTTATATTATCGAATTGAATCTCTATAAATGCAAGTTCCATTTAATGCTGCTATTATTTTTTAATTCGTAATTATTTTATTTCGTTACTTTAGTTTACTAAAATTTATTAAAATAAATATTTAGTTTGTATAAGAAATACAACAGTAAATTACAAATCACTTTATTCATTTAGTATGATAAGAAGTACACTTAAGTGCTTATAGAAAAATAAGACCATATTTTTTAAAATAGTGTACCTAAAATATAGAAAAAGTAGAAATGTCTGAAATACTGTAAGGTGTAATAAAACTCCTTGTTCAGCACAATAACAACCTTTAGTTATCACAGTACAGAACTTCCGAATCACTAGTTCACAACCTCTCGAGTCGAGCGCCCAGACCAGAATGCCCCCACTCGCCGTTTACCCACAATTCATTCCTGTCAAAACCATTGACACAAAAATCGACTATTAAGATATTCGATTTTTGCAGTATCAAATGTATTGAATTACTCGGAACCTTACAAAGGTTACAGGAATTTAAAATACCAAACAATGATATTTCATTAACAGTTCTAGAACTAATAAGATAACACAAAAAAGAACGGTTAGCATGGTAAACGGTTACGTCATACCAGCCATACTTCACAATTAAGAAGAGCAACCGGACAATGATTCAACTGACCCCAAGTGTCAGTCCACCCACTATAATATCACAAACTAAAGCTAAAAATCAAAGCTACAAAGCATTATTATTCTCATCAAAAATGTAGTCTTAATGTCGACTAAAGAAACTCAGAATACAAGGCGTTACATTTTGATGCATCAAAGAGCGTGAATGTTGTAAAAGAAACGAGTGTCTTCGTACAAACGAAAAAAATGGTAAAGGAGGATCGTAATGTAGATGCTTACTACAGTGTAGGCGGTTAAAAGGGAACACACAGCTTAAGTAAAAAGGGAACAGTTTACCAAATATTTTGTTCTAACTCAACAGGTAATACCCAAGATAAATTGCACAAAATAACTTTTGATTTACTTAAGATATATTTCTTTGTCCCTGAAAAGAGGTTTCCTTTATTTTCTATTATCACATGCCACGCGAAAATAAGCCATCTGGCCTTCAGTTCCCATGAGGAAAATTAGTAAGCTGGGTTTATATATAGGAAAAAACAAACAACGTAATAGGAAAATACTAGAATAGATTGAGAATTTCAGTAAGAAAAGTAATTTTCTATATTTTTTCCAAGATGTTTTAGTTTTGGCAATCATTATCTACCTAGCCTTTTACCAAGCTGTGTCGTGGTTGGCTTTCAGTCTTAACAGGATGCAGCTGAGTACCAGTGTTTTACGTGGAGCGACTGCCTATCTGACCTCCTCAACTTGAGCAACCCAAGTAGAAGTATTTTTTTCGATAATCAAGGCAAGTAAAAAATACTTTTTAAATTCTTATTTCATTTTTTGTGTCATTCAGCCATGGAAAACCAATAAAAACTTTGAAACATTGTAAAATCGATTGTAAAATTCCAACTCGCTTTTAATGTAATAAAATTCTTTAAAAGCAAAAGCTTAAACATAACATTATATCGTACTCTCAGATACCGACATACGCCTTCAACGAATGCATTGGAACACAAAATGGCTACTATCTATAAAAATAGCCGGTCAATTTACTTTTACGACAATTGCAGTACAATAAGCAATGCTGTGTAGAATTTTCATTCACAGTTCAGTAAAAAGTTTCTAATAGCGGCTAGTGGGTTGTTGAGCGCCTTTGAACAGCAATCAACGCAATTACTGGTGTAGTTATTGTGTTTGATCGAACGTTTTATATGAAAATGTATTAATTATACTCTTTTTGGATGATAAAAACAACACTAGTTGAGGTTGTTGTTAATTATACACCTTGGGAACTATGTACATCACGCAATCAAATAAAAAACCCTTCCTTGGTCAATAGACTAGCAGTCACCGAAAGATTTTTTTAAATCGATCCTGTAGTTCCTCAGATTAGTGCGTTCAATAAATCAAACAAAGAAGCTTTCTGCTTTATAATTATAATATTATTAGTTTAGATTCATTACGACTTATTCAATATTGCAACACGTGTACCCGAATTTAAGAAACCATTACATTTGTTGGCTTTCATAACGTGTCACAGAACTTCGAATACATACATAATTATTTTTTATTTTTCTTCAGAAGTAGAAATACCTTCTAGAGTTGTGTAACCGAAATATCACATCCAGCGAAAAAGGACGGCTGACAGAAAAATCTAGTCGCTAAACGAATTCTACGAATAGTGCCTAGGACTGAGTGCTTGTATTACAATTTCCAGTCACGTCCTTCACCGGATAGGTACAACCGACAGATCTAGACTTTAATTTGTTTATCTTCATCAGTGTAATCGATCATGCTACTGTAATCGATCCCCGGCGAAAACTTTATTTAAATAAACGAACAGATTAACAAAATACCTAAGAAACTGTAATTAGCGTTGAATTCCGAAGTGTCCTGTCAAGACAACGGACACTGCTGATTAATTTATTAGCCCTTTAATTGGTTACTTTGCAGCGGCAGTGCTAATTTTATTTCAAAATTTCAACGGCCAAACTTCCTCTAGCAGAAGGAAAAGACTCCAAGCCAAAATATTTTATTAAAGGTGACAGTTAATATAGGGGGGACGGAGAAAAGTTGATATATTAATTAACTCGTGAATAAGTCCGTCAGGGAGAAGAGTCACTCCGTTTTACGCAAGCGCACTGAGATACGTCAAGTTACGCCCTTACGTAGTGCGAGCGCGGCATTCGTGGAGTGCACACGACTATCATAAGCCTACCCGCCGATAGACGATGTTTCATTAACCTACAAACGAAATAAAATGTAGCCAACATCGTAAATGTTGATGAGTAAAAAGTTTTTGTGAACTTGAATTAATGATGAGCGACGGTCGCTCAGTCTGTAGGAACTTTGTGAGTGTCCCGGTGACAGTTGGGAAATTTGAAGAGTTTTTTCTTTTCACGGTTGTGTTTATAGTTGTGGTAGTGAGCAATGTGTCTGATTGTCAAAGTGGGATGTTTCTTCCGCTTCACGGTGAGTTAAAGTTCCTATAAGCGGCTCGGAATTACTTCATTTACTATTTCATTTGATAGCGTTGAACGTTAATCGTTTTGTTAGGGTACTTAGATACTTTTTTCATTTATAGTGAAGTGTTATGATGGGATTTTAATGGGGTTTCGGAATTTAAATAAAATATGGTTTATGGAAATGTAGGGTGTTTAATAGACGGGTCAAATGGCTTACTGTGTAGTATAGTAGATGTTTTACGAGTTTGTTTACGATTGATTTTAGTAATTAAATATTTCGTAAGTGTTAATATGAATCAATAGTAATTTGATTACAAATGAATATGACCAAATTCAATGTTTATAATCATGATAATGCAAGACTTTAATGCTTTCTACTGTTTTGAAATAATTTAAGTTTTTTCACCTATTAAAGACTATGCAGTTAAATAATAAATTATTGCTTTAATTTTACGCTGTAACAGTGTTGTCTATTATATTTATTCGTAAACGCTATCATAGGAAATTGGAAATTTCCGTCACTCAGTGGAAATTCGAGGCAAATACACACCTTTACGTTTTAACCCGTTTGCGTGATTACGGCATAATTATTTTGTTGATAAATTTAAGGACCTATAATTATTTGAATAATATTTAATGTCGTTATTAGTTGAACATATTCCTAGACAAATTCCTACGCTAAATCAAGCCTTTATTATGTAAAAATGTAGGTCTCATATATAGGAAGAAAGTTCCTATTCTTGATTGTACTTGTATATAAAGCTTTAGCAAATATAGAATATTTATTTATTTATAGTATGCGAATAGTATTGTATTTATTATGATAATTTAAAATGAATATATTTATCGTAATCATATAATATGCCTATTACAGGTGCGCATAGCTTACGCAATGTTATCAATTTATTTTAAAAGTGGTGAGAAGCAAAAATTTGAAAAAAAATAAATAATACATAACAAAAATAAAGTCAAATGAGACGTACATAGTAAATAGGTCAGTGTTTTGTAATATGACCGAATTAGTGGTAATAAAAGTGACAATATGGACCAATCACGTTTCAAATAATTCATTATGGCATATTTTAATTGCTTACTTACTGTACTTGACTTTTTTATTATTTAACAATTAGGTGAAGATGTAATTATGTTATGGAAAATAGAACACTTAACTATAGCTTCAATGCTAACCTACTGCAAAACTTATTAATATTAAATTATATACTTACCAGCTAAATATGTTCATAATATATCTTACTAATTTAACTAGTAAGTCCATCGCCATCAAACGGTAATTTACCCAATAGACTGATAGCATTGCTATGTTGAATTGCAATGCTTAATCGTTGAGCGAAGTAAAAGCCAGCCTTTGGGTTACGGGAAGTGTCAACCTTACCTTCTTCTTCTTCTTCCTGCCCTGTTTCCAATTCTATTTGGGGTTTTCATTTCGATCTGACGTCATACTACTATTCACTCCCTTCTTACCTACATATTATACGTGTCAAACTTACCTATTGAAATGAAACAATTGACAAGAATCGAATCCCTACTTAAATAATGAAATCTACTCAGGTACAAGATAAATATGTATATTAAAAAACTGAAATCAAACAAAGCAGTATTTATATCTGAAAAAAAAATTATAACCTACCTTTATTTTATTAAAACAGACGTGGATTTATACGAGAACGGACTGACACATTTTTTCTTTATCACTTGCGCGTAACAATTTTTTCCAATTTCCTGATTAAATTTAAGACAAAAGGAGGCAATTTTAATGAAAATCTGTGAAAGAAATTCCTCAGCTTTTGTGTGAAATTTGATACCTTCTAATTGATTTCTGTTACGTTTGAAGGACACGGATTCTTTCAATAAATAAACAATTTGTAGGAATAAAATTACGTTCCGATGTTTTGTGATGTAGCGTTTATACGATTATTGACAAAATATCTAGGGTTTATTGGTAAACATTCTATTGTATCTCTTTGAGTATTAACAAAGAGTGATGTAGTTAATACTATGATAAAGAAAGGTTTGTTAGTTTGTATGTAGAGGCAAATTTGTCGACTTCTGAACAGTATCGAAACTTCTTTCAGTTATTGTCAAACAAGACCACTTAAGAGCTGAGTTAAGGATCTTAATTAAATAGCAAATGCATGTTGATTAAATGATCGTAAAATTTTAAACTTTTATCAAATCATCCTACTTATATAAGGCGACATGTTTGGGTGATTATTACTCTTTCATGCTAAATTACCTCACCATAAGAAATCTAATCCTGCTTTATGTAAACAAGCCAATTATTTGAATAAATAAAAAATACTAAATATATATGTATCTATGTATCTTCCAACAAAAACGAACGTGATAATGAAAAACTTTTAAAAAGAAAATGCGTCTTTATTTTGCAAATAGTAGCAAGAAAAACTCGATAAATTCGAAATATAGCCAGCAAAGTTTTATCTTTCCTCATTTACCCCCGTCGAATTCGCTGCGGTGAAAACAGGGTGTAAAACCACTAAAGGATACAATGTCTAAAGGCACTTTTTGCTACGTTCCTGCCTTTTACAATAGGTATTTTATTTTTGTTATCTTTTGAGCTAATTTAGCTAACTCATTAAAGAAAATCTGTGAGGAAACTAGCTATCTAGTGATGTGAATGAATAAGGAACATGTCGTATGGAAGTGTTTCGTGTGAAGTCATCAAATGATCCCTCCCGCTGATGGCACAGCGAGGGAGTGTCAGACTCTTACTAACTAAAACCCACTAAGTTCTTTCTGTAGGTACCTGTGTGCCAAGACCAGGGTAACTCTTGCGAACAACCCGCAGCCCAGGCAGAGTATGGAAGGTATTGAGCGGAAAAGTAGGACCAGTGTAACGATGGATGGATTATCAATAATAAGCGATATGGCTGGAAAAAGACAGGGAAGTATGGGAGAAGCAGGCACGCTGCTTCGATGACTGTGTCGTAGACCAATCTCTCGTCCTAACTGCGGTACCTAGGATGATAAGTATTAAGTTCTTACAAGCTATTAGGTTGTTTCAATAAATCAGTGACGCAGTGTGTTCTAGTTTCAAAGAACTAAATCTCACGAACTTGCAGTATAATAATTATGTCCTGCGCAGCTGGCTGATCTCTTTAGAGGGAACAGCCGCGGTGGCCAAAAATCGGTCTGGACGCAGTTGTAATTATTATTATTATCTTATATTATAAAAGGAATGGGGGTTATTACCCTCTTGCTCTCATCTCGATTTCAATTGAAGTCTCAATATGGCTTCTTCCATATTAAACTGTCTAACATCAAATTAGAAAAAGGCATCAATATTTTAATGTGACTATTTTTGTCGCTTGACTTTATCGATCAGTTTATTGATAGAATCTAACTCTGACATCTGAATTTAAGATGGTTTTAGCGCTCCTAAAATAGTTTCGCCAAGTGAAGTAAGACACACAAGCGATCGTGGTTTTAGCTTTCATGATATTATTGTACTTAGGTCAAGTATTTAGTTAATATAAATGTTCTTTTTATTTTAAAATATTAATAAATAAAAAAAAAAAACATTTACAAAAATATAAAAAATATATTATATAAAAAGATTTATTGGTATTGATACCTTATTGGAAGATAGTTGCTGTATTTTTTTCTTTATGTGATACTGGCCAGTTTTATTTATTCTTTTCAGTTAACAGTGCTTTGAAAAACCTATACAACAATGATTATAAAATGACATTAAACAACACCCTGTAATATAATTTAAAATAATGCCAGCCAACACCATCGTGAATAAATAATTTATGTGAATAAGCAAAGTATATAATGACTGGGTAGGATTCACATTATGAGTTGAAATCATGTAAATTGGGTATAATATAAACTTTTTCGCCAAAGTTAGGATCTTGCCAACGATGCGTACTTTTAATAAAAGCGAAAGTTTTCGGCGCTTCAGAAATATTTCAGGAACATTATGATATTTTTATTACATTATGGAATACAAAATCGTGCTCGTGGCTAAGTAAAAGCCGCACGGATCGATCGATTATAAAATTAAGCAACGCTTAGCGCGGTCGGTGAATTGATGGGTGATCTTGTCATGACGACTCCCTTCGTATTTCGGAAGGCTCGTTAAATAAGTGGATCCTGGTTCTCATTTTTATATCTTTGGCAGTTGTTACAGGTGGTCAGAATCTAAAATATCCGACAACAAAGGGTTACCAAGGGGTATCAGCCAATGACCCCTCCTGCTATAGGTGTAGCTGGAGGCTAGTATGTCGGAATGTTACCGAATAAAACTTTTTTGTTCCTTCTAGAGACCTATATGTGCCAGCGGCGCGGTAAGTCTTGCAAATAATCCCGCAGTCCCAGCAGATCTAAGAAACACCCTCAATTTTTCAAGTCGGTGAAATGGCCCCAGTATTCAAACATTATTATCAAACAAGATCGAGGACCGTGATATACTATTTGCTATTCCAGCCGTACCTCATGACGTACGAAGTGAGATTTATCGGGATCTCATCTCGCCATTATCAAAGATTCAGCGTTACCCTTCCATATAAATGGGTCGAGTCTGTTTGCGTTCATTATCTTCTACCCATATTTCATTGGATGTTCCTATTACAATAGGGTTAGCAAATACAGTTGGAAGTAATGTGAAAAAAAAAAATCTTATTATTTGTTTTTTTTTTTGTTAGTTTCTTTCTAGTTGTAGTGTTAAATGCTTTTTAGTGTTTTTCAAGGTCAGCTTTATTTTTTAGTAAAAAGTTTTTATTTTTAATCTTTTTAGTGTCAAAGTCTAAGATCGATACACACAAAAAAAAATCATACCGAGCAAATTGAGCACCTCCTCCTATTTTTTTGACATCGGTTAAAAAAAGTATCTTTGCCACCAAAGTATGAACTAGAGCTTGTAGATTTTTATAATGTAATATCCCATATAAAACCAAGCTAACTCCAGGAACTCATACGCACAATATGTCAACAAGCCAATCCATGACATGATTAAAGTTACACTAGGCAGAAAATTATTCAAACCACGGATTAATACGAAGCCTTTTAGAGCGTTACATATTCTGTAGATATTAAATACAGGCACGAGTTCATGTAGCATTTTAGCTTTAAATTATTTATAGCCAAAATGTTTCGGTGTAGCTCCGTTTAAAACAAGGCGAACGAGTTATAGCAAGTGTCAGAAACACTAGGCCTGTCAGATAGCCGTTTAGCCGGACTATTAATAATAATCCCCTACACTGTCAGACTCAGGTCTTAGGAAGTCTTCGGAGCTTAATCCGTTAATCTTAATCAAGTCGTGACTTCGGACTTTGTTTAAAGTATCTTATCAATTCATATGGTCGGTCCATACTGTATGTATTTTAATTTCTTGTTTAATTATTGTCGTCACTTAACGATATTTTTTAGAGTCAGATAACTAAAGCCTTTTTCGAACTTTCCCGAGTTAAAGGTAGAGGGAGTGTCACACTCACTCAAACCGAAGCTCGACTCGGCGGGGGAATTGCCGGTCTCCCCGATATGCCTGTGCAAGACCTTAAATAGCAACTGCTGGGGTTGCGGGATTGTTTGAAACTGTTACAGTGTACGGCTTCGTCCTAGATTAGACCCGCCGCTGATTGCAATTTTTTGTCACCGTGACTTATGGTTACTGTCACCTACTGTCACCCACGATGCTCTCACTGAATCTGTTCTTGGGTAACAAATCGCGTTCATTTTTGTAATGGAATTCAACGAGGTTGCCGTGATTTGTGCTCTTGAAATACGTAGAAGAAAAATGAAACGGAAAAAAGCGGCTGAGTGACAAAAAGTCACTAGTCTCCGAAGTTGCCTGCCGCTGCAACTATTTGTCACCCTATTATCAGGTCACTCAATACAGTTTTCATTGCACTTGACTAAGTGACAAAAAATCACGGTGACAAAAAATTGCAATCAGCCTAAGCGTCCTTCATCCACAGCGATACTTCACCCACATGATTATTTCACATCTACAAAAAAAAATGTCTGATACTCCACCTGTAGTAGTTGTATTGGGGACCTATCAAGACTAAATCTATTAAATGTATCCTGCCCGGTTCAAAAACCACTCTTCACGTATTCAAAATATCATATTTACAAAACATTTCACGTATTTTTTTCTTAGAATCGTCGCTAACTTGTTACATGAAAATTCTTTGTGACATTCTTATGAAAATATTTGACAAATGATATGACGGTAGTGACCGCTTTCTGAGCAAGGTCGGACTTAGTCCGTTGGGGAAATAAAGTGTAGAGAGGAATTTTATTTTGAGTTGTAATATTTTTGCATTGGTTTGCGGAATTTCAGGAATTGACGAGCTCGTGGCTAAGTGACAGCCGCACTAGTGATCGATAATAAGGTTAAGCAACACTAGGCGCGGTCGGTTCGTAGATGGGTGACCATCGTATGTCATGAAGAGTTCCTTCGTGTTTTGGAAGGCACATTAAATAGAAGGATCCCAGCTGTCTCGCAGAAGCCAGAAAGTCTAGCAACCAGTTTTACCATGAGCTATCAGTTTGCCAAGGTAGCTGGGTTGTGGAAGTCACAGTCGCTCCAAGTAAAACACTGGTATTCTGCTGCATCCGGTTAAGACTAGAAGCCCACCCCAACATAGCTCAGGAAAAGGCTATGATTGTGATGGTTTGCGGAATTTTAGGTAATAGAATACAAAATGACCTATATACAAATCGATAGTGCTACAATATCCCAAAGTCTTTATATACCAAAGATATAGAAGTTTTATTAAAAAAATATCGTAGGTACCTAAATAGTAATTAATTTACTTAGGTACCTATTTTTCATAATCATGAAATTTAATACCTACTATATAATAACCGTAAGCTAAAACTTTAATCTAACCGTCTTTGTTCGAGTGTTAGACAGCTAATAACACAAATGAAATCAAAACCAATTGGGAACTATGTAATTTAATGCTCGAGGAAGCCTGAAAATTATATTATTAATTAATAATGCTCTCTTTGAGTATTATGAATTAGTTAGCGTTGATTACTGGGTGAAAGGTATTAGGATTATTGTAGCAGTTATGTTTTATTATCATCGTCAAGCTATTTACAGTCCCACTGTTGGGCACAGATATCTTCTCATACAGAGAAGGGATAAGCAGAAATTGCCATGTTTTCTGAAGATCTTGTCCTTGATTTTAACTAAGTCATTGGCGTCCAATATGGACTTAGAAAGTACATATTTATAACTTAGAAAAGTTTCTTAAAACTCACAAAGTTATTTGGGTCAGGGAATCGAATCGGAGATCCCGTCAATAGCAGTCATGCCATGGGACTGCTAGACCAACGTTTGACTGTTTACAATGTAGATATTATATTGTAGTTGAAATAATTTAATCCATTGCTTATGACAATATTATATACCTATGTGAGTTTAAAAATGGAGTCATTTTTTCATAATGAATAAAGCTGTTCATCTAAATGACTCATAATTCATTGATAAGCCTATAAATAGTTGCATAATTAGAAGACAGGGAAGGATAGTTTTATTACCACTTAAGCTAAACCTTCGTTGTAAACGCTGCCAAGACCAATTCTAGTTATAACCAATGAAAACTTAAACCGTAGTCTATAAATTACTGTAGTACATTATTTGATACCAGTAATTTGACTAAGGAGCTGCGTTCGAACTCCACAATTTAATTAATGATGTTGGTAAAAGCCTCGTTTACTTACCAAGTTTCCTTGCTGTGAATAAATTGGAAAATTTTCGAAAAACCTATTTGAAAATTTTCTACTGAAATTAGATTGGAAACGGTGGTTAATTAAAATGGTTTATTATGGTTAAATTTACATTGAAACTGACGCGTGATTATCGGATGTTTGAGAATTGATTTTGTGAACGTAATAGCATAACCGTGATAATGGTACAGGCGTTAAAGCGCTTCTTTCATAACGCGCGCAGCCAATGCGTGGAATTCTCTGCCGGGGTCTGTATTTCCGAGTTCTTACAACCCAAGACTCTTTAAGGAAAGAGTGAATATGAATAGACTTCTTCTGGGTAAGCTCGTACCACCGTAGATTCCATCCTTGCCCTCCGAGCTGAATTGAGATCAAGAGCGATCCCATCATAAATAAATAGAAATAAAATGGTGAATGCTCGTCGTCTTTCGGAGCTGAACTCACCTAACAGATGAAGTTCTTTATTATGATGACGCTTCGCAGACACCATTTTTATGTAGAAATTAGTGACAAGTGGCTATAAAGTTCGAAAATTTTATCAATCAATATTCTATAAAAATTTGACCACATAATATTCATTTCTAATTATATACTTTTCGCTTTAACTTGTAAACACATTGTTAGGACTTCGTCTGCATGAAGGGTTGCATTTCCCTGATGCTAGTATTCGCAATCCTGATATTCCGAATGGTGTGAAAAGAACAAACACTAACCTGGAAAGGCAGGGACAGGAGTTACCGCAACACTTGGGACTTAGCTAGCCGGCCGGCGCAGCGTGTATCCAGTTTACTCTTCAGATCTGTATGTTTTTTCTTGATTCACAACGGAAAGTTACGAACACTAATCAGTCAACCACTTGATGGCGAAGTTTTGTTTTATATTTGCGATTTCACATCGATTTTTTGAGATTATCGCGGGAGCCGCGTTTTTTCGTGTGTTGGCGCGCGGCGCGTCGATTTGATTCTTTTTTTCTTTTCGCCGCCAGAGGGAGTGCGGCGCGGGCGAATAGGTAGGCGTCGCGCGCAGGTTGGCGGTAAATTTAAATTAGGAATGGAAGGAATAGGATGGGATATAAAGGAATAGGTTTAATGCTTATCCATTTCCCCCCACTCGAAATCGACCAGGATTTCGCAAGCAAAGGACTGCCAGAGATCCACTAGCAGTGCTCGAGAAATAAAATAAAAACTAATAATCGAACATTCATGTGTCTAAACTAAACTAATTGAAGAATACTGATCAATACACAATATTGTTCGAGAAAGAAAATAAAAATATAGAATTAATTAATAGGTAGTGGACAGACCTTAACTACAGGCCTGCGCATAGTTTTACCGCTTGCGGTTCGAAGAGTCAGAACCCTGACTATGTTATCTGATCCCGGATGGATCTGTTCTACACGAGCTAATTTCCATAGTAACGGTGGAAGATTAGGTTCGTTTACAAGGACTAAATCGTTAAGTTTAAGGTTAGGTGTATTTTTTGACCATTTAGTTTTTTGTTGTAATGTATGCAGATAATCACGTTGCCAAGCAAGCCAAAAACTTTGAGTTAATTTCTTAAGCATTTGCCAACGAGAGCGAGGACATACACATTCACTAACAGGTTCCTCTGGTAGTGAAATTAAAGGACCTCCTGTTAGGAAATGGCCTGGCGTCAGAACGTTAGATTCGGTCGGATCTGGTGATAAAGAGCACAGCGGGCGAGAATTCAACACGGCTTCTACTTTAGTGAGGATCGTTATGAATTCTTCAAGTGTCAAAACTTGAGCGCCAACTACACGCTTAAGGTGGTATTTGGTGGACTTTATGCCACTTTCAAATATGCCGCCGAAATGAGGTGCACCTGGCGGGTTAAATTTCCATTTTATTTGCCGAATAGCTAAACCATCTGATATTTCAGAGTGATGTTTTTGGAAATCACAAAATACTTCCTTAAGATGTTTGTTTGCACCTACAAAATTAGTGCCGCAATCAGAAATAATTGTGTCACACATTCCGCGACGTGAAACGAATCTATCAAGAGCCGCAAGGAATGCTTCCGAACTCAACTCAGTAACAGCCTCCAGGTGGACGGCTTTAGAACTTAAGCAAACAAAAAGACACATATATGCCTTATAGGTTTTAGCTCCACGTCGACGGCTTTCCTTTAAAAGGAATGGACCACCGAAGTCAATTCCTGTGGTTTGAAAGCATCGAGAGGGCTGAAGACGAGCAGCTGGTAGCTTGCCCATTAAGGGCTGACTGGACACTGGTTTAACTTTGAAGCAACGCACACACTTTGAAAGGACGGTACGAATAAGTAGTCTTAATCCAATTATCCAGAACCTTCTTTGAATTAGGGACTGTAAAGTCCTTGGACCGCAATGCAAATATTTTAAATGATACTGTTCAACAATCAACCTTGACAATGGACTTAACTTAGGTAAGAGAAGAGGATGCAGAGCAGATGGCGATAGATTAGCCTCATCGATGCGTCCCCCCACTCGCAATAAACCATCCTCATCCAAGAAAGGAGAAAGTTTTTGGATGGATTTGTCACACTGTTCTTGATTTTTCACTTGACTGACTTGAGACGACATATAATGGTCTTGAGTAAACTTGACTAGCAACTTCATTGCTTTTTCCAATTCAGAACTACTAAGGGTGGAGAAAACTCTATTTGCTGAAACAATCTTTGCATTTGATATAAAACGGGAACACCATGCTAAAATTCGTTGAATCTTTGTAAGAGAAGAAAGTCTAGAAATTAACGTCAGAAGCGAATGATCAGATTCAGTAACATGCAAACTGCAGGGAACTGACGGTTTTAATTCTGGCAGTTCTGCATTTGCGAGCAACGTACGTTTACAGGGCCACTTATTAGGCGACCTTTTTAACCAAGAAGGACCACTCCACCATAGAGGGTGGTTGATTAAATCTGAGCACATAATACCGCGACTACAACAGTCAGCTGGGTTATCCTCAGTGGCAACATGAAACCAAAACTCGGGACTAATTAAATCAGTTATTTGCACAACTCTATTTGCAACGTACATTTTTAATAAATGAGGTGCTGTATTAAGCCAAGAAAGCGTGGTGGTACTGTCCGAGTAGGCCTTAATAGAATTTATCTGAATTTTATCTTTGAGTAAATTGTACATGTGTGACATAACTTGCGCTAGAAGCACCGCTGCACTTAGCTCAAGTCTGTTTATAGTAGTCGGTTTTAACGGAGCTACTCGAGATTTACCCATTAACAGGCTAGTGAATATGTTGGCTTCATCCAACACAACGCAAAGGTAGACACAACAACCATACCCTTTCAGTGAACCATCACAAAACCCTACCATGTGTATTTCGAGTGCATTGGTAGGCATGATCAGTCTCGGCAGTGAAATATTTTGTAAATCGGATAAATTGGCTGCTATTAAATGCCAAACTTTGGCTAAATGTGATGGAATCTCTTCGTCCCAACCTAAGTTTAAGCGCCACATTTCTTGAAGAAGTGACTTCGCGGAGAACACTACTGGGCTGATCCAACCGAGTGGGTCAAAGATGCGAGCCACTATAGATAAGATAGACCTTTTGGTAAATTTAACGTCAAAAGAGTCTGAAAATTTATATGAGAAACTGTCACATGATGGATTCCAGCGTATCCCTAATATCTTGACAAACTCATTTCCAACATCATCGAAGGATTTGGAAGTCTGAAGATGGTCAGGTGGAATATCAGACAACAGATCTGGAGTATTTGTACTCCATTTACGAAGTTCAAAATGGCCCTTTGATAATAATGAGGTGACATCCTCCTTTAATTGTTTTGCTTCATCAAGAGATGAGCATCCTGTGGTTATATCATCCATGAAAGTGTCTTCACACAAAACTTGAGCCGCACGACTTGAGTATTCAGAACCGTGGTCCTCAGCAAGTTGACGCAGAGTGCGAATAGCTAAGTATGGAGAGCTGCTGACTCCATAAGTCACCGTATTAAGCTCATACTCTTTTAAAGTCTCATTAGGCTCATCCCGCCACAAAACGTGCTGATAGCACCTATCTTCAGGACGTATTAATATTTGGCGATACATTTTACAAATGTCCGCGGTGAAAACAATTTTATGAAGTCGGAATTTCGTAACTAAATCGACAATGTCAATTTGAAGTTTCGGCCCAACATAAACTATATCGTTCAGAGAAAGATTATTTGCAGTCCGACTACTAGCGTCGAAGACTACCCGAAGCCGTGTCGTAGCACTGTCTGGACGCACGACACAATGATGAGGAATTATGTACCGATTAGAAGTCGAAGGGTCAGCAAGCTGCATATGACCTAGCTCTTCATACTGGTGCATAAATTCCTTATAATCAGCCTTCAGCTCGGTCTGATTCATAAGACGCTTTTCTAAGCTGAGAAAGCGATTAAAAGCTTGATGAGACGAAACCCCCAAAGCAGGCGCATCATCCTTTAACATTATCGGAACTACGTACCGACCTTCGCGTGTACGGTAAGTACCCCGTTTAAACATTTGTTCACATATTTCCTCTTCAGAATCGGAAATTCTACATTTCGGCGGTTCTTCAGAATTCCAGAACCGTTGAACGATATCTTCGAGCGTACTAGACGACACGAGAAGTGACGTAACGGATTCACGGATTGTATTCTTAGATGGTGTGTTATGAAAATATTGACCACTTATCACCCAGCCGAACACACTAGACAAAGCGCAAGGTAATCCGGGACCGGGATTAAACCGTGAGCCAGTGTATATTTGATCAAAACACTCGACACCTAAAAGTATATCGATCGGACCGGATCTATCGAAGTCGCGGTCGGCGAGATCAAGATGCTTGAAATGATCCTTGACATGCACCGGTAGTGCGGATGAAGGCATCATAGAAGTAATTTTAGGTAAGACTACTAAAGGTAAATCAAATTGTGGAGACTCACGAGAATGTGGTATAATCGAAGCAAAAGTATAACCCTTTATATCACAAACATTACTTTGTCCAAGACCGGTAACGTTCAAATTACATTTTTTAATACGCAAACCTAGGCGGCGTACGCATGAGCTAGTGATAAACGAATCCATCGAACCACTGTCAATAATGGCGCGTGCACACAGGAGCGAACCGTCCGCGTGACGTAATCGTACCACGGCTGAACCAAGTATCTTCGTACTACAGTTTAGACTTGAAGTTTGTGACGTTATGCAGGTAAGTGTGCTAGTACTTTTAGCTGAACATTCGTTATTTTCGTTAAACGGAACCGAACACGTTAATAAAGTTTTATTTTCTACATGCAATAACGTATTATGTTTCGCGTTACAAACAAAACATACGGATTTAGATTTACAATTATTACTATCGTGACCGGGCCTTAAACAATTAGGACACAATTTAAATTCCTGCACGAAATGTTCACGCTGTTCAAGTGTCATAGAATGTAACTTACCGCATCGGTAAATAGAATGATTTTCATTACAACATAAACAAGCTGAGGAGCTCGACGAATTATTATTATTATTTTGATTCGTAGACGCTACCAATGATGATGACTTTTGTTGACTTTTATTTCGAAACTGTTTATTGTTATATGAATTATTAGGATTCGATGGAGTAGTCGAAACTGAGGAAGGTTGACTAACTTCCAAAATTTTTATATAGCTTTGTAAATAAACAATTAAGTCATTGAACTTAGGAATCTCGTAAGTATTTTGTAACTCGAACCGTTTTTTGGTTTCGAGATCAAGTGATCGCGAAGCGATATGAAATAAAATAAATTCACCTAGATCGTCAATTTGTAATGCGCGTAACGCGTTTACGTTTTCATATAACAAATCGGTCAATTTGGATAAATTTTCATGAGACGGTTTATTCACGGGCGTTAATTTAAATATGTTTTCTAAATAAGTATTTGCTAATATGCGTTTGTTGTCATAACGATCTAATAACAGTTTAAAAACTACGGAATAATTCGACGCGGTTATAGGTACTCCCTTGGCTAAGGTCAACGCACTCCCAGACAAACACGACAACAAATAATGAAACCGTTCCGTATCCGAGAGTGATTTATTATTATGAATAAGCGGAATGTAACTATCCCTAAAGGTCTGCCAATTTTCTATTTTACCATCAAAACGCGGAATTTCTAATTTTGGTAATTTCACTTGACCGATCGAATCTTCCGGACAATGAGCGGACGAAGCTGCAGTCGCGGCCGCCGACGCGGACGTCACGAGCAAAGAGTCGGCCACTTCAACAGACGCGTAATACAACTCATCGAATGACAACATCGCACCTAAATCTATTTCTGAATTTGGTTTTAATTTTAATTGTAATCTGTTGACATTTTCGGTAGATTCCATGAAAGCAGCCCTAATCTGATCTATTTTCTTATATCTTGCCTTGAATGTGGATAACTTTGAGCTATCCTGTCGGACTATTTTCGACAAATCGTAGATAATCTGCATACATTTAAAATCATATTCCCGTCTTTTTTGAGACGCCTGTAACTCCGCCTCGACGGACATAATGACTTACGTAAGTATTATCGAGATATATGAATGATATAATTTAGTAAGTATGTATCTTATAAAGATGTAAGTATTATAAGAAACAATCTAGTATTCTAATAAAACTGTTTTAATTTAGACACACAGAATAATTTTCGTGTTTAGTCGTAATAAATAAAGTTAAGTAAGGTAGGTAGGTATTTCCTCGAGCACAACTATTTGACTATGAAACAATCCTTAGCTAAATACTAACATCAGTTATTGCAAGAAACAGTTGTACGTAAAAGAATCCTTATGAATATTTACTTAAGTTTTAAATTTAAACTAATACACGATAAATGCAAAATATTATTTATGAAATTAGTGTGAGTGCCTACACGATCGCGGTCCGCTGGCCAGCAGCGCGAGCGGGAACCCGAGTGTTTATACCTAGACACACACTATATTGCGTTGTTAAAAACTATGAAATACGTTTATTTTACTCGTTATTCTTACTTGTGATTTGTTATTTTCATAAGAATACACGATATTACAACGCAAAATGTACTCACTCAACGAGATTTTTATGTATTTAAAGAAAATGTGAGGTTGTGCGTTCCTCACAGGAGGCACCAAAATAAATGTTAGGACTTCGTCTGCATGAAGGGTTGCATTTCCCTGATGCTAGTATTCGCAATCCTGATATTCCGAATGGTGTGAAAAGAACAAACACTAACCTGGAAAGGCAGGGACAGGAGTTACCGCAACACTTGGGACTTAGCTAGCCGGCCGGCGCAGCGTGTATCCAGTTTACTCTTCAGATCTGTATGTTTTTTCTTGATTCACAACGGAAAGTTACGAACACTAATCAGTCAACCACTTGATGGCGAAGTTTTGTTTTATATTTGCGATTTCACATCGATTTTTTGAGATTATCGCGGGAGCCGCGTTTTTTCGTGTGTTGGCGCGCGGCGCGTCGATTTGATTCTTTTTTTCTTTTCGCCGCCAGAGGGAGTGCGGCGCGGGCGAATAGGTAGGCGTCGCGCGCAGGTTGGCGGTAAATTTAAATTAGGAATGGAAGGAATAGGATGGGATATAAAGGAATAGGTTTAATGCTTATCCACACATCATAATAAAACTCCGTAACACTAGTTAAGCACTAGCTTACGTATGAAAATTTCGCCTACTACAGCTATTGTTTGTGCCTACATACACCTTCAGAAATTAACAAGGTCAAAGGTGCTGTCCAGAACCATGAGTATAGAAATATATTTTTTTCTTGAAAATGTAGATAATTGTTATACCTACTTGATGAAATTTTTCCGTAACCATTTCACAGTCTAAACTAGAATCAAAATACACTCTATTCGTCGAAGCGTCAAAGCATTTTTGCGTAGTTTGCACGCAACACATATTTGAACAACCGAGCTTCGTTATTCTATAGGAGTTTTCAATATAAACTAAAATAAAACCTAGACTATTTTTGGCTTGGAATATGCACCATGAATTTTAGTAATCAAATTTCGAGGATATTTTTAGTACTTGGCTATTCTAATTAATTAACCGTATAGCATGAAATGGTTAGTTAGACGAAATTATTTTTTGATGCAGTTTTACTGATTTAGAATGGCGAAGGTACCATAAACACGAATTTGTTAATTTATTTTTATTCGGGCCATAATTTTGCAATTGGGTTGATTTTCATTGAACTTTAACTCTCTCTCCCTCTCTCTCTCTCTTCTAACAAATTACA
The DNA here is from genome assembly GCA_958496145.1 of Heliothis peltigera. NCBI lineage: Eukaryota > Metazoa > Arthropoda > Insecta > Lepidoptera > Noctuidae > Heliothis > Heliothis peltigera. Next base: position 1,552,352 of record OY292327.1, read on the forward strand.
ACTTAAAAAAATAAAATATCTACACTGAACCAAATAAAACTTCAATAAAAAGCTCCGCAAACGAAACACATCATTCATGCGACAACACCACACATTCATCCTTCTAATCCCCTTTATATCTGTATCGCAATTAAAAAAGTAAATACGGGTCCATTCGGTCTTGACATAATTAGACGGATCGACCATCGTTGAGTCCATACAATTTGAGAGGATAATCTCCGCTTCATATAACATGTTACGGCTGCCCCATTGATGACAAAAAAACGTATATATGCCAAAAAAAAAATAGGTTTTATGCCTGGTGTTATATGAAATTTTGTAAGATTGAAAATATTATAGGACTAGAGTAATATAAGAGAAATAAAAACTTTATCATAAATAAATCATTTGGCAACGAATTTTTCAGAGAATCCAAAAGAAACTCGAGTTTAATTAAATATATCTATTAATTTCAAAATTGACATTGCCGGCAACAATTAATTAGGATTTTCGTAATAAAAAGCCATCACCAAGAAAAAGTACAAACGCTGAAAAAAATATTACACCATCTTAGATTCATAATAATCTCAAATAAACAAATGAACGCTTACTTTCTTAATCCAATTACAGATGATTGAGTTAAGTCCGTGTGAGTTGGCTTCGGATAATCCTGTCTTGATATAAACACGTCACGTGCCGCAGCCTGCTTAGCGTGACCGTCCGTCACGGCGGCTGTAGTCCCGCTTTCAGGCGATCTGTCACGGCGGCCGCGTAAGAATATAGGTATATATTACATGCGGACCATGTGGATGGTCCCTTTTTTGTTGGACGCGAATAACTTGTTTGGATTTGACTGTCATACTGAATGTCTACGGTTTTTATTTTGTCGCTTAGTATTCATGCGTTTTGCCTCTATTACTGTTTAAAAATATAAACCAAGATTATCGCAAGCATATCAATATTAAAAAGGATGAAAACCTGGTGGTAGTAATTAGAATTGTGTTCTAGAATGTTGTTTTCACACAAACAGTCAGTCAAAAATATATAATAATCATTGCAAAAAATACCAGAACACAAAACCACAAAACTCCCCCACGTAAGTGTAACGACAAAAAAATTTAAACAACATATCCTGGACCTAACTGAGATGTTGGTGTGCAGGTATTTTGCAATTTTGAATGCGTTTATCGACCTTTGTCGCTGACTGTACAATTTACATCCAAACCAAATGAATACGATATAATTTTAGCACTGAATTAGTAGTTTCAGAAATTGTCTCTTCCTAATACCCGCTTACTCAAAATTCGTCACCTCCGTTAGGGTAATAATACATGTATAATATTACGTATGTACAGAAACAAGTAGCCCCATTTATACAAGTACTAGGTGGTATGCCTGTAGTATGCAGCACGCTTCCTGTCCATAATACTCGTATGGAGTAATTAAACTCATTAATTCGCTATTTCTGCATTCATGAGCTGGAATATTGTGGCGTTCGGAGGGATTCCGTAACTTTAAGTCAATTTATACACTACTAGCTTTTGTCAGCCATTTCACACGCGTCCCATGGGAATCACTCCTCGCAAATAAAAGTAATCTATACCGTTTTTCGATAGATGGGCTCTGGTAATTGGTGATTGATACACCCGTACATAGGAGAGCACGTAAATGTCTTCCTCCGCCTGATCTCTCCGATTGTGTTGGATTGCCGTCTCATCGGTCTATGAGATTGGGGGAAAAGAGAGCGCACCTGTGTCACTGCAAATGCTTGTGCTCTATATTAGATCCAGAGCAGCTATCTGATCTCCTTAGATCAAAAAGTCCATTATTATGATTATGTCTGTCTAAGATTCTCGGTTGTCTAATAAATTTTATATAGTAAACTTGGCTCCTTGAAGCTTTCAGCAAGTATGTCAATAACGATCAGGGAGGTGTCAGACTCTTGACTAATACCCACTATGTTTCTTCTGGAGGTCCCTGTGTACCAGGACCATGGTAACTCTTGCCAACAATCCACAGCCCAGGCAGAATTAAGGTTTTACGTCGACTTCCAATAGTCTCATTGTAAACTAAAAGTGAAAGACAATGATAATTATTATTATTGTATGTTGGTAAATAGACCAAGGCTTCAAGGCTATTTACTGTCTAGACCAGCGACCACACGTGTTAGTTCACTCTCCATTGCCACAGGTACTTAGTATTAATATTTACCTATGTATATTAATAATTTGGTCAAGGTATTAGTAGGTATGTAGTTCAAAATAATGAAGTAATGTTTTGCCTGTGTTGTATGAGTACGTGGGTCTACCCACGAAAAACATTAAATGTAAAAAGGAGCCAAGACAAATGCAATCTTTACAGCGTAAAAAGTTTTGAGATTGCGTCGTAGCCAAGTCCTGTTCAACTTAATTTGTAATGATTAATCAATATTTAGAGATTGTATCAATACTTTAAACTTCTTCTGGTACCCAGATAAAACATAGTCTATGTTGACCGGGAATGGTGTAGCTTCCGAAAAGTGAAAGATTTTTCTAAATCGGTCATGTAGTTTCGGAGCCTATTCAATTCAAACAAACCATCTTACCTTTTTTCTTGATAGTATTGGTAAGTATACATTATCTTGTCATTCATAATGACCTCTATTAACCAATAATTAGATCCAATAAAAGTTTTAATTACCAATATTAGCCAGACTGTGCCAACATCAAGGATTTTGATTATCCATAGCATATTGCGTATAATAAAAAAATACTACATTAATTTTAATAATAACAATGTAATAATTAATAGCTCTATTTAAAATATCGAATGTCTTTTTCGAAGTAATCCGAAATAAATTTCCGCTATAATTTTCATACCGTTAATGACTCTTGATGACAATAATAATATATTTTTAATTAAACTTCAATTAATCATTTCGCTTCATCTTTTCTGCACTTACCTACAAATATGTATAAATATTTAAAATGTAACGTTATTTACTTTTTATTGGTATTCTGAGCACGAATATCTATGTATTACTATTGAATCTCTGTCATAGAATATTCAACAGTCAAATATAGCCAAAATCGATGAACACCGGTCATCTGCTACAGATCAAACTGTATAGTGATAATTTACTGTTATCTTATATGTACAACTTACTTCTTCATTTTACTAGTATAATGTAAAGACGCCAGCACATCAAGCTACCCGAAACTGTCAAATTTACTCAATTAACTATGAACCATATGCTTCAGCGATAGAGTTGAAAATCTATTAAGGGAATTTGATAGATTGTTCTAGGTTTATTTGCTGGCGTATGTACTTAACACCTACATATGTAAAGATGTTCGTTGTACAGATGCAAGCAAGGCAACCTACACGAATCTGTCAAATTTTTACCAATTGAATATTAATTTTCTGGTATTGTGATAAGATTGAAAGTCTTTTATAGAAATTTGATAGGTAGGTTGATGTACTGGCGATTTAACTTATTGAAAACCTCCAACGCAACACCGACTGAAATTAAAAAGGTGAAGGTGTAAAGAAAGCTAGAAGGAAAAGAAACACCATTTAACTGCAGTTAGACAAATAACAGTAAATTAAAAATACATACCAAGCAGTATTCTATTACTATTGTCCTTATTGGTAGTCAAAGAAACCGATAATTGAAAACGGAGTGAAGTCTTACAAAAGGAATGCGAGTCGAGAACAGTACCAAGTTTGCGATCGAAACAATAAGGAAGTCTTATTTTTACTGCAAGTAATTTGTACCAATCAACTTAATCAAAGTAAGATATCGTTCTTAGGGCGGCGTAAAAGTCGACGATTTGATTAAAACATCCATCGATTGTTTTCTTTGCAGTTTATACGATGTAATGGGATTATTTTATTGTCTTTTGAGAGATTTTAAACGTGAGAATATAGATTGATTAATAACAATAATATTGATTTTATTTTAATTATTAGTTTTATTTCGGTCTTTTTCCATCGGTATATTCAACTATATTATCTCCATAAATGGAATATCTAACACTGAAATGTTCCTTCAAATCAGTTGTTTTAGTCCCTGAAATTTGCGCGTTCACGCAAAAAAGCCAACTCTACTTACAATAAAATTTTAAATAAAATACATTATACAATGCTTAGCACGATATATGATATTTATGTCCTGCGTAGCTGGTTGATCTCCTTAGGGAACGGTCGACGTAGCCCACTTTCCGATAAAACCTGATTCCGACAGTCGGTATAGACGCCATCATTATATCTAGGTCACATGAGTCCTAAAACTAGTTCTAATTTCTATTCATCCATTAACATTCATCAGGTAATCCTTACTTACTATTATCGCGTAGTTAAACCCAAAAAAAGCATCACGCAAACAAATTAAAACAACCTTGTTCGTTAACTAAATATTTACAACATAATTAGTATTTTTCATACACACAAACATGATAAAACAAATCACACTGAAACAATCTGTTCAGTTTCCTCGTTCATATTTAAATCAGCAAATGTACAAGAAAAATAAAACACGACCAAAAAACTCGCCGTCAACCGCATTTCGCCGCTGTTTCTATTTGAAAAGGGCACGGAATTGTTGAGAGTCATACAGGGGCGATGTGGGTCCCGCCATTGGGCCCTCGAAACTTTGAGGACAGAATCCGAGAAAATAACGTGTCATATACAAGTCTTAGGACTGGCCGGTTTGGTTATTCAATTTGTTTTTATTAGAATTACTTTATCTACGAGCATGGGGGTTTGTGTTGTGTTCTCAATTACGCAGGGGTTGAAAAACAAAACACACTTTTGTTTGGTTAAATTGATGAGTTTGTTTTGTTTTGAGCTCGTTGATTACATCAAAAGTTTTATCTGATAAGAGTGTGTTTTTGTAACGTATATTGTGTGTGTTTTCAGCTACTGTTCTGTATCGACGTTTTATTTGTAAGACCGCTTGGAGGCATAGAAACATCCGTTGTATGTTTTCAATTTTATGGTTCATCAATATGTAGACAACCTTATATCTGTACACTCGAGTTGCTGACAGGTTTTTTTTTTTAATATAGTTTTCTAAGTATTCGGTGATCAATCAGTAAATCACTAAAACAAATAGTTTCGGGTACTCAGCTGAATCTGGTTAAGACTGGAAGCTGACCCCAACATAGTTTGGGAAAAGATCAGATGATGAAATATATATGTTCTCTATTCTAGTCTTTAATGTGGTGTCTTGCTTTTGAACTACTTATTTCGAGATTACTACCATGTACCTTTTTATTGAGTTCCCGATATTTCAAATGTTAATGATCATGACAGTTTAAATCAACATAATATGTGTCCAGCAGGCTTAGCATGGCGATTCTATATCTATTCTATCAAGAAAAGACAAAGCTCTTTCTGTCAATGTCAACATGTCTTCTGCCCGAGCATGGCGCGACATGTGAACTCCCATATAATCACTTGTAGACTTACGTCGATCGAAGAAAGGAAGAATTTCATGTCACTGTCACTGCCATTATGTGCATTCTCCGGTAGACAAAACTTGTTTCTACGGTTGCCATGCTAACCCTGCTGCTGTTCTAAAATTAAACACTGTTCACCACACCTCCGTCTATGCAATGATTAAAATCCTAGCCGTCATATATCGTCGTGGAAATTTCTTTTATTTCTAAAACGTCGATACGAAACCTATTTATGGTAAGCATTAATCAAAGGCTGACCACTGAGCGCTATCATCGCAACCCGAGTGTGACTAAGAATCAGGTTTTATCGGAAAAATCACACTTCCAATACATTTTTCAGTAGCTGTTTTGATCCTTTTTAGACATCATATATTGACATTTTGCTGGGGAGTTTGTTACGCCACTTCTTCTCAGCAAAAATATATAGGAAGTGGTGAAGGGTGGGCATTTTGGGGGCTGTCTTTTGGAATTTTTGACGTTCAAAAAGTGCTGTTTTGCAACCAAGTTTGAGTTTCATAAAAACACCGTTATTGATATTGCTTATTAATTTATAAATTATATTTTCGGGATAATAACAGACCAGTTTCAAATTAAATGGATATTTCTAGAACATCACCGCAATACAAATTAGGCCTTCATAGAAAACGTTTTAGAACAACTACTAATTCAATTTGCTTCATATAATATCATACAAATTGAAATATTTAAAAAAAGAGTACAGTCTGAAAATTCTCCTTAATTATTTTTGGAGGTCAACGCCCTTTTAAGCACCGCAGAATTTTAATTAAGGTCGGTCGCATTTATTAATATTTCTGATATTACTATACCTACATCAATATACATAGATATGTAGGTGTAGGCGTTGTAAATTAATGCAGCCTAAATATATATAATATACAGACGCTAGCTCAACAAGCTATCAAATTTTCCCAATCTACTTTGAACCTTATGCTTAAGTGATAAAGTTGAATAAATATTAAGGAAATTTGACAGATGGTAGTAGCTTGATGTGCTGGCATCTATACGTAAGCATAAATAAAAAAACATGCTTACAACTACATATAAAAGATTGTATTGCCGAGTCATTTCTTAAAAACTTCAAAATTTCATTCACTATAGAGTGCCTAATCTATCTACCCTCCATTATCACTTTCCTCTAACCCATCAAGACCGAGACAGTTTCTCTGACAAGTCAGAAAAGGCTTAATTTCAAGTTCTAACTTTTGTAAGCTTGCGTGTCTTACAAAACCGAACAAAGCCTAATTTGTTGAGATCGCTCGAGTTATTCAGGTTTTAAAAAAGTAATTTACAAACTACGGTAGCGTAAAAAATAACCTTTCAACGGTAGACTTGTTAAAATTTCCTCGAAGTTATTTGTTTGATGTTATGATTCCTTGATGTTATATTTTATTAAGACTTTATCTAGGTCTTTGCTTTTTACACTGGGTTAAAGCACATTATATACAAAAATACATTACGATCTAAGTCGTATTTTTTAATAATAATTTAGAGTGTGTGACTCAAAATTAGTAAATAGGTAACGGTTTTTAAATTTTTACGACTTGTATATTTAAGTATAGAAAATCGGGACACGGTAGCGATATATAAATACGCATTTTGTTATTTACTCAAGGTTGCGGCCAAATTGCATCGACCACATTCACAACTGGATAGTCCACCCGTATACCTTACTAGATTTTGATATTAATTTCCATCAACAATTTCACTAACGTCTCGTGGGAATTACTCCACGAAACTAGGTAAAAAGTTTTCTTTTCTCAATAAATGGGCTATCTTATGATGATTAGAGCGCTAAAATATTTTCTTAAATCGGTTTTGTAGTTCACAAGAACTACGCGCTGCTCAAAGCTAACAAATTATTCAGCTTTGTATTATGAGTACATATAGATATTGCAATGAAATCTCGATTTTTATAGATAAATTAGATATATCTCGCTATGTTCCCCTTTTCAGAGATAACCATCACGTATATAGTAAAAAAATGCATATAGCCTTTCTTTATCTAATAGAAATCAGATCAAAATCCCGGGACCAATGGGCCATTACCAAGAAAACTCTGAAACTTAATTTTACTAGTACAGATATTAGCTTAGAGGTTTAGGTTTAAAAACACAAGTACCCTCCATTAGAATAAAACTAAAATTAATTAAAGAGAAACAGCAAAGTTGTAGGATCAGATAAAACATAGCATTAGCATCTCAATATCTTGTAGATAAGGTTCTAAAGAGAGGTCTGTGGCCAAGATGCTCAAACTTTGTCTCCAAATATTGCGTAAAAGAGCTATACCTACATAGTTCCTTTAAAATTCTGTGAACTATGAAGGCCAATTTCACCGGTTACGGATAAAGTCTCTGTTACCCTATCAGGAACTTATATGCCAGATAAACTTTCGGTTTCACAGATCTGATAGCGATATCTGGTAGATAAAGTGTTGGTTTAATGGTGAAAATATAACCAGCCTTTGTCTAGGAGATAGTACTATCCATCGAATAACTAAATGACTTTATCCGCAAGCGATGAAAGTGGCCCTAATAATATTATTTAGTTACGCTACAATAACTGAAGTTTGTTCATTCGAATTGTACGAGTAAAATTGTATGAAAGTTACAAATTCTTACAAAGGTTTTGATTGAAAACATCTGAATAATTTGTGTGGAAATTTTATTCTTAGAACTGTGTTACTGCGATGAATTCAATTTTTTACTATATAATAAAACAATAACTGATTTACATTATATCAGGGTTTATAGAGGGGTATCCGCGCAGAAAAATAAATATTTTTTAAAATACATACACTTCCAAGCTAAAACAGTGAAATCAACAATCGGTATTGAGCAAGCGTGGTGATTAACGCTCAATCTTTCGCTGTGTGAGAGGAGGCCTGTGACCAGCAGTGGGATGATAACAAGAGTACGGGTTTTTTACATTTAGTGACTGCCTATCCGACCTTCTCAATCTAGTTACCAGGCCAAACCGATACCCATTGGTTAGACAGTTAGACAGCTTTTCACACTTTCTGGCTTCTGGCTACCCTAACGTAACGACTGCCAAAGATATTCAACTGATAGCCGGGAGATACCAATTTAAAATGCCTACCGAAACACGGAGGAACTCGTCATGACAAGATGGTCACCCATCCACGGCAAGCATAGTATTTATCCTTATGATCGATCGATCAGGATCATAACCTAGCCACAAGCTTCTCAATATTTACAATATACTGTTTTGGAAACAAACCTAGTTTCCAAATAGTTACTAATTTACATTACCTATAATAATAATTTGTGACGTCATAAAGTTTTCGTGTAAACCGTCTGATACTCAGTAAGCTAAATTAATGGGTTTGATGATTCCGGGTAACTTAAATCTGGGCCTTCATATTTTCAAAGTAGGAGTAAGTAAAGGTATATCATATACATAACAGTTTTGCCAACGTGCTGAAAATGTATTCATGAAGGTGGATAAAAAATATACCAATCTAATTCAATAATATGTCAAGTTATGTGTTTTCAAGCAGTTATTTTGAATATTTACAAAAAAAAATACAGGTAGTCTCAGACTTCCACGTGTAAAACTATATTTAAGTAAGGAGTTTGGCTATGTTCTTGAATTCCGATAAAATGTAATGAATTCTTTACAGACTTTAGGTATCATTTATAATCTTCCTAAATTCAATATTAAAATAAATCTTAAACTAGCTACATATATAATTGATGTATGGACAGACGGCAGCACATCAGGCTAACCGAAACTGTCAAATTATCCCAATCAACTTTGAACTTTATGCTTCAGCAATAAAGTTGAAAATCTATTAAGGAAATTTTGAATATATTATATTTTGAATTATAACCATTTTGAAACTTAGCATAATTCACACGTACATGTTAAACATTTCTCAACTATCGCAGTATATACGAGCATTAAGCCAATCTGTAGATTAATTATATATTCTAAACACATGCCAGCACCGATACAAAACGAGAACTTCAGAATCGAGTACAATATGGATGAATCGAGTGCTGAAATATCGAATTGAATTTAAATGCTTTGATTTATTCGATATTCTAAGACATATTCGAATTTCTATTCTATGTTATGTAAGTTTATGTTAAATGTTGCTACTAAATTTTTTTTGTAAAAATAATGTCCTCCTATGTACCTATGTTTTATGCTCTGATTTTTTCTAGACTAATTATTTGAATTCGTTGTTCTTATTTTTTAAAGGATTTCCCAGAAAAGAGGAGGTTCTCTATCAAGCTCGTGTATATTTTTATGTAGAATATGTTTGTATAAACTTATGTTTTCATTTCCTTTAAAAAAATAAGAATAACTAATAATTGTTATTGAAATAACAAAGCAAAATATCAAAGATAATTAAAATATAATATAATATACTGTATAGTATATTAAATGTGATATTATTACAATAGAATTTTGAAATTGAAATACCTGGTAAGGTAATAATACATTATTAAGTTCCTATGAAAAACCCCGAACCTTCAAGCCCAATTCCAGATAACAGCAAACTGATTTCCAGATTAAGCCACGTTTTCATTATTTTACGTAAATCCTTCAGACGTTTGAAGGTCAAACCGGTAATAATAAGCTTCTAGTGGACTGAATTATAACAAAATATTAAAATTTTACTCAAAATCTGGGAAATTTATAAGGCTGTCCCGGTGACCGCTTTGGGATGAAAAACTTAGGAAATATTACACGTTATCCGACCACGATGGGACCAAAATGTTGGAGTTATATTTTAGTTTAAGCTGTAAATAATTATTATTGCTTAACATTTTGTATGATGTTGGCAATTAAAGGCATTATTGTCTGACTATCCACAATTTATGTGTACAAAGTTATGCTATTCTAAATACTATGTATTAGGACTATCCTTTTTTCTCGTGGGGAATCAGAATAACGTAATGATCCCTCCCGCTGTGTACCTATGCAAATTGGAGGGAGTGTCAAACTACAACTGATTAAGAATTAGTTCCTTTTGGAGGCCTACTTGACAAGTCCAGAATAACTCTTGCGAACAACCCGCAGCTCAGACAGGCCTCGATCTTATGGCGCCCCTCCGAAGTTTATTGACTTCTCATTGAGAAGCGCGTGGAATAGAACGCGCCGCCGACACGAGACTGTCGTTCTTAAAGGTACGGATGGTGAGCCGTCCTTAACTCACCGTCCACAGATCTGTTCCTTCAGTGATCAGGAGTCGTCTCTCGACAATATAGAGTAATATTCAGGTCTTGACAACCAGTTCAAGAACAGCTTAGTCATTAAAAGATAGCACCTTTGTAATTTTAATTACTTTAAATCATCTTACGGCGAAATAGAAAGCATGCATTGTATTTACATCATATATACCTTATATAAAACGGAGACTTTCACAATTCCAGGAAAGTTTGATGATAAATTAGTTGAATTGCACCAAACATTACGTCACCGATCTCTGAGCTTTGAGCTCGGTATAACTACAACACTTACGTATTATTCCTTGTTACACAAATAGCTGCATGTTCTAGCGAAATGTTTGGTTGTTAACCTACCTATTAATGTTTGTAATTTTGTCTTAATAGTCGTGCTAAATAATAATAATATGGGACACCTCACACACATGGCCGGTTAGCCCCAAGGGAACCTATTGATTAGCTTGTGTAACTAACACGACTGATAAATAACATACCTATTATAACCCAATGTTTTACTGTAATTCTTTTGAACCAAATATGCCGGAAGACGCTGGATGCAGGTCGCTTCCAACGGTGTATGTGGAGATCTAAAGGGGAGACCTATGTTCAGCAGTGGACGTCCTATGGCTGAGATGATGATGATGATGAAATATGTGGTGGCCTTGGGTAAAGCACCCGCCTCTCAAATGTGAGCGTGCGGGTTCGATTATATAACAATGTAACTTTTCAAATCTATCTTGGACACCAATGACTGCTTAAAAGTGAAGGAAATCAGCTTAAGGAAAACTTGGATTTTAAAGTCTAAAATTGCCGATTCGCTTCTTTAATGCTCACTGATTAACATCCATTCCGTCTCTATATGATAAGAGCTCTGTACCCACGAGTGGGACATTAAAAAGGGCTAATGATCATTTTATAACACATCACACAAAATATGTTGGCCGTTACTGGGAATCACAGTTCGACAGTTTACCTTTGTACAAAGGGTGTCAACAATATTTCACACTGTTCTTTGGTAGTAACGAATAGCTACTAGTTATAATTCACATGTCATAAGTAGGTACAGTGCTTCATCATCATCATCATCAGCCTATCGCAGTCCACTGCTGAACATAGGCCTCTCCAAGTACACGCCACTGAGATCGATTTTCGGCTTTTCGCATCCAGCTTATCACAGGTACAGTGCTTATCACACACAAATATAAAAAGGCAAAATGTACAAATTAAAAGGGAAAAGTATAAGCAAAATCCGTAGATTTAACAAGGGTTAACAAGTCAGAAAGACAGATGTTGACGTTGACAGTCCAATATCCAATCATTTCATAGATGAGTTAGGACTAAAAGTAATAACGACGGAACCAAATTCACTGCAGTGAACATTAAACCACGTATCAAATGTACGAAAATAGTCAGAAAATCAGATTCACAGCATATTCCCTGAGCAGAGAACTGCTGTTTATTTCATCAAAATGTCAAATCACAATGCAAAATTATTCAAATTTCATACAACATAATCCCGCAATGGAATTGGAGATGACGATATAATTGCCTATTCCGTTGAAATATTCGATTATTGTAGAAGGTAAGGATTCGCAAAGGTTCATTACCGTGCCACGCGGCCGATCGCAGCCGATAGCAGTCAGAGCAAGAGAATGTGTGGCACGCCGAATGATGTCAGCCACACGCGTCTGTCGCGTAACTCAGATTGGCGCCATACTTTCTCATACTCGTGACTTTTGTCGCATAATACGTGAGCGTCAGCTGCAAGCGGATTTCGCACGTGGCTGCAAATCGGCCGCAAACCTCGGAAAAATACCTTAAAATCATTTTGTCGTTAACCCAAATCTATGAAGAGAGGGTAGTCTTGGCATGTCGCGAGTCGTTTTGGCGTAATCTTTTGGCTTGGTATTAAATGTATCATTCTGTGTAGCGTTTAGATAAGAGTGATTTATGTAATGTACAAATTGGGGAGGAAGACAAAAGGATCTTTAATTCGTCTTTTCATCTAATTTTCTTTTTGTTAAAATAAGTTTATAGGCGATGGTAGTATAAAACAGTTTTCTTTTGTTTGTGTATTTATAATTTTTAGGGTCAGTTTCACAGGTTACGCATAGCCACTATCTACCAAATAAATTCAAAAATGGAACAGAATTTGTACGAAATTATCTACTAGATAAACTATCTAGATCTTATTCGTAGGTGGTGAAATAGGACTTAAAATATTTAAAAAGAGCGATTTAAATAATTATTAGATACCTTTCAGAAACAAATTCTGAGTTTCCGATGACTTTTTATTGTTATAAAATATCAAATCTTACCAATGCAACGTATGCATGCCTCAAATAAATATCGCACGAAGTAACATTCGGAACACTGCATTTCAATATAACCATTGCTCACTTAACTTAAACTGTACATACTTCAAATCAGCACCACTTAAAGTAGCTTACACAGCTCACACATTATACCTATAATAATAAAAACACCACATTGTCAGCTCGTTTATAAAACTCACGAAATATTCTCACAATTTTACGACTCACGCAAGTCGCGCATGCAAGTGTTCGTATCTATAGTCACGAATAATTCCTTTACAGCGCTCGAGAGTGCCGTATTCATAGGTGAAGACTTAAGTTGTTCGATATAATGAAAGAATTTGTTGAGACAAATAATATTTTTTTAAAGTAAAATTTAATTCGACTGAAAGTTTTATTGATTTAAGCATGAATTAGGAATATACATAGTAATATAATACAGTATGTTCGTTTGAATTGAAATAGCCAATAAATTAATTGTTATTTGGTTATAGTTTAGATACCTGGAAAGCCTATTATGGCTTATTATGTATTTCTAAATATTCTATTACAATACCTCAATAGCTAGGATAACACAAAGCACATTATTCATATTTCCATTCAAATCTAAATAATAACTTTATTTTACGGAATATATAGTGTCCAAAATAGTTGTTAAAATTATACGGTTTCACAATACTATATACATACATTTCGCAAAATGGCGCATGCATACCTTTGTATGGGATTATTAAATAACAAATTAAATATCATAATTTTATTTTGTTTTTTTTTTTTTCATAAAACATTATTTTATTCAAGTGTCAATATTATTTTATTTTGTTGTATTATGAAGTAGGTATATGAATAAAATATTATTAATTTTAGGTACACCTCTGTTTTCCGAGGTGTGCTGTATATTATCTAGGGAAATTAAAAAAATGTTTTAACCCCCTTTACATTATTTGACGATAATCATCGCAGCCTTTTTATTGTCCCACTGCTGGGCATAGGCCTCCTCTCCCACGGAGAAGGATTGAGTGGTAATCACCACGCTTGCTCAATGCGGGTTGGTGATTTCAGACTTTATATATTTCAGGTTTCCTCGAGATGTTTTCCTTCACCTTTAATCAGTGATTTGACAATTGACGATAATATAATAAAATTATTAAATATTTCTTCTTCTCAGTGATAACACATAGGAAGAGGTGAAGGGCGGGCGTTTTTGGACTCTTTTTGTAAAATTGCTGATTTCAAGCCTACTTGGAATAAAAAGTATTTCTTTTATCTTTAGCTTATCTTAAAAAAGCTCAAACTTTTACCATAAAGTTTAAATTTATTTATTTTTACTGAAGAAACGAACGTTATACAAGAATTAACATAATTATATACACGGAGAGGTTCATAACTTATCATCAAGAAGGAATGTTTCCGTACCCTGACTAACTACTTCCTTGCCTTGATAAGTGGCTGAACATACCTGTGAATATTTTCATATACAAACTTGACCATTAAAATATAGGGTTTTTAGTTATACCATGCCATTTCAAATACCTATAGGATCTAAAAAAACAATAATAAGGTGAACGCATAGCCACCGCGCATTCCTGAACCAACAGATTATCTTGGATATTAACATACAATCCATCTTAGAACATATGAACTTTTTTGAAAGTGGAACCGGAGGTGAACAAATCTGTCTGGAATGTGGGTTGCTCGCAAGAGTTAAAGTGGCCTCGGCACATAAAGGCCTCCAGTGGGAAAAAAGTGGGTTTTAGTCAGTAAAAGTCTTACGTTTTCATCAGCTCCCCCCACCGCAGGATGGGTCTGGGGTTTGATGATATAATTCAAGGAAAATTATGATGCACATGCACACAATGCAATTTTACTTCATAATAAAATCTGCATGTACGTAACGCACTATAGTTATACCATGACTGTTGTCATGTTTCAGTTCTGAAAATATTACATAAATAATTCAGTGGTCTACCAGTTTTTAAACCCTCGTTCCGTAAAGGACATTCCCGACGTCTTCATGGCATACGTCATTCGTATGACAAACGTTGCGTAACAGAAGAAATTTCGTTCCGTGCGTGTCCCAACTTTTTTTTGTCAAGAATATTTTTTTTAAATAAAAAAATAAAACATCTGAAGATCAAAATAAACATCTGGTTGTGATAAATTTGCATATACTGGGCAGGTTATTATTCTCGCCTATGCTTCAATAAAGATTATAATATCCGGAATTTTAAGGGTAAAACTGTGAAAAATTGTGGGTCGTCCTGAATTTAGACTTTTATTGAAGAATATTGTTATATTCTTTCAAAAGGTCATTTAGTTTAAGTAAAAGTGTCTATTTTGGCGCTGCTGGACAAATCCTCTTACCTTACTTAAAGGGAAATACTGTCGAGCACAACGCTTTTTAAAACTGGTAATTTCATAGCTTTTAATTTAAAAAATATTTTGTTAGTTGTAAATAAAAGTCTGATAATGATAATCTACTTACTAGATATCGATCTTGACCTTATTTTTTTACTAATTCCTATGATCTGTACAGACGCCAGCACATTAAGCTTTTACAATTTTCAACTTTATCGCTGAAGTATGGTTCAAACTGGATTAGGAGAATTTGACAGTCAGGTAGCTTGATGTGCTGGCGTCTGTATCTACTTACGCGTCTTATAAATCATCGTCCTACTTATCTAGAAGGCGCTGTAAAAGTTTGATAATCGTTTTAATATTCCGCGGTTATCCCAAATACAGGAATACCTCGTACCAAATTAAGATGGATGCTAAATCTTCAGCCGTTCTATCTTTATTCATCTATTTCAGTATTTTCAGTCACACTCTGAAACTAACTCACACCAACATTTATTTTCGTTATCACAACCATTTTAAGCTTTTCGGAATTTGAGATAAGGTTGTCTGATACTGGAAATAGCCGCTTCAGATTCAATGTATTGTTACCTTCCTACGACATAGTTGATGCGACGGTTACCACGTCAGACTTCCAAATAGAGTGTCCCAGGTTCAATTCCCAGTACGGACAATATTGAGTGATGAGAATGTTTATTCGTTGTGGTCTGGGTATTTTATATCTATATTTAAAAATATAATGTATGTTAGCATTCATAAAACAAGCTAATTATTAGTGTACGACCGCGGGACCATGTTTAAAAGTGTCCTTATAATACTACGATTGATTATGCCGATAGAATGACACAACAGTATCTTAAAATTTGCTATGAAAAGAACTTGATCATATTCTCTTGTTGATTGTAATAACATTTTCAGTGTCTTTACTATATTACGATGACAATTGTAAGAATGCTTACCTTGAATATTTTGATTTTGGAATGAGTACTAAATATATTATGTGGTTTTATTGACTTACTAAGTAGACTAAAGCAATTTTACCCACAAAGTGTAGCAAATAAACAAGTATACAAACTCATATTCGCATTTATGACACACATAATGAAGCTGATAATGATTGATAATGATACGTAGATAAAATAAAAACGTTTCAATCCAATGATCACGACAAATTAAGTATGGTACGCTACGAATAGCTACGCAATTACTACGAAACCACTACGCCGCCTACGCGCTGCGGCGTAGCGTTAACACCGCTGATTGCACAAACATCACGCCTGTTTTACTATAATTATACATAGTACAGTGTAATATATTTATTAAGGAGTACTACTACAAGCTAATTCTGCCTAAGATTTTTATATTAAAAATTACCTTCGTCATCGACCTAATAATCCAACTAAAAAACCTTCTACCAAGCAGAACCTAATACCACTTGACCAACAAGCCCCTTAACCGTAACAAAAGTTATCGATCATCTTATTTACTTAAGCGTTTATCAAACCGATATAAAAGCCAGTTCAAAGTAAATAACAATCCAGAAACTTCGAGGAAGCCGAAAAGCGTCTCTCAAACCTATCGAGTTCCGAGGCTAAAATTGACATTTTGCCTACAAACATGTTTTGTAAGGGCTCTTTCATACGACATGCGTTTGTCGTGCATTAATTTTATTATATGTACTCTATACATTAACTGCTGAGTATATTTCTGGTCACAGCTCCGTTCGTACTGTATAATTGGGGTAACATGTATCTTTATTAGGTTAATTAAATTTTATTACAAAGATATATTAACAAAAA
The DNA here is from genome assembly GCA_958496145.1 of Heliothis peltigera. NCBI lineage: Eukaryota > Metazoa > Arthropoda > Insecta > Lepidoptera > Noctuidae > Heliothis > Heliothis peltigera. Next base: position 1,569,457 of record OY292327.1, read on the forward strand.
CTTTATAAGAATGTGTACATTGATAAGTTGATTGAGATATACCCGATATAAAATAAGACGTATCAACATCTATTTTGCATAATATATTTGGTGATCTTACTTTCTTTTTTTCTAGATTTACATTAATATACACTTCTGTACTTTTTATAGGACTTTGTTCGGATTTTCTTAAAATATCTTAAAACACAATCAAACTTATAAATATTCAAAGTTATGTACGCCTGCAGGCTTAGCAGGCGATTTTATATCTACTCTGTCAAGAAAAGTCAAAGCAATTTCTGTCAATGTCAACATAATTATCTTCGCATATAATCACTTGTAGCCTTATGTCAATCAAAGAAAAGAAAAATTACTTCATAAAATGACAAAAGAAATCTTACGTCAATCTGTCACTTTTCCGTCATTATATCCAATCTCCGGTAGACAAAACTTGTTTCTACAACTGTCATGCTAAGCCTGCTGTATAAACGTACCCTAATAGTTGAAACACTACTCCCGTCCATTGCCCTAAGGGCAGTCTCAACAATTTAATGAGTCAATATTCTAACACAAAACTTTACAATATTAGCTATATTGTGTAACTTTGTAACACCTAAGGCAGTGATTTCGATACTACTATATTGGTAGTAAAATAATTTATGTTCAGAACTCTGTATTTGGTTTGATCTCTATTACATGACAATGTATATGTACAGTAGAATTCCCTTTTAGAATTTCCTTTATGTAATATACTTCTATGACTTGATCTGATATTTGATGTCAAACATGCTTTTAGTACACTTGTATTGAAAAGAAGTTTAACTGCCTTTCCGTCTAGTAGTCGCATAGCGCGACTGCTGTCGCGGGGTCTCGGGTTCGAATCCCGGGTCGGGTCGAAATCGCTTTGTGAGTTTTGAGAAACTTTCATAAAGCAGCCTGGAGTCTGGAAGTTGGTGATTGATTCACCCGTGCATCGGAGAGCACGTAAATGTCGGTCCTGTCTGAATCCGACTTTTTAAATACAGAATACGTCCATTCCTATAATCCGTTCATTAAGAACAAAAACAAAACCATAAACTGACCTTCATCAACCGTTCATCATTTGTTTAATTATAAACCAACCTTTACTCAACCCTTAAAGTCAAGGACTCGCAGATTTTAAATATGGAACGTTTGAAATCAATTACGAACTATCAAGCCCGAGTCGGTTTTAACAAAATATGAACCTCCGTTTGAAATACCCATTTTCATTAATCCCTAATGTTCCTGATGTGGTCCTAAAAGCTTCGGCGAGTTCTCAAACTAGTTTTATTGGTGTACCTAACGTTTGGGAATCACGCGAGAACGGATTTCAGTAATACGTCTGCCGATGCCGGATAAATTAGAGAGAGCGTGGAACTTGATGATCGTGGCACCAAGTTCCTTTAGTGCGATTGGATAGTAATAAATCTGTGTCATTCTCGATTATGATGTTGTTTAAATAAATTGACTTAGTAAGGGAGTTGAAAGATTAAAAGGCTTTTTTATTCACTTGAACGTGATTTTTTTTACATAAATTTAGAAAGGGGATGAAACTAACTTTTGGTTCTACAGTACAGATGCCAGCATATTATCAAGCTACAAACTGTCAAATTTACTGAATAGATTTTCAACTTTATCTCTGAGGCATATGGTTCAAAGCAGATTAAAAAATGATAGTTTAGATAGCTTGATGTGCTGGCGTCTGCACATTGAGCTTTTCTATCAACGTTAGAATATTAAAACAGCAGCTCACGTCGCGTGTACTTCAATGATTTCTAGAAAACTTTCTCTCAGTGTATCCCTCGGCAGCACTCGTCCCAATATGTCTGGTTTGTATGTCAATCTGTCTATCAAGAGCCATCGTTACTCAGAGTATTGAGTATTGAGGGTAACCATAAATGCTTCTTCTTATATATCTTCTTTTCTGACATCTGACTACAAAGCAACAGTCAAAAATCGATCCGAACCTCACAATACAATAATCATGTCAAGGTCATGCGTCATATTCCGTTCATATCTCCCTCAATGTCTTAATACGAGACACACGGCTGAATAACAAATTTTACGGTTCATACAAAATGTACGCACCAAAAACACACGTAGAAATAATTAATCGAGTGTCAGTTGGGGTGTCAGTTGGGCACGGAGGCACGTTCGAAGGCTACGTACTAAGTGACACGTCACGCCATCTAGCGGAATTTTCTTCACATTAACCATTAATGTTTTTATTTGCGGATCTTTGATGCTTTAGGATTTTTAGTGACGTATTTTTTGCCGTTTAACAGCGCTTTCACACTTGCAGATTTTCCGCTCAGTTTTCCTGCGCAGATCTTATGCGTGTTGTCCACCAAATAATTGATAATTATCCGGTTCAGACGGTAACAAATGAAATCGTGCGACAGGTCTTTTGTCGCCGAGAATTTGTCACGCATAGAAAAAAACGAGCAGAAAATTTTCTCGTGTGTAAGCGCTGTTATGAGCGATGCGGGTTAGATATCGATGATCGGTGGACCTATGTCAAACATAACATGACAGTAATAACCTTTGACTTTCTTGTTAGATTCAATTATGTACAAGTATTTATTTTTGGTTCTTTATTTCATAGACATTTGGATTAAGATAATGTATCAATTTTGTTTTATAATTTGATATTATAAAAGAAAGTAAAATTATAAAAGTGGAAGTTAAAGGAGTCCCTTTGTGTGTGAAATGATTTCATTATTTGTTGAACTTTCATTTTTTACAAGTTTTATCACAGCCTATTTATCTTCCCACTGTTGGGCACAGGCCCCCTCTCCCAAGGAGAAGGATTGAGCGTTAATTCACACGCTTGCTCAATGCGGATTGGTGATTTCAGACATTGTAGTCCAGGTTTCCTCGAGATGTTTTCCTTCACCTTTAATCAGTCATTGGTGTCCAATATAAACTTAGAAAGTACGTATAACTTAGAAAAGTTACATTGGTACTTGCCTGACCTGGAATCGAACCCGCACCCTCATACTCGAAAGGCGTGTGCTTTAACCACTAGGCCACCATGACCTAATGTGTGATGTAATAGTGTGTATTAATATTAGTTGAATTGTATAGTCTAATATTTAAGCAAATAATAACCGATTCCTTTTCTCTTGTTTCAGATCACGGCGCCGCCGAACACAACTAAACGAATTGATAGTATATTAGTAAAATTAACTTATAATAGTCCGAATGTAAATTTTTATTAATGTTAGTGTTATTATTAGCTAGAAAATATAACAAAATGTACAGAGAAGTGTGCGTATATAGAACATTGATTTGTTTCCTAGTGCTTGCCGTGACCAGTGCCCCGTCGGCGTCGCAAAATACTGTTATTTCAGGTAATTATTATACTCTATGTTTTGTGGTAGCCGTAATTACTTCATTTTTGTGCTTGTTATATTTATTTCAAAGGCTATGACCTGATAAATTGTTCTTTGTATTGGTAACAGCAAATATAACAACGTGTTAATTCTAATTAATATTGAAGGAGTGGATGTGAGATTTCTTATGCGTTCATGCAAAAGATAAACCTTTTTTTTCGTGGAAAATCATCAAATGACCTCTCCCGCTGAGAGTGCAGCTGGAGAGAGTGTCAGACTCTTACTGACTAAAACCCATTATGTTCCATCGGGAGGTCCCTGTGTGCCAGGACCACGGTAAGTCTTGCGAACAACCCGCAGCACAGGTAGACCCATAGAGACAAAAATAAGATTTTTATTCAATTGGAATATACAGTTTCGCGGACACAGACATCGGCGAAATCTAGTATTTATAAAATGGGTATACTCCTTTGCTTATATTTAGATAGGTTCTTATTATTATTGGCAAATGCCAAATAAGTCCAGAAAATTAAAAAATATAATGACTAAATACACTTTTGCAGAATTACTCGCTTTAATGTGTCGAAGGTTTTTCAGACTAAAGAGGGGACATGATTTCTAAAGGTCTTTGGGAAACGGCTGAGACAAGTATTATTACCAATATGGATCTAATAACGTCCTTATTGTTGAGTACACGTTTTCATCTCCTCTCATATAACAATGTGAAAAATAACCACCCGCTTAAGATTTGAAAAAAATGTTTCAAACAAAAATTTCACAATACCCAAAAATAAGTCGAATAAGTATCAAGCAGTACACAAAATTGACACTACCTTCATATTCCAACAGCCCCTGTCCCTGAATGACGTAATAAATGAATTCGTATCACACTTGAACAAAAACAATTTGCCGTGTCACTTCATACATTACCTTTTGTCTTTTAATCCTTGGCCCAAGAAAAAGTCAAACAAAAGATTTCGCTCAAACAAAAGAAAGCTTTGAAGATTAGAATGAATTACGTCAGTCGTCGGGTCCTGGGTCCACAATAGATACTAACAATGAGACTTATTTAAGATGATAACCCGTATAAACGGTCTATAGGAGTTAAAATAAATGTAATCTGGTACTCAACTGTTACCGGTGGATTTATTTGATTTAAATCTTAATGGATGGAAAGTTTTCAGGTGTTTTTGTTGTGATACTTTCATCAAAGGCTAAATTAAAGGAAAGGTTTACATATTTGATGGCTTTTCTACTGAAAACAAAAATAAAGTAGTAGTACTAGTTTAGTAATCGCATGGCGTAACTACTGAGCACGGGCTATGGGCTCGATGCCCGAGTTGATTTAAAACTTATTAAAACAACCCAGTTTGATACACCCGTGTACTTAAATGTTGATATTGCGCCTGATCTCTCTCCAGTAGTGTTCGATTGCTGTCCCATCGGAGTATAAGGGTCAGGAAATAGAGAGAGAACCTTTGTCTGCGCAAATGCTGGCTGCGTAAATAAGCCCTATATTATATACGCAAAATAAATCACTTATTCCTAGCGCTTGTGTATAAAATGAACAACTATTGTTATATTACATATGTATATTATATAAAATTAATGAATGAAATATATAAAACGCGAGAGTTTATGAGTGTGTGTGTATGTTTGTTACCTCTTTACGTCCAAACAGCTGAACGGATTTGATCAAACTTGGTATTTACATACATACAAATACAAAGGCTACATGTGCTCTGGGTGTCAAGTTTTTTCCTCTCAATGCGGGTGAAACCGCGTGCGGAAACTAATTTAAAATAAGCACGTAACAAAGCCCGCAATCGTGGCACCCAAAAATGTTTACAGACTATCTTAATATGTAAAGATATAGCTCATTGTGACCGCCAGAAAGGACATGCTGGAACATGGCTGGAATTGTAATGAAGTTTATACGACATTGTGTACGCAACTGTACATCGCAGGAAAGATATTTTAGAAGGTTAAAAAAACAATCAGAGGTGAATCATTCGCTTTTTTTTTCTATGTTATTATAAGTATGATCACTAAGTGTCTATTCCTTGGTCAAACAGTGATTTTAAAATGGAAATATAGGAAAAATAAGCAGATGCTTTTATTATACATATTATATAATATATTACATAATATATTAAAACATAATAAATGGCGTCAAAACTTCCTCCTCATCGCTGTAAGCAGATCGTCTTTTATAAATGCCAAATTGTCATATAGCCACTTTTTAAAAATTGAACTGAAGGTTACAAGTATTTTCATGAAGACTAATATAATAATCCTTCGATCTTTAAACTGTATTCAAAAATCGAAGTAGAATATTTTTCAGGTTATATAATAGACTGGGTTTTCTGCCCTTTTTTTGTCTATTGTAGAAAAGCGAGGACTCGAGAAACTTTGGGAGGCCTTATCAATACTTTTATGTCAGATTTATTCGTTGACCCATTTTTTATTGCATGAATGTGTACTCGCTCACGTTTTCCTTCAATATTATAAGCTAAAACATAAGATAAAAAAATAATATGTTATCGTATTGTATTGTATTTTACTTAAGGAACTTGAAGTATAGACGCCAGCTCATCAAGCTACATGAAACTGTAAAATTTTCCTAATCAACTTTGAACCATATGCTTCAGTGAAAAAGTTTAAAAAGCTTTAAGAAAATTTGACATATTTTAGTAGCCTGATATGCTGGCGTCTGTACATCCGGAGTTACATTATACCATCTACAAAACAACAGCAATAATAATAATAACAACAAAAACAGATAACACTCCACTAATTACGGCCAAAAACAAAACTTAACAGCCTTGATAGGTAAACTGATACTTTCTACTTCCTCATCTAAGCGCTTTTCCATCTTAATTGCCTGTGTCCGCTCCGCTTAATAGAAAATGGTTGGCCGCTCATTAGCGCGCCGCTGCCGGTGGTTCGTTAATCCTTAATATGAGGCTGAGTTTACATGAAATGACGGGTTTTAAGGCTACAGTGGCATTTTTCGGAGTATTTGTCAATGGGAATTGTGATTTGATTTAAGTGAGGTTTTATTTTGTCAGCTATTCTGACTTCCAACAGATACCTTGTGGGAATCAACAACCACCCAACACTTTATATTATACAATCTTCAATCAAACTATTTACTCAAATATTTTAAATTATGTATTTACCGATCAATATTACCTACGATAATTTTTCCGTTTTCAACTCATTTTTGTTCCTTGCTCAACACATCGCAATCATTTGATTTTCAATGCAATATTTACCTTGCAATTTTTCCCTAATCGACCCATATATTCCTGATATAATATAGAAAGCTTGTACTATGGGTACTAGACAACTGATAAACTTACTTATGTATATACTTTTCTTTTGTAAACAGACTAAAAAACCCACGATCATGTAGACAAATTTTTGACTTATACGGGAATCGAATTCGCGACCTCTAACGTGGCAGACAGGTATACTAACTACTACGACATCTGATCGATTAATAATATAGGTCAAACAAAAAAAAAATAATGTTTCCCGGGGACGTAACATCTGTCTTCTATCCCAAGACAGACCTGAAACTCTTTAATGATATAAAAAGAGTTGACGACTTCCCAAGAGCCCTTCAAAATCGATCAAGTTTGGTCGAAATGGAGGCCGAAAATATTCAACACAGAATTTTTATTCGAACCGATAGCTATCACGAAATGACGGAATAGGGAATTAGAGGCGAGAAATATGCCCTTAAAGACGTAGATATTTTTATTTTATTTCAATGTCTTTGGACAAGGATTTGACAAGTAGAAATATTATATTTGTTTCTTTGCTCTAAAGCGTTGTTCTTCGATCCAAAAGGTTGACGATGTTACAATGATGGAACAATATAAGGTAGATGAGGAATTTCAGATGTACAGATGCCAGCATATAAAGCTACCAAACTATCAAATTTTCCCAATCAATTTTGAGTCATATGCTTCAGCGATAGACTTGAAAATTTATAAAGTAAATTTGACCTTAAACCACAAATGGCTCATTGAAATCAAGCAGCCCTAAAAATAAACTGTTTCGTATTTCCAAAATACCCGTACCTACATAAATTAGGTCAGCTAATAACCTGAGAAAATTAAGTAAACGAAATTCGGTTCACAGCCCGTTAAAAATTCTAAGAGAACGCCCTTTCTACCCGCAGGGTAACGCGTTACTGCGGTATTGCTTTTATTTTGGCGCGTTTTTGTAACCGTAAATGAAAATCGAAGGGCTGGTGGCGTAATAAGTGCGGTATCGAAGTTTTGGTGCGGAGACCTCCCAAATATTGAGTTCTAAATTCAAAAGCGAATGTTATCAGCTAATGGAATTCAGAATATCGCATGAATGAAGAGCTCTTAAGCGCTGTTCCATATCACTTCCACAGCATACTAGTAGGTACAATCGGTTTACAGCAAAGCCTAAAGCTGTCCCTAGAAAACCATAGGCTTCAATGTCCAATATGATGTGTCGGTCTAGCTCGCCGCAGAACAATAGAGGACTAATGTTCCCATACGTTCCGTTCCCCTACTTCTATTCATAAAATGGTTCTTGTGTTACGTCTAATGCAGGCTTTGTTAGCGGTGAGGGTGGTTTAAGAAAAGTATGTATAGTGACCACAGGTTTGCCTTTATTTCCAGGACAGTGTCCTATATTAATTGAGAATAATGTGCATGATGCTTTATCTTGAATAAAGAATGCTAATATCTTGGTATAGCCTTTATATCTTATTTTGAAACATACAGTTGTTTTATGGCAGCTGTTTGGATGCCATTTTGAATGCAAAAATCTACAATGAAAGCAAATACGATTGCGCAATATATTTTGAATCAGTGTAAAGATAAACAGAAATAAATATGTCCCACGGAATCCCTTTAGCCTTGAAACAAATTATTTTGAACAGAAGACAGCTAAGATTAACTTTTAAAAATCCTGCTCTCAACAGTAATTTTCTTTTCGCGCAAAAGGCCTGTAAAATTGGAGGGGGTGGTTCCTAAATAAATCTCTGAGAGACAGATAAGGGTCAAACTCGATGTACGACCCTTAATGTCCAATAAAAAGAAAGAGATAGAAATAAAAAGACTAAAGCCGTTTTCATTATCGACTTTCCGATTTTATGTGTTTGCTGTTTACAGCTTTCAGTAATTAGGTAAAGGGGGCGTTAAGGTCGCTTTGCTTGGGACTTGAGATTTTTATGTTTCACGTGGCTAACAATATACCTGAAGTTGTATGTGTGTGTCACAGAAACCTATAAGTACACTACACAAAAATGGGAATGTCTTCGTTTGAATTAAATGATGCTTAACCTACATGAATGATAAAACAGATTTCAAAAGTAGGTTCACTGATGAATACTGACTGCTATCAAAGCATAAGGTTGGTGCATATTTTTTTAAGAAAGTAGACCTTTTAACAGTGGACTGATTTTATACAGGTTTGTGATAATAACCACTCACCCTGAATATACAATAAATGGATGCCCTGACTATAGAAATTTACCAGGTCTAGTGTCACGTATAAAGATCGAAGGAATTTCATATCAGCAGAAAATGATTTTCTATGGAACTTTACTAGGGATCATTTTTTTGTAGGCCTTATTGACCGAAACCTGTTAATTGCTGTTATAGATGTATATGATATACACTGAACGACCAATTCGAAAAATACGTGTACTTAAACATCATTTATATAAAATCAATTCTTTAAAGCTAATTAAGCCATACGCTTATTAGACTACTCGCCATTCGAATAAAAACTTTAAATCCAAGGCATTAAAACTTATTTTCGAAAAACGGTACGCAAACTAAAACACAGAAGTCACGAACACACACCAATAATTTTGAAGCAGATAGCATTTTTTGCTTCACTAGTTCGTAGTTTAAACGACCAAGTTTGGAAGTACTGCATATCCCAAGTAGCGTTATATAAATAGCCTTTTGCTAAAACGACGAAGTTAATAGTCAAACTTGATAGCGTAGCCATTAGTTATTGCAAAGTTTCACGTACTTTTATTGAAAAATATCTGTCTGGACTATTTTAGTATGCTGCTGAAGTTTTAATTTAATATCAGAACGTATGTCAGTCAATCCTTTTGATAATATTGAATGGAGAATTATATACCAAAGTGCAAATCGTGGTCAGATAAAAATTCCGTTTTTAGTATAATGTGAATTGATTATATCAAAAGGGGGATATTTTACTTTTAAAGTGCAGCCAGAAATATGACATCCGAAAGAATAATATTGACCTACCCTTTTTTATCAGTTCGCAAAACCCTAATGACGACGAATTAATTCGTCGAAAAAACCGACTGTTGACAGCCATGACCCTCTCACTCTATTCTTTAATAATAAATCTTTAAGCAGATAACAGCGACCCCGAGACATCATTTGCATATTTACAAAGAACAATAAAAAAACGAGGGTAATTTAGATTTCTTTTTTAGCTTTGCTTATGGTTCTGAAGCCGTGTGGTCAAGGTTCATTGCAAACAGTATTTTATTTTTGAATTTTTTCCTTAAAGGAGAAATCATCATTTTATTTATTCGGTTCTTCAAACCATACAGACAGAATTGTGTTGGTGGGGTGTCCCACCATTTCTTCTTTCCAGCTATAACACGTAGGAAGTGGTGAAGGGCGGGCGTTTTTGGGGGCTGTCTTTTGTAAAATTTACCATCAAAAAGCTGCTGATTTTCAGTCTACTTTCAATAAATGACTTTTAATCTTTATCTTTATAAAAATATTTCGTTTTAGTGGTAATTCACGAAAGTAAACACATGTCTTTGTTGTTTACATTCGAGGGTTTGTTTAAAATATAATTATTTTTCTAATAAGAATTAAACCTTACTATTTAAGAGGTCACACAGACTGAATAAAATAAAATTAGGTCATAGATTGTAGAGACACTTAATATAAGTTAAAGAAATACAAGAAGCAATGAAAAATGAAAGGAGAATGTCAATACTTCCACTGATTACCATACTATTTCAACACAATGAAATATTACTCGGTAATGGCAACTCTATACAATTTTCTGTTCCATTTTTTCTTGAGAAAATATACCTTCTCCATTTAAGTGTTTGGATAAGGATTTTTGAAATAGTCTGGCCCTACAATATCTGTTTGCTCTTTTTTTAGGGTTTCGTATACAAATGGTAAGCGAGATCCTATTACGGAGGTTTTGTTGTCCGTTTGTCAGATTGAATCTCATGAACCGTGATAGCTAGAATGTTGTCATTTTTGCAGATTTATTATATATATATGCTTTATGGTTTATTGCTATAACAACAAATACTGAAAATTAAATATATATTTAGATAAAATAAATAGTTTAGAGGGCGACGAGTTTACGAGACGTGAAATTTTTGCTAATTTTTTCTCGCTATTGATAAAGGCAACTAAAATAATTTAAATATGTTGTAATAAAACAATTGTTTTTCATTAGGATGTTCAAGAATTTTATTTTTATTATTACTTTCTACATTTTCATATTTCACATTACACATTTCACCGACATTACAACAGACAATTCAGTTACTAGTTACTGACCATTTTAGCATTCAGTGTTGCCAATATAAATGTATAATAATCAAGAATATAAAAATAACTTTCAGAACAAAATTGTATAAAGGGGCCTATATGTTTTATATGTAATGGGTGCCTACAGAACCCTTCGTGCGCTAGTCGGATTTTCACTTGACCAGTTTGAGTAAAATAATACCCACATTGTTGAATAAGTAAAAGATAATGTGACCTAAAATTTTCTAGTTCGTGTGTTCTTGTGATTATATTGGTATATTACTGTAAACGCTAGGCAACTAAAGCTAATGTACCAGCTCATGAAGTATCGTTAAACAAACTGTTTATTTTCACATTATACTACTTAATGTTAACTGGATTTTCTGGCTACAAACAAAAACTGTCTGCCCTTATACATAATTGATATAATATAAATCTGTTTTTCTTGTAATATAAAGCAAAAGGTAGCTGCAGTGTATAAATAAACGGAAGATGGAAAAAAAATACGTAAAATACTCGTACATCAAGCTTTTTTGGGATACATATCGATAAATATACGGAAGAAAATTTGAGACTGTATCATTATCCAATCCAATAGTAAGTAAATAATTAATAATTTAATCAAAAGTGTTCGCCACGCACGTGGAACAGGGCGCCATTGACGTCTGAGAACGTGGAACAGAACGAGGCAGCTGTCTGAGTTACTTTCCTGTTTTAAAAATTAAAAAGCTATCTATATCTATCCAAATTCTTTATTAAAAATGTTCTGTCATTAGTACCATATAACAGTATTTTATGTCATAAACACTAGCAAATTAAGATACTTATTGTAATACTAACATAATATGAATCTATGTTGTCCGAAATAAATGAATTTTAACTAAATTTAATAAGCTTTATTATAACGGTCTATTTTTGATTATCAATAATTATAACATTCTTTTAAAAGTTTTTCGGCGATTCATTGTTCCCCGAAAACGCTCACAAAAAGTATATTTATTTATATGTATTCTTTTTATGAATATTTTATTAAATTCACCGACTTATCCACACAATATCGTCGAAGGTCATTGAACTGTACGCTCACGTTCCTCGGTCCGCAGCATCTATTATTATAGTTCAGAACGAAATAACAAGACATTGCGAACGGAGTTTGTCTGCGAGTTTCATTCGGTATAAACGGGGCATGTAGCTAACTTGTAAAACATACTTTGTAACCAGCATGTTGTTAAGCGCTCCGGTATTTGCGTTTCCACATGCAGCTTCCATAAACTTTGATTAAAAATGTGAGGAAAATGTCCGATGGAAAATTTACAAAATACGGATGAAAAAAAAAAAACATTTTTTAACTGACGATGGAACCGATTACTTACTTACACCTGACAGCTTCTGTAGGGAAATTCATACGTTTTCTACTAAGGTAAAAACCGATGACCGAAAATAAAGCCACTTAAAAATACAAAAAAAAAACAAGAGAATCCAAACCCAGTACTTCAGTATTAATTCATAATTGATCGCAGCTTGGTTCAGACGGGTAATTTTATTTATGTATGCATGTAACAATCCATTAACCCAATTTCACTAGATAGGTACTTGCGTACTGCTAAAGACTGATTAATAAAGCATCATTTTCGTTATGATTTTTCAATGTATTTCAATGATTTAGTAAAAAATAATAATAATTTGGTTAGGTATATAAAATCCAATGATTATTTTTTAGTTTCTTTTTTTGAATTAGTAATTTCTTTCATCGCCTATCGATAAATGGAATACATTTTTTTGAATATAGAATGTAATAATTAAAAGCTATGCTCTGTACCAAGGAGGTTATCACCATAGTATAGACGTAGTTGAAAGAAGGTTTAAAACTTTTTCGAGTAGCAATTCTTTTGTTACATAAACTATGTCGTGACAGTAGATGGCGTGTGAACATTGCGTGGCAAGGAATGTACAATTATAATATGATATGCCCACTAGATTTTGATCATAATTTCGTACATATACTAGTAACTGAAATAATGAATGGCCTAGATTTTTACGTACTTAATAATTTAAACCATCAAGAAAGTGAGATTAGGTAATAGGTACTACACTAATAGGTACCTAGTTAGTGTTTTTTGACTGTATGGTTTTATCGAATACGTACACTTCTTTCGCGCTCTGAGTCTTAGTTCTGATTATTCCTTCATGCACATACCGCTTCATTATAATAAAAAACCGTCTATTAATAATTTTAATAACTCAAATTAGTGTTCCTTCGTTGATAAAATTGTATTTTTTTTTTAATTATCTAATAAACTACAATAATAATGAATTTCAAAGCTACCAATCATTTCACGAGCATGAATAGAAGTTCAAAAGAGCGTCGTAGTTCGAGCGTCAATAGAGAATGATGCACGCCCATCCTAGAATTTGTAAATAATCCATAGTATAAGATTCCATCACCAAACCATCAGTTATGAATTGTCATCATCTCAACGCGAAATAAGTATAGATATAAAGGCCTACAATGCACCCCTATATGATTAATATAAAAAAGAAAATGAAAATGGTCTATAAACATTTACTGTGATCTACTTTACAAAGGATCTACTCGTAGAACGCCCACGACAAAAGAAACCCACGCTTTAAAGATTTCATAGTGCCAAAAAGGCACAAAAAAAAATTGAAATTGTCAACCGGAGTGGACATAAGCACATCAGTTTCTCGCTAGATTACTCGAAAATACTACGAAATAAATATCTGCGGTGTCTCAACAGATTTACAATGGAGCTTGCCCACGGCCATTCGAGATGCTATATTTCTTTTTAGTGAAATCCTTTGTTGTGGCTTGAAAATATCCACTGTTGTTCGCGAAGTTTCTGAATCAAATATTTTGATCGAAGTATTGCTTGTATATTTTTAAAGCTGGATTTTGTGTGTTATTCTATTTTATTTAAGTAACTGTTTTTAAATTTTGTATCTTTATGAAGTAACTTCTAGCTTGAACCAGCGGTGTTGCAAGCAGAAACTAGTTCACACAATCGGGATTTCTTTTATTTTTTAGAATGCTTTTTCCTACAGTTACCTAATTAAAACTTACAACTAGTTTAACATTATAATGTTGAAGTCTTAAGTCTTAATCCACAACGCTGTCCATAATGCTGAGTACAGGGGCCTTGCTAATCTTTTCTGTATCGTTCCAAATGTAGTTTGATGATGGCGTCCAGACCAATTGTCGGCTACGGCGGTCATTGTCACTAAGGAGATCAGCCAGCTACGCAAGACATATCATAGCACACATATAGATACAGGTGTACTCTCTATTCCCTCACTCTCATAGTCCGATGGAAGGGCAATCCGACACGACCGGAGAGAGATCAGGCGCAAGAACCGACAATTTTAGTATAAGTAAGTAGTGATAAGTGACCTGCTCGATGAAAGGGCTATCTAATACTGAAAGTGTTTTTCAAAAATCGAACCAGCAGCTTCTAACATTATCCCATTCAAGCAAACAAATAAGCTTTTCAGTTTAATAATATGAGCATAGATTGTACGTACCAGCATAATTGAGATTGCAACCTATCTGTTCTAGGAAAAATGTTTAATATTGGAATCTTTCGTGGAGTTTACTGATTTCAACCGGGGAATATGGTGTTATTGAATTGTTTTTATGTCTGAAAAATTATTTATGATGAAGAAATAACTCTGTGATTTAAATGTAAATATATTCACATGTATAATCGATAGTATTTTCATTTATGTTATAGTAAACGTATTTTTTTTTCTGTTGAATTAATGTTCACAGTGTGGTTCATAATTATTAGTATTTTATTTTAATGAGAGTACTCTTATCTTACTCTTATCATCGAGCTTAATTATCTGGTTTCTAAAACAGTAGACTAAAAATGTGAAAATCACCTGGACGTATGTACAAATTTAGCTCACTAGACATAGATTTAATTAGTATTGCAAAATTCAAAGCTCTATTTTTAAATGGTCCAAAATATCATCTTCGCTCTGCAATAGAATTTAGTTGCCATTGTATCTGTCGGGGCTGCGGGTAGTTTGTAAGAGTTACCGTGGCTCTCACACACAGGGAACTCCAAAAGGAATATAGTTTTATTCAGTGAGAGTCTGATACTGCCTCCACCCTTCCCCATGCAAAAAAAGTTGCTATTCTATGAAACGAGGTGCAGTTCAAGAGCTTATATGGCATAGGTTTAATCGCTGTTCATTGAAACATTTTAAATAAAATTAACAAATTATTGTTTCTTTAAACACTCAATAATTATTTTTTAATATTCAAGTTCCAAAATCAATATTAAAATCGGATTTTAAATATAAATCATTCTTTAAATTTAACAAAAAAAAATAATATTTACAAAACTGTGTATTTAAAAATACAGGTTGTTACACAATAATAGCACTCAATATATATAAAAAAATGATATTGATGCTAAACCTATTTTTTTGTCATAAAAATCTTCAATTTAAATCACGTTTGAAGTATTTACTAAAATAAAAAGAATCCACAAACCGCCTTCGACCAAATATAAAGTCTGTACTATAAGAAACTATTATATAAACATTGCTTTAAAAATATTAGTTCATGTGAAATGCCACATGCAACATCAAGGTCACCCCTGTAACTATGACCTCAAGTTACAGTAACAATGGAATATTTTATTAATTAGGTATTCAAGATCTCGTTACGAATGTAACACTAAAATCAATAGAGAATGAGGAAGGAGTGAATGAGATACCATCATGTCCTGATGTCATGTCGAAGGCTGTAATAAAATTACATTTAAAGTAAAGATGTAACAGGCATAAATGTTAAGATTTTTTAATTAATAATTATTTAATTTTTATTATCATCATCATCATCATCATCATCTCAGCCATAGGACATCCACTGCTGATCTCCACACTTACCTGGTTGGAAGCGATCTGCTATTGGGATCGACTTCTAGTCTAATCGGATGCAGCTGAGTAATACTTTTTTAGATGGAGCGACTGCCTATCGGAACTCCTCGATTCAGTTACTTGGGCAAGCCGATACCCCTGGATAAGACTGTTTATCAGACTTTCGGGTTGTTGACAAGGACAGCGCCCGCTTAGCCTTATGATAGATCGATACGTACATCTATAACTTAGCCACGAGCTCCTTCTAAAAGTTATATGTAAAATGTAATAGTTTAGATCGTCAAACCAATCCAATAATCACGTACTCCGAGCCTTCTTCAATAATATTGATGTCATTATAATTACCAGCATACATTATGAATAATATCGATTACAATATGAGTGATATATTTCTTCCAGTCACAACTAACACGAATTTATTACACAGTCTACCAAAATGCTTTATAACAACCGTTCAACTCATTAGGTTAGTTGACCTTCCCGCATGAACTTGAATTGACTATGAATCAAACATTTATTTGATTGTAACTCGATGTGAAATGTACTTTAAGACAACGGAATAAGGTCTGTATTGCGACATTTTCATTACTAGTACAATGATTTGTTAAAGGGTAAGTTTTGTGGCTTCACAAATTGTTGAGTTCTCAGGACTAGAGGAATGCGATTGTGCCCATAAATGCTTCAATTAGTTTCCATTATAAAATTCTGAGTATCGAATATTTCCGTTGAATTTACTAGAAAAACGTTCAGTCTTGCAAAATGTTAAGAATACCAGATGTAATCAGAAAATTTATGAATCAAGGGAATTTTTATTTTTATGAAATTTTCATTGCTTTTTTGCGTTAATGAAATATACCTCGATTTCTTGAACCGTTTCTTAGTAGCGGCGCAGTTAATTGAGGTTTATATTTGAAGTGAATACTAGCGGATATTGGCGCGCGTATATGTTTGGTGTTGCTATGCATACATTCCGCGCGACAAAAAAATCTGACGCGCGGTTAAAAGTGTCATCTGGTTTGTTGTCGCACGTAGGTATACAAGCGACAGCGCCTACAGAAACTGTCCAGATGTCCGCGGGTCATTCATTCTGGAGATACTAGAGCTACATACAACCTGTCTTGGTGGTGACGCATGTCTCGCAAAACGCTTCTAATCAGTGAGACTCTCGCGTAGGTACTTTGCGCGTGCTAAGCAGCATGCTCGGTCGCCATTGCCACGCGCAAAATGATAGCATGTGGAGATATTTCTATTATTCTTGTGAATATAATGTGTAATTGTCATAGATGATTCGCTGTGATCTCTGAGCTTTGAGTCATAATTTCATGACCATACAATGCACTACGTCATGTAAAATTGAAAGTATAACATACTTCCAATCATTGATTTTCTCTTCATTAACAATGTTTCCATTGACGGTTACAAGCCACAACAAAACCGCTGTATCCGAGTCCATGTTTATAACAGAATCTCTCGCAGCGTGGGAACGCGCGTGATGAACGAAATGAGATATCTGGACGCCATATAAATTGAAACGCAACAGTTCACTCATCTTAAAATGCCTTATCTGAACAGGCTCTTACAATCCGTGCGTAGCTATGCAGAAAAAGCGAGTTTAGAATCAGATAGAACGCGCTCTTATTTAATTAGTTACAGATTTAAGTCTTTCTAATCATGATTATGACTGCATTTTATTGAGGGAATAAAATCTTTGGTAGAAAGTCGCTCTAGAAGTCGGTGTCTAGAGGTTGCAGCTGTTTCTTTCGCCACCGACTTCTAGAGCGACTTTCAACAAAAGATTTTTTGCCTTTAACAAAATGCAAAGTTTTTTTTTTTCATATTAAGTGTTTTTGGAACAGTAAGTTAATAAAAATGCCGCTTTAATTTATAAAATTTTATTCATATAATCAGTATGGCGTGAGTACGACCGTGCCCCAAAAAAATATCTTAGATCCTCTCCAGCTGACGCTGAGCTCCAAGAATTGATTCTGACGTCATGTTACAAAACGAACAGTCATTGTCAGTTTATTATTTAGTACTTCACCTCTACATAGCCATAAACTGTCAGCACGTGTCCACACTCAAGCATAGTTTACCACATGGCCAGTAAGCCGCTCAGCTTAAAGACTATTATTATTGTAAACGCCCGCATAACATCATAATACATCCTATTAGAATATCGGTTAATAGTCCGCATATTAGCTGACTACCACAACCTATGTCCGATATAGGAAATTACGTTTAGTAATTCTGTTTTAATATTAATATTACAGAAAAATAAACGCTGTATTTAATAATATTAATTAACTAGTCTTTTTCTGAGTATATGGGAATCCATTTTCAGCCTTATCGTTAGTATTTTACACCCATCTCCATCTCCCGAGCCCGAGGCTTCCAGTCTAACCGGATTCAGCTGAGTACCATTGTTTCGCAAGGAACGACTGCCTATCTGACCTCCTCAACCCAGTTACCCGGGCAACCCAATACCCCTTGGTTAGACTGGCGTCAGACTTACGGGCTTCTGACTACCCATAACGACTGCCAAGAATGTTCAATGACAGCCAGTATTATACATCTGATCACAATTGGTCAGGTAATAGATTAATAACTTTATTATAATATGTACAAATGTGCGTTATAAATAAATACACAACTATATTCTATGCGAAACAAAACTAATACGCCTGTCAATACTTATGAAATCCAGACTAGTTGTTAGATAAGTGTACAATTTGGCCGAAACGTCAAGAGAAAAGAGCTTCGCATGTATACCTTTATAATTAAATCTCAAGAAATTTTGTTCTATTAAATAGTCGTAAGATATTTTGCTTTGGTAATAAAACTAACAAAAATGGAACGGACCAAAGCTGGTCAAAGCAAAATGATTATAGAAGTAGTGATCATGAGGATAATCATTTATCCCTTCGCAAGCAAGGCTTCCCGTTATTACTTCCACGTTATTACATTTTCTTAATTTAAAACGGGATCACCGAAAGAGTTATGTTGTTTTCTAAATTTAAATTAATGTAACGAAAAAATACCACAGTTTTAATTAAAAAAGAAGGTTTCAACTCTTCAACGGATCTGCGTAGTTAATTGTTTTTTTTTTTTCATGTTGTTGATATTCGCAATTCGCTGGAGGCGAACCTAAGTATTTCCTCATTATTCCGAAGTAGATTTAAGCTAAAAAGTAATTCGAACGGTCAAAGTTTTCTTTATAATATTGTTTGGGAATCTGATAAGAAATAGCAGACTATTTCAGTAAAGATTTTACTTGAACAATTCGTAAAGTTATTTGGAGTTGTCATGACTTTGTAAAGTGTCATTGGATCGGCTTGACGCGAACTAATTGGAAAGCTCAGAGGACGGTGATTGGTCGAAGACGTTCAAAGTAGAAAAGCCTTTTAGATCTTGATATTTTTGAGTGACGTGTCGTGTAAAAAGAAGTAGTGGTGATAGAGTGTATAACATTCATGAGAGACGAAGATCAGTTAGGTTAACTGATACGATGCCTTTTTTAGATAGAAAATGGATACTTTACGAAATGTTGAAATAACCATTAAATATCATCTGCATTATCATCAACAACCTTATATTATTGTCCTAATGCTGGCTTCTTTTCACACAGAGAAGGATTGTGGGCTAATCACCATGCCTTCTCCATTTGGGTTGGTGATTTCAGACTTTATAGTCCAGGTTTACGCGAGACGTGTTCGTTCACCTTTAATCAGTCAGTGTCCAAAATAAACTTAGTCATTTACAAATTTGAAAATTTGCATTGGTTCTAATTTAACTTGTAATCGAACCCGTACTGTCATAATTGAGAGGCAGGTGCTTCAACCACAAGGCCATTACGAGCTTGCGTATCTGTGATATTATACGTTGCGGAAATATCAAGTTGAATCTTTAAAACATTCATACCATAACACGATAATGATCGAACTACATAGAACTCTGTCTACGTATAAAGCAAACGTAGGATTAATTAAAATAATGAGAGCACCACACTCACTGAAAATGATTATAAAAAATCTCTCAATGTTACATGATACCGACTTAATTAAAACAAGACAGTATTAAAGAATTTCCAATAAAAAGAAAAAAAAAATGCAAAGATTTTTTTTTGCAAACACTAATTATTATTTTGTTTTGAACTCCGTCATTACGTTTTCAGTTATAGGAGAAAGTTTTTTTTTTAAATGGTAGTTGAAGATTTCCCTCGGGTCAGATACAATATCTACCTTCTAAGAAAAATCTCGCAAGTTTTACAATTTTTTAAAGTGTTCTTAACTTTGTTACTTTTTCTTGGGAATTCTTGGCGTGTTGGGCTCGACACTATCCTTTGGCAAATGTCAAAATGACAAGCGTATTAACTTAAAAAAATATTAGCTCACCCTTTTTGAGTACGAGGTCATTCAAAGAATCCAGCTTGAGGGGCCCGCTGTGTGAGCAGCTGGAGGGGGGAATCAGATTTGTGCTGACTAGCACCCACTTTTGTTTCTTCTTGAGGCACGTTAACGCTTGCGAACCATCCCGCAGCCCGGGCGGTCCTCCGTCCTAACGGGAGGTGCCAATATTGCTGACTGCTCTTCAAGGAGTGCGTGGAACAGAAAGCGCCACCGACGCAAGAAATTAAGTTATCCTCATACCAATCTTTGTAAAAAAATAATGTGAAGCTGACAAAGATTGTTGTATTATCTCGTATTTGTCGTACAGACGCCAGCACATCAAGCTACCATAATCTAATTAATGTTAGAAAATAATATCTAGTTTTAATTCCGCGAGACAAAAATCCAGCATTGGGTGCAGGATGCAATACCGCCCTCCCGCCCACTTACACAAGCACAAGCAAGGAAGGGAAGATACCACCCTCCCTCCCTCATGCACCTGGACACGGAGAAATGGCAGCAAGCCCTGCAACCAAGCCGACTCGACACGTGTTTCGCCCCTCCCCGGGGCATCTTCAGGAGGTGTTGACTCGACGACCGACGCGAATTCGCGCCCGAGCGGTCGTCGAGAGGGAGGGGCGAAACACGTGTCGAGTCGGCTTGGTTGCAGGGCTTGCTGCCATTTCTCCGTGTCCAGGTGCATGAGGGAGGGAGGGTGGTATCTTCCCTTCCTTGCTTGTGCTTGTGTAAGTGGGCGGGAGGGCGGTATTGCATGTGCATCCTGAACCCAATGCTGGATTTTTGTCTCGCGGAATTAAAACTAGATATTATTTTCTAACATTAATTGTAATGGATTTCCGCAAAGTAACGCCTGATTCAATAAGCTATCTACCATAATCTGTCAAATTTACTAAGTTGATTTTCGAGTTTATCGCTGAGGCATATGGTTCAAAGTTGATTGGGAAAATTTGCTGGTGTCGTAAAGCAATAAATTGATTGTATGACGTCATATTTATAAAATAAATGGAAGGCGAAAGCAATCTTTTCCAAATCCAAAAACCAAATCGCACCAATCTTAATCCCAAGTCTAAATACATAAGTGAAAATTCATTCAGTATAAATTATAACTTATAATATTATATATTTAACATTCATAGTTCGTTATAAAAGAAACTAAATCCTGCTGCTATTCACAGTAGAAAATGTATGAGCATGAAAAGTTATTAAAGGCTTGGTAAACATAGAATAGCTGGCAAGTATTTTTCATTCACACAAGTACGTACGTACATTTAGAAATTATTTCCATATTCATAATCGAGCTACTTATTTCATTCGCGCTGTACTATCTTCATAAGTCTTATTAGGGTTATTCAAATATTCTGAAAGAAGGTTTTATTGAGACTATTTTGAATGTGAAATATTATGTCCCCTTTGACTGCGATGTATAACGATGTGTAATGTCGATCTTTTTAGCCTGTCTTCGACTCGATTGATTACATAGTATTAGATCGAGGTATGTTTTACAAGTTAAATTGCTATTTCATGATCTCTATCTTAAAAATACATTTTATTTGATTTGATCAATCAATATAAATATCTTTTTTTTTTTTACTATTTTTATTTATTCAATTATATTGCACATCTCACTGTTGCCATATTGTTCCTTCAACGTTAAATACCTGGGTAATGGGGGACAAATCCAACGATAACGTGATTGTCGTAATCTGTGTAGCTATTTAAAAAATATGAGATAATTAAATGAATAAAATTCTAGACTAAACAATTGCTATTCTAAAGTATGATAAATAGTCAGACTTTATTGCTTCCAACTTACAATTCCAACAGTCGAAGAAAACCATCAGTACATAGGTATATAAACGATCAGTATGTATATATGTAACCATTTTCCCACAAGCTCCAAAACCAACTATAATACATAATACATAAGTCATAAAGAAGATACTCTTCGCGATAGCTTAAAATCTCTCTTTAAAACATTTAAGAATTCTCTTTTAGACACCCATCATCATTTCAAGTAAGTACGAAATAAGCAAAATCCTTCCCATAAACACTCAATCACAACCATAACTTATATGATTAAATCCTTCTATAACATGTTTATGTAACAAACTTTACGGAGTTCATTAAATTCGCCGCAAATACAAAATTCCCTTGAATAAAGTCTTCCAAAGACGTCTTAAGATCTTTACGAGACTTTGAATGGACGTACTTCCATCGAGAATTCAAAAGACTTTCGCTAACAATATAATACAGGAACGTAGTTATAGTTATTTTTTATTATAAAGCCATTATACTTATAAACGTTGAGCTGTATTAGATACTGTTAACGCAGGTTCTTCGGACGGAGCAATTTTCGACGTTTTCGCGTGATTGGCGTTGTTTAGCAAATAATCAGCTGCTGTATGTCAATGATTAAAAGTCAGGAAGACAAAAATTCAAAAAAAGAATACACACAAAATCTCATCAAGATCTTTAGCAATTCACTGTCTCATCATGCATAGTCTAACTTCCCTGCAAGTACAATAAATGATTGCAAAATCTTCATAATTCTTTATTAGCTATTTGTTGTGTATTCTTTATTTTTATTATTTTAAGTAGTCAGAGTCAGAAATTTTCTGAACTCACACAAGATTTTTCGCCAATTCAGCGCATAACGTAATAGTATAAGTTAGTCTAAGTTTTTATAACAAACAGCGGTTTCAGTAATAAACTGAGAAACTTCTCCGACAAAGACTTTAACTATGACTGCAGTTAAATTTACCACTACACTTGTAATCTGCTTCCTTGATTCATGTTTTAACTTTTTATAAAGCCGAGTTCAGCCGTAGCGTTTTAGTAGCGTTATTAATATTCAATTACCGGTAGACGTAACATTGCCCTTAATGAAAGTCTTCTCGTAGGTACTTAGAATATGCATATTATGCTCCGTTGGTTTTAATTAACTTAATCTCATGTAAGATTATTTTGTTGCGAATATCTGCCGTCTTGATTAAAGCAGCTGTCAAATCTTGAAGGGTGTTATGTATTACAAAGTTAAAATCTCGACCGTTTGGTGTGATATTGTATCGTTAAAGCGTCTCGGCTAGCGTTTAATTAGTTGCCGGGATAATTGCAGCGTTTTCTGCTACAGCCTTTCACAAGTGCCTGGCTAAATAATAGCACGCTACGTAATAGCAGGTTGTCTACTTTTAGCTGTGTTTCAGCATTATCTTGATAATAAAATTTGTATTTAATTATTACAATTTAATTGCAATTACTCATGAAAAATGGGTTTCTCTATTTTGAGTAATTGCTTTGTAGAATGCGGAATATGACTCATTTTCAAAAACATACATTATATAACTTTTTTTCCCCTGTTTCCAAGTTATGTGGGGCCGGCAGAATATGTTTTCCGCTTCCATTCTTGTCTGTCAACCATCGCACCAACATTCAACTTCTTTTTATCCATCTTATCTTTCAGGCAATCAATCCAACTTACCTAAGCCCACCATTGCCTCTACTTTCATTCACACACTATTTGTAGCATGCGTTTCACATCTTCTCATCACATGCCCATACCACGACGCTGACCACTCATTTTTCCGTCACCAGCGCTCATTCAGGCTGCGTTTCTCAGACTCATTCCTCAAAAACATACCTACACATTATTTATTTACCCACGCTTCATGTTCTAATATACTATGCTGAATTTAATGAATATACGAACTCAAAGTGTTTGAATACGTGCGTGAATCGATAGACGTCTCATATGCATCCCTGTTTTATTCATCTCTTCTCGTGTAGACGTATTTCATGCAAATTGAAGCGTGCGCGGCGCCGTTGACGAACGCTTGGTGAGAACTCAGCTTTATTCTTTATACTGATGTAAATTACCTATTCGTGATATTTTTTTTCTTTTGTGATTCAAATAATTGAGGACAATGGATGAAATGTAAAAGCTCAAGGAAAATAAAATGTGAATTTGGGGTAATTGTATAAATCGTATCGTGACCTCAGTTTTTTTTTTCGTACCTGGTATGTTTGGTTTCGGAAACGAAGTTACAGTAAGATGAATATGATGTACCTAAGTATAATATAATTTTATTTGTAAAATAAAATACTTCAGAACTAAGATAGGTAAGTCTTCAATTCAACATAAACAACACAATGGTTTGATTATAGACCAAGAGCGCTGAAATATATTTTCTATTAAACGTAGGAAAACTAATTTATAGAAATCTTTAGGTAGGTAACATAGAGTACCTTATAGCGTACAAATTATCCCAACAAATATAACAAAGAGCCCATAATGTAACATAAACAACCGACTCGATTGGACGAAGCAAAATATTATAATTTCATCAAAGCAAAGATAATTTAGAATACACTGCGCTGTCCTCGAACTATTTTTTCACTGAGAACCAAAGAAAAGAAAAAAACACGTTATTTTCCGTACCCAGTAAATTTGTGTTTTTATAAAAGCGTCGAGCGAGAGCGCTAAGAAAAATATACCGAACGTATTGTCTAGCAGACATTATGGGAATATAAATCTTTGGCCCACGTCAGATACGGCGGACAGTGGGCTGTACCGGGTTTTCCGCTGGAAAAAAAACTACTTATTTGAAAAATACTCCAGCCGGGATAAAATCTTTTGGCAACAACCAGATTTGGATTTTGAATAATACGAATGAGATTGTGAACGTTAGGGTTTTCTTTGTGATTCGGAAAGCGAAGTGTGCTCATATTTTTATTGAGTAATCTTGTACTTTGATAGATTTCGTTGTCAATATTGTATAACGTTTTGGTGTACCGTATTCGTTTGGAAATATACCACTATAACGGTTAATATTTTTGCTTTAGGTGGATTAGGGTTTTATTTTATTATTGAATATCAAATTTACTTTATTTCAATTAGGTATAATAATTATTTTAATGCTTTATAGTGCAATAGGTACACTATTCAACTTAAACTCTGCTATTGAATCTCATTTCATAGCGACTTTATTACATAGACCATTAGCTTTACTTTTAACGAGCTACTACCAACGTCGAGGTAACTATTCAACATTAATTGTATTCAAAATATGAGTAGTAGTATTCTACTATTAGTTTTTTTTTTTTCAAAGCATCGTAGTAATATTGTGCACTGCAGTAAACATAAACGAAGTGCCGTCATAGTTACTGATATAATGGATTATTTATTTACATTCAAATTCATTGTGTATCTACAGTAAATAAGGGTAAAATGTCGGGACCCGATATCCCGTTAAATAATCAGTGGCACGCCGTCCACGTGACCGGCCCTTTATCTATCTAGTGAAAGATTTATAACAGAGGCGTTACCACGTTTATCTTAATCTTAGCAGGGACTTTATATCTCTATCAACGCGACCTGCTATCTTGCAGAAAACCCGCCTCCGCGTCGATCCGTGCAGAATTAAGTGACGTACGAATTTTGTCCAGATTTTTTCGAATTCGGCACATTGTGCACGTGTGATTATATTTGGGGTGTTATGGGGTTGCGTGGCATAGACGTCCATTTTTGATAAATAAGCTTGTTAGTGGTTTCATTGTTATGGGGTAACAGACCCTTAACTTTTTTATTATATTTTGGTTTACTGAAAAATATTGGCCTATAGATACAGGAATGAGACACATTTTTAGAAGATATTTTTTTTGTTTTTTAAGATTTCTTACGAATTCCACGAATGAATTACGCCTCTAATGAAATACTTGTACTCCGGGAATGAGTTGGAAAATTTTCAATAAATTAAAATGACTCAAAAAGTTCGGTACCGTTCGTTCGTCGACGAAAATCAATAACCGACATTAAAAAAAAAAACTCTGAAAAGAAACACATTAGGTGGCCTATTTACGGACTTCTAACCAATAATTTCTGGTTCAACTGGCCAGATAAATCTGTTGTAGAGTAAAAACAATGGCCGGGCGGCGACTCGAAACCTCCTCCGATTTATTTCTTTAATATAGCCTGTATTAAATTTATAGCCGTCGGTTTATCTATATTTTAAAATCTAATTAGGAATTCAAATTCGCTTGCTGCTTGATTGACTATTTATATTGCGTGCTTGTAATTTTATTGTATACAATTTGACGTTTTAATTTCGATATGGAACTGGCAATTGCTCCGAATTAAGCGATCGAATTTAGAGTTACTGCTGAAAGTGTTTTATTTCGTTTCGTGAACTTTGATTGAGTCTGGTTTTGTCGTAACTTGGATATGAGTTAAGTCGGTTTTGTCGTAAAACGGTTATGACCTTATTCTGCTCTTGACGTAACATATATGCTTAGTCATATACTTTCATCGAAATATTTCACTTCAAAATGTTGTAGACACGAAAATAAACTCGAAAGTATTCACAGTTGTAAATTCCAACACGTATTTGAAATATTATTGACAATGTCTTTTAGTTTCAGGAAGAGTTACGTCTTAAGACATACCTACATTTATTACTTTTGACTCAAAAATAAAAATAACACTATAAAGTATACAGGAACTGCTTATGTCTTAAGAAATCTCTTTTAGTAGACGCTACATTATTTTTCGTACTTCATTCTTCTGAAAATAATGGTATTTTATGCAACGACATTCAAATAAAGTTCGTTCAAAATATTTAAAAGACGATATTGCTGATTGTAACAAATAACTTATCGTGAATCGTGACACGGATGCACTTACACGATTTGGCTCCCTTCCAACTATATAAAAGACACTAATTGTAAAGCCGCGTTAACAAACTCGATTGGTTCCTGTCTTACTATGAATACTTTTATAGTTTTCATGAGAATAGGATATTATTTAGTTCGAAAGTACAGACGCCAGCACTTAAAGCTACCCGCTACTGAATCTGTCAAATTTCCCAATCAAGTATGAACCATAATGCTTCAGCGATAAAGTTGAAAATCTATTCAAGAAATTCGACAGATTGCGGATATAATTGCGGCGCCTGTACAAATTGTGGATATAATATTGATTTTTAAAGTGAAGGACTGCTACATTGTTCGTAAGATTTAAGAATAAGCTAAGGTTTAAAATTGATTGAGTTTTCAAAGAATTTGTTACAAATAGAACGGAAAAAATATTTTGCCCGATAGATAAATTGAGAACTAACCCATTGACCTAGTTCTGATCACCTTTATAAAAACATTGAACCCTACTGCAAAATAATGTTGATATAACAACGTCATGGCATACAAAAACCTTCAACAGACCATCGGCTAGAAATAATTTCGAACGTCAAAAACACTACAGAACAAAAAACAACACATCCAACCATCCAACCCTGTTGAAACTTGGAACCCACGCTCAAATCCTTCATACATTATACTTATAGCACAAGTATCTCTTCGTCTGGTTCCGTCAAGAGGTGTTCCAAAGTCCTCGACGCGTTCGAAACGCCTCAACAATAACGTATTGAGATCCCACATAACATTAGTGAACAAGAACGGCCTAAATCCACACGATCCCAGTAATGACCCCATTCCTTCCGTTCTTGTAACTCAAGGGGTTTGATAAGCTGATCAAATGTGTTTATCTTTATAATATATGTATTCTTTATGATGGTGTTTTGGTAGGCTTTGATGAGTCGTAGCCTAGGGATTGAAGCACTAGCCTCTTAAGTATGATTGTGCGGGTTTGATTCTAGGTCGTTATTATAAGTAATATGTACTTTCAAGTATACCTAAATTAGATAAAAGAAAATTAGATTAAAGATGAAGAAAGACATGTTGAGGAATCCTGGACTATAAAGTCAGAAATCATCAAGCCGCATTGAACAAGCATGGTGATTAATTCTCAAACCTTGTCCATGTTAGAGGAAGTCTGTGCCCAGCAGCAGGACAATAAAAAGTCTGATAATCTGCGCTGGTGTATTAACCTAGTAAATGCCGTCTTTCTATCAGCCATTTTTGCTAGAAGCTTTGTTGAGAATAATTTGAGGGTTATAAATAGTCACCAAGGTTGCTCACTGCGGACTCGCAATTTTAGATTTTTAAAGTGCAGATTTCATCACAACGTTTTTTTTTCACCACCAGGCAGTCAATGATAACCATTATGATAACCAAAATACAGCCTTACATTAAAATTTGTATTCACATGCGTTAATATTCTAGTTTGCATTCTGAAATCGAAAAATTTGCACCATTTTCATTGTTTCTCTTTTTTCGCTGTACATAGTATTTTGGTTCGCTTTTTTTTAGCAAAAAATAGTGATGTCACAAAGTCTAATATTAAGCTACAGTTACAAAATAACAGAGCTATTTTCACTTTAAAACTGGACACAGCACTATTTTGATATTACAGAGACAGTGTAAATTGATATAAATGTTTTTTACAGAAGAATTTATTGCCGCCATATTTTTGAAAGAACTCGCTGGAGCTAGCGTTATCATCGAATTTTACACTTTAAACTGTTAAACTTTGTAGCAATTCAATTATGTCTTAGAGTTTAATTCGGAGTTCTTCCCTTAGTTTCTCATAAATAAATAATTCAGTACTAACAAAAGTCCCGCAGGCGGTCAGTCTCCATACTTCGTTTAAGGGTTAATTGACATGGCAAAAACTTGGTCGTAAGGCAACGTTACGTTAATACCATTGTCGTTTACACGGTTAAACAACATAAAAACGAGAATGTGGTTCTTTGATGGTTGCAGTAACTTTTTGTGTTTACGTTTTTTAGGATCTTTTTCTATCATGTTGATGGTGAGTACCGTGTCCTGTTTCATCACCATTCTGCTTATTTAAAGCTGTGCTGTCTAGAAGGGTGACCCTTTTTATTTTATTTTATGCACACAATTTGTTGAGATGTAAAAAGTAATGATGATAATGTGTATTGACATGCTCAAATGTATTACAATTAGTCGCAATCATTTCAGTTACTAAGTTGAAAAAAAAATGGATTCATATAAGCATCGATTTCCATAAAAGACCTAGTGGTTAAAGGCACCAGCGTCTTAGGTATTAGTATGCAGGTTCGATTCTAGGCCAGACTAATTAATAAGTACTTTCTAAGTATTTATCTAGGACACCTATGACTGATTACAATTTCAGGAAACCTGGACCGTAAAGTCGGAAATCACCAATCCGCATTGAGCAAGCGTGATGATTAACGCCCAATCCTGCTCTATGTGAAAGGAGGCCTGTATCCAACAGTGGAACGCTAAAAGACTGATGACGATTACTACTAAAACATTTATTAAAAAAAAAAACTCAAACTACTCGAACAAGCCTTGCTGAATAAAATAACAGATAAGATTTAATAGCATCGAATGGCACCAAGTTTTATATTAAAAAAAATAGAATTATAAAAACCACAGTGGTTAAATTCGACAATGCGTGGCCAAAAGCCGATAGGATTACTGCGGCCATAAAAAATGGGAAAAACAAGTTACGTGTTCACGATAACTCGGCTTGTAATCTCCATTAGCTGGTGTAACGATGTATATTGGGCTAGAACACTCTTAAGCGGCCATAAGAAAGTTTTGTATCGCTGTTTCATTATGTGTAATGTTTCTTCTAAAGATTTTGGCCACGTAAAATATTTTCGGACCACTGTGGCTTAGTCGAGCGAAGTTTATAATGTTTTATGGAGTAATTAAAGAGACATGACTGTGATTTTTATGGTCTTAGCAGATGTCTCAGTGAAGACAATCCACAAACACCTATCTTGGATAATTTTCTGTTTTTATTATGGTAATTTTGGTTTTAAAAAAGGTACAAGTGGGTAATTATAGTAGATCCTCAAATTATCTACGTTTGCGATTAATATTCGTTTACCTAATTAACTTTTGACTACACGGCCTTTTGTGTGTACAATTTGGAAAACTTGCTGGCTTAGAATCTTTTAATACAAGTTATAAGTGTAGGTGGTTCCTGTGTGTGTATATTTTTAGCTATACAAAGTAAAAGTTTAAGTATAATCTTATTCTTGTAATCCCATTTTTTATAGGGGCTCGCATTTCAGTCTAGGAGGCTGTGTACCGCTTAACTAGTTCAGGTTCAGACCTCTAGCCAGGGGGAGCCCAAAAATCGTGGTGCACACGTATTAGACCGTTCGTTTCAGTTTTTAAATATTAATAGTACTTATTTATCATCATAACCGTTTCGGTTTGAACATGCTCAATACGTAGGTCATCTTTGCTATTTAAGTTATTTTATATTAAGTAATATGATAGACATCGTATTATTATCAAATATTGGTTTAACTAGCTGCTACCCCCGACGTCGTCCGCGTGGGCATTAGAGTAGTAAAAATGATAAACTCGTTTACCTTGTATCCTTTAACATCACGGTATGATAACCAAGCTATAAAATCAAGCCCAAAATGTGTAGAAATACTATGGAAATATAACTGCCTCGCTGGTGACTTAGTCGCATAGCGCGACTGCTGTGCACAGGTTTCGGGTTCGAGTCAATCAGGAGCCCATAGTCTGGAAGTTGGTGATTGATAGACCCGTGCATCAGAGGGCAGGTAAATGTCGGTCCTGCGCCTGATCTCTCTCCGATCACATCGATATGAGAGAGAGGGAATAGTGAATGCACTTTAATATGTCCTGGGCAGCTGGCTTATCTTCTCAGAGAAAACGCAAAAACACTTAACTGTACCGAGGATAAGCGACAGTTCTGCGGCTAATTTTACTTTGCAAAGTATTTGGCAGCTATAACAATAAGCGCCGTACTTACATGGCGGACATTTGCGTTTTCACATCACAACAATACACACGCGTCGTTTACTAAGACTGGACATGCAGGTGTGGCCTCCCGCTGCTTCTCGCTCTGGTCTTTGTCTTAGATTGACCTGAACTTCGAAGGTACAAAATGTGTATGTTGTTGCGGAATACATTCTGAACCTATGCTCGTATATAAGAATGAACATATTATATGTCGTCACTACTTCAAATAATATTGTAGTCACTTCGAACTTACATTGCAGGTCGATCGCGTCTAAGTCGATAAAGTTGGTTTAGGCACTGAAAATGCGCTCTTTATCGCTAGTCTAGTAGTTGCATAACGCAACTGCTGTACACGACGTGGTATCGGGTTCTATTCGGTCGAACCAGGTCGGACCAAAATCGCTTTGTGAGTGTTAGGAAACTGAAAAAGCAGCCCGGGACTGGAAGTTGGTTAAGGATACGGTGGAGCAAACGGTGGGGATGCGCTCTGCTTGGGCGGAGCACCACCGTGTCCTCACAGTGGCGAGCTTTCGCATTCGGCCCTGGTCCAGGCCATGGTCCGGAGCATGAAAGAATGGGAGCGGCCGCCTCCTTCTGCGAAGCAATTATGCTAGCGAAGGAGGCGGCGGAGTGGTTTAGAAACAGCACCGCTCATTACAGCCGAAGCAGAAAAATTGGTACTGGTCGACACCGCGGGCGCCGAATGTCGAGGGACGACTTCCAGTATTAGTGTTTAATCTATGATTCCCGACCACCGTAGGTGTGGGTCTGTGTGTGGTGGGTTTTGGTTGGTTCACCGTCCGTACATCTAAGGACGACAGCCCGTGTCGGCGGCGCGTTCTATTCCACGCGCTCCTCGAAGATATGTCAGCAACATGAGCCTCTTAGTTACCGTGACCCTGGCATACAGGGATCTCCAGAAGGCACATAGTAGGTTTTAATCAGTAAGAGTGACACTTCCTCCAGCTGCATCCTTAGCTGAAGAGGTTATATTACGACATCCCACAAAAAAAGACTGGAAGTTGTTGATTGATATATCCGTGCATCGGAGAATACGTAAACATCGGTCGTGTGCCTAATCTCTCTCCGGTTGTGTCAGAATTGCCGTCCGTGTCGGGCTATGAGAGTAAGGAAATAGGGAGTGCACCTGTGGCCACACAAATACTTACTACTTACTACACAGCTAATTGATCTTAGACCCCCTTATATGCGCTGACCGTTTCCTAGGAGACAGTTTATATCAACAAATGACTGCTGGACATGGATGAAGAAAGAAGAGTCTTTCTAATTTGAGATGTCTATCTAAGAGGCTACATTGTAATGAACATCGTAGTCAATCCTTAGATTATTACTTATTCCCTATCCTTTTACGACCACTTAGAGTCAGAACAGCCAACCATATTCGAAGAGATCTGTTCTTTTCTGAATCGTTTCCAAGAGATTGACCTTTTCTCTAGAATTATTTAGTCATACATATGTATTTTTGATCAGTAATCGTTTTGGATCATGCTGCTTTGTTACGTGTGGTATACTGGAAGCTTAACTAACATTACCCCAGACTGATATTGTATGAAGAAAGTACAGCACTCCTTCTTTGATCTTAAATGACTAACTTACCCAAAGACAGATTTTTTTCTCTTATCTTCTGTCCCCGATTTTGAGTGTTATCTTGGAACTTGAATAATCAAAATTAATACTTGTGACTATGATTGTAGACTGGAAGACACCCCAGTATAATTTAATTTTATGAAAATAAAACTATGAACTCCATCTATGATCAGCTATAATTACTAACAATGTCAGATTGTCAAATTAGATTGTTTTGAAAAGCTAAAGATGGCGTCAGGTTGAAACTTGCCTTAATACTTTTGTCGTAAAATTATTTTTATCTGTCGAAATAACATATGTAGCATGTTTAGGTATATACTTTGAACTGAAAAATAAATTTAAAATTTTTTAGCCCGGTTTAATTGTATGAAAAGCTTAACTCCATCTATGACATTAGGTAATAACTATTTACCCAGCTGGTATAGTCAAATTGTCAAATTTGCTAAATGTGTTGTAATTAAAAAGATGTAGATGGCGTCTAGTTAAAACTGACCAAAAAATGCTTTATTGCTCATCCCCCTTAGTTAATAGCGTTATAATATA
The DNA here is from genome assembly GCA_958496145.1 of Heliothis peltigera. Lineage (NCBI taxonomy): Eukaryota > Metazoa > Arthropoda > Insecta > Lepidoptera > Noctuidae > Heliothis > Heliothis peltigera. The sequence goes on from OY292327.1 coordinate 1,602,469, forward strand.
TAGCCTATGTGTTATTCTGATGCATAAGCTATATGTTTGTCAAGTTTCATCTAAATCCTATCAGCCGTTTGGCCGTGAAGAGGTAACAAACATACACACTCACTCACAAACTTTCGCATTTATATATTAGTATAGATTAGTATAGATATAGATAGTATAGATATAGATATATTGGGTTGGAACTGTATTGAATTCGGGGTTTTTATTCACTTGGATACATCAACCCCATCGTACCCACTTAGTTCTAGACACTAACTTAATAATTACTTTGAGTGGGAGAGAATCATCAATAAGTTATCCTTGCTAAACTACTTAGTGATTTTGCTAACAGCGATTAAGGAATTACTAAAATTTTGTTGCCTATTACACAATTGGGGGATGTAATTTTCCGATGAACTAACAAAATTTTGACGATGGAGTTAGAAGTAGAAATTGACTTACAATTAATTTTGAAGTCATTTTTGTCTGATGTTTGTTGTTTTGTTTGTTGATGTTTAGCATTAGGTGACCACCAGCAGGCTCCGCATGGCGATTCTATGTCTATTCTATCAAGAAAAGACAAAGCTTTTTCTGTCAATGTCAATGTCTTCTGCCCGAGCATGACGCAACCTGTCAATTCGCATATTATGTCGGTTGAGGAAAAGAAAAATTTCTTTTCTACGTATCAAAGGAAATCTTACGCCAATCTAGCAATTATCTGTCATTATGTCCATCCTCCGGTAAACAAAACTGGTTTCTTCGATTGTCATGCTGAGCCTGCAAGCATACAAAATTATCATCCCACTGCTAGCTACAAGCCTCCTCTCACAATGATCTTAATCACTATGCTTATACTCGTAATAATACGTTCAATACAAAATCATAACATCTGTATAAACAATTTCTCTGTGGCCACAATGTTAACCCTCAAAGACTTAGCAGAAGATTGTTTATAAGTAAAATACTCATTACCTGTCCCCAAAAACGTAATGATTTATTACATAAGAGTAACATAGGTAGGTATTGCTTAATGTACCGCGAAAAGGCAACCCGAAACTTCAGACTTTCTTGTGCGGCGGCTTTGATTTACACAGTATACTCAATTACGGTAAAGTTTGAAAGTAACTGCTTGTTGTTCAATCTACGTACCTATTTAAACTGCCTTTCTTTGGTTAAAAATAAATTGGTTGTTTATTTTTGGTAAAAGAAATTGAGTGTGTAATTTTTAGTTTTGAGGCAGACGTTTTTTTTAGTTAGATAATAATAACATATACAATATACTTGTGGTTTACATAATAATTTGATTATCGCTCAGTCCTTCTCTGTGTGAGAGGAAGCTTGTGCCCAGCAGTGGGACGATAAAAAAACTGATGATGAATACAATAAATAGAAAAATGCATGTCATCATTTTCAACCTTAGAAAAAAAAGATTGAATTTCTTTCTTTCTATCTTTCATCAATTGTTGACAATTGAAATGTATTTTCATAAATACAGAAAAATCTGTTAACAATTACGTCTCATTGATGATGATGATGAAATCCTGTTATCCCTCATTATAAGATCGGGCTCGTATAAGATTTTTCCACTCTTTTCGATCTTGACTATTTTGCAGCCTAGATTCCGTCTCATTACTATCATTAATCCTGCAAAATATACGACATCAAATTGCCCTACCAAACCGCTGTATCCAAAGTTGAAAGCACATAAAAATACAACATGGCATTTACGCATAGAAGTAGGCTTCTAGTTTTATTCATCCTTTCTCTTTGCTCACATAAGAGGCCTTATACAGGCAGAATATAACTTTCCTTGCCATAAAACATACAGGGTCCGAATAATGTACGTATACATATGTATGTAAGCATAAATGGCAAGTACACAAGTATGTGAAAGAAATAAAATGCCTGAATAGACGAGCTTGAATAGTTTCATATTTCTTTTTATCTGCAATGTTACGCGGGTTGTTAATATTTTTTTTTCCACCAATACTGTTGTGTCGAATGGAAAATTCCTGATGTTCAGTTTACGTGGTTTTCAATAACATGTGTATCTGTTGATTTGCTTAATATAGTTAGGATTTTTTGACATTGTTATGTCAAAATTCTTTCTTTAGTACGCAAATCAACTGATGAAAAGATTAGGTACTGAATTTTGCAGTAAAAACAAAAGAATAAAGCTAAATGGGTGTTGCGCCTTAATTACTTTTTATTTTATTTAAAAGCATAGAAATACTGTAATATACAAATAATCTGTGTATGTATGGATGAATGGATATTTTGTTAATCTTACACATAAAAAATACTGAATGTATAACGCTGACGTTTTTATCCGGACGCGGAAAGTAGTTCCCTTAGGAAGGAGGTAAAACCGCTCGCGGAAGATATTTTTAAATTATATAAAAGACATATTCCGAAATCTGTTCTTCTACAACTAGGAGATGAATGTAATAATCTTAGCTTTTAACACAAAAGTAGATTACTGCTTGAACTATATATAACTATATATTTTACTAGATTATCATCCCTTAGCACCAAAACAGTATACCTTCACCCACCTTCATTAACCAAGGCGGTGGTAAGTGCGTGGGTGACACGTTTAGTCAGTGTCCTCAAAACAAATGCTTTACATTATCATCCACGACAACGTAACTAAATTTCCTCTTCCTAAGGTGCTATAGACCAAATGTAATAAAGTCATTCACCACACTTAACAGGTAATGAATTTTGACGCTCCCGTGAAAACCAAGAGGTGTTTGCACGGCCAACGGTTCACATATGGAGCTGAAACTCCAAGCTAAAAATGTCTTTATATCAACACTTGTAGAGTTCAAAATAGTTTGGCTATATTTGAGGTGGCTCCGCTCGTTTCAGAGTATGACAAATAGAATTATGCCAATATATTAGCTCATCGCCCGGGCTTATGTTAATCAACGAATGAAGAAAAACATGGAGTCAGCTACGTCTTATTATTCTGAGCAAATTAAGTGTGATGATAAAGTAACACTCGCGAAAATGTAAGAAAGTAATTTTATCAACTACAATTTAAATTAAGAACTTAAGTTTCTGAGTTGTTATTATTATCAAATACTCCTAACTGAGTTGTTACTTAAAAAAAACTATGAAGGTTTTATATTTTACTTTGAGATGTTCAGGGCTAGTTTCACCGGCTGCTGATAAGTTCCAGATAGTTTATCTGGCAGATAATTTCATACAAATTCTGTTACATTTTTTAATTTATCTGGTAGATAGTGGCTATCGGTAACCTGTGAAACGGCCCTTAGTGTTTTACGTTGATTTGTAAATAAATGGTATTATTAAAAATCATAAGAAGTAAATATTAAACAATAATTCAAGTTTTAATACCCAATATCTCTGACAGATTTTCCGTTCCACGTAATATTCATTATAAATTATTTTCGTATGTTTTGTTCCAAACGCCTTAGTACTTGGAATACATAATCCTACAAACAAGCTTCATACTGAGAATTGCCGTCATAGAAGGATTGCGAAATATGAAAAATATTCATAATTATTCAAACGTGCTTAATCAGGAATGGAAATAACGGGATTAGCATTTCCAATGTATTGAAATATTCTGTCGACTCTATAATAATAAAACTACCGAATGTAAGCCTTAATTGAATAAGGCTTAAGTACTTGGAACCGGTGAAAATAATAGCTGACTAATCAGTATAAAAATTTGAGTATGAACGTGGATGGATATAAAGGAAGGGGACGACACAAGAAAAGATGGATGGATTGTGTGAAAGTTGGTATCTCTAGAAGGCATGTTACTTGTGAGATGACTGCAGATAGAAGAGTGTGGAAGAACAAAACATGCTGCGCCGACCCCAAATCAAATATGGGATAAGAACAGGAGGATGATGATGATGACAATAATAAGTATATTGTTTTAATATATAAATGTCACAATATTTTAAGTAGAAATCTTTATATACAGCTGTGAGAATAATAAAAATTAAAAGATATAAAAACTACATTCGCAAGAGAACTACGTCTTTTTAAAACTTTAAACCAGCCTCCAGAGCTACCCATGTCTATGCTGAATTCTATCTCAATGATTTCAGCGTGAAAACGCATAGCATAGTGAGAATTTATCATTATCGTAGTTAACATGAAATTCGGGGTGACAAGTCGCCTGTCATAGCTATACTTACGTTTGCGGAGTAACTATCATACCGTGAATATTGCGCGATGATAGGGACGGAAATATCTCGATACACTAGTGAAAGGAGATGGGGTCTAAATGGGGAGTAGTTGTATGTAGCGAGCGAAATTGTGTTGATCAAGTAGTTTTTCCTGTGCCAGAAACTAGCTGTTCATTTAGGTGTAAGGTACACATCTGTTCTTAGGTTTTAGAAGTCAACTGCTGTACAGTAGAACAGGTGTGAACCTTACCTTACCTTTTGAACTCACCGTGAAAAGGTGGTCACCCGTCCACGGAGCGAACGCGCCTTGTGTTGCTGTACCTTTTGATCGATTGACTTGTATGGCTGTAACATAGTCATAAGCTACTCCAATACGTATATAATAATATTTACTATTTTTAATTTTCAACTAAAATCCGTGAGTGTTCTCTAACCTATTAAAAAAACAAGTCGCGATTTAGGTGAAAATAAGAAAGTCTGGTTTTGTTGTTCCCTGTTCGTGTTTAACAAGCGGAATAAATTATTTTGGAAAATATTTCAGTCTAAAATAAAGCAAAAACAATGGACCGACTTCTGCAACTACTGAGAATCTATAAAAAATACTTTTAGGTACAGACGCCAGCACTTAAGCCTACTACAGTCTGTCAAATTTCGTTATTAGATTTTCAACTTTAACGCTGAAACAAAATTGTTAGGCGAATATTTCAGTTTCGAGTAGCTCGATGTGCTGGCGTTTATACATCACTCTAGAAGTTGGAGAAGTAAATGGAGCAATAACCTCTATTATACCGACGTCTAGAGAAATGTTCAGTGTTTCTAAAGTGTCGTTTTCTCTTGTGATAAGTTTTTTTTTGTATTTCATGCTTTTCAGCCGCTAGGTCAAAAAAAGTCAAAAACATTGTCAACAATCTTAAGTATTCATATTACTCTGGATTGTTCATACCTGCTTAACGCCTGAGAAAATATAAGCTCAATAATATACATCCCCGTAAGAGTAGCTCAAAAATACACAGAGCAAATTGCTATATAAACCAAAACAGTCTAGAAAGTTCTAAAACCGAGCCGTAAAGTCGGAATCTAAAATTATACAGCACGGGGTATATTACCCTACATAGGTTATGCCCCATTTACAGTAACTTGCACAATACTTTTAGTACTTTACTAGGTTTATACTTTACGACTTTCACATGTATTACGTTTATCACGCATGATTATCCTAACAACTACAATATATTTTAGCCGACATATTGTTGATTGAAAACATTATTAACGCACAGCATAAACTATAAAACGTTCCCCCTTTGTTCATACTTCGTATAATTAAGTGAAGTAAAGAACTTACGCTAGAAACGATTAAAGAATTACCTACGATAACTTAATAACTTAGGGTCTAATTTCAATCAATGTAAAAACATTGTCACGTAATAATTTGATAAGAATAAAATACTTTGTTTTGCATTTAATGTAGGTTCATTCGGAAGTTACAGGTTGTTACATAGAGGTCCCATGAACATTTTGCCTTTTAACGTTGCCTGCCACGTTGGTCTAGTAGTCGCATAGCACTGCTGTGCACGGGGTCTTGAGTTCGATTCCTGGGTCAGCAAAAATAGTTTTGTGAGTTGTAAGAGGCTTTCATAAAGACTCCGTGCTTTTGGAAATAGTGATCACCCCGTGCTCTCTGATGCACGGGTGATCACTATTTCCAAAAGTCATCAAAAATGTCGATCCTCCGTCTCTTACTGATTGTGTCGGATTGCCGTCCCGTCCGGCTAGGAGAGTGAGTCTATAGGAAGTGCACCTGTGTCTACCCAAATTATTGTGCACTATATTAATATGTCCTATGCAGCTGGCTGTCCTCCTTAGAGAGAACGGGCCACGTAGCCGACAATCTGTCTGGACGCAATCACCTTTTGGCATGCAAAAAGTAGATTTTTCAATAAATAAATTTTCTGGAATCTTAAATTCTAAAATACATCTTAGTTATTTTTATTTTTGATAATACTCAAATCTAAACTAATATTATTAGTCAAGCTCCCTATTAAAGGAAAATTCCAGATAACTGTTACAAACTGCGAAGATTGGTTAATTTACTTTCGCTTACTCTAAACTTGTTATTGATAGCGGAAAGACCTTATAATCAATACATACTTAGGTAATTTCCTATAATCGAGTCACTGTTGTTTTGAAGTTTTTTTTTTTTCCTATAATTTAAATAATAAACGAGAAATGATTATCATCTCTTTGATAATTAAAAAACTATTAGGTATAATTATGTATTTCTCTCTCAGCGTGAATAATGAAGGTTAGTTAATAGTCATTCTAGACCAATGTTTTGTGGAAAATCTAAAGGGGTTGCTTGATGTCTCTGTTGCCAACGTGATGTGAATTCTAAGAATGTGTAAAGGAAGTGTGTTATATAAAATGGAAAGCCTTGGTAGCCTTTGACTTTTAAAAATCTACTTTATCTGGAAATCATATTTGTATATTTTATTCTTGCATCATTATTTTTTTTCCTAGGCTTTCCTGTCTCACTGCTAGGCAAAGGCTGTTTTCACCTCTTGGATGCATTCTGATTTATTCAGCCCAGCCCCATTTCAATTTTGTCACTTTTCAACCCACGTGGAATATTCCCTTTTTGGAACGTGATTATGTCGGTATTCCGTATATTGTTTAATAATTAGAAAATTACAGTGTATTTGAAATCGAATAGGGTATGTTATCTCCTGCTACCAAATTGTGTTAATAAAACCAAATACTTGGTCTCTTCTGAAAGCTCCTTTTTCTTTTTAGAAAAATCTCCAAGAGTTGCTATGTAACATTTTGACCAGCATCTTTATTACGCTTAGCGTATTTCGTAACAGCTTCTTTACGAGTTGTCCGGTTATGTCATGAAATTACCCCGAGAGACCCAGCGGTAAGCTCGAGCGATGATGATGTTACATTTTTATGATCTTGCTACACTTCTACATTAAACCTTCGCAGTCTTAAATCTTTAATTTAGTACACTGCTTTAATACTTTGCCTTGGTCCTTCTTTTTGGTCACTAGACTTTAATTTTGAAGATGGGGTATGACTTTTGTTTGAAATGAATTTTTATACAGTATTGCCGTAAGAAAATTGATGATGTAGTAAATATACCTATTTTAAAACAAACATTCCCTTTTTGGCTTATATGATGTTGATGCACATACATAGGTATATATACACATGCCTGTTAGTCATGCTTTTCAGACCCATTAAATAAATTAAGCAAACTCCAAACTTAACTACATCTTGCTTTACAAAGAAAACATCTTCAAGCATTACAATAACCGTAAGTAATTTTATTACCGAAACAAAATTATTAAATTCCATTTCCGTATATGTACAACACGTCACACACAAATATTACCTCTGGCCCAACAAAACCGTATTTGTATTGTAGACAGGCCGTATTATGTGTCGTGGTGGCCACAGAATTCACAACGACATTTGTAGGTAAACTTGGCTGTTGTGCGGCCGCTAACGAGCTAAGGCCCACTACAAAGTTTCATCATGCCTGTTACGGAATTCAACGTACCCTGTGTTGGTGGTGGTCAATGGATACGCCTAATTAATGGTGTGATTATACCTACTGTTTGGATGCGTGGGAGACTGACTAAAAGTTATTTAATCTTTTGTTTGGCTCTATAAGGCACAGATTCCACCAAAAGTGGATAAGTTTTTAAACAACCAATAGGATTGGTCCGCTCATGTTTAGTCCTGAGTCGATCGAGGTATATTTGACTAACGAAATTCTATTGATTATTTTTAAATCTCTCCGTTGTGCTGTGCTTTGGTGGAGTCAAATTCTAATGTTGAAATAATTTAACGCTATCTTACTATAGTACTTATAGGCAAAGAATTCTTCTTAGTTATAATTATTGTTATGTCGGTATAACATCATTTTTAGTTATCTTAGTAAATATCTTAAGAAATAAATGATAAGAAAATTATAATTCTTTTTAAACATAAGTCTTCTCAGTAATTTATATTATTATATCAGAACACCATTTTAATCTTAATTTAAGGTCGATACAGAATATAAACTTCTATACTACTTTATTTGATATCATCTCACACTTTATAGTACGACATTATCACAATTACAAACGAGTTATCAATACGTGTTGTTATTTACTTAGAAGTACGAATGTACGAATGTTCCTCACAGCTTGTAGGTACGCTAGTCTTTAACCATGTGAATTGATGGATGACCTAACCTTTGCTGCATTGCCAAGCGTAGTAGATGAACCTTCCACATGAAATTCCAGCGACCTAGTTCAGGTCTCGTTTATTGGAGCTATTTTGAAGCAAGAAGGTAGTTTGTGTTTTTACGCGATAAGTTGATGATGTAGTTAAACTGTGACTGCATTAAGTTGAAAACTAGTAGATGCCTTTAATAATGGCACTCTGAAATGTTTTAATTTACTCACTCAGTTCGGTTAAAAGCGTGTCTTTTAAAAATGTTATTTACAATTTGTTCAGATTAAAAACAATTTTTCGAAGGGTATCTCAATTTGATATGAAATTGTAGCCTTAGTGATGTTTTCATCTGATAATGGTGGATCTAGAAACGAAATCTAGGAATAAATAAATGTTTTATTATTAAAACTCAAAGGAACACTGTTTCGTGGAAACTCTTTGCTTGTTAATCCATTAGGTACCGACTAAGCTAGAAAATAAACCCTGCTAAAACGAAGTACCTAGATTTAAAAAAAATATCGATCACTAAGTAACAGCACTACCAAAAATACAAGTATCGTTTAACCCAAAACTGATTTACTCGATATATTTTTCAGCACTCGAGTTAGAAATGCACCAGCAATTTTGATCTTTTATTGTTAAAAAATACGGGGTTTTCCGGACTCCTTTGAACGGGGATAAAGTCGCAGTTTTTTTTTTCTTTTTTTTTTTGAGCTTACTCGTGCAATCCCAGTGTGCTCAGGTGTTCAAAGACAAGTTTTCGCTTCAACAGTTTCGGGTTCCGGCGACTAAAGGGTAGTTTTTACTGTTTTCATTAATTTTGTGACAGCCAGACTGTCTCAGATTTTACGTGCCTCCTTTGTTTTTTTATTGTGCAGTGTTATAACCTTTTTGGATTAGAATTGAAAGGTTTGGAAATTTTTAAACGGATTGGATGGAAATAAAAATGTTTGTTATTATAGTACAAGAGATAGTGACTGCCAGATCTCCGATACTTTATAAAGGGTAAAACTTTCTGTGTATAAATCCACCATACAGTGGGTCTTCTTGTTTCATCGTTTATTTGCTGTCAAACAAAGAGTGAAGGTATTGATGAAATATACGAATTTAACGTAAAGTAGTACAACTGTAAAAAAGATGGTTGAGTTAGGACTTTTTATTATCTTCTAAAATCACCATCAGTCAAACTTCGTTCTTAAAAAAATATTGATACCCGTTGCAGGATGGATGTACAGACGCCAGCACATCAAGCCACTCAGAACTGTAAATTTTTCCCAATCAACTTTGTACCAAATTATGCTTCAGCAATAAAGTTGAAGATCTATTAAGGAAATTGGACAGATTGTAGTAGCTTGATGTGCTGGCATCACACTGTACAGACATAGTTTGTACGTCGCAGTCGCTGGCTCTTGCTCTATTAATGTTTCATCACAAAACAAATCCTGTTTGACTTATATTTTAGACCGATAGGTACTCAAACAGAGATCTCGTATATACTGAAAACAAATACTTTATTCTAGTACTTATTTGCTATTGAGGCACTTGCTTTTAGCTGCAGGCTCCTGTTTTGAGTTATTTGTTTTGCTACAGAAAGGTTTAAATTGACCGTCTCGTGACTTTCAAAGACACTCAATACAGAAATTACTTGCCAGAAAATAGAAGTAACTTCGCACGACCCGAACCGAATACAAAATTCTAAGAAGTTCTTAGAAAATTATGCAAAACTTCTGTTTATAGCCAGAAGGCCGAGAACAATGCAGGATAGGGGTCAAGGACTTTTCGCGTAAGTTTCCTATTTCTTGTTGGGACTTTGTCGCGTTAATCTAGCTAAAGTGGAACAGGATTTTTCTTGGGATTTTATTTATTCCTCATCTCAGCTTTTACAGGATGAAAGAAAATAATAGAATGGCGTATTAAAACTATTTTTAAGAGGAAATCTCTTGCTACTAAGTTTATTGTTGGAATAACAATATAGTATCTCAGTATAAAGAAACAATAGTTCATTAAAAATTCCCCGTAAAGTATATTTAACAAAACAGCGTTTTTGATTGCAGTGCTATTGTTGGTCCAGCAGTTGAGTTCAATATAAATTTAATTGTATTTTTTAATAAATTAACGATATTTTTCTTCATTTAGTAGCGTTTCGTCATCAGCCTATCGCAGTCCACTGCTGGACATAGGCCTCTCTAAGTGCACGCCACTGAGATCGATTTTCGGCTTCTCGCATCCAGCTCCTGCCAGCCAGCGCAGTAGCGTTTCAAATCCTAGTATAACATTTCGACTTCTTGTTGTCTTAGCAAACACTCCTGCGCAGTTTTAGGTGCACTCGATACGCTGATCGACCATGGCCGATAAATAATAATAATTTAAGTCAGTGTCAATTTTTATAAAAACCAAGATATTTTTCACTAGTGGCCAGTATCATGATGTACCTGTTTATAAATAAAATAAATTAACCAAATAATAAATTTAACCTATACCTACATACATTCACACACTGTTTCAAAACCATTGCTTTTATTGTAATGCACCAATCAAAATGCTTTTGACCGCAATATTTATCAGGAATTGCTTTGCACTAACAATGCAAATTATAATGTTCATCAGTAAAGGCAATTAAATTCAATGTGGTCACATGATACTATTTCCATTAACGTTGCGGGGTTAGATACCCATATGATCATGGGGCATTCCGATTTCATGCCTGCAAAGATAACAATTATTTCAATATAATATACCGGCGAATCGAACTCGAGACCCCGCGCACAGTATTCGCACTACTATCACATTATTAGGTTATAGTCTGCATTGGTCTAGTAGTTGCATAGCGCGACTGCTGTTCGATTCCCGGGATGGGACTTTCATAAAGCAAACCGGAGTCTGGAAGTTGGTAATTGAAACACCCGTGCATCTGAGAGCAAAAAAGTATCGGTCCTGCGCCTGATCTTCGTGTCGGAATGCTGTCCCATCTGTGTGTCTACGCATATGGCTGATCACATCAGAGAGAACGGCCAAAAATAGCCGGCAACAATCGGTCTGGACGCTATTTTTAATAAAATAATTTCCAGCTTTCACTTGAGTCTAGAGTGAATTATACTTGTCTCATCCAGATCAAAATTGCACATCTCGAATCGATCTCCATATCGAATTTAAATACAAACAGTCCAGCTGTTTTCAAAGACAAAACTAATATTTACTTTCTTAGAATTAATTCTGGATAAGGTTTCAAAATTTCACCTTTAGATTGAAATACAACGTATTAACTCATGTCTATCGAATCATTGTGCCTAAATTTGATACCAGGGTATTTGCGATAATTTTATTCCTAGAAAGTCTTAGGCCTTTCCATAGCGTATTCCATACTTCGTAGAACCAACCTCCTGTATGTCTGTATTTACGCATAACAGCCTGCATATAGCCTCGGGTCAGTTTCCATAGAATTACCCCACAGGACAGCAGAACTAGTGTATTTATTGCCTTAAAGATCGATATTGCATAGGTATTGTCTTAAATAAGCTTGGTATGAAGGAAAATGCTGGTTCCTAAAATATTAAAAAAAAAATGCTTATGACTCAATGAGACTTCTGCATACTTTCGTGTTTTATAAATTGGAAAAATAATTGGAAATAAAAAGTAGAATCTTAAAGACAGAAGGATTTTATTTGAAATATAATTTCTAAATTATTTTTAATTTTAATTGTATTTATTTTCTCTTTAAGTAACGCGTTTTAGGCGCTTTGCGTAGTAGTATTTAGGAAAATTATTGAGACCTTTTGTCAGTAGTGAAACTATGGAGTTCAGTTTGCTCAATTAAAATCCTTTAAATATGGTTATTACTTTTATTTTCATACATATTGCAGAGAAAGTAACGCGAAGCTAAGTAATAAGTATTGAAATTGTCTAGTACTTACCTGCCATGGCTTCGGAAAACAAAAAGTTAAAATAGTTCATATACCTACATATAGTGTATTTCTCTTTGTAATTGAAATCCCTTGGATATTAAGTAAAGTCGTGACATACGGCTACACGATTCCATGCATATATAGAGTACATGATGTAATTATGTCACACGAAATAATCATGTCATTTATTTTTGTATATGTCAAGGTCTTGTACTACGTGAGTTGTGTATCATGCAATGTGGAATAGAGTTTTATAACCCTTTTTTGTGAATAAAAGTACTTTTGTATTTATAATGTCTTTCTTCTTAGTGCATAATATCGATCAGCAGGCTTAGCATGGCAATATTCTGTATCTATTCTGTCAAGAACCATCCGTCCAACCAGAAACCCATCCGACGTTTCTTTGACTGTTTCTTCTTATATCCATTTACATCCATGCTCAACATCTCCCTGCAAAATGATCCTTATTTCTCAGTATAACCTACATACCATGACAGCCGGTTCTCTCGAAGCTTCTGTGTTATAGGTGTCAATTTCAAATTTCCTTTTCTATACACATTCCCTAATCTATCTATTCAAGATTTTTTTTTTATTACCATTAAATAGAATCTTAGCTATTACCTTCAAAATCAATGTGCCATTACCAAACTCTTTATGCTAACCATTTTTCTTATTCCTTCAAACATAAGCCTGTTTTTATAGTACAATTTTCTTTCTATATTAGGAACGAAATTTGCTTAAGCCGCGCCTAATATCATCAATAATACTTGTAAATGGACTACGGGGTGTGTTTTGACTACGTATAAAGTAATACTCATTAATTTCTACGTGGCATGCGATATAAGATTCTGGAACAGGGTAACGTTGTAATGGATTATTCTTTTATGTTTGTTAGGATTTGTATGGGAGGTAATGGTTCGAGGTTTTATTGGTTAGGTTAAGGAAAGATTACAAGAATATCTCACATTTCCCGATGTGGGTGCAGCTGAGGGAATGTTAAACTCTTACTGACTATAACCCCGTATGTTCCTTCTAGAGGTCCCTTTGTGCCAGGGCCTTGGTAACTCTAGCGAACAACCTGTAGCTCAGGCATGCTTTGGCCTTACGGGGCCCTTCCAATGTTGCTGAATTCTTATACACGAAAGCGACAAAATTTTAAGCCATTATTATCTACCTCCTGTTGATACGAAATGCTATTTTTGGAAGCAAAAGACTAATTATAACATCCCACTTACAATTTAACGAGGGGGCAATGAAATGCGTTATTTTGGTACCTATTATCCGGTTCGAAAAGCGGAAATTTATTTTTATGAAATTAATCTTCAAAGCTTTAAATATTAATTTGAATAGGTAGTAGAATACCAAAATAGATTTCCATTATAATTCAAAATTAAATAGTGTTCAGGTAATTATTTCCGATAAATGATGATTTATTTTTGCAAATAGGTTGAAATCAAGACGTCAATACATTTTTTTTTCAAAACGGGATGGAGATCGGCATTTTTTACTATATCCTGAAAAGAAACAAAACAATCTCAAGGGACGTGGTCTATCTCCCTTCAGCTGCACCCTTAGCGGGAGGGGTCAGCACGAAAAAAAAGACTTCTAAAGAATCTTAAAGTCCAGACAAAAATAAATGATATTTATCGATAAGCAATGAAAGTTTGTGTCTAAAATGACCTGATCTCTTCCCTTTAAAATAAAACGTATGAATGTTTCTGTTACCCCTCTGTTCTATCTGGTAGGTAGTTTCATAACACACTTTTTGGTCGGAAAAATAAGCATTACCACCAGAAAATCCTAGTCTTATCTTAAGCATATAATACGATTACACCTTATTAAGGTCTCTCATGTATTTCTAACGAGACAGCTATGATATATCGCTGACAAGCGTGTGTTTACTGAACCCGACATGAACTAGTAGTGGCTAATCTTCACCACGAATGTACTAATGTGTTCATGTAATCTGTCCAACAACCAACTGAATTAACCCCTGGTTTCGAGCTGATCATGGTAATCTTGAGTTGATTAATGTATAAAAAAAGTATTCATCTCCTGACTAGTCTTTTCCCATATTTGTTAGGGTTGGCTTCCAGTTCAACCACCTAAATCTGAGTTCCAGTGTTTAATATAGAACGCCTGACTTGGCCTGACAAACCATTTAATTCAGGAAACTTATTCCCATATTACATACGTACACACACATTACACATACATTTAACTAAACAATAAAATAATAATAAAAACGAAACAACTTATTTAATATAACGGTGAGTCATTGGCATGCATGTAAGTGCAACTACCTCTACATCAGCATTATTGGTTGTGGTCAGACTTTCTTGGTTCTGAAGGGTGATTTAAGGGAACATAAATGCTATTGCCTGTATTGGCCATAATTATAATGACTCTGTCATCCAAAGTCTGCCAATGTTGCAGGCTTAAAGGCAACTTCCATGCCATATTTAAACCATTCGATTAAATGATAAATTGTATATTTAATATAAAAAATAGCAGGTAAAACTTTCATAACAATTTAAATACCAAAAATAGGTATATGTTATCCAAGTTTAAATCATACCGTGGATCGATAAATCCCGCATCTATAATAGATGCGGGATTTATTATGAAAACTGTCCTAATTAATTACGTTACCATAACATTAGGGTCCCATCAATTATTACAGTATTACCTACAAAGTTTATTGTGTTCCCCATTGTGTAATATTGCGAGAACGGAATGCGTGGGTGACGCCAAAATTACCAGAGTTGATATTGTATATTGTCGAGAAATTTGCATAGGTATGTATGTATGTATGTTCACACAAGCATTAACATTGGAAGTTTTCCTTTATAGAAAAAATATTAGTATAATGAACGGGTCTGCTTGAATAGGAAGTTAATCTTTTTGTAGTCTGTTGAAACTATTAGTATTTAATTTTCAATCTTTCATGGTATATCTACTTTTGCGTGAGGGAATAGAGAGTACATCAGTGTCTGCGTAAATGCTTGTACATTATAATGTCCTGCGCAGTTGGCTGATCTCCTTAGAGAGAACGGCAGCCGTGGCCGGCAATCAGTCTGAACGCCATTAAAAAAAAATATGCACGGCTGACTATCAGTAGTATATGTATATCAGAGCGGTGCTCATGCGCCTGTGAGTTTACGTTAACAATAATTATCAAGGTTTTCATATCCATTTAATAGTAAACTCAAAATTATATATTTCCTAGGCCTTGTAGGATAGCAAACAAACTACATGAAAGAAAATTACTTCAAGCATGACATTACAAATATGTATCATGAACCTCATATTTCATAACTAATTATTGATACACACTCATGTCAATATTAAGACACGGATACACTAGGGGACAAAATGTCGTGCAACACGTGTCGCTAGCGACATTGTGTGAAGTAGCACAACGTTGCCGGACTTCGGTTGTCATGTTTGGCAACATCGCGCGATACCCGTCGCCAACTATATTGAGTGAAGTAGCGCGAAGTTGTCAGACTTTGTTCGTCAAGACGGCCAACATCGCGCGACGTTGCCAGACTTTGGTCGTCAAGTTGGGCAACATCGCGCGACACGTGTCGCCAACTACATGACTACTGACGTTGCTATGGACTTAAGTCGCTCAATGTCGCCAGATATGTCAGGCGAAGGTCTGCGACGTAGCACGACATCCTCTGACTTTGCTGCAGAGACAAGTCGCGCGTTGTCGCGATTATTTGTAAGGCAAAATCGGCCGACTTCGTTTGACATGTCGCCGATACATGTCGTGGCACACTTGTCCTCTAGTGTATCCTTGGCTTAAGAATCCGTCGTATACGCAATTATTAACCTCGCATGTAATAATCACAAGTACATGTTGAACAGACAGTTGTTATTTGAATTACAAACATACGCGGCATCGCTTAATTCAGATATACGTTTTCTATTTCTCCTTACATAAATGCCTGAAGCTTTTACTGATAAGTAAGCCTTAATATTTAGAGACGACTTCAAAGAGTTACCAAAGAGGTTTTGGTGTAATCGTCGGTTTTATGTAAAGTGTGGCCTGTTTTAATTTGTTGATTATAGACCTTGCCACGTGTTAGATCTGTTTGTTGCTTTATTCGAGAAATCTCCAGGAATTCGATGAGAATTATAAAATAATCATGGTTCACTTTACCTTAATAACATTGGCTATAGAAAGGTGCTATACTTTATGTCGTAAGTACTATTTAAATTGTGGATTATTCTAACATGCATGGGTAACTGGGTTGAGGAGGTCAGATAGGCAGTCGCTCCTTGTAAAACACTGGTACTCAGCCGAATCCGGTTAGACTGGAAGCCGACCCCAACGTAGTTGGGAAAAGGCTCGGGAGATGATGATTATAGCATGCATTTGATATGGCGATGTAAATCGTGTGTGTGTAATAATTAAGTACCTAAAAGACCTCACACATTCACACAACGTCATCTAGTCTCAAAATAAGCAAAGCTTGCACTATGGGTACTAAGCAACTGATAAACGTACTTTTTTTTAAAACTGAAAGGTTTGATTCATGCGGGAATCGAACCTATGACGCTACACTAACTACTACGCCACATAGTCTTCTATCGTATCGTACTCCACGATGTGACTTCATATAATATCTGTGTCGTTCTGTCGTACTTACGGATTTTGCATGTATGTGAGTAAGGAACTGGGTTCCAATTTTTTCACGCCTTATTTGACGCGTGTAGTACTATACAAGAAGGTTGTGTGATAATATGTCACGATGGGTCATTTCAAACCTGTCCTGACATTTTATCGAAAGGCCAGTTTAGATTTGGGCCTATATTGTCTTAACATAATTGTACCCATGGGTGTACTGTAGGTATATTCGTTCAATACACCTACTTCTAGACAGTGTTACCACGCGATAATGGGACCAAAAAAAACCCTGAAACAGAAACACTTTAATAAAGACTTAATAAAAGAAATACTCCATATATATGTATACCTGAAAAATAATTCAAAAGCTCTTTCAAACTCTTAAATATTATTTGGATTAATCCAGATCACTCCGGTTCAGCTTAATAGGAAAGTACTTTAGTACTTTGGGTTTTGTGTGCGAAAATCGCGGGATGAAACTGAAATTATAATCATAAGAGAATCGTATTATAATTTTTGAAAATTATTGTGGTATGTTAACAATGGCATTAGCTTGGTTTATTTTACTTTAATTGTCTCCTTGGCAGTCGTTACGGGTAGTCAGAAGCCAGTAAGTCTGACACCAGTCTAACCAGGGGGTATTGGGTTGCCCAGGTAACTAGGTTGAGGAGGTCAGATAGGCAGTCGCCCCTTGTAAAACACTGGTATTCAGCCGAAACTGGTTAGACTGGAAGCCGACCCCAACATAGTTGGGAAAAGGCTCGGGAGATAATGATGATGATGTCTCGTGGGGGAGTAGTCTCCTGTGTACAGTAGAATCTAGAGAGGAGAATGAATTGGATCAAATATTTTCAGTATTTTCTTTTATCATAATCTTGAAGACATGGAGTATTTTAATCAGCTTTCAGCCTATCATCTATCATAATACCTTCAGCACAGTTATTGCTTTAAACTGGAAAGTACTAAGTCGAAGTCTAGCTCCTCCTATTTCTATTAACTTTTTAAAGGTTTTTTAGGTTTGTACATTTTTTTGTAGCATACAAGTATCTACAAAGTGTTATATAATTTAATACTGTATTCACTGCAACAACTGCAAACTTCTTGTGCAATTAAGAATTTCCATTTTCGAATTCAAATTAGATTTTTTCAGTAGTACGAATGCAACTTAAACACCAGAATTTCGGGTAAAAATTGCTTTCATTTAATGTAAAGAGAATTTTACATAAAAATTGCAACATGAGTTTACCTAGTTTATATTTTTTTAGGAAAACATTTTAAAAAATCAACGAAGAATTTTTTTCTGTCATGTTTTAGCTTATTGTCGTTCACATAACGAGATTGCTCTAGCAAAGACTATCCAGCCAGTCACGTACACACTTTATAAAGCTCACTAAACTACCACAAAGGTTATGACAATGCAGATTTAAAACCTCTTTTGGCAAACAAAATATTCGGAAAAATAGGACGCTTGACTGTTGTTTCCCAAAGAGATGAAGTTTGAAGCAATAAAACTGGCTGAGTCTGGATGTTTCTCAGGTCTATGAAAGTCAATTGGGCCTTGCTATTGTTCTTTGAGGATTGACTGACGAAATGCAGTGAAATGCAGCGTTTATGTGTGGGTAAGCTGTACAGAAAATATTGGAAATTAAATATCAATCGAAGATTGGCAATAAAAGTACCTAAATGTATAAGTACTTTAATCATTATCAGCCTTTTTACCGTCCCACTGCTGGGCACAGGTATCTTCTCGCACGGAGAAGGATTGAGCGTTAATCAGTAAAAAATCATTATTGTATGTGTATTTTTGTATGGTACAGACACTAGCACTACAACAATCTTTCAAATTTCCTTAATGGATTTTCAACCTTATCGCTGGAACATAAAGTTCAAAATTGATTGGGAAACTTTGACAGTTTCTGGTAGCCTGATGAGCTGGCGTCTGTTCAAGACTAAGGATACAATATTTCCGTGTCATGGAAATGTTAGTAGATAATATTTCCTTACAGCTATTAAGCAAATTAAATGACATCTACAATAAGAAAATATGTACTTAGGTACTTATACTTGACAAATTATTTTGTGTAAATAAACTCGAGTACACATTATAGGAGTACTGGTAAACATTAATTAATTTGTTGATTAATTAGCATTATTTAAACAGTGTAATGTAATTTACGATGCAAATATTTGCCCATTTGAAATAAATTCATTTTCATTATTGTTTTATAAAAATAACGTTATCCTTTTTGGAAGTAAGAGGGAGGGTACGATAAGCTCCGAATGTTGGCCAGTAACAGTCGTTGTTATAATCCCACGTTAGAGACCATCTAATAGACTTGAGGGATCTTTGCTGGGGAGTTTGTTCCACCATTTCTTCTTCCCAGCGGTAACTCATAGTTAGAGGTGAATGGTGGGCTTTTTTGGGGCTGTCTTTTGTAGAATTTACCTTCCAAAAGTGCCAATTTTCCGCCTACTTAGAATAAATGACTTTTTACCTTTACCTTTTATCTTATCTTCATCTTTAACATGGCTAGGGCTTGCAAGGTGATTAATTTTTTTTTTTTTATCGACACCTTTGAAGCTATTTAGCTAATTGTGCAAGGTTTAGAACTAGCAAGAATATAGTTCTGCAAGCAAACGATATAAGATCGTCTATCACTCTGTCGCTTGCTCCACAAAATGCACACCAACAGAAAAAAATCTCAAATAAAACACTTTACAAAGCAGCGCTTGAAGAAGCAAGAAAAAGCGCTTTAACCCCATTTAAACTAGCCACAAGAAGTAGCAACTAAATCTATTAGCCACGTCAAGAAACGCGAAGCATACAAAGCATTAATAGTTTCTGGGCGTAGGTCGACTGGGCTTACCATAAATTCAAACCCCACCCAACAATATTGACTTGAACCAGTGCTAATACAAGCATAACTCGAATGGTTTATCTGGAATGTTCGATGTATACTTTTGCACAAGTACAAGGACTTACTGGAAAGAAATTTCTATTATCAAAATTGTATATTGTTCTTTTGGTTCCTATTTTAAAATAATTTGTTCCAATCTACACGTCGCTCGTGACTCTCATGAGAATCTAACTTTTTATTTCTGAACAACATTTCAGGATTCATTCATTATCACCAGACATGAGAAGATTTACACATCTAACCTAACCTTTTTTAAATTCATACAGCAGGCAATAAGCTAACATTCATACGTCTGGCTCTAAATGACATTTTACAAATTTAAAGATAAGAATTACCGTTTCTCTGTAACACTTGATATTACAGGTGCTCTATTACAATATTATTACTTAATATGAAAACGTTCGGGTAGTATTCAGTTTTTTGTTAGGCTGTAAGCCACCCCCGTCTTTATACCGTGCCGAATACCAAAAAGGTTTTTAGTTGGCAGGTGCGTGTGTCCGCATTGTCCGGTTCGGCTCGGCTACCCTAACGTTGAATGTCATTTTCTTGTTTTTCAACCTTGTGTACCGTGGCGCAAGTAGTGGGAGATGTGACTATGCAAGCGTTTAGTAAAATCATTTCGATTTGGGTTTTGGTATATTTATTATTAATTGTAAAAGTTTAAATAGTATTTTAGAAATAATCGTTATTAAATACTTTTCAACCTATGAGCTCAAAAATATTTTATCGATACTATTGGTCAGAGTTTAAAAGAGCATAGTAGTGGTGGATAACTTTCCTGGAAAAAAAGATAAATAAATTAGCTCATAGTTCCCTATTCGCTCTAACACTCGCTTGAAGCTTGTACTACAACCCACATATCCTGGTTCTCATGTTAAGGGATTTTGTCCGCTTACAACGTAACACTGTTTCATACATGGCTTTAAGCTGATAAACACAGGGATTCGCTGGGGTTCCGTCGAAAATGATATTTTTTTGACTAAAATGGTTTTTGCGGTACCCTCTGACTAGTGATAATACTCTCATCAACCTCAAATCTGAGTATAACAGGTTTATGAAACCACTTTGTTTTTATTTATTCTGTATTTTTATGTTACGAAAGATTTTTTTGTATTTTTCTGGTAGGGAATTAAGGTTTCAAGGTATAACAAAGATCTATCCGGCCTGCGGATTGTTTGCAAGGACACAAAGACCTCCAGATGTAACAAAAGTGGCTTTATCCAGAGTACGGGAGGGGTCATTTGACAAATTCAAAAAACATGTGTTATTATTAATAGCTAGCTCCTATCGACATTGTTCTTGGAGATATTTGATTGAAATATTGTATTTAGACCCTGTTATGATCCACTCACCCCGTTTATGTTATGGCACATTTGTATATCTTCAAAATCGGAAATCTTCAAATGACCCCGCTGTGAGTGCAGCTGGGGAATCCAATTTTGTTTTTTCATGAGCTTTTTTGTGCTATCGCTGCGGTGACTCTTACCAACAATACCGCAACCCTCGCAGATAGGCTTACACCTGACTTTATGTCCAAATTTCTACCTTATTCTAAAGTCATTAAATTTAAAATTTGATACTTATGTTTTAATGTATCTCTTCTTGTTTAAGGAGTAGTAACATCACCCGTAGCGGCGACAGTGACGCGCGTGCCTGCCATCGTCGGAGGCGAAGCTGACATGCCGTGCGACATCCGACCGCCGATGCACAACGACAGCTTGCTGCTCGTCGTGTGGTATCGCGATGATAATCCTGTGTACAGGTAGGTTTTTTATTATAAACATGTTTATTTCCCACATTTTCCATGATTACGTATGTATACTTACCACTGATGTAGGTACTTTCGCGAAACAGAATTTGTGAAACCAAAAAATATTTTTGAGTCTAGGCCATGTGAATCCATTTCGCATTTCTATTACTTCGTACAGTCTTTAGCAAGTTCAAAGTTGATAGTCCTTATTACTTTTTTACCACCTTATGTTTTTTTGCTGCTGGGGAGTTTTTTTACACCACTTCTTCTAGCGAAAATACATAGGAAGTGGTAATGGGTGGCTGTTTTTTGTTTTGAAGTTCGAAAAGTGCTTATTTATCAGCCTAATTAATATGATTTTTGTTTTACTGTAGGTACCTACTTTTAAGATAATAAAAAATGTGTGCGCAGTATATATGGGCAAGTTGCTAGACATAATGCTCTATCTCCATTAGCACTGAGTATGCGTGTATACTATAATATACGTTCACCGCAATAGAACCCGGCCTCACATTGATAGGTATCAATTACGTGTTGAATCGCTTGAAATTCTTCGAAGAAAACTTGAAGCTAATAAATTGACTCTTAAAAGCAATGTCTTAAGTACCAATAATGTTGTGAACGATACAGTTACTTTATTTGCTAATGCCGTGATTGAGTTGTTAGGGCGTATTAAGTGTTTCTATATCTGTATTTTAATAAAGAGGTTTTATGAAGGGGAGTTCTATAATTTTTCTATCAGTAAATCCTATTCACAGCAATATTTTTGGTTCAGTTCATGTATAACCATTTCTTTTTCGTGGGATATCATCAAATGATTCCCTTCCACTGAGGGTGCAGCTGGAGGGAGTGTATGAATCTTATTGGCTAAAACCCACTATGTTCCTTCTGGAGATCCAAACACTGGTGGGCACACCGTGCCAGGACCGCGGTAACTCTTGGGAATAACCTGCAGCCCCGGCAAACACTCATGATTTACCCTCGGTATCGAAAACAATATGGATACTGAACGGCCTATCACTACAAAGTAGAATAGGTGTAGAATACAAATACGACCCAAATACAAGTCTATCCATATTTAAATACATAACATTTTATAACCATAACACCAAAGACCTCCTCAGTCGTTTAAGAGACAAATGCTAAAAGTTATTTACAAATTTCCACTAAACACATTACAGTGCCATTCCATAGAGGGTAATAATGATATGAATGGGTAGCTACCGGGGGTGTAATTAAAACATCTATGTGAACGTAAAACGAACTTTCTCACTAAAGTTTGGCAAGTTTTGGAAAGTGACAATAAGAAGACATGGGACGTAGTGTCTGGTGAATGTTGATATTCAATTAGTTTATATAAGGAAAGGTACGGAGCTAATGGCTTATGTGACTGAAGAGATCTCTTAGTGGTGACCAAGAATTGGCATGTGGATGTAGGTCGGTCAACCACCAACGAGGTAGAAGGGCGATCTGATTAAAGTTGATGCGCGCTTTGTACCTACTTTTAGAGTCGATTAAATCGATGGGGAGGCCAATGTTCAGCAGTAGACATCCTATAGTAGAGGTGACAAAAAATAACTTCTAGAAATAACTGGTTATTTGTTAAAATGTTGGATGCTTGCGAATGAGACCATCTAAGTTTCAGAGAATCGTTAGAGGCAGATTAGTATTGGGATTGGTGCCTGATTGAGGCAATAAGTTATTTAGAAGTCATCTGGTGATATTTGTGCTAGAAGCTGAACCTTCGCTATGCAAATTTTATTTCGAAACAATTTGTAACCGATTCCATTTGAAACCGATCAACGCCAAAAGTCTGTTAAAAATGGAGACACAACAAAAAGACAAAATTCCTTCCGTGGCGTCCACACAATTATGTAACTTCATTATTAAATTTATAGTGCACTGCCTTCTCGATTTATCTATATCTTCTCATTTTCTAATATCTGTTAGCTTAGATCTTTTAACCACTTCAGAATAGCCATGAGTTAAGCCCTTTTACACGAGCAACAGTCGTAAAAGCGAACGCACTTAACCAGCATTATGACGAGAAAGGTTTTATGCATTTACAAAGAAAATGAAGTGCCTACGTGCGCATTATCTTTCATGGCTAACACGTTGCTGAATTTGTTAGGGAATAATTGAGATGGACGATGGTATGATATTACAAAATCAGAATATATGACAGCTGAGTCCAAATGTCGTAATATAGAAGATAAAGAATGTTATCAAAATTGTACTATATTAATATTATAAAGCCGAAGTGTGTGTTTGAGTGTTTGATAGCACTAACCTCAGTAAATACTGGTCCGATTTGAAAAAATATGTCAGTGTCAGATAGCCCATTTATCGAGGAAGGCTGTAGCTTTTTATTACCGGGTGCGCTTATTAGTTACACAGTATGCCAGTGAATTGTCCGAAGCTAGTTATGTATACAGCTTAAAAAAAATCATCCCATCCCTACCCATTATCATGTTAAACGCGTGTACTTATATTTTAATGGTCCTGTTTTCAGGCGACCGACATAAAAACGAACACATTACAATCTCGATAAATCTAGAACATTTTTCCAAAACTAAATGACACTGATTTATTGCAGCAGTCAACTTTACATGCTGTGAATGCAACAAATTCTCATTGAGTTGAAGATTTATAGTGTCAAATACCACAGGAGTTATGTGGTTGGCGTTTTAATAACGTACCATGAATATTATTATGCGTAAATCATTTATATTGGGGGTAAAACCAGTGTTTATGTATGTATACATTGTTTTTATTGCCATGTCTTGGAAAATAAATATGTTTTTGCATTCGTGTAGGTATTCAATTATTGTATTATTCTAATCAGCTATTTTATTTAATTTATGAAAAGGATGTTTGCAGAATTGCTTTATGATAAAGGGCGAAGCTTGTACTACCTACAAATTAATGAGAACCAACCAGAAAATCTTTCCTTTTGAATATCTCATAACTCTGTAAGTGCTGACAACTGACAAGCTATCTATAGCAATAATTATCTTATATTAAAAGTAAATACTACGATGACTATTTATTATTATGTAGGTATGTATGCAAATTCCAACACTAATACAACCTTCTTAAATGGTTTATTATATGAATTAAAAAAAATATTGTCTTCCACACTCTTCTACCTGCCGTCATCTCACCTCATATATCAAGGAAAGCCTGACAGTAGCGCCAGTAGCAGAAAAAATAGAATTAAGCATTTGTCGTGGTATGAGCTCATGAGAAGTTGTGAAACGCATGCTACAAAGAGTGTGTTAGGTATGAATTATATGTATGGAGAGGTAGAAGTATATCAAGGAAGGATTGACTGCCTGTTAGATGACATAAGTAAGAAGGGAGTGGATATTAGTATGATGACTAACAGAGACGAATAGAAGCGGAAAACATATTGCGCCAACCCTAAATAACTTGGGAACAGGGCACGAAGGAGAAGAAGATCAAATGGACGCGAACAATTATGCTAAAATCACCTCTATCATTTAATTTCTCAGTCTATCGGTCATCGAAACCAAGTATTAAACATTAAATTTCTCCTGACATTCACCTTAATAGTATTATCAATAAATACTTTATGATCCCACGCAATTCTTAAATGTCATTATGGGTTTCATTTAATTATGTTCGATGCTCTTTCTGGTATTTTCAAAGAAAGAGTGGGTTTTCAAATTCTATTCTTTTTTTTCGTTCGCTAAGCATTAACCTTTAACTTAATAGGCTTTTCAAAAAACACCTTTTAGGAATGGTATGTAAATATGTCTGCCTAATCCTAAAAAATACGAGCTAGAAATTGTGTCCTGGTAAATCTATATTTCATGTGGGGGTGGAGAAACAAATCTATATTTTAACGCTAAATAGTTTACTTGTTTGTGTTTTAACGTGCTAATCCCAATAACTATGCCAAATCCTAATGAAGCTTGCAAATCCATTTTTTTTCGAAACTAAACGTAAATGTACACTTTTCCATCAAAACATTGCCGGAATCCTAAACAAAACAGATTTATTAGAGATTACTCTTCAAGAACTACATGAAACAGGTACTAATATTGATATCCTATGCTTTTCAGAAACTTTCATAAAAAGAGGATCAGAAAGTAATTTAATACTAAAATATTACAAGCTAGTCTCATCATTTTCTAGACCTCACCAACGACGAGGCGGAACATGTATAATGGTTAAAAAGAACCTCGAATGTAAACATATTTCTAATTTAGTCACGCCTCTATCGTATGATTTCGAATATTGTGCGATAGAAATAATCACTCTTAAAGTCATAGTTATTTGTATATACCGTACTCCAAATTCTAATGTAAGTGTGTTTTTAAAAAACTTAGAGGATATTTTAAGGAAAATAACAAAACGACATAAAAATAATATAATACTTTGCGGTGATTGGAACATTGACGCGTTAAAGCGTAATAATAACTATAAAGAACTAGAACATATCTTTCATAACTATAATATTTGCAACCATATAACAAAACCCACAAGAAAATCATCGTGTATAGATCTCATTGCTAGCGATATACCTAATGTCCAGTCTCAAGTGCATATCCTCGCATTATCTGACCATGAGACTGGTCAGTCCATTAGCTTTGACTCGTCGGTAGATTCTGCAAAGTGCAGAAAACATTTTTGGTTTGAAAACAGAACAGATCTAAGTCATTGCAACATTGAGAAGTTCATATTATGCATATCTTCTCTTTCATTTTCAGACATATACGAATCTGATGATACCGATCTAGCATTCAATCAATTTCATGATACACTATCCTTATTTTATGATCTCTGTTTTCCAGTCCTAAAAGTAAAAATTACAAATAAACCAATAAAAAATAAATGGATAACAAAAGGAATAAAAAGATGTTGTATAAAAAAAAGAAGTATGTACCTAAAATATAGACTATTAAATTCTAACAAAAGCCTGCACCTAAAGAACTATAAAAATTACACCAGAATATTGAGAAGATGTATATTACATGCTCAAAAAATTGATAATACCCGTTATATACTTCAATCGAACAATACATGTAAAGCAGCCTGGGATATAATTAAAAAGAATAGTGCAGATATCGACAATAACATTGAAATTTCTTCTATTAAAATTGATAAATGCACATACTATGACGGCGATACAATTGCTAACCAATTTAATGATTTTTTTATAAATATGACAAACAATCTAAATATCCCTAATTCCGAAACACCGATTGACTACAACCATACCATAACTGACATATCGGATAGCATTTATTTGACTCCAACTGATGAAGATTCTGTCAATAAAGTTATTAATTCCTTAAACTCAACTAACTCAACTGGATATGACAACATTAATACAAAAATTCTTAAACGTTGTTCTAAATATATATCTCGACCATTAGCCCACATTATTAATTTATCATTTTTTCAAGGTTTATTCCCAACCAAACTAAAATTTTCTATAGTCAAACCATTATTTAAAAAAGGAGAAAGAAATGATATGAACAATTATCGTCCAATTACACTAATACCCGTAATTTCTAAGATTTTTGAAAGAATTATGTACGTTAAGCTGCACTCCTTCATAATAAAACATAAAATTTTAAAAGAGGAACAGTTTGGCTTCAGAAAGGGTAAGTCTACAACTCTAGCATGTTTTGCTCTTGTTAAAATGATTACATCAAGTCTAAATGATAAAAAATCAATAGCGTCAATATTCCTTGACATGTCAAAAGCTTTTGACTTCGTAAACCACAAACTGCTTCTGTATAAACTAAATCGTTATGGTATTAGGGGAAATACGTTAGACTGGATTAAAACTTACCTACACAATCGCCAGCAATGTGTAGAGATATCTTTACGTACTACATCAGAGAAAATTACATATAGATCTGATTTTCGCCAAAACTCCTGTGGAGTTCCTCAGGGTAGTATATTAGGTCCCTTTTTGTTTTTACTGTACATCAATGATTTGCCCAATGTGACTCCGTATTCATGCATACTATATGCCGACGATACAACCCTTAGTATTGAACTCACGAATAAAAATATAATTGAATATGAAAAGGAGATCAATGACACACTAAACAAAATAATAAAATGGTTAAAAGACAACAATTTACATGTCAATATTGGTAAAACTAAACTTATTCAGTTCCAAACGTATAATAGCAATCATCACGGATTAAAAATAAGATATGCAAATGACACTATAGAAGAAGTTGAAAATGCTACTTTTCTGGGTATAACTTTAGATAGACATTGCAACTGGAAAGAACATATCGACAAATTGTGTGCTAAACTGCAAAGATTTGTTTTTGTGTTAAGTAGAATAACTCGCATAGCTGGTATCAACACAGCACTTTATGCCTATCATGGTTACGTGGCATCAATTTTACGTTACGGTATTATCATATGGGGCAATTCAGTTGATTTTATTAAAGCGTTCCGAGCCCAAAAAAAGTGTATACGGTCAATAACCAAAGCCCAACCACTAGATAGCTGTGTACCATTATTCAAAATTTTAAAAATACTACCACTCCCATCGTTATATATATTCGAAATTTGTATCTTTGTTCATAAAAACATTCATTTATTTAAATTACATAATGATGTTGTAATAAGAAAAAGTAGAAATATTCACAAATTATGTGTACCCCAACAAAGAATTAAACTATTTTCCAATAATGTTTACTGTATGGCAATTCGTATTTATAATAAATTACCTAATGTTTTTAAAGATCTGAACTTCAGGACATTTAAAAAGAAATTATTTGACTTCCTCTTGTTAAAGTGTTATTACTCAACAGATGAGTTTTTAAATGAAAAATTCGACACAAAATTTAAACTAGACGACGACTTGCTCTTCTTACATTCATAAGTGAAATATATTGAATAATTTTTAACATTGTATTTATCCATTCTTAATTAGTATTGCTTTGACATTGTATTTAGTAATAACTTCAAATTATATGTTAATGTTTTTCTATGTTTGTACATTTGACATGATGCTCGATTTCTTGAAAATATTTGTACGCTGGAAACAGCAGAATATTTTGGACTTAAAATTCTATGTAATACCTTGTAACAACAATATTCTAACAAATAAATTGATTATTATTATTATTATCTTGTATGTCTCTACTAGACCACGGGACTACAGAGTCCCGGATTTTTAGAAGGCGAACGTGGGGCCGAAGCCAACACGCTGAAGCCAACACGCTGAAGCCCTTTTGAGACAACTTTAATATATGTAATGGTGACACAAAACCGACGATTATCCCTGTATACACTATAGAAATGTACCCAAGGACAACCCCCGGTTTGTGCTAAACTATTGCTAAGTATGGAAGAAAATCTACTTGGGTTATTGTGATGGGATGCTAGTGGACTAGGGAAGGGAAAACTATGGGGACTATGACCCCTGCCGATAACAATGTAATAAATACATGTAAAAATGGCAGGAGGAGACTCGCCAGCTCACTTACCGGGCCCCCGGGAACTAGTCGCTAAGTCGCAACAAGGGGGCAACGGGGACGTGAGCGGCTGAAGGGTGAGGTTGCCCCGGCCGGCTTTCTACCCAGATCACGCGCCTTAAAACCGGCATCAAGCCAGGGTCCAGCATCTCTGTGCCCACTCGCCACTTACCCGAGGCATTCACCCTCCGAGCATTGCTCTAGCGACTCCACTCTGGACGGCCAATGAAGGCAAGCCAGAGGTGGGAGACCTATCCCCCCTCAGGGTTCACTCCGGCGAGCCGGAGGTGAGGGACAGTATCCTCTCCCTGGAGCACTCGGTACCCGCGGGGTCGCTACTCCCCGACATCCGCCTCAGATGCCCTGCGGGCTTATTATTATTATTTTTGTATGTCTTTTTCCGACCACGGGACTATAGAGTCCCGGATTTTTGGAAGGCGAACGTGGGGCCGAAGCCAACACGCTGAAGCCCTTTTAAGACAACTTTAATATTATGTAATGGTGACACAAAACCGACGATTATCCCTGTATACACTATGGAAATGTACCCAAGGACAACCCCCGGTTTGTGCTAAACTATTGCTAAGTATGGAAGAAAATCTACTTGGGTTATTGTGATGGGATGCTAGTGGACTAGGGAAGGGAAAACTATGGGGACTATGACCCCTGCCGATAACAATGTAATAAATACATGTAAAAATGGCAGGAGGAGACTCGCCAGCTCACTTACCGGGCCCCCGGGAACTAGTCGCTAAGTCGCAACAAGGGGGCAACGGGGTTATTATTATTATTATTAACTCCTAGAACAATAATAAAATGACCCGCACTATTAGATAGCTTATTTATCAGAGAAGGCAAGCTTTTCTCCAGTTGCGCGGAGTAGTTCTCAAGCGACGCAGGTGAACCCGCTGGCAAGAGCTACTTAGTAGATATTAAAGTCATATGATATATTGCACTCAACTCGGCCAAAGTTCCAAAATCAATACCTGCACAGTCAAACAAAAGCGAAGTACAATTAGCCATTGCAGGACGACCGACCAACTTTACAGTTACGGCCAATTTCAGGGAACGAATTTTGTAAGTCACCGACAGTACAAAAGTTCCAGCACTGTTCAGACGCTAGCGATTTCCTAATTAAAAATTCTAATTAATCCAACTCCAAGGTTTTCGGATGAACGATCAAACTGCAGGTGGTGAAGGTATTTCGGTATAATCGTCTGGTACAATTAAATGCAAATACATCTGAGAATGCAGGAAATTTTCAAACTGTTGGAACTAGTTTTAAACTGGAAAGAAACGACGAAGTTCATTCGAGGTACTGCTCTCGTGTTAGTTAAAACGTTTCGTAGAAACGCGAATTGAAATGTGACCTAATGGCTGTGTCAAACTCGGAAATCCTTAATTTACACGTGAAAGCTTGCTGCCGACTTAAGTGGCCGAGTATTATGTATGCTCATTAAATTACCAGGCTTTCCTGGAGAGCAAAGGCCTTCTGAACAACTTCATGACGTGATTGGGTCCTGTTCACACAGGTACTTTTCTAATTAATACTGGTTAAAAAAAAAAATACTTTTGTTTCGCATAAATTTTAATTTACCAACCTGCTCAAGATGTACCTACATCAATGTTGTAAAGAAATGCATATAACAATATTAAACCAATATAATATCAAACATTTGTTTATCTTCAAGACAAAAACTATGAATACAAATCAAGCAGATACTGAACAAAAACATTGTGCCTCACGTTAAAGCTTGAACACTTGAAACCTTCAACTAAAGCTTTTTAGGTCTTAAGTGACGGATAAGTGAGGATTTAGCCAAATTCTAGCGAGACACATAAAAAATACAAAGTGACTTTTTAGATACACGCCAGTGCGCAGCTCCTTAAACTTGACCTTCAAGAAAATATCTCAGAGCTCCTTTAATTCTGAAAAAGGAGGCCAAAGGTGCGTCGTCATAAATTCACTGTACTACCACTTTGTACGAAAATAATAATATTTTAACACAAAGAAGACACTTTAGCCTAAAAGTCAGTGAAAATTTAGTTGTTGAAGGAATTTTCTGGAGACTAATTACGTAACACACTCAATGTAATAAACACTTTCAATTTGGTAAAAGCATTGCTTCATTTGTATGAGCCTGTTTGAGACACTTCTCCGTCTTCTTGAGTGGGTTTTATTAAATTGTCGCTTGTGGAAAGTGGGCTATATCTACTACCTATTTACTTAGTTTGAAAAAAATATCGTAATTCTAAGATACTGGTACAAAGGTATACCTCCTGTTGAAAATATTTATCACCTACTGCACCTAACTTAAGGATAGAGACGAGTGGGCATTCTTGGAGGAGGTCTTTACCCAATCTGGGGACCTTGCATAACAGTTATATAAGTGTATTTATATATATTTACACATACATATAAAATATAAATACGTCAATTAGAAAATAATAGATTTTATTTATCCAAGTATGTATTTAGAATTTACAGAAAATAATATAAATTCTAGCAAGGTCAATTATTATTTTAAGGATTATTATAATAAGGATTTAGGGGGTCCATGATCAACGTTAATTTGGGTAAAATCATAATTATCTATGAAGCGAACATCTCTTAGCGAGAACCATACCTACATTAAACAAAATTAACAATATTCAAATTTAATAAAAAAAAAAAATTAAACAATATTCTTAAATATAAACTAAACATTCAGTAATCCCTATGCTAAGAATATGTTATATTATTAAATTAGCTACTCCAGTTAAAACATTCGGTATCTCCGAATGTGTTGTTAAACTTCTGCAACCTAGTTAACTAGACTACGTACTTTTGACAACCAGTGTTTGTCACTTGAACAGTGAAAAATTAATGGATTTTTAAAGTAATTTATGCTTCAGTTTTATTTTAAAATCCTTCATGAAGTTTTCTGACATAAAAAGCCATTATAATAATTCGATTACATATTGCATTTAAAATGGTTTTTTATCTCGTTTAACATTGTTTTTTTGTTTATTTAATAACATTTAAGAAAATTGGGTACAGACGCCACAGTACATCAATTGGTCAAACATCTTTAATAGATTTTCAACCTTATCACTATTTTTGGAAGGTTAATATTCGATAGATTCGGATAGGTTGACCTGCTGACTTCATCTTGGTTGAAATGATGGTTCTTTGTTGAAGTAATTTATACTTTTTGTTATACATTTATGTATGTATGCTTGTATAATTTTTGACTTCAACTCGTGAAAAGAATTAGTTCTTTTCTGTCGGCTAACAACGTTATGTGGGTTTAATAAGCTTTCATAATAAAGCTTTGTGATTATAATTTTGAAATTTCTTTACTATTATAAAATAGCTTATTGATACCAAGTTATTTTTGTAGGATTTAAAGATAAAAGCCTCTTGAGATGAGGCACGAGTACTGATTTTAGAAGATTTTCAAGGTGGATAGGCGATATCGGTATTCTGTTGGATACAAGTTTTCCTTTAGTTTTTCCTTCAATGTGGACTTAGGACAAGTTTAATTGCATATTTTCATTGTAGTATTTGCACAAGTTTTGGTCCTAAAGTCATTCAATCATCTGCCTAACCTTTTCCCTACTATGTCGGAGTCGGCTTTCAGTCTAACCGGAGGCAGCTGTGAACCAGTTTTTTACATGAAGTGATTGCTTATCTGATCTCCTCACCCCATTTGCATAAACAACCCGATATCCTGGGTGAGACTGGTCGCCAGACTTTCTGACTTCTGATTACCCAGACTGACAGTCTTGGGGCCAGTTAGATTGATGATAAGTTCCAGAGGGTTTATCTGGCAGATAATTTCATAAAAATTCTGCTCCCTTTTAATTTATCTGGTAGATAGTGGCTATCCGTAACCTTTGAAACTGGCCGTTAATATCTTAAAGTGAGTAAATAAATATGCAAGAAAATTTTCCATTGACAAGATAAATTGACTACAATATTTGTCAAACCTTTCAAATTTCAAAGCCGTTAATAATATTGAGTGTAATATTGTAAACTATAAAAGCCGAACGTACCGATATTATAGCAAACCAATTACATGGGTATAATCAATCAAAATGGGCGTAAAATGCTTGTAAAACTGTTTTTATCGTGAACATTACTTCAAGGCCATGTTTTACTGATTAAGGATGAAACAAATATATATTTATTCAAATAAGGCTAAGTAAAACACAGAGTAAAAGCAGCGATTTTAGAATTAGACCCTGAAACGTTTCAGTTGAGTAGGTATTTATAATTATTGTTGATTTAAACTTTCATGGTCATTAACATTCCAATTATTTATTTCAAGATTGCTACCATGTACCTTTTATTGAGTTCCCGATATTTTAGCACCGTTGCAAGTTTCATAATCACGGAAAAACTGAATAACAGGTACATGATATCAATCTCAAAATAAGTTATTCAAATTTACAATTGACTAATTAATTTTCAGATTTTTGGGTCAAACATCAACATTATAAGGTTGCCTAAATAAAGCAAAGCGCTGTAAGTAAGCGTAGTGATTAACTCTCAATCATCCTACATATGTGAGAGGACTATGATTATCTTTGAAACCGTTGTTGGGTTTTTAAAAACCAGGAGATCAGATAGGCTGCTGCTTCATGTAAAACCTCTTCACTCAGAAGAACTGGAAGTGTACTTTGGAAAACGCTAGACAGTTGATAATACAATGAACTAGCCTCCGCTAAAAACTAAACGGCACTTTTTCTCCCTGTCTTCGAAACAAATGGTAAAAGGCGGTGAGGATCCTTAAGTTGTGACTTCGGATATTGTTAAAGTTTGTATAGTGCAAGTTTAGGGCGCGACGCGACCGGAGTGCTAATGCTTTGTAGTCGATAACAACTAAATTCTCTCTTTAAGTTAACTGATGTTTTTGTATGGAAACTAAATGGTTTCTTGTTTTTTGTATTAACATCAAACTCATATACATGCTTTGCTACTTCTACGTCATGATATCGAACCCGCGATATGCCGCTGGAGAGCAATCAAGGTGAGGCGCTTAGTCAAAAGGTCCTTTCCTTTGTCAAAATTCTGAAATAATTTATTCGCTTTCCCATTTAAAATGAAAAAAGAATGAACATTGTTCGTCTATTCCACATTCAAATTCAAAATATCAATTTCAATAATTCAAGTGGTTGAAAGAATTCTTTTAAAAATAAAAATTAGGAATACCCTTTGTGTTCGCCGTTTTATTTAACCGTGTGCGTGCGTGAGCTGGTCACGTTAGGTCATTTAGACTGGCTGAATGCTTTGAAGTTTTTGAATACCGAACATAGTTTGTTAGACAAAAACAAGTCAAAGAGAGTTTTTTTTTTCTAGAATTATTTATCTCTTGAAACGAGTATTATGTACACTAGCATAAATTGATAACAGATTTTTTATTTTACTAAAATTATAGCATTCTTACTTTTGAATTACTTTACATTTCAATTGAGTATAATGCAGATATTTATATTTATTTCGAATTAATTGTACAATTACCTACTTAATACTATGAATTTCTAGTTTAAATTCTAGTTGAAACAAACATGAAAGCAAATATACTGTGAAAATTCAAATGCAATTCAATGAATATTTTATGGTAACATTCTCATCGAATTCCCCATGTCTATTAAATACTTGCAGTATTTTGTAAAAGCAAATAGACAATAACAATCAAACTTCGCAAAACTTTTTGAGCACGGTGTCCATCCTGATTATAACAAAATGACAGCTTCGAATAATAAACACACGTTCAAACCTGGCGAAGCATCCTGCGAAGTTACGCGAATAACGCGAAAGGGTTTCTACCATTCATCATCGCAAACAAACTGGACTCAACTTTTGTACAACAATGTGCCAGTTTCCACAATCCGCTTTCGAAAAATGTTTCACATTCGCCTTTGACCTACTTTGCACATGCGCGGCATATCTAAATTTTACATAAAACCTCGAAAAATTTCCGTGTGACGCGGCGCATTGCGGCACAGCGGCACAACCGGCAAATATTGTGACAACACCGCACCGTCGAGCATTTGAAATTGAGCGCACACACAAGTTTCCATCACGCGAAAGTGCAAACTTGAACAATTTCGAACTTATCTACTACATGGGAATTCCTAAATAAACTTGGAGATTTTCGAGTCATTTTGCAACATATTTCACTTGGTATCGTCTGTGAAACTGAAGCTGTCAGACTATTTTAAGAACAAAATGTTTCATAAAATACGAGTAAGTTATGGTAACTTAACCATTCTGAAATATTAATGTAAATAACGAGTTACGTTTTTGAAAGGTTCCTAAGGTTGTATTTTCATGTAAAAGTGTCAGCAAAAGGACCTTTTTCCGGTCAGTTTATAGGGTAACGTACATTTTTTCTGTCCGCAGACAGATTGCCGCGAATGGAAAGGCTTTGATAATTTATAGCGATGTGCACTACCACACTTTTCGCATATTTACTATCACACTTTTTTTTTCTTTTGCTTTACATTAGAAAATATGGTTTGCATATTGAAAATCTCTTCTACAAAATTGTCTTTAGAAATATCTCGGGGTTATTAACCTCTTAGTCGTAGATAGTGATTAATAGTTCAGGTACCTAGCGGAGCGCTTAAAGTGCAATTCATCTCATCTCATTAAAAATCTTGAATTTTAAAATAGTTTTTTTAACTTGAAATGCGGATTGCGTTTCTTACTTATAAAAAATCGAGCCAAAGCGTATCGATTCATTCTCGATTTAATTACTTACTTCATAACCTACACACTACGCTTTGAAAGATCATATAGAAGTCTAACCAGCTTCTAGTCAACCCCTCTCATAATTAATAACAAAGGTACCTTTTTATATCCAACAAAATAACATTTACCTTTTAACTAAGAGCATCATGATCTCACTGAAACAATATACGTCGGACTTCATAGATAATTCAGCAACTAAGGAGTAAAGTCTGCGGGTGACCCGCAATAACTTTTAGAACCAAACTTTACACTCTGTGTTTAAGACCTTTATACTTGTATAACGTAGCCTCCCCCCATTTAGGAGGACTCGTATACTAGCTCAATCTACTGTAAAAAGAGTTATGTTCGCAATTTCCTTGCATCACTTACTTATTCGCTAAGTGTCTTGAAAAGTTTGGTCTACGTATTTAAGAGAAGGTTTTCTATGGAGGACCCGCTTTTGTTAATTAAAGTTTAAAAACGACACTGTAGATGCCACAAATATTCATAAACTAGCTTCCGCCGGCGGTTTCACCCGCATCCCCTTGGAACAACTCCACGCACCCAGATAACAAGTAGCCTATAGCCTTTCTCGGTAAATGAGCTATCAAACACTGTAAGAATTTTTCAATTCGGACCAGTCGTTCCTGAGATTAGCGCGTTCAACCTTACAAACAAAAAAAAGTCTTTTGCTTTATAATACTAGTATACATTTCGGCTGTGAAATATCAAAACCCAGTATCTGCATAAAACCAAATTTTACAGGAGAGCCAAAAAACGATTTCATATCTTTGACAGCTTGCCGTTTCAATAATATTGGTCGTATCTTCTTGGGAGTGGTTGCAAAATTTGAGGCACATAACAGGCTATAAAATAAAATAGTTTTAATGCGTCTATTACAAACGATGTACGTAGAGGAGCAGTTACTAATAAAAACATTGTTTTCTTAGACCTAACTTTGTGAGTGTGACAATTTCAAAACCTAGTAAGATCACTTGCTTTGTTTTCATCTGGGTTTGAGTATACTGAGTGGGGACTAAACGCAAATTAATAGGCTTAGTAAGATCACTTGCTTTGTTTTAATTTTGGTTTTAATTTACTGAGTAGGAACTAAATGCAATTTATTTAACCTATTTAGTAAAAAACAACAGAATAAATTCATTAAAACCAAACAAGACACGAAACAAAATCTCGCCAGTTACCAACAAATCTTACATGCTTGTGTTATTATTTTGAGGTTATGCTTTTTATTCATAAAAAACATTGAAAAAAAAATCTTGACATTATTATACACTGAAGCGTACTAACATTACACCATGTTGTTTTTTTAAAGCACTTTTTTTTCGTGGGAAATCATCAAATGACCTCTCCCGCTGAGGGTGCAGCTGGAGGGAATGTTAGACTCTTACTGACTAAAACCCACTATGTTCCTTCTGGAGGTCCCTGTGTGCCAGGGCCACGGTATCTCTTACAAACCTGGCCCTGAACCCCCTCCTATGTTGCTGACATCTTTTCGAGGAGCGCGTGGAATAGAAAACGCCGCCGACACGGGCCTGTCGTCCTTAGACGTACGAAAGATGAGCTACCCACACTCACCGCCCACAGACCCGCGCCTACGGTGGTCAGAAGTCATCCCTCGACACACGGCGCCCGTGGTGTCGACCGGTACCAGCCCTGCCGCGACGGCTGGGATGAGCGGTGCGATCTCTCAGCCGCTCCGCCGCCTCCTTCGCTAGCATAACTGCTTCACAGAAGGAGGCAACGGCATCCCATTCTCTCTCGCTCCGGACCATGGCCTGGATCAGGGCTGGACGCGAGAGGTCGCCGCCGCCAATTGCCGCTGTGAGGACACGGCTGTCCTCCGCCCAGGCAGAACACACCTCCACCGTGTCCTCTGGCCGGTCCGCACAGTGGTGACACCCAAGCGTCTCCTCCCGCCCGATGCGATGCAAGTACCTCCCGAAACACCCATGTCCGGTGAGGACCTGCGTCAGGCGGTAAGAGAGGGTGCCATGACTCCTCCCAATCCACTCCTCGAAGAAGGGCACTATGGCCACTTTTGTGGCGTGCCCTGCACGGGGTTGCGTGAGGCGATCTCTCCACTCCACCATGAGATCGCGCCGGAGGACTGCGATTTGCCGCAACAACGGGGACTCCCCCCGACGCAGCGCCTCCTCGCGTTCTTTTAAAGCATTCAAGATCAATTTCGACCTATAAAACTGATTTTTACTCATTTTTAGAGACAAAAACAC
This sequence comes from Heliothis peltigera, assembly GCA_958496145.1. Classification (NCBI taxonomy): domain Eukaryota; kingdom Metazoa; phylum Arthropoda; class Insecta; order Lepidoptera; family Noctuidae; genus Heliothis; species Heliothis peltigera. Next base: position 1,640,501 of record OY292327.1, read on the forward strand.
GCACTTGCAACGAGTTTTTCTCACTTACTAAAGTTGCGCGGGAGTTTTGACGTTTATTTCAACCATTTCATTCACTTAGTATCTACATGAACCATTTTATAACCAAGTAACTACAAGCACTTACTAGGTTTTTAAAATGGTTGATGTTAGATACAATGTTTTAATTTTGTAATTTTTGCATTTTGAAAACGTTTGCTGTAGATACTAGGTTTCGGAATTTCTGTAACTTCGTTTTTGAGTTATTTTTGGGAGTTTTTACTATCCTAGTATGTGGAGAGTGGTCTATAAGGTTGAAAAATGCAAAAACACGTTTTTTTTAAATTTGTCAGATACTAGGTTTTGAAATTGCACAGCCGATTTATCTGTATTATTAAACAGTTAGGGCTGAAGTCATTATGTAGTTTAGTACTTTTCTATAGATGATAAAAAATCTTTTGAAAAGAATAAAAATGAGATAGTGCGTTCGTTTGCAACGGAAAATAGCCAAATTCAAAATAATTTAAATTCCTAGCGCTTATGGAGAGTATTTTAAAACATAAATAGTGGTGTCCCAAATGTAAGTCAGTTTAAAAATAGAACAAAAATGTTATTTAAAATTGGAATCACACAATTCTACATTTAATTAGCAGTGTTTCTGTTCTGTTTCTGTTTTACGACAAGCCTTTTACCTGAAATACAAAGTAACATCTGCCCTTTACAACTGCAAAACTTTTTAGGTCATACGCGTGCCCTGTTATTGAATTAAAGTCGTTAGAGAGTTGAAAAGTCCCGGTAGTTTCATCAACAAATAGAAGTACTGTTCAGCTATAAAATACGTTATGTATCTCGCTTTGCTTATTCGAATGTAGGTTAAGGTCGGCTTTCAAACTAACTAGGTACGGTCTGCTAGAATATTTCATTGCTACCTAGAGATATTCTGTTAGAATATGTATTTGGGTTATAATCTCTGAAATTTCTGAGAAATTTTAAGAAGATGTAGTCACTAATAAATATAATACATTATATTTAGGGCCAGTTTTAGCGGTTGCTGATAACTTCCAGATAGTTTATCTGGTAGATAATTTCATACAAATTCTGTTCCATTTTTTTAATTTATCTGGTAGATAGTCGCTATCCGTAACCGGTGAAACTGGCCTTTAGAATTCTAAACGTAATAATTCGAAATAGTAAAAGGTATATTTAATTTGATGGCTATGAACATGACTCTCATAGAATTGTATTACAAAAGCTCAAGTATCTTTTATACAAGACCAGTCTAACAAAGTTGTCTGAAAATAAAAATAAAATGTTAAAAATGTAATTTATTAAAGTGTGGAGTTTAAACTTTTACTCACTGCCAAGATAATTTCAGAGAGAAATAATTTAAATTTCGATTTGCGTTCTAAAAATACAGTGGAAACAGACGCTAGCACATCAAGCTGTAAAATTTTACCAATCAACTTTGAACTTTATGCTTCAGCAATAAAGTAGAAAATCTATTAAGACAATTTTACAGTAGTAGCTGGCGTCTATATAAACGGTCATAAACATTTCACTTGTCACTTAACATTTTTGAAATCACCTTTCAATCGAACATAATACTCCGACCCAACGCTAATTGGCTTTTAAGGATTTGGAATCATGAAACCAAACTTAATACGCTGAGGTCCTAATTTCGCAAACGGCGGGCACAGAAACAAACAAACAGTCCACTAAATTTAATTCCATTTCATTATTAGTGTTTATTCAGGCTTCACTGCCTCCGACGGCGGTTTAAAGCCTTGATTGACTAAATAAAAGTGAACTCAAATTGGGTGACTTGCTTCAACCAAGTTAGTTTGGCTGGGCGCCCGAAATTTGTACGTTTATTATATTGATCTTAATAATTATGATTAAATTGGGAGAGTTATGACTTAGGTGCAGTACTGTTTTCCTGCTTTTGTTGTAATTTTGAGGAGATTGAGGTTCTGCGTCTTACAGTTATACAACATGGGCCTATTGCAGCATTTGCAACATGTGCCTGCAGCCGGAGAAATTGGGAGAGAAATTCATTAAGAGAAATAAGTAACTACGATTACAATTTAAACAATTTCTCAAAATCAACCCCACAGCCCAGGATATTTAACTTTAAAATTAGGGTTCAATGTTTCTATAAAATATCACAAATATACTCTAAGTAATGCTGCAGCAAGCTTAGCATGGCAAAAGTAGAAATAAGTTTTGTTTACCGGAGATTGGACATATAAAATAAATCTTACGTCAATCTGTCACTTATCTGTCATTATGTGCATTCTTCGGTAGACAAAACTTGTTTCTACGGTTGCCATGCTGAGCCTGCTGGTAAACCCTATTACCAATTGAATATTACTTCATGACGTCAACAACACGGTTTCATCAGCGCAGATCGAAGCCAAAACAATGATGGACAGGATCAACAATAATTGTTATTTACCAACATACCATGTTTAACCGTGCGGTTACAACTCCAGTTAGCAAAATTAACGGCGGCGGAAGTTTCGGCTCATATTTAACGTTGTGGGTATCCCGGCAAATAATAGGTTGAACTTCCGATATTTAGCTTGCAACGATATAGGCAATATGTCAGTTTAGCTTCGTAATTTGCTTTGGCTAAGCTTAATGAATTATCGAAATTTTAAAGAGAGATGGGGACATTACCCAAAGACCGTTGAGTGGTTTAGGTTTAGAAATTCTTAAATTAATATACCGACGCCAGCACATTAAACTACTACCATCAAATTCCCTAAATTGATTTTCAACCTTATCAATAAAGTATATGATTCAAAGTTGATTGCGAAACACAACACATAGTTTCGCACAGTGATGTGGTGGCGTCCTGTACATACTCACCACTAGCTAAATATTGTACCGACGCCAGCACATCAAGCTACCCGAAACTGTCAAATTTTCCCAATCAACTTTGATTAAGTTTCAGCGATAAGCTTATAAAAATTGGAATACTGTAGTAGCTAGATGTGCTGGCGTCTGTACATTACCTTACCGAAATTATATTCCTACATTGCTTGTATCATATCAATCCCATTTTGTTTTTGTTAATCAGTTCCCAGTACTAGTCTAAACCAATGAAACGTTCATAAACTGAAAAGTGTTGTCCTGTTTCACTGGATTTCATAATCAGACCTAATATAGTGAATAGCAATGAAATTGGGCCAGTGTATTGAATTCTCCGAATTAATATATTATTTTATTGCTTATATAGCTGGGAAGTTATACGAGATCCTATTTGTACATTTTAGTAAATACTATGCATTGCCTTATTCAGAACTTCGATAGTTTAGAATCCACTGCGTTGCTATAAATCATCATCATCATCACCACCTTTTTTACCGTCCCACTGCAGAGCAAAGGCCTCCTCTCATACAGATAAGGATTGAGCGTTAATCACAACGCTTGCTCAATTCGGGTTGGTTATTCCAGACTGAATAGTCCAGATTTCCTTGAGATGTTTTCCTTCACCTTTGATCAGTCATTGCTGTCTAATATATACTTAGAAAGTACATTTAACTTATAAAAGTTGAATTGGCACTTTCCTGACTCGGAATCGAACCCGCACACCCATACTTGATAGGCCGATTATTTAACTACTAGGCCATCACGACGTATACAAAATAAATATTTTTGTTCATAAGTAAAAGGATCATCATCACCTGCCTAATCTTTTCCCAAGTATGTTGCTGTCAGCAGCATTTAACATGGAGAGGTAGGTTCTGACCTTTTCGACCCATGTCCGTTATATTTTGTTATATTTACGTATTTACTTCCTTACTTATTCCGATGGCTCAGCGACCTGAAGTGTGTATTTACCTCTCACTCTAACCATCGCCCGTAGACTCTCTTTTGTAGAACTTCTTACTGTTCAGGTACTTGAAGCGATTAGATTTATTATTATGTAGGTCTATTTAGGAAGTTTTGGCTTATTAAAAATTATTTAAGAAGAGAAAAAAAAACAAAGTTATAATTAATATTTAAGTCACAAGGTAGCCACGATAACAGTAAAAATCCCATGACACAACATAATTATTTATTCACGCAAGCGTAGTCATGACGCTGAGTTTTATATTAATCATTTCACGTCAAGAAAAACAACTGTTTCAAAGACTTGGAAATATTTGCATAACATAAACAACAGTATACAAATGAAGCAGATGTGCAGACGGCAGCATATTATCAAGCTACAATAATAATCTGTCAAATTTTTTGAATTGATTTTCAACCTTATCACTGAATAGTGGAAGGTTAACAATCATTCGATTGGTAATATTCGATATATTCGGGTAGGTTGACATGAAGGCGTCTGTACTGTTACTTAAAAAAATAAAAATACAAGTCAAACTAAATAGGTAATAGATTGATGAAAAAGATTTTTTTTTTTCGCGGTTAAAAAATAGACGGGTCTTAATTTCGATGTGCACCCGTGACGATGGTCGGTGCAATTCGGCTGAAACATCGTATGGTAGAAAAGAGGTATTGTATACCTTTATAATTACATCGCGTGTGTTGTGTAAAATATGTGGAATAGTTCAGTGACAAGCTTCTCAACAGCTTTACAGTGACTGTTATCCAATACATAAGCCAGGCTAATCGAGCACAAAATCCCAACTAAATCAAAAAACAATGAACTCCAAATTCCTCCATAAACCCTTTAGATTGAATGCAAGCTCATGACGTTTGCAAATATGGCAACATCACTTTATTTCACGAAAATTGTTTATTGCATAAACCGGTTACTATGCCAAGCTTCTGGCTCTGAGCCAATTCGCATGCAAAGTTGCTATCTTCAATTATTCTCTATAAGATCCTTTGCTTGGCGGAATTTAAGTGGTGCCTGCACATTTACATTTAAAGAAGATACATCGGTAATAAGTTGGAGGGTAATGGCGTAAAATTAGTTAGTTACATGACTGCGAATATCCTACTAATAACATTGTTAATAACGGCTTTGTATCTGGTTGGGAACTTTAACTGCTTTGTTGGTCTAGTAGACGGGATCGCTGTGCGGGTCTCGGGTTCGATTCCCGGGTCGGGCCGAAATCGATTTACGAGTTTTAAGAGACTTTCATAAAGTAGCCCGGTGTCTGAAAGTTATTGCACCCGTGCATCGGAGAGCACGTAAATGTCGGTCCTGCACCTGATTTCTCTCCGATCGGATTGCCGTCACATCGGACTTTGAGAGTGAGGGAGCAGAAAGCGCACCTGTTTCTGCGCAAATGCTTGTGCACTATAATGTCTTGCGCAGCTGGCTGATCTCCTCAGAGAGAACGGCTTCCGTGGCTGGCAATTGGTCTGGACGCCATTATTTGTTTGGCGTAGTTATATGTAGGTACTAGGGATTAATTGATTGTGAGGTTAATTCATTAAGGTTGCGTTTACGTGTTTTCTCTATCAACGTAGCTATATCTTGGTCAATTGTACCTGTATTCTGTAACCTCAGCCGCGGTGCCATAAAAAGCCTAGTTCCAATATAGCACATTAAAATCCCATTATGCAGACAGCCTTCGAAACATACGTCGAAGAATAAAGCTAATACTAATATTAAAAGGTTAAACCTAACTCCCAGAAGGTGGTGACATCTTCACAAACTCCAATAAAAGTTCCTATAATTGAGAAGAGGGAGAAACTTTGAATATAATTTTTTATCACCCACCCAACCTTGGTTGGAAACAATTTTTGAAGACTACGGTATCCTATCCTTGCTCTGTCTACTTCTTTATAATATTTTTTTTATGTCTTTTTCCGAACACGGGACTGTAGAGTCCCGGATTTTTGGAAGGCGAACGTGGGGCCGCCGAAGTCAACACGCTGAAGCCCTTTTAAGACAACTTTAATATTATGTAATGGTGACACAAAACCGACGATTATCCCTGTATACACTTTATCATATTAGTATTATTGCTTATTTTAAGAGAAATCTGAATATTAAGGCGAAATATTAAAATATCAACAGCTTCAAGCCTATTTTTAAGGAAAACTTTCATTACCTATGTGTATATTTCTTTGTCGACACTTTCTTTCTACTTTTCAAATACATTGATGTAAATTGGTGCATTTTGAACATCGAACAGCTATAAAAAACAAAGAAAATATCTAACATATGAAACAAATAAAACACAGCGAAGATAATATTACAGCTTGACATAAAAACTCAGAATGTTACTATCCAAAATATCGACATTCAGTTTCATGAGTTTGAAATGGAATACAGATGTAATCCATTTAAAATAACATTTGAAAACCAACCCTCGTGCAGTTTGTTTTATCAATTTTGGTTCTTATTCCAATGATGTAAGAGTTACAATGAAAGCAAAAAGTTGAAGGCACTAAAATATTTACTGCTGGTGCATGTCACTATGCACTAGAATTCAAAATCAAGTGAATGAACTTTAAATAGTTTCCATGGTATTTTCAATGGAATGAGTACTATATCTATCAAAGATTTCACGATTATAGTAAAAAATGTATGTCCTTATATAAACACGCTTCAACGCCTAAACCATCGATTAGATTTTGATTGAATTTGGCGCAGAGCCCAAACATGACCTCCCGAAGAATATGCTCAGCATATTTTTATTCGGAATTGTGAATTATGATTTTAGTATATTTGTAGGCAAATGTCTGACATAGCTTAAGATACACCTTATTTCCTTTACGTAGTAGAGGTGAGATATCCAGATGGCGTAGTAAGTAGTTAGATATCTGCTTGCCACGCCGGATGTCGCTAGTTCGATTCCCGCATAATACTGTGCATAACATTTGTGTGCATGAACATGGGTGTTTGACTTAGCCTGGGCGTGCCTATATGTATATACTAAACATTTACAAAAGAAGATTATATAAGTACGTTTATCTAGTCTCCATAGTAAAAGTTTTGCTTAGTTTGGGACTAGATGACGTTGTATAAATTACCGATAAATGTCCCTTTCAACTGAATATTGCATTGACTCGCATAATTATACATGTTATGTACGTAAATGATTTTTTTGGTAAAAAATATGGTCATGATTAAAACATAAAAGGTTTGCATTTCATTATTGAAACAAATATTAATATTATCGACAAAAAATAACGAACGATGAATTTTATTGTTTATTTTCTTTTAGAATGACATAACATTTGAACATCAATGATACAAAATGCTGTCCAATTCAATGAATCGAGTACAAGGCAATTTATCAAATGAAATAGAAAGACATTGGGACATTTAAGTGGGAGTTCCTCATTTTCGCAGCAACCCTTCATTCGGTTTTGACAAATGAGGTGCTAACCCGATCCGTCTTCGCTTGAGCCGGCGCGGTATAAATATTATATTGCATCCAATATTTTGTGAGAACTCAGCTCTTAGTATATTAATAAAGTAGGTCAAGATCAGCTTATTATAAAATTATGAAGATAAAAATCGTAACAAAATAATTAAATTGTTTTTTTTTTGTTTTACAACGGTTGATTATAAAGCCCTAATCAATTTAAAATTACTTCCGTGTTTCTGATTACATGACGTGACTATTATTCAGCTCTGTAACCTTGACACGAAAGTATACCATAGAAAGCAACCACAAAAAAAAAAACAATAACAGAAAACCCGAGCTAATCTACAATGTACAGACGCCAGCACATCAAGCTACTACAATCTGTCCAATTTGCTTAACATATTTCCAACTGTATCAATGCAGCATATGGCTCAAGGTTTATTGGGAAAATTTGACATTTTTTTCGCGAAGCTTAATGTGCTGGCGTCTGTACTTACAATGAAAAAAAAACAGAACCTATTTTCGGATTCAATATAAGAAAGAAGCTATTGGTATTGGCCTATAGATACTGAGCTAGCAATATCGTATTTGCCTGCTCTAAAGAAAAACAGGTACGCGATATCAATTCGCGAAGTGCCCAAAAAATATCCAGATGATCCGAAACAGTATTCCGGCTTTACATGCTCGCGAGATTTTCCCCTAACACTTGATAGAATCTGATAGTAGAAAAAAGCGAATGAGAAAAGCCGGTCCGGGGAAGGTTTAGTAATATCGGTAGGCTGATACTAGTTTCGTTTATGGCATCCGTTTTGGGGCTAGTACCATTCTATAGTTTGTCTTGTATCCTAGATTGTTCTAGATAAAGTATACATAACTTTGTAGTAAAATTGGGAATGTAAAAGAAAATATTATTCACTGAGTTGGTTTGCTCTTAATTTGTTTTGAACATTTTTATTGAAGTAGAATAAGCTGGCTGATCTCCTTAGAGTGAAATGCTAGCTCTTTCAGCAGGCGCAGGATATATAATTAGTGAAGAAACATTTACGTAGATACGGCTACACTCTCATAGACAGAGCAATGGCAATTTATTGATCGGAGAGAGATCAGGCACAGAACCAAGATTTACGTGCTCTCCAATGCACGGGTGTATCAATCACCAATTTCCAGTCTCCAAGCTGCTTTGTATTTTTTTTTTAAACCCACAAAGCAATTTCAGCCCCATTCAACACTTGAACCCAAGACACCGTGCACCGTGCAGTTGCGCTATGCGATTACTAGACCAACGAGGTAATGTAGAGACATAATGATTGTGTAAACAGTTTTAAAGAATCACCCTTCCTCTAAATTGTTACATTGTTTTTGGTAAAATATAGCTTCAAATGTTTAGTGGCGTCGAAGGACACTTATTGTATTACCTTACGTTGGTTATTTCATTCAAAGACGCTCGTAGTTTGTAATAAAACTCGCGGTAACTAATCAGTGTGATCTAAGCTTTATAATTAAGGTTGATCTCATCGGTTAATGGGCGTGGTTACGTCACAGGAAAGCGATGACTCACTATTTTCTTATTCAAACGGATAAAAGTGTAAGTCTTAATGTATGGGAGAATAGTTTTTATGGAGGTCTTTATATTTATTTTAGCTTTTCAATTGCTTTTTATCTCGAAAAAAGTACATTTGGAAAGATGTCATATTTAATGAAGAAAAATCATTATTTTGAGTAAACATGAGCAATTTGTAGTAGGTACAGATACTATACTGCTACTATATTGACCTTCCGCAGTCTTCAAACTTTTAGTGGGCTGATAGTGTGCTCGGTCTTTCGATCAGTATGGATATACATGGTAGCGCACACATTACAAAGATCCGGTATGAACTAGTGGCCTAATAATTATGAGACGATCCTTATTGGCCTTTGTTTGGTAATTAAATGTCATCTAATAATAAAAACTAGCTGACCTGATAGACATGGTCCTATTATTTCTTTCATAAGAACTTTCTCCGGACAAAGACTACTAAAATAAAGTGAAATAACGGTCTAGCCGTTCATGCGTGATGGTGTGCCCAAGTGAAATAGGGGTTGATTTTTATACTATAGATTTTATTTTCAATACAGTCAGGTGGGAGTCAAATGTTACGCTGGTCATCATTTAATGGAACAATAGATATGATTGTTACGTGATGTCTTGTTATCAAGAGCATGACTAGCAAACGAGATGGAACACAACTAATGTAAACATCAATCTCATGTCCTCAGTTAATTGATTATCAGGTAATTACACTTACACCGCGATATTCTACTTATTTTGAGTAACTAGATAATTTAAAATAATCAGCCTCATAATTTTTTCATGTGTCAGGCAATGTCTAGAATTTGCTGACTACCCTTCTGTTCTTTTTTGAGCTTTTCGAATACCGGGTTTATGGTATCTCTTTTAAACAACACTCAGCAGGTACTTCCCCTTATATAAGAATAATTTGACTATGTTCAGCTTGGAACGTTCAATTTTTGTCTGCATAGGTAGCTCTAGTAGATCAGTAGGCTTAGCATGGCAACCGTAGAAACAAGTTTTGTTTACCGGAAAATGGACATAATGACAGAAAAGTGACAGATTGACGTAAGATTTCTTTTGACATTTTTTGAAGAAATTTTTCTTTTCTTCGATCGACATAAGGCTACAAGTGATTATATGCGAGTTGACAGGTCGCGCCATGCTCGTGCAGAAGACATGTTGACATTGACAGAAAGAGCTTTGTCTTTTCTTGACAGAATAGATATAGAATCGCCATGCTAAGCCTGCTGGTAATAACATATATATATAGATACCTCGTTTAGTTGTTATATTACTTATTATAATTGTTGCTCTTACAGCAGATTTTTCAATTTGAAATTATGCTGTGTCTCAACGTGTACGACCAAAAATTGTTGAGAAGGCACAACTTTTACGTGTAGTCGAAATTGATACCGTTATTTTTCGATCTCAGCATAATAAACCGATACTAAGCTCGCTGCTTGTTCTGTACTTTCCTATATAAGGTGAACTGTTTCAGCGTTATATTATCTTTTCCTCGCTGTAAGGTCACGTCTCTGAGTGTTGTTTTACTTATCTACCCCCGTATATTGTGACACGTTTTCGCACTATCACGAAACAGAAATTCGTCTCCCCTTAAAACCCGGAGAGCTTACGTCAAAACACTTATGGTAATTTTATGTGTACCATCTATTTGAAGATGCGCCTAAACTTAATTTAATAGTACATCTCTATTTACTTTCAATTTTCATTTAATTAAACACAATTGTAATCGAATAGAACCGGCATTAATTTCGTGCTTAGCGATTGCGCAAATCGTGACAGTTAGTCACAAAGCTAGAAGTTCTTGAGTGGAACTTTGCATAATTGGCACCCCAAGTCTGTGTTCCGGAGCGTCGAGAAGTGGCGTAAATTTTATTATCAAGTTATGAACTTATTACGCACTGTGTCACCTGAAGTCGTTTGTTGGAATACGAAACATGGCTCGTGTTATGCGTAGTGATTAATTATAATACTCGTGTAAAGTTGGAATATGTACGTGAATTGGTATTCCTAGGAAACTCATTCGTGTAATTATATCAACGATTTATTATGCGAGCTTGAAACGTGTAACTTTTCATGGCTGACCTTTGGGTTGTTTTTAATTAAAACATGTATTAGCCTTTATAATAAGGTATTGTTTGAAACAGGAGGAAGTTTTTAATTACTCTAGTTTATTCTGTACTGAATTTATCAGGTAGAGATAGTAGAATCGCAGTTGGAGTAACAACATCAAGAGATAATGTATTAGAAGGAAGAAATGATTCTAATTTAACCGTGTTAGAATAATCTAGACATACAAGGATAGTAAGAAGTCTTGCTAGATATAAGGAACAGACCACAGACTTGAGACACTTCGTCACCCTTTAACTATTGAACTACTGCTTCAAATGTAAATCACTCCAAATTAATAGTACCTACCGAGACTGAATGTTACGGCTTTGTGGTCCGTTCCGAAGCTAACCAGAGCTAAATCGCACAGCAGTTTAGCTACCCGTATTGATTCAAGTACTAGACAGTTTATATCAGTGGAATCCAATAGACTTGGTACAATGCACGAGTCGTGATCAAATAAAGCGTGTGATTGCGAATTTGAGTGAACTAGTATTGATCGAGTTTGGTGAATGAATGTCGGTTTGTTGGCATGCGTTTTATTTGTGGAGTGATTCAGTAGGGTAGTGGGATGATTTATTTTATTAATTTATTTGTAGTAGATAATTATTATAATGCGATTATCATAAGCAAAATTGATGAAAATGTGTTTATGAATTTGAAAATGCAATATTCAACAGCCAATATCTATAAACATGAAACAGTCAATAACTTCGGCTGAGCTGAACTGAAGAATCACCAATACAAACTCACTTTCGTCTAAAAAACATAATACAAATTTAAAATGGCACACTTAACTTACAACATTCCTGTTTTTGCATGGGAGTTTATAAACAAAAACAGTTTAATATCATAAGTGTGCTATCAAAAGCACATTTGTACACAGCACACAGTGAGTCCTGCATAGAATTCTGCAAATAATAACAATTCTGCTTACTGCAGCACAAATACAGATTACTATCGCATCGTTAAATACTGGCGCAGCAATTCATTTGTCGAGTTCAACGGAATATTTAGATGTGATTTAATTACTGTTTTCGACTTGACTTTTCAATAGTCTTTCTATTTTGGAGAAAAAGTATTTTAGTTACACTAGTAGAATTGGGATGATGACTAGGTCAATAAATAAATACTTTATCATAAGCATCTTAAAATAATATCCGTTTTATTTATCGTTTTAAACCTAAAATCTATATTTCTATCGATATAATAATAAATATAGAAGTAGATATACGATTTTTGATGCGGAAAATCTGTGACGTCATAGTTTGTGTTTTCACACAAATTGGATACAAAGCAAGCGTTTTTGACAATTCAATAAAAGTATTGAATTTGTCGACTAGTTGTCAAGTATAACATTCTTAATCCACACTAAGCTAAATATTTTTATACATACCTGGAGCGGGTACACTTTAATAGTTGATTGCAACGTGTGGAGGTCGAACTAATGATTTCTGGAACGCTAGATTAACGTCCACTGCACTACAAAAGAAAAGCTAGTAATGCAACTACCCATAAATATTTATCGGACATTATTAACATTCCAGCTAAAACAGTTTCAATGAACTAAACACAAATACCGCAGCTTATTATTTAGCTACTCATTTTTAACAACAATACTAACAAATATAATTAGAGTAATAAAATAATGAAGCCAGTGAATTATCAACGACCCGTTTACAATTGTTCGCGGGAAGCCAGTTAGTTATTAGTTATATACCTTTGTATTTCATGTGAATTAATTTAGTTCCTATGAAGTAATAATCATCATCATTAACTTTTGTATTGGGCACAAGCGTCCTACTGCTGGGCACAGGCCTCCTCTCATTAGAGATGGATTGAGCGTAAATAAATCGTTAAAATTTTTCATCCTTATTTTTATTATGGTGAAATCTAGTTTACTTATGTTATAGATCACGGTTCAAAGATCTTGTTATAGTCACTTAAAATCTCTTGGATGTTTTGTTTTGTTGAGCTATAAAATGAATCCGTATTTTTTTTTACTTGTGCGCAATGTAGAAATGTCGCGGTAACACATTTTGTAAAGCTTCTTAAAAGTTCACGGCCCATTTTCACATACATATTCAAAATCTCTTCAAAATTTCGACCTCAAAAAGTAAAGAGTATTTATACCTCTTTAAAACCTCCTGTATTTTACTTGGAAATTGTAAAGTATTACTTAATTAAAAATAATGGTAAAAAAACCTTTTAATGCTTTTAAAATGCTAATGGGTAAGATTTTATTAACCATCTGGTTTTTTATAACGTAAGTTATTTACGGGTAAACGTTTATGGCATAATTTATGTTTTTAAAAAGGCCTATTACACTTAACTATTGATAATTATTATTGCTATACTCGAATTGCAAATATCTGTTTAAAATAGCTCTTTTTACTCAGATTGAAACCAGGTTTTTTGTTTGGTTTCTGATGAATGTATTATGAAAAAAAAGTTTATGTGTAATGTTGCCATTATATTTATGTTGTTAACAACCAAGTAAAATTTAGTTGGAATTTGCATCGAATGCAAAAGGTTGAGAATTATTTTATTTAAACATAGAAAAAAAAAATTTGTTATAAGAAACTACTAATTGATGCTTAATTTTAATAAACTTTCTTTTCAACAGTTACGACACACGAGTGCCAGGGCCCTCAGCGCACTGGGTCGACGAAGCTTACAACGGGCGAGCGCATTGGCACAGCACGCCGACCGCTGGGCTTCGCATGCTCGAAATCAAATCAAGAGATCGCGCGATATACAGATGTCGCGTCGACTTCCATGTGTCACCTACTAGAAATTATAAAATAGCACTCGATGTCATCGGTGAGTACAAACCGTAGTATTTGTTTTCAATTTATAATTATTCAATTTTGTGTCTTCATCATTAATTTGTTATATAAAATGTATAGATGCCAGCACATCAAGCTACCCGAAAATGTAAAATTCTCAATCAACTTTGAACCATAATGTTTCAGTAATAAAGCTGAAAATGTTTTAAGGAAAGGTTTACACGTTGTAGTATCTACGATGAAAAAAATGAAGTTTGCAATTATAGTTATCAGTCATAATAACTCGGTCAATTGAAATTGTCAGTGACTGAAAATAATTATGAGTAGGCATATTATGACCGCTATCGAGTAAATAATATGTATAATATCAATTAAAACAAAATAACATAAAATCGATGAAATTTCTGCTTGATCGGAATTCAGTACAATAATTGGATATAAAATAAATTGCGTGCGAAATTTTAAATGAGCGAGCGTGAGATTTTATATTGTGGCTTATCAACAGCAATCAGAAACCTTTTACTGGTATTTTTTTCGTGGTATATTACCTATTGACTTTTAACAACAGCATTATAAGCAATAAATCAGAATTTCTACTTCTTTATCAAGCCAACTAGCTGCCGCTAGCAGTTTCACCCGCGTCTCGTAGGAACAACTCTGCGCACCTGAATAAAAAAGTACTCTATAGCCTGCCTCAATAATTGGGCTATATAACACTGAAAGAATTTATCAAATCAGACCAGTAGTTTTCGAGATTCGCGCGTTTAACCAACCAAAAAAAAACAAATAATTTTGCTTTAGTTTTATAAGTTGGGTCCTTACTGTCGCTGGGTCCTTAACATCGATTATGGTCTAGTTATATTCTTGACCTTCACATAGAATATTACCCTTTGTATAACTAAGATGCTCTATATGTAAGACCGATAAGTAACTTGATATTTTTTGCGTGGGTTTCCAAATGGCAAAGGTCCTTTAATCTTTAAGGCTGTAACGAGAGGCTTTGGGACAGTATCTAATTCCCTAAATATGCTTAAAAGTCAGATTTCTTAAAAGTTTTAAGATGTTTTTACAAATGGTACGTAGGTGTGTAGTTAATGAGTAAGTCTCTTTGGAATTGAATGACGTCAAAAATCTAAAGGCTCTTTAATATTCACGTCAGTATTAATAGTTTCTAAATACTTAAAAAATTAGAAAAAAAATATAAAAATATCGTAATATTATTATAATAGTAGTAATATAGCTGTATACATACATCAGAATAAAAAATTGACTTCTTTTTATCCTGGTGCAGGAAGTAGTTCCCTCTGAAATCGGGTAAAATATTGTAAGAAAAAACATTTTAAAAATTCTTTTTTTAGAAAAAGCTTTTATTTAAACAGCCTGAAAAGAAGAAAATAACGTGCATTGTCCAAACTGAACATGTATACAAAATTTCAGCTCAATCGGTTGAAGATATCTACTTCAAAATTGAGTTCGAAGCATCCACCGTAACATACATACACAGCAATTTAAATAAAAGCTTTTAAAAATATTTAATATTTTTTGTGTATTTATTTATTGTCAATCCAGGATACACTTTTACCCTATTGCTGTATTAAATATCGGAACTATGTTTCTCTTAGCAGTCGCGTAAAAAGAACAATGCTTGCAAGTAGATCTACATAAATATCTTTCAAGATTACGAAATGCGTCATGGTTCTGACATTACGACCTGAAGGTCACACGTCTGACTTTGAACACTTAATTCGCGAATTAACACTTAGTTATCACGCACAGCTAGTTTTAATTAAAATTAGTTGATATATGTATCTCAAATGTCTAAACGAACGTGGTATTATCTTATAACTCTATCTTGGTTTATTTTTGCTCATAGTTATGAAAGGGACGCCTCTATTAATGAGTGGTTTTGTTGAACAATTTAACATAGTTTGTATTTTGTAATTTAGGTTAGACAACTACTTAGCCGAGAAATTGTTAAATTAGAGCCTAAATTAATAAATATAGTAATTCTGTATTTATTACCAAAGTTAAAACTAAAGTTTCTATAATACTATTATACTTATCCAGAACCAAAATAAAGAATACCCATTTATTTTGATCTTAAAAACAAATGACATACAAACCTCCTTAATGTCTGTCCAAAAAAGAAAAAAAAAACAAGGACATACATTTATTTTGTTATACCACAGTTTCCTCCAAAAAACATGGAAGTTATTCTTTACAAAAATATTATTACACGTAGGTACGTATTTCTCTCGGAACATATAGAAAATACTGAGTCATTTCAACGGAAAGTTCACGTTTACATAAGTTGAGAACATCGGACATGTCTTACTTAATTAGATTCTACTTACTTCGAGATAAGGCTTCAATGCCCTGTATAATGAATAGGTATTAGTAAGCTTTGGTAATGTGTCGTAAATGTAGCCATAATGGTGATATTTTCTAAATGAAAACTGGAAAAAATAAGTCAGTTCTTATAATTGAAATGATCCTTACAATAAATGTAACCTTATATTATTCTCGCTATAAAAATTGACACTTAAATTAATTTCTGTCAACGTAAGCAAAAATTTTCCTCACACATTCACACAACGTCAACGTCAACGTCCCAAACTAAGCAAAGCTTGTACTATGGGTACTATAAAACTTATATATTAGTAAATACATACATAAATTATACATAGACTTAGTCAAACGCCCATGTTCATGCACACAAATGTTTGACTTATGCGGGAATCGAACCCGTGACCTCCAGCGTAGCAGTCAGATACACTACATAGCTACTTCGCCGTCTTTCTTCATTTTAGTGACAATAACATAGTAATTATAATAGAATTAGCCTGAATAAGTGATTGAAATTAGAACACCAGGTTTCAGATGTATTAGAAACAAAGACATACCACATACATGGGTAACATATTAAATCTAACAATAGTAGTAACAGGTTGCAGGGGGTTATAACCTTCGTAATCTAACCCCCCCTCCATCGTCTAACTTGCGGGGAATTAAGTTCCTTCCAGTTAATTTCAATTCCAAATTAATATGGGAAAGGGGTGACGTCTAAAATTATTCACTTCGCTGATCACTTTAATAATTTATTGAAATTTAGTTAGAACATTGTGTGGTTATTTCCGACAATAGCTATTTTGATAGAGCTTCACTTTAGTGATGCTGGTGTCAGTTAAGTTTGTTTTGGATTGATATACAATATTTATTTGAAGAGAAAATGATTGAAAAACAATTGAAGTAATAAACTATTTTACTGAATAGATTGAACCTTGACTAGTTGGAGTGGCACAAGAAGCAGAAGGTGAAAGAAAAAAAAATAATCTTAATAAAGACGCAACTTGGTAAATGTTACTTAAAGCTTGCGCCCAATAGTACAAACTCATTAAATAAGGACCCGACCAAATTAAAACACTCCGCATCCATTAAGTGATAAATAAAGAAGAGTGTCTCCGCGATAAACCAAAGCATAATTCAAGATATAAATTAAATCAGTATTCCGAAACTATCTAACCTATCTCAATGAGATCGGCTCACAGATGGGCAGAAGTCTTAAATTCTCACATAATCTCGCGTCCGTATCTGCTCTCCCCTTTTTGTGTTTTAATAAAATAACTCACCTTAAAACGGCCCAACAAAAGCTATGAGCCGTACCGTGGGGCAATCTCGATAAAAACTAGTGCGATCGTAAACTTGACCCTACGTTATCCTGGCCGAATCAACACGAAAACTTTAAGCGAAGTCCAAACACGCCCTGGGATGATTTACGTTTCTTACGCTGACAGTAAAAATGCGGGTCAGTAGAAATTAAAATTTTATGAGGAATTACCAGATTCGGTACGTGTATCGAGATGGGGAGACGACGCTAAAATAGATTACCTGCTTATGTTGGGATCCTTACATTTTTACGATATTTTTTAAGGCAACATTTTGTTTTATGAATGACGGATTAAGGGCTGAAGTGGGGATTAAATAATAAAACAGATGCTCAATTTCATGCGGTATTTTTATTAAGTTTTGACAAGCTTAATAATTTCCTCGAAATGAAAATGTGTACCTATGGTTTTGAGAATGTTTTTGTCTATTCCAAAATGTTGTTTTTGTATATAGATGTTGAATAAATTTTACTATCACAGCACTTTGGGATTGAAGAGGTGATGAAAACTCAGGCCACTTTCCACATAAACATTTATCACGTTATAAAACAAGATCCACGGCTTTCCATTATCTTTTATTGTACATCTAAAGCTGTACCTGTTTTATATAGCATTTATCTCAACGTTTTATCTCTCAAAGGACAAACTAAAAGTCCTTTGGTGGAAGTCAAATTATTGTTACTACTTTCAACCTTTGCTATTTAGATATGCCTTTCTTTGAAATCCGAGATCTTAATTTTTATGTCTATTGGGAATTAGAGTAATACTGACATATCGTTATTGAAGGTTGAAAGCCGTATTAGCAATGAAGATGAAATCTTCGCAAACTGCTCTACAGGTTTTGACTCAAAGCCGGCAAGTCTTGGCGTCTTTGCATAAAACTTACATTGAGTTTAAGGATACCTGTCTTTATAAGAGAATTTGATATTAGGTGAAGCCGGTAAGTACTGTACCTAGATTTTAGTCTGAATTTTGCGTGCAAAGTATGAGGTAATTTTACAAGATTACCGAAATTTCACTGAACACTTTGTAATTTGATGGTACAGTTTTAAGTTTCTATTGCATCAACTGAAGGTATTGGTGATAGTATGTCTGCTATGTGTCTCAGCATTGTAGCTGGGATTTATTTCTATTCAAGGTGAAGCCATCTCTTGTTGTTTTAACATCTATGAAATCCGCTCAAACATTTCATAGGAAAACCGCCCGACCGCGCGGAGGACCGCCACGGAATCCAATTACCTCTTACTCGGTGTCATTTTTGAATCGTCTTAGTGTACTAAAATAACGAATACAAAATTGTAGCTATGTTTATTTTTTTCTTTCAAATAAAGAATCAAAGCTTTATAAACAAAAAAAAAGTACATAATATATACGAGGTTTAATAATATAACAAAATTAATGAGGTCTTTACAACAGATAACTGCCTGTTAATTAGGGGCCTAGGCGGCTAAGAGGGAAAATTTTCCTTAAGCGTTTAATTATGCCTTCTGTATCGTAAAGATGAAACGTCGAGTAAAATACTTTAGGCCACATCAAGATAATGGAAGACAACATTTTTAGAAAATTCCAAAATAATTTTGTATTAACATGTAAAATTCACCGTCAAAAATATTTAAATTAAAGTCTTTCTAAGCCTACCTACGGCCAAGGCTTTGAAATTGAACAAAATAATTACTAGATGCATTAAAAAGAGTTACCTGATTTTCTATACCTGAAAAAATAAACCCTAAACCGCAATAAGCACTGGACTTATACAGATAATTCCAGTGCTTATTTCTATGCCATTGCTATTGGTAGGTACACAATGACTCACAATATACAAACACTTTCATTGAATTAACTAAACAACGCGACACGTCTAAAAATAAATACCGAATTAGCATTCCATTGACGCTTTTTGCCGACTCATTTTTGTTTACAAACGCAATAAAACGAATTGGATGTCATTCACTAAAGATGATATTGGTTTTCATTCAATTACTAAATCGACATTTTAGTGTCGATTCTATTTTGGAAAGCAATTTTTATATGATACGTGAGTAGTTCAGTATTTTTTCCTTGATTATATTTGACAATATTTATGTCTTTTCATCATCTGCATAGACTTTTCCCAACTATGCTGGTTCCGGTCGGCTTCCAGTCTTATCTGATACTACTTAGTAGAGCATTACATGGAGCGACTGCTTATTTGATCTCCTCAACTCAGTTACCCGGACACCATGAGTGATACTGGCTGTCAAACTTTCTCGTTTCTATCTAGCCGTATCGACTGCTAAAGATTTGCTAATCACGACTTGGACATACAGTTTAATGTGGCTTCAGAAACAGTGACGAACTCGATACACGTTTTTTGGTAAAAAATATCTTTGTGCGCCATAATTATGACATGAATTCGATTAGTTTGCTCTAAGATCCAAACAATGTATGTTGATGACAAATCGTTACAAGCTGTTATTAGCTGAATTATGTTCTCAGATTACGTCTAACAAAAGAATACACGGAAACAATGTTCAATAGCGATCATCTTTCCTCCATACATTCACATCACAACCCTACTTCAAAACAAACATCATTAATGCGATCACACTAAATACACGAACATGAAAATGTTTAATTAATTACGTAAGATTACGTTTCTTTGTTCAGCTAATAGATTCCATTAAGGGAAATCTCTGCGTATTATACGTAAGTACATTTGCTATAATGGGGCTTCTTGATATCAGATGGAACTCGTTTTGACCCGTTTTCGTCTATCTGCGTCTGGATCGACACGAAAAAGTTTCGACGCGCCGAGTTTTTGTCGAAAAACTTTTTTATTGGTTGGAATAAAGAAACACCTTTCGCCGCCTTTTGCTTTGGTTGTCGGTGTATTTTTATGAGATTGATGCGATCTTTGTGAGTGTTGGAATGTATGATTTGCATTTTCATTCGGGTTTTTCTTTGAAGGGGAGACGTGGTTTCGATGTTAGGGAGTAAGGCTTTGCATTGACTGGGTCTAAAAAAAATATTACATTGATTTCATAATTTAACAAGGTGAATTCAAGGTGAATAAGTTGTGGTGGCCTTGTGGTTAAAGCACCAGCCTTTCGAGTACGAGGGCGCGGGTTCGATTCCAGGTCAGGCAAGTACCAATGTAACTTTTCTAAGTTATATGTACTTTCTAAGTTTATCTTGGACACCAATGACTGATTAAAGGTGAAGGAAAACATCTTGAGGAAACCTGGACTATAAAGTCTGAAATCACCAACCCGCATTGAGCAAGCGTGGTGATTAACGCTCAATCCTTCTCCGTGTGAGAAGAGGCCTGTGCCCAGCAGTGGGACGATAAAAAGGCTGATGATGATGATGATGATGATGAATTCTTTGAAGACATAAAAGTAAAAAAGAGTTGGAAAAGTTATTGTAAATAGATAAAAAACCAAGAAATCTTTCTTTTATCAGTGTTTATAGTTCTTGGAAAATATTCTGAACATTTGTGATTTGCTTTTAGTTCGGAGAAATAAATAACATGAAAGTAAATAAATGTTACAAAATAGCTATTATGTCTAACCGAACTCAATATTTAAATACAAAACCTTTCTTGGCAGTGGGGTAAAAAGAAGCCAATGTTTTCTGGAAATAAATTTTATTTCTTCAAGTAATATCAAACTACGGAATAATTCCTGGAATTTCTAAGCTATTTTTCTTTATTGAGTACCTACAAATACAATTCCAAATTCAAATATTGATAGTGATGAGTACCAATTCTCTATCGAGTCACTCGATTCTGTCAGCATCTATTCGGAAGAACGAAAAATGCGGACATGCCATCATCGGCAGATTTCCCCCATTCTTGCGCCTGAATGCTGGGCAAATTCTCATTTCAGTCGGTCCGCACTTATGTGTTACGTACAAAACAATGAAGGGGTGGCAGATGTTCATTTTAGTAAGCGATACCGTTGCACGGCATGGATATGAAAGCCTCGCATGATTGCCAGCAACCTCCTCTGAATACGGGTATCGCTTTTGTTTTGACTCGACGAAAATATTTTCATTTCCTCGGCCACGTTCGAACGCTCGTTGTTTGTTTATCCGCAATTTAAGGATATTCCGAGGTCGTTGAGTGCCTTTTGCGATTCACTGCATACTGATTTCATTTGTGAATAAATTTCGAACGGGAACATCGGTAAGCACTATTGTTTTCATGCAGTAATTTGAATTGACTGCGATCGATTGATTTTGATGGTGTATTTTTATTGTGGCCACAAAGTTATAAATTGTAGCTGTTTGATTTCTATTGAAAATCACGACTAATAGCTTGATGGCGTAATTGCATTTTGATATAGTATGTGTTACGATTGACTAGTTAAAAAAAACTTTGTCAACGAAAATACTTAGTCATTGATAAATGTTTTATAATAATATTTGTCAGCTATGTAAAATACTAGAAATATTAAATGAAAATGAAATCTTTATTTGTAAACATAGGTTTAAGAAGGTGGTTCCAAAAGTACATATATTGTTAGTCCATCTATGTCTTGCATTGAAGCGTACAAATACATGCATTTTATGGTCATACAAGGCACCTTATTAATTTATTAAAGAACTAGCTTCTGCCCGCGACTTCGTACGCGGATCCAGTCAAAATCGAAGATTTGAAACGTCTGATATCGAATTCTATGAGTCCGGGGTCGGGAAAACAACAGGATGCGCGAGACGATTTCTTTTTGTAATGCCTCAAATTGAACATTTTGTTAACGTCAATCCCAATAGTTAACAGTGTAGCTGGGCGCTTGGAATACCATAACAGTTGATCTAGATCTTCTATTTTATACGTCTCTTCCACTTTCTAACTGCTTATGAATATTTCGTTATGTGCTTATTCTGAACAGCCTCATTGATGTAGTAGTCGCAAGGCGCGACTGCTGTGCACGGGGTTTCGGGTTCGATTCCCGGTCGAAATCACTTTGTGAGTTTTGAGAAACTTTCATAAAGCAGCCTGGAGTCTGGAAGTTGGTGATTGATTCACCCTTGCATCGGAGAGCATGTAAATTTCGGTCCTGCGCCTGATCTCTCTCCGGTCATGTCGGATTGCCGTCCCATCGGACTGTGAGAGTGAGGGAATAGAGAGTCCACCTGTATCAGCGCGAATGCTTGAGCACTATAATAAATGTCCTGCGCAGCTGGTTGATAAATTTTTAAAGTTGATAAATAAATAAAAAAAATGATAAATCCATAAAAGAGAACGGCCGCCGTAGCCGACAATCGGCCTGGATGCCATCATTCTGGACAATGTATGATAATCTCGATCAGAAATTAGTCGTGTATTAGGTTAATTACTGCTTTCATAAGCGTTAGTAGATGTGCGAATACGCTGAGAAGTCAAGCATGATTCTGTATAGGTAATTGGTTTCTCCGAACCAGCGGTCAGTGGCGCAACATACCCTTCTTTGGTCTCTTTATAGAGAACTGGATGTGGAAGGGTAAATACGCTGAACACGCGGGCGTAATTCTCGATCCGAAAAGGTTTCAACGGTGCGAGTTGCAGCCTTATGTCCTCGAACAGCATCAAGCCTCTCCACAGTTAAATTAGCTCTTCGTTGGATTCTAGGGATCTTATGATCCGATGAATCTTAGCTTCTTTGGACAATGGAAACAATTTAACTTTTTGTAAGCATAGTTATAGTTTTGTTGTGAAGAAACTTGATCCTTAAAAATCTAAACGTCTGCTCTATTGCACAACCTGGCAGGCTACCGTGTCAATTCAAAAAATGAAAAGAAAATTAAAAACTGAAATAACGTAAATGCGAAGGAATATTAATGCGATAAAATAAAAAAAAATGGAATTTTGGCCGGAATCTTCAATGATGCAGCACATTAAGCTACCAAAGTCAAAATTTCCAATCTGTTAAATTTCCTAAATAGAATTTCAACTTTATCGCTGATGCATATGGTTCAAAATTGATTGGAAAATATTTACAGTTTCGGGTAACTTGATGTGCTGACAACTATAGAAAACGCAGTCCTAAACTGTTACAGCTTTCACCGCGCTGAGGTACTTTCAGCTGATGTTGTTTTTAACCGACTTCAAAAAAGGGAGGTTCTTCACATCAAATGTGTCGGATCTTAGATTTTATAACTCAACCGGAAATGCCTATCAGACCGAACAACTTTTTCTAAGACGTCAGTCCTATATGTTTGATGGTGTAGCTGGGCTCTTAGAGTTCCATAGAAGGTGTTCTAGATCTTCAATTTTTATACGTCAACAGCGAGTGCTCATCAGGCTGAACAACTTTTGCTAAGACGCCATTTCTATATGTGTAATGGTGTAGCTGGGCTCTAGGAGGTCCAAAACAGCTGTTCCAGATCTTCAAATTTTATCTCGCAGAAGAAAATGCTCATCACGTGGAACAGTTTTTGCTATGGCAGCATTTCTCTATCTCTTATAGTTAAGCTGGTCTGTTGCTGTTCTGCATCAGGTGTTCAAGTTTCCAAGATAATTTATAGCCTATATGTTGCCCCGACCTAACACCTATACAACAAAAAAAGAATCATTCAAATCTGTCCAGTGGTTCCGAAGATTAGCGCGTACAAACAAACAGACAAACAGACATACAGACAAACAGACATAATTTTTTTTTCGGATTCGTGTTCTATTGCTTTTTCTAAACCCCCATCACTTATTATTTTTGTCAATATATTATTTGTACAGACACGGATTTTTTACTGTTTTATTATATGTATAGATGTTAAAAAGGTGTACAATAATTTGTAAAACTAAAAACCCACTTACGGTTGTATGTGCAATTTTTTGATTTAATCTAATAATACACGTAATACCCCTTTATAAAATAAGCTACGAATAAAAAAAAACTCGGCCACAAAGCCAAAGTTTCTGCGGCAAAGTTTGCTCTGCTTCTTGACCTAACAAAATAGCCACTATTGATTTCAGTCACACTAGCGATACTGCAGTCTCATTTTAACCCTCAATAAAAAAAGATCTTTGTACTAACGTATACTCGTACTACTGTCAGTATTGGGATTGCAGCTCCTAAAGTGTTAAAGTGATTTCTAAGGTCTTTGATTCAGACGATAACCACTATAACCAAATATTATTTCATTAATGTCATTTCAGACACAAACCTTCATTTTTCATGTATTGGACCTTAAAAGAGACTCGTTTGTTTCGGCGTTTCTTCTAAAAATAGTTAGTGAGGAAGTGCCGACCTTATCTCATTTTGATAAAAATATATATTGACGTGTAAAAGCCGACTCCAACATAGTTGGGAAAAGGCTCGGAAGATGATGATGATATATTGACGTGTAAAAGTATTGATTTCACCCTTTTGCAAAATAAATATCATTTATTTATCATTTCTTAAGAATATTACTTAATGATTTAAACGAAGACAAAAATATTTCAATAATAACAAATCTCTAAAATAATTGAGCTTTAAAATACTCCAATAATTTTTGTTTCAGTGAATTATGTATCATTAATCTTTTTATTTAATTCATCATTGTTACAGAACTTCCAAGCAAGCCAGTTATCTTCGACGAGTACGGAAAGGAGATATCAAATACAGCAGGCCCTTATCACGAAGGAGGAGAGTTCAAATTAATATGTTCCGTTAAAGGCGGTAAGTACTACCTACTTACTAATATTGCATGATTCTTAAGTCAAATGAGTTTGCTACGTTTTGGAATCAACTTTGTATCAATGCTGGCTGGCTTGCAAATGTTTATTTTAGTGTTTCGGAAGGCACGTTAAATTGACGAGTCCCGGCTATCATTTTTATAAATTTGCTTCGTTACGGGTAGCCAGAATGTCTGCCAATCAGTCTTACGACTGGTATGAGGAGGTCACATAGGCAGTCGCTCGACATAAAACACTGGTACTTAGCTGCACCCAGTTAAGATTGGAAGCCGACCCCATCAGAGATTGGGAAAAGGCTAGGCAGAAGAAGTCTTATCACCAAACGGTTAAAATATGCTGTAAATTGAACAATTGGCGTCTTGACAAAATTATGTATATTTTATGCAAATTTTTCACACTAATGACTGTATTAATTTGTTAGAAACGATTCCATCTCCTTTTTATCGGGAATAATTTGTACTCCGGGGCTATAAATGTTAATTTTGTAGCAGAAAACTCGGATCTACATTTCTGCCCACCTGGGAAATGAATTCAAAAGTTCAAAAGCAATGGGAACCCGAAATGGTTCTTATACAACGGAATATAAGTGAGACATATTTGGGTATATTTGTTGATGCAATAATAATTTTTTTTACGGCTATTTTTATTTTGCTCGCATTTTATGTTATTTTTGTAAGCTACAATAGTCTTTTCAACATCTTGGCTCAATTTCTAAATTATAACAAACAATAACCTTACACGGTACATAAATCTACAAAAAAAATCTTCCATTTTATTTACCACGTTCACGTAAAAACTGAATGAAAATGAAACTTAGTAGTAATATAGCTTAAACATCAGAATAACAAATGAATTTATTTTTTATCCGGATGCGGTAAGAAGTTACCCAGTAAGCAGGTGAAACCACCGGTGAAAGCTAGTGTAATAGAAACAAAGAAGATGAAAAAACAACAAATAAATAATCACTCCAACAGTCTCACCAGCATCGCATTCACTCAAACGAAATTGATTGAATGTATCGTTTATTTTCACCCCCCTGGACATTCTATCTTCGAAAGCCAAATTCTTTGAAGTCAACCTTTTGATTCTTTTAAAAACATTTCCAGATACATCAGTATTCAGATTTTTGTTCTATATTCTTTGTTGATGTTTTTGTGTGTAACAATTGTGTAGAAGATAGTACATAACGATCTGATAGATTTCGTGGTATTTGAGAGACGAACCATTGTTCTTTGTTTTAGAGTTTGTAATTCAAAATCGTTTTGGAATTTCTAAATCTTTTTCAAAATAGGAGCACAGTTTATATGCTTAAACTCCGATTTGTCTCATAATTGGTATGTCTGTACGGATTGGAACACCTCTATCAATGAATGAAGAGTTTGCTTGTTTGTTAATTTACTTATAGATAACTAGCTTCCGCATAGATAAAAGATAGCACACAGGCTCCCTTCACTAAAATATTTTTCGAATTGATCCAGTAGTTTCTGAGAATAACTCGTTTAAGTGAACAAACAGACAAACTCTTCTGCTTTATAATATCTGTATAGATACTACCTTTATCCAAGGGTTCACCCTGCTACTTCCAGCTACCGAATGGAAAGTAACAAAAACCCTATCTCCTTCCTTCTTCAGAGTTATATTCGACTTCGTAATACCTATGGTCCCCTCAAATACTTTGCTGCTCTTTGAAGGTTTCCGTACCCAAAAGGTAAAACGGGAACCTATTAGTAAAACTTCGTTGTCCGTTTGTCCGTCCGTCTTTCATAAGGCTGTATGTCAGGAATCGCGAAAAATTTGAAATTTTCCGTATACATAGATATCATACATCATACATGTATTCTATGCATATGGAAAAAATACTAAAATCTTTGTCAAAAAAAAAAAAAACATACGAGCCTTGATTTTGTTCGATATTTATAACTGTGACAAGTAGGCGATTGAAATATTTACAGATTACATTAGATTTAAATTTTACTATTAGGGCCACTTTCACAGGTTAAGGATAGCCACTACCTACCAGATAAATTCAAAAATGGAACAAAATTTGTATGAAATTATCTGACAGATAAACTATCTGGATCTTATCATCAACCGGTGAAACTGGCCCTTAGTCTTACAATTACCAACCCACATTGTGCAAGCCTGGTGATTAACGCTCAATCTTTCTTTGTGTGGGAGGGGGCCTGTGCCCAGCAGTGGCTGATGATGATGATTAGTCTTACTTAGACTCACGTTTCACTCTTCGGTTACCTACGAAACCCTAAAAAGGACTAATGATAAATTAATTGTTCCAGGATACCCGACTCCTAGAATCCAATGGCTTCAAGGAGACAGCGTATTGGCCACACTTAGTGCAGTGGAGCACTCAACACCAACGCGATCCTTAACTCTAGTGATCAGAAACGCAACGAGAGCGCATTTAGGCGCGTTGTACACTTGCACTGCAGATAACACGCTGTTGGCTTCGCCTCAGAAGACAACTGTTAAAGTTGATTTATTCTGTAAGTATTTTTATGACCCAAACTTTATTATTATGTAATTATGTCTCTTTTCGAACTCAGGACTATAGACTCCCGGATTTTTATAAGGCGAACGTGGGGCCGAAGCCAACACGCTGAAACCCTTTTGTATTATTATCTTATAGTACAGCGGAATATTTTGATGTTTTTACTGTTTTTGACTGATTTATACTTAACTTTTCAAGAGTAAAAAAACAGAAAATAAACTTTTTAGTTACACTAGAAGAATTGGGTAGACGACTAGGTAAACAAAATACTTTATCATGAATTAATTTTGTAAAGCATCTTAAAATAATTTCAGTTGAATACATAGTGTGTAAGTACCCGTTTTTGACAGGTAGATAAAAGTATTGAGTTTGACTAGTGCCAAACTAGTACTAGTACTAGTATTCAGATACTCACCGTAAAACCTTAACAAATACCTAGACTCAATGTCAAAAACTATGGCTTTGTAGCTGTATAGCCTCCAAATGTATAAAAATTAAAATAAAATTAAAAGCTTGAATGTTTTACGAGCGTAAAGAGGAGCCTTATCAACTCCCAACCACATAAATTTTATTACATTTAATTTTAAATTTACGTTCAAAAAGTTATTACAAATAATTCCCCAGAGATTCGGTCTACATGCTGTTGTTTTTTAATATAAAATTTTAAAAAGGTCAGCACACATGTTTTCGTATATTTAAACGGCCCGATACAATCGTTTTCGCAAAAATCCGAACGCCTTTAAGCAAAATCACGATTCTCGCTTTTCAGATTGCCTCGAATATCAGAAAAATATCGAGGAATCCAAACAAACAGGGTTCGCAATATTCTTTCCCTCAATAACGGACAGTTATTAACGGTCATTAACACCAATATTTGGGCGAACAACGGACTGAGCCTAAACCAATATCTTTTTTATTCCAGTTTTGTTTCTACTGAATATAATATAGATATAGAGAAAAATATAAATATTTCTTATTTCATTACACTTGCAAATATACCATCTAAGTTTCAAATTACCTTTTTTTTTGTTATGACTTCTTGCAATTCAGCCTAGGAGGCCGTGTACTGCTTAACCAGGCTTCCCTGTGGGTACCTAAAGAATATTAGGCCTCGAGCCAGGGGTCAACTTACGTTTTATTAGTTTATTTTAATAACTAAACTGTCTGTTGATTTGCTTACTGAAGGTAGCTGAGGGTTCCGGGTTCGATTCCCGGTGCATTCGACATTGGTGTGGTGAGCATGCTTGTTGGCTGTGGTCTGGGTGTTGTAATTTATGTTTTTATAAATACATATATACCTATGTGTAAATAAATGCACCCATGACACAAGCTAATCAATAGCTTACCAATAGGCTAACTGAACATGTTGTGTGAAAAACTGAATTTGTTTGGTACGAATAATGTTCAATGCCTATCTTTGGCAGGCAAATAAACGGATAGATAGCTTTTACTTGTCAAGTTATCTATCTATTCTTGCCAATAGCTTTTCAATGTATTTTCTCGACTTAGAAAACTCACGAGACTCGAGTATGTCTACATTTTTCTTGTGGTTTACCTCGTGGGTGGGACTGTGTATTGCTTATTTTGGTAACAATATAAGGAAACAGCCTTATTTAGAATAAAAACAACGCATTATTCATGTTGTTTCTTCCCTACTTCTCGCTGTGAGCTTCACTGTATATTCTGTCTACTCACATACTCGTTTATGACTATATTTTCTTGAGTTAGTACTAGATGCTGGCTTTTATCGTTCCACGTATGTAGTTTCGTTATACAAGGTACCTAGACTATTATTGTTCAGACGCCAGCTGCATATCAAGTTACTTTTTACGAAACTGAAATTTTTTCCCAATCAACTTTGAACATTATAATTATATAAAAAAGGCTTCAGGTATAAAGTTGAAAACCTATTAAGGAGATTTGACAGATTGCAGTAGCTTGATGTGCTGGCGTCTGTACTCTAGTCAGAACTGTTGAACAGAAATAATTTACCCTTTATATCTTACCCGGTTATTCTTCTGCTAGTGGTTTCAACAATACCCGTGGGAATAAGTAAGCTATTTAACTCCAAAAGATTTTTTCAAATCGAACCTGCACTTCTTGAGATTAGCCCGTCCAAACAAACTCTTTAGCTTTTCAGTCGAAAAAAACGACTCTGGTCTTAAAGACCGCAAAACTTCCACTTGAATGTTAGCCTAGTTCTTATTTCCTCGGACGGTTGTTTGGTTAGTGTCCGGACACAAATGTCTACATTTAGACGGAGCCGGAAGAAAAACCTAGCTCGTCTAAATGTAAACAATTCTATAGGAATTGTAGCAATTCTGTCGGAAGTTTGGACGGAGTCGGACGCAGCGATTGTGTCCGGCGTCCGATCGGGATAGCGGACTGTATAATGGGAACAAGGTGTATCAGAGATGTTATTTAACTAATGGATTTGCGATTTAATTGTTATTAGTTATACTTAAATAAAATAATACATTATACAAGGTGTTTTAGCTAGTTTCACAGATTGCTGATAAGATCCAGATAGTTTAAATGGCAGATAATTTAATACAAATTATGTTCCTTTATTGAATTTACCTGGTAGATAGTGGCTTTCCGTAACCGGTGAACTGGCTCTCAATATTTAAAACCAAGTCTTCTTTAAGAGAGAAGAGATATTTTTCCAGCTGAATAAATAAAAAATGGGGCACCATACAAAAGAATTGATAGTGTATGCTCGCATGCATGGATAACTGAAAACACACACTATGCAATGAATATGAATTATCATTTGTAAGTCATTAATCAACTTTAATTTGACATTTGATTTCAATAGTAATCGTATATCGTCGGTTATTGATACAAATGGCATAGTTAATTAATGTCAAATATGAAAATTGAATTAATGGTTAATAAGGTTTTATATTTACTAGCTGTGTAATAGGGTTTTACTTGCATCATGTTTCAAAAAGTCATTTACTTAGTACGAATCTTTGTAAGGTGAATCAAATATACTTAGGCCCAAAAAGTTATTTGTCCGTTTTTAGCAAACATATTGGATTTTTTTTAAGTTAGGGACAAGCTT
Organism: Heliothis peltigera; assembly: GCA_958496145.1. Classification (NCBI taxonomy): domain Eukaryota; kingdom Metazoa; phylum Arthropoda; class Insecta; order Lepidoptera; family Noctuidae; genus Heliothis; species Heliothis peltigera. Next base: position 1,671,108 of record OY292327.1, read on the forward strand.
ATTAAAACGAAGATACAGCAAAAAAGCATTTTGTGTGACGTCACTCCTTGGTACAAAATTTTACCAAACAGTGACATCACAAGCTCCCACACTCATGCTGGAATATCTAGTTTTATTGTTGTTGTTTTGAATAGGTGCCCAATATTTAGCCAACCTGGTTTAAATAGAATCACGTCTTATTTTTAACCATGTCAACATGCCTATTTTGGCCCCTAAATGAGTCCTATTTTTTATTTTATTATTTTTATTTATTGAATAAATGTGTACGATGTCCAACAAAACTATGCACATATGTCTTTCACTTAGAATAACTTTATCGCTTTGAAGTCAGCTTATGATCAATCGCGTTTGTGCAGTGGCGAACTTCAGACTTAATTTATTTGACGTGAAATGACAGAGACTGAAATAAATTTCATTTTGTTCTCCTCTCTGTCTTACTGTGACGGCATAACAAGACAAAGTAACTTCGCATTAGTACGGATTTATAAATCACAGGTACAACGACATAACTAGGTATTAAGCGAAAAAGGTCCAAATAAACCACAGTTGCTGGTAAACTTTTGATTAGTAGTTTAAGTTGCCTTGTCGTGAAAGATGTTATCGAAATTATAACGACACGAACTCATTTGTGAAATACAAATGCCTTGTTTTTTTCGTTGGAGCTATTTAAATGTTTATTACCTCAGCACATTAACCTTTGTTCTTTAAGGTTTTAATAATGTTCGGTGGGTAGCTGGTGTATTTTTTTTTTCTGTCACTTTGTTGTGAATTTATGTGGGTTGGATTTGGTCTTGAATTTTGTTCTTAACCGACTTCCTAAAAAGAAGGTGTCAAAAAGAAAGTCAATTCGATCGTGTGTATTTAAACTATTTTTCATGGATCATATTTCGTAGGAAGCAAGTTTGTTATGTTGTTTAAAAAGTACCGTTTGTGACGAAACGGCGACATAATTAGTGGAATTAAAATTTATTCATTGGTGGTACATTTGTTCAATTAATCTAGTAATACGGCAGTTAAGACCGTCGGATGTAGCTATCTTCATTTTATATACCTACTCATCAGGCTTGCGGGATCAGAGTATTATTTTCCTTCACTGTACCAAAAGCCAACATGAAAATTCTACTATCTACCAAACCACTTCAACTCAATTTCACCCGATACTTCAAGAATTAACACCTCAATTTTTTTTTCAGTAAAACCGCTAGCTGTAGAAATAATTTCAAGAGAACAGCCGCTGTCTGTCGGTAGAAAATCAGAGTTGTGGTGCAAAACAACAGGGGCGCGGCCTCCGGCTTCCATTACGTGGTGGCTTGGAGGCAAGAAGATAGATGCCATTACTAAGGAATCGGTAAGCAAACCTTTTTTGTCATATTTATTTTAAATGGGCTGACGATGTGTTATAGTATAAATGCATTTTATGCCAGTAAGTGTCATTTGTAAATGTCGTGGTGGCCAAACAATAGTCGTTAAAGAACCACCCTTCGAGTATGAGTGGGCGGGTTCGATTCCAATTCAGGCAACTACCAATGTAATTTTTCTAAATTATATGTATGTACTTTCTAAGTTTATCTTGGACACCAATGACTGATTAAAGTTGTAGGAAAACATCTCGAGGAAACCTGGACTATAAAGTCTGAAATCACCAACCCGCATTGAGCAAGCATGGTGATTAACGCTCAATCCTTCTCCGTGGGAGAGGAGGCCTGTGCCCAGCAGTGGGACAATAAAAGGGCTGTGATGATGATGAAGTGTCATTTAAAATATTTAATTTGAAAGTGGTACTGACGCTTTGTGGGTGAGTATCTTCTCATGACAAGTTACTCCGTGTTTTGGAAGGCACGTTAAATTGGTGGGTCCTGGCCGCCTTTTGAACATCTTTGGCAGTCGTTATCGGGTTGTCCAGGTAAATAGGTGGAGGAGATCAGATCAGCAGTCGCTTCATGTAAAACACTTGTAGGCACTCACCTGCTGCACGCGGTTAAGACTGAAAGCCGACCCCCATTTTTTTCCTTGAGAGGGATCATTTTAAAATTAATTTTGTGTATAAAGTACCTACATGTTGTTTATTACATTGATAGTGTAGACTCGTGCGTGGTAGTCTGCGATCCGCGTAATGAATAATTTATTTACCTGCTTAAAATAGGGTTTTCTTAGAAGATTAATGAACGAATAACGCAGAAATATCAAAGGTTGTATTCAAATTCTGGAAATAATACCTTTTAAAAAGGTATAGCAAAATCACGGGTACTATAATATATGAATTGTTTATTTATTAATCTGGGGGCATGGCAGTGCCGTCGCCAAGAAGAACTAAGGAACTCATGTTATGCTCAAAAAATCTCAAAGAACTTTTCGAGAATTTCAACTGCATAATAATCTTAAAACTAAATTATCTTTATCTCCACCAGGGTATACAAGACGCGAACGAGACAGAATCTCTGTTGCAATGGATGCCATCAAAAGAGCATAATGGCCAGGTTCTAACGTGCAGAGCGGAGCATCCCAACTTCAACCATTCTAGTTTAGAGAGCAAACTACCGCTCAATGTGTATTGTAAGTATAAACTTATTTTGAATGTTAGGGGTATACAAATTTCTTTGGAAAAAGATCGGATGTATTAGAGAGTGAATTTTGCCTTGCACGTCTGTACAATCTTATACGATGTCTTGCTTGGCGTTAGTTACGTCTTTGTTTTTTTTTTATGTTTTATGGTACCATTGTTTTGTATCATGGTACCATTATAGGGATTTTATTTGCTTCTTGGTCAAATAACATTTTTTTTACAGTAAACTTTTGAAAAATACTATCGTAGTGTTATCACACAAAAAAATAAACAGACGTTTGACACGTGTACAAATATAGCAATGTTTAGATTGTTAACACTTACTCTTAAGAAATTGTCTAAAATTAAAAAAAAAGTCGCATTTGGACTAAAAATACATACCTTTTGGCTATGCATACGTTCACGCTGTGAACATTACTAAATACTGTTTTACAATTAGAAACTGTTTTAAACAGTGTAACAAAACACTATCAAGATCACCTTTAACTAAAACAGCGCCAAGTATTCAGATACAGATTGATTTATTTTACTTATTCGATTTTACTTCCAATACGTACAATAATTATAATGTACCTTATTAACGCAAATAAACAAATAAAATTGACATTCAAGATATGTTATTAACACTAATTAAAGAGTATTACTCAAATCTTTGTTTATATAATTATGTCTTGTATTAGGACTTTATTATACACGTGTCAAACATCTGTAAATATTTTAATTATGTAGTGACGCTTTAATTTGTATTTCAAAAATAAGGGGAAAAGTCTGTGGAAAAATTAAGTCGAAAATAGCACCTGATTACGTTTTGAAGTCGATTAAAAATATGATTAACTGGAGTTTGCATCGATTTGTACAGACGCCAGCACATCAAGCTACTACAATCTGACAGATTTCCTTATTAGATTTTCAATTTTATTACTGAAGCATATGTTTCAAAGTTGATTAGGAAAATTTTACAGTTTCGGGTAGCCTGATGTGCTGGCGCCTGAACATAACATAACACATCTTCGTGATTGATCCCAATCGATGCTCCTTTTTTGGGAAGTCGGTAAATAAGGCAAAATGCAATCTATTAATAGAATCCAGCTTGATGTGCTGACGTCTGTATACAAACATGACTGAAATATTAAACTTTAGATAGGTTATTAATATTATTGCATGCTCATGAATCATGATGCCAAACAACTATTTGTAGCATTATAGTGATTTAATAAAGACCAAGCGAAATCAATATTTAGTTTTAGCAAAGTTTTTCGACGAAGCATAGACTTGTTTGCTGTAAACAGCTGCATTGCAGATCGAGTGTACACACCAAACTGCCTATCGGCCTGTTTAGTTTCAATTAACGTTTTACAAATAATGTTACCTACGTATAAAAATCCAATCACTTACTATATAGAATATAGATAACAGTTTTTATTCGTTAATATATATTGGGACTTATTTTTCACACATAGTCGCTGATTCCCGTGGTAATATATTGATTAGGTTGTGTTATGGGTGCGAACATAACTGATAAACTACGTGTACTTTATAACACCCAGAACACAGCCAACGAGTATACTTATCACACAAATTTTGACCGTGCTGGGGATCAAACTCGGTACCTTCAGCTCGGCAGTCCGGCGTGGTTACCATTGCGCCAAGGGGACGTCAAAAATTATATCATTAGATGATACATTAACAATGCGCTTTTATTATCTTTCATTCATAAAGACAAATATTTAGGCACAGATTACGGATAGCCACTATCTACTACCAGATAAATTAAAAAATAGAACAGAATTTGTATGAAATTATCCGCCAGATAAACTATCTGGAACTTATCAGCAATCTGTGAAACGGCCCTTAACATCAAAATGTGTGTGAATGTTTTAAGCTATAGACCAAGAAAAGTATGAAAATATGGCCACAATATTTGCACGCAATATCGTTCATTTGCGAGACACTCCATACAATACCAATTATGTTAGTGATATTTTGCATAATACCCCATGCGATGCCATAACTCCAATTGCCATAACATTGCTGCTGGCAATTAAAAATAAAGTATCAAGTTATAACTTCAAGATTACTTAGAACTTGGTAATTAGTAGACATGTTTTTGTTTGGATCGGTTTATGTGAAATGTAATTTTGTGACGTCATCTCTGTCAATATTCGTGGTATAAAATTAATTCACTGTCTGTAGGTATGCCTGTTTGCTAACGTACAGACGCCAGCACAACAAGATACTACAATCTGTCAAATTTCTCTAATATATTTTCAACTTTATCGCTGAAGCATATGGTTTACTTTGTTTTGTGTATATTGATTGGGAAAATTTGTCAGTTTCGGGTAACTTGACGTGCTGGCGTCTGTGCACAAATATTTTTTTTATTTAATTCTCATAAATTTTGTGAGTCTGCATGATCTTTGCATCCTGTTATTATATAAGGTCTAACAACACTAGTGCACCATATTTTCACAGGTCATCTAGTACATGCTAAGGATCATGTTTACCAAGCAAAAAAAATACCATTTTGAAAATTAACTACAATAATATTCAACTAGAATCATTATCAATCATATCATTAATACTTCTCACTCGTAAAATGCTTGTGAAAGTCTAAATGAAATAAATTGACTTTGACTTTGTAGCTTGTTGATCACCTTCAAAAACAGCCGCCGTGGCTGAAAATCGATCTGATCGCCTGAAAACGCAATTATCATCATTACAGTTCTATAATCTACCCCATCTGTCGATGTCAACAGTTCATTTAATACGTAAATGTATTTTTATTGCCTACATGGCCGCGTTGTTAATGATTTTTTTCTGAACTAAAGTGAAATTTTGCGTATATGGCGTGCGAGTTGTCGGCATTTTTCATCATATAAGCTTTTACGATCGACCGTAGGTAGTTTTTTACTTTGCAAATTAAAATGTATGTGGTGTACGTGTAGCTTTTTTGTACACTGTTGTTATCTATTTTAAGACCGTGTTCTGGCCGATTATATTTTATAGGGTGTTACAAAACTAGTGCACCATATTTTTACAGGTCATCTAGCACATGCTAAGGAACATGTTTACCACAAAAAAAGTTGAATGACTTAGGTCAACGACCGAGCGACTTCATAGAGTTATGCGTGCAATTTGGCGACTGTGATATTAAATTTAATAAAATAAATGTTGTCGTTTTCATTACGTTTTTTTGTTGTAAACATGATCCTTAGCATGTACTAGATAACCTGTAAAAATATGGTGCACTAGTTTTGTTTCACCTTATATAAAGGTTCAGACAGTCACAGAACACTATCTGAAGACTTTGTCTCCATATTGCATACGATACTGCAGTTTGACTTGCAGTTTTTGTTTATTTTTCACTTTCAATAATGTGTCTCACCTTCAACAAGTAATTAATTTTATAATTTAATTATTTTTCTACTTAACAAACTTCGTCGCCAATTTAGTTGTAAATTGCCAAAATTGAGAAATATTTAAAAATAACATAGATACCCGATTCTGAGAAATGTAATACTTAAATTATTCTACCCTTCGGGCCTTTGTTTTCAATTTGATATTTTGACGAAGCGAATGTAAAAGCTACTGAAAGCTAAAGTCGTTGTACACTAAAAGCGAAGCGAGAGATTACTATTTATTATTGATCAATTCGTATGAGTTTTAATCCATGAAATGTTTGGCGAGGCAGATGGTTCATATACAGTATAGATTTAAGTATTCCAGTCAGGTACTAGCAGTTGGTGAACAAATGGTTTACTGCTGTACTAAAACACATACAAAACGTCCGAGAAATACTACAGTTTCAGTTACTTTAGTATCTGAATGTATGATCATAAGCTAGCTTTCAAATATCTGGACTAATATTTTAAAGGAGAAGAGTCTGTTTGTTTCATTGAACGCGCTAATCTTAGGAACTGGTCCGATTTGAAATAGTGTTAGATAGCATCAATTGTCGAGGAAGGCCATAGTCTACTTTTTTTTCGAGTGCGCGGAGTTGTTTCTACGGGACACGGCTAAAACCGCTAGCTTATAGGTAATAAGCTATAAAATTTTCCTACAGGGTTACATCGCTCGCAGCTCGCTTGAAGTGGTGTGATGTCTTTCTTGTCAGACTAATTGGATCAGAAGATGAAAATTATGAAATATTTTAGTAAGATAGGCTCTAATTATTCAAGTCATAATTCCAATATGATCGTTATTTAAGATAAAAAATTAACATCAAGTTTAAAATTTACATTGCTGCTATTTATTGATAATTAATTGTTTTATACCGTAGAATATACCTGAGATTGCTTTTTTCGTGGGAAATCATTAAATGATCCCTCCCGCTGAGGGTACAAGCTAGAGCGGGATTGGCTATGTCATCCGTAAAATAGCTTTTATATATTTTAAGTTTATCATCTATCTAAAATGGACAACGAGCGTCACGATTTTCTTTTACACAAAACATTAAAAAATAAACAAAAGAACATATTTCCAGTGTTGATCTAAATTACTAGATTCGAATTACTTTTTCGACAATCCCAACATGCCGAAAAACCAAGATTACAACAGGATTAAGTTATTAACCAACCAATACAAAATGAACAAGACCTCATTCGTTGAAACAGTTGAACCTCAATTTCGTGGCCATTTCCGCAAGTTTATTCCATATTATACTTTTGTTTTGTTCATCAAAGCATTCATGTTAGGAGAACGTGTATCCGAAAATGAATCTTAATATGATGTTAATAGGTTGTAATTTTGTTTGTGACCAGATATGCCAGAAGCAACCATCCACCTTGGGGCCAAGATGAACCCGAATGACATTGAGGAGGGTGATGACGTGTATTTCGGCTGTAAAGTTGATGCCAATCCGCCAGCCTACAAAGTTGTTTGGGAACATAATGTAAGTAATCAATCTTTGATATTTATTTTCGTTTTCAATTTATGTATGAATACGTGTCTGAGGATATTTTTATTGATGTTGTAAATTACGTTTTCGAGTGTATTTGATATGAAAACTTCTTTCGTATTTTCACGGTAAGAATAGATGATATGAATAACTATGTCGGGGTATAATAATGTATCTCTGAGAGTATTAGGAGAAGAATGGCTTTGCGTTAGTGTCTGTTTGAACTTTTATTCATGAAAATCTAAGTACTGATAGGTAAATAAAAAAGCACATTAGGAACCAAAGTATATAGCCTCAAATTTCAAAAGCGTTTTTAATTTATTTATTTATTGAATAAAATACAAAATAAGGTAACAGTCGTGACCAAAACGCTTACATGCTAACAAAATATGCATTTCAGATTAAATTAAAAAATTGAGAAAAATAGTGAAATACAAAGATATCAAAGTATTTTCGCTTATAAAATAAATACAAATAATATTTCCAAATTCAATAAAATAACATTTTGCATCACTTTACCTGCTCAGATTAGAAAATACCCTAAAAAGCCTTAATACGAGGCACACAATCAAACAAACATTAAAAGGTAACGAGTAATTGAATCGTTCACAAATCGTATCAATTTGCATCCCGCATAGCAACCAGGATAAACGTCACGATAATGTCATACCTAACGTGCCTAATGACGGTGTCGGTGTAATATTCGGTCGAATCGATAAAGGTAATCGAATCATTTGTTTATTTACGACTCGAATGAAAATTTGTGTGGTCCATATGGCATGATTTGTGATAGGAATTCAAGTTGAATATGGAACGTTATGCGTTTGGATTTTGAATTGCTTTTTGATTGGTTTTAGAATGTTTGCTGGTCGACGACTCTAGTATTTCATAAAATAAATGATACGGTCATATAAATATAGGCATTATTCATCTTCATCGAAAATTTGTTTTCTTCTGAGAAAACCAGTCAGATAGAAGAGGAAAGAAGAAAACGATAACTTATAAACTATTTGGCAAAACTTTGACTCGATGTTTGCCGTACACGAGGTCCCGGGCTCCTTTCCTAAATAGGAATGTAAAATTGACCCAAACGCTCTTAGTTCTTGTTGCTCTTCTTTTCGCGCTTAGTGCTCTTAGCTCGCTAGCAGTCGATGTCAAAAATCACATCATCATAGGCCGTTAGGCAGATTTGAGAAAACTCTGGTTCTAGGCCTTGTTAAGAAGAATAAGACAGTGTATTTTTACCAGTAAGCTCATTGAATATTTTAATAATCGTTAAAATATAACTTTCTGAAAAAATAATGAAATATTGGTATTTATAAAATAATTTGGGTTGTTTACGGAACACTCGATGTATTTCAATAAAATAGTGTAAACACTAAGAGTCACACGAGAAAATGAAACATTTAATATATGTATATTTTTATTATTCCGTGTCATACTTTAAGACGGTTATATTTTTTTATTGTTATTTTCCCGGTTTTTCCGGTTTTTTCCCGGTATTTTAGTATTATTCATAACACGTTAGTTTTACCAGCACTATGGCGTGAATAATATGTAAATGATTTATGTAAACCACAATGCATAAAAACGTTTTTAATTTTATTTTTTATTTCCCATTTAGTGCAAAATCCTGCGGTTAAAATTAAAAAAATACATATTAAAATTAAATTTAAATATTTTAGTTTTAATATTAAAAATTTTCATACATGCAATAAAATGATTTAATTAAATTATAGTAATAACTCCTCCAAATATTCTTCTAACTCTTCTCCACGAGTTTTCTCTTCATTTTCCTGCGAGCCTAATTGAAGAAAAACAAACGAAATTCAGACGAATAATCCAGAAAATTAAAAAAATATAGTTCCAATATATTTTACAGTCCAATTAAATCAAGTATCAATTCGCCAAAAGCAGTCCCCGGGACAGTTATCACTAACAAATATTGCAATACAAATTTATTCGATGATTGTATCAGTTACTACACAGAAAATAACGCATTGAACCGTGAAACGATGGCCAAAAAATATGTACCTATCGTACTTATGTCATATCGATGTTGTATACTGATTGGGAATCTGGTATTACCTCCATTCTGCGATGTTGGTTACGGATTTTAGTATTTGATACTAAAAACAAAACATGTCTGTCATAGGCCTTTTGTTTGAAATTGTTAGCCATATTTGATTTTTATCCTGGATAAAAATGTATATCAATTATTTTAGCAATACTGTTTTTTTTTATTTTTTTGGGCTAGAATTTGGTGGCAACATTTATGTTCAAATATAAAAAGATAGAAATTTGAAAAAGATAGCAAAAAACATTTTCGTTGAACGTCGAATTTATAATTTACTAAAAATAATATACCTAATAGTATACCTACTATTAATAATAGAATAAGATACTATAAATTTGTATACACCGTATACTGATACTCGGCCATTATGATACTCAAGAGGTTTGTCTGATATTATTATAGAGTGTAAGAAACTGCTTTCAAAAAAAAACCCCAGTGAAAACATACTTAGTCGATTCTATTTAAGGCGTCATAAAGAGATTTTCTAAAATGTCAGACAGAGACAGAAAATATAATAAAGACAATTTATTTATGATTTATTAGGAAATTCTAAATATTCATTATATAAATAGGTATATATGTACATACATATATTGCCTTGTGTTGCATCAGAGGTCACCTTGGAGATTGGCTTCACCTTGGGCTCGATGTCCAGCCTTTTATCTCGACTTAGGATTGAATTCTCGTCTATACGCATAGCAAATAAACATGGTCACCATTGACGGAACACCCGATAACATGTACGGCATATGGTAGTCAGATGCTTTGATATCTATCCCCCAACAATTCAGCCCCGATACAACCAACAAAAACCTTCTCAAACCTCATAATTTATCCACAGAGCGTCCTATTGCAACACAATCCTGCGAACGGCGTTATAGTGACGGGGAACACTAACCTGGCATTACGGAACGTGTCCAGACTACAGGCTGGCCTGTATACGTGCACCGCTTCAAACGTCGAGGGGGACGGCAAGTCGCCACATTTACATATGCAAGTTGTTTGTAAGTAAAATCTTGTATAAACCGCCTGTATATTGTATAATTAGTTAGATAAGTCCGCTTTTTGGAGTAATGTGTTTATATTTGGAGGATTGAAGTACCTGGATTTATGTTTTACGTGTAGGTACAGTGCCAGTAGTTGTGTGAGCGTATGCCAAATATGTTTGGTGTCGAAATGGAAAAAAAAACTATGGTTAATGTATGAGAATCACCTACTAACAAGCCAATAAACAATAAGTAAGCTTAGTGTCTGCCGGGGCTGCGGGTTGTTGTCACAAATACCTCTAGAAGAAACAAAATTAGGTTTCAGTTAGTAAAAAACTGATTCTCCTGCACCTGCACCTAAACTGGAAGAGGTCATTTTGAAAATTCCTCATTGAAACAAAAATAAATAGTAGTCTTCAGGCCAGTTTCGCATGTTGCTGATAAGTTCCAGATGATTTCATACAAATTCTGTTCCATTTTTTAATTTATCTGGTAGATAGTGGCTATCCGTAACCTGTGAAACTGACCCTTAGTATCCAAAATACAACTAATTTATTTTCCAAAATACCCTAACTAAAACTTGGTACTGCAAGATTAGAATATCGCAGACCCATTTCAGTTTCCATCATCACAATTGATTGGTATACGAGATTTTCGGTATGTTGTTCCGAAAGCGGGTTTGTTGGATGCTCCTCATTCGCTAGTTACTCTGCTTTGAGTAGCCAATTGAAGTGAATTCTCAGGATTACAGCAGGCTTAGCATGGCAACCGTAGAAACAAGTTTTGTCTACCGGAGACTGGACGTAATGACAGAAAAGCGACACATTGACGTAAGATTTCTTTTGACATTTTTTGAAGTAATTTTTCTTTTCTTCGATCGACATAAGTTTACAAGTGATTATATGCAAGTTGACAGGTCGCGCCATGCTCGGGCAGAAGACATGTTGACATTGACAGAAAGAGCTTTGTCTTTTCTAGACAGAATAGATATAGAATTGCCATGATAAGCCTGCAGAACAACATGTTTATCTATTGTCTTTTTGAGCTTCTCTTGTTTTGCATACTATCCTTGCAAGACGAAAACTGAACTGCGCATGTTTTTTTTACTTGTATTTACTTCAACTAAATATTGTTCTGTTAAACGCCCACACAAGCTAACCCAATATTCCCTTAGAGCGGAACAATTTCAGGATAATTTGTTTTTAAATAGATTTAGATTAGTTCCCCAAGTGCTAGTATTTATACTGTAAATATTAGTCTAGAAGGGGCGTCGAAGAAAGTAGGTTAAGTATATTTTATTACAACCTCGTTAGGGAATACTAGGATATAAAAACCGGTAAAATGGTTGGGCGGTGTTTCAAACCGATGGGCACTGGTGCACTGTGGTTTTTAATTTGTAATCGTTATACCATTTAGTCTGTGCCTACAGACATTGGTGAACGTTAATTAACCTTAGCTTTGATAAAAGTGTCGTTTTTTAATCGTAGGTTAATTATTCATTTGTTCTTTTTTATTACAAATACTGTAATTTTGATTGAAGCAATTATTCAGAATAAAAATTAGAAGATTTATTTGGAATTACTATTGGAATGTTATAACAAAAATTCTTGTAACTTAATAGAGAAACTAATTAAGAAATTTTACGCTTTATATTCTAGTTCATGGAATGTTTTTTATATGCCTCACAATAGTTAACAGCAAGTAATTAATAATGACTTTGCAGTGTGTACTAATTATGTGTGGGAGTATTTGACCAATCAGAGAACCATTCATAACTAAATTTTGCTTAGTTGTATAACTATGACACCTACGTATTAAACTACTTTTAGCCACAACAATATTTTTTATTCAAGCCGTTCTTAAGGCATGCTGAAAATCGATTACTCGTAATAAAATATAATTAGAGAACTCTCCTAATATTAAAAAAATCTCGAATTTAGAACCTACTAGCGTAACAATGCAGACACCAGCACATACAACAATCTGTCAAATTTTCTTAATAGATTTTCATCTTTATCGCTGAAGCATTATGGTTCAAAGTTGAAAGGGTAATTTTGACAGTTTCGGGTAGCTTGATAACATAACACATCTTCGTGATTGATCCCAATCGACGCTCCTTTTTTGGGAAGTCGGTTAATAAGGCAAAGTGCAATATATTGGTAAAATCCGCAAGATAAAAAACTGTTTGCAAGAGTTTACTAAAACATTCTAAAGCTAACTGTCAGTAAACTTCTTGAAAACAATAACACAATGTTTAGCTATAGCATCATCATTTCTACTCAAGTTACCCGTCAACTTTACGTTTCGTTCTACGCAGTCATTCCCATCGCACGCAATAGTCATTCCGAGTCTCTTTCCACCCATTCCACGGGCTTGTTTACTTTATTTTTATACTCTTATTTCTGTTCCTCACTGGGGAAAACGTAAAACCTTTTATCGTTACGACTCACATCATTCGATCCTCTATTGTTTAAAGTATACCTGTTATGGCAGTGTGGGTAGTTTTGTCATTGTGTTGGTAAGTTGTATGGAAAGAATGCGCCGTTACAGTGTTGGTTTTATTAATAAAACGCGAACGTGAAAGGAATTCTGCGGGTATGTGTAATAGTTTGCCCTAAGGTATTTTGAACATGACTGTTGCGAAAAGGTTCGTTTAGAGATGAGTATTATTTTTTATTAAAATCTAAAAGTTATAGGACAAACGTTACATACATCGCTATTCTCATTAACCGACTTTCAAAAAAGGAGGTTCTCAATTCGGCCAGTATGTTTTTTTTATGTACATATGTACACCGATTACTCCGAGGTTTCTAGTCCGATTAGGGTAATTCTTTGATTCTCTAATTATTTTTTGTTCGATGCAATATACTTGCCATTTGGTACCATAAAAATTTCATCCGATTTGGTTAAGTACTTTTTATTTTATAAGCATTTGTTTGATTTATGTGGATGATGTTATAATCTTCTATGGCCGGTTAATTAGAATTTCCCACAAACTTGAGTTATGATAGCTATTACAGAAGGTATTGAGTATATAGGTAAATGGATGACGAAACACGATTTTTTTTTTTAATATATTTTTGAGGATATAATGTAAACAAAGAATACATTATTCCAATATTCATATCAAATAACAGCTTTTTATGTCATAACAGGAAGATTATGAAACTGTCATTTTAATATTGCTCCTTTATTCGCATTGACGTCAAAATATTCAAAAATATAAATACGAACTTAAAATGTTTAATTTTCGTAACGATGAAATAATGCCGTAAGTCCGGCAAAGCTGAAAACAAAAGCCGTGTCAATACGGGTAGAAGAAATTTTCATCCTTATCACAATTTACATTGAATAGCAATTAAATTATCAACATGTACGTCACATATCTTCTTTTTTAAATATTCGTTGACTTTCCAATTTGGCTGATACAGGCTTATCATTTATTTACGCCATTTTACTCTCTCGGCATTTAGCTAAAGAAACTTGAATTCATTAAGATTTGTATTTTTGTTTGGATAGAAAGGTATATCCTTGTACATAGTAGAAGCAAATAATAATGGGTGGGTCATGCGTTTCTGTTCAATTGTCTGTTAGCCGTCATGTCATGGCATTATTTCACAATTGACGTTCATTATCATCATCAACCTAGCCTTTTTCCCAAGCTGTGTTAGGTCAGTTTCCAGTCTAACTAGATGCATATGATTACCAGCAGTTTTACATGAAGCAACTGCTCTGAGCTCCTCAACCCAGTTACCGAGGCTACCCAATACCTCTTAGTAAAAGTGGTTGTCAAACTTTCTGGCTTCTGACTATCTGTAACTATTGCCAAATATTAACTAAGCGTTTCGATATAGGTATATGGATGAACTCGTCATGACAAGATGGTCACCCATCCACAGACCGACCGCGCCTATCATTGCGTAACCTTATAATCAATCGACACGGTCGTGCGGCTGTTAATTCCTTCCTCATTATCGTTCGTTATTATTTATTATTATTTCTTCTTGAAATATTTTTATTTAATGACTAGAAATTTCTTCAAAATATCCAAGTAGCTGATGCATAATAAAAACAAATTGTTGTATATTAAATAACTTATTATTTCATACAGATAGACCACTCTGCCAAAAGAAAGAGATGAAGATAATCGGGGCAGCCCTACAAGAGCCGACAACGGTCACATGTGAAGTTGACGCCTTCCCACCTCCAGACACCTTTGAGTGGACCCTCAATAACTCAGCAGGCTCCATCAAAGTTGATCCTGTAAGTAAAATATTATCTTTCATTCATTCCAGTTGACAAGTTCCTTAGATCTGTCAGGACTGCGGGTTATTCTCAAGAGTAACCGCGGCCCTGGTACACAAAGACCTCCAGAAGGAACATAATGGGTTTTAGTCAGTAAGAGTCTGGCACTCCCTCCAGCTGCACCATCAGCAGGAGGAGGTATTTGATGATTTCAAACAAAAAAAAACGGCTTTCTTAGGCACCTACCTTCTTAGGTATTAGGTGTTATTTGTACTATCACTGTAAATCAAGTTAGACACACAGTATAAATTAGTATTTAATAACTGCAGCAGTTGCTGTGAAATAATATTTTTTTTTGTTAAAGACATTCTTGCTTAAAGTTGTTTAAAAGGTAAATCCAACTAATGGCTTTATTAGGTAGAATTACATAGTAGGTATTGTTAAACAACAGTTTTTCAGCGTTTGAATTAACTTACCAACAAGTAACCAGTAAAAATAAAAGACCATCAAAAGCCAAGCAAAAATCTTTTCTCATAATATCTTAGCAAGTAAGGTGCTTATCTGCACGATACAGCCTATCTCACTTATATTTAACCCGCAACTGCCTCTTAGACACACACGGAAGCCCTTCCATGGAGTATTTACAACCATGGCCACATGACATGGGGAGCATTATGTTTAACACGTTATAATAAAACATAATGATAGCTCTCGGGCTATTATTTATGTCCCCATACATTTGGACACCTCACCTCCTTAACCTCAACCTCTTATAGGTTCTGAGGATTTAACCCCCATTAAATAGGGGTATGTGTTCTAGTGTTATTTTCTGTGATTGTTTCTTATTATTGGTGTCATATTAAAACATTTTCTTTTGTGTAATGTCTGGGAGCAATTGAATGGTATAAAAATCGACTGATATTTTATAAAAATCTTGAAACCTTCTAAATTAAATTCTAATATAAATGAATATAATTAAAAATATTGTCAATTAAAACAGTAAAAAAGGTATTTTTTTTTATTTATATCGTAAACATTATTATAATCATGATATGAAATTAATAGCATTTTAAAATAATACGTTTTTAATGTACGAATTTAGTGATGGAGCTGAAATCTCGCAAAATAACTTTATTCCATAAAAAATACTAGTATGTAAATATTCATAAAATATAAAAAAGTAACCAAGTAAAACCATTGTTTAATGCCCAGTACCTATAAACAAAAAAAATCCGTCATAAGCCTCATAGAATAGAACATGTCAAAAATATCATCCTTAAACAAAATTAATTATTTCTTATTTAACGGAACAAGGCGACAACTACCACCATCACCAGACTCTAACCAACACACAAACTAACAATTTCAATTAAATAAGTAACTATAATTATAGAGGTACATGTTTAAGATCTTTTGAGTCCACTAGTAATTAATAGTCCAGTCCTTGGTTTGTAATTAAATTTGGTAGTTCTGGATGTGAACAGTTGACGTAAGATGGGGGTCAGATGACAGGTGACGGGATAACCGGGGGCCTATTGTGTTGGCTCTTTGATCATATTTATCAGAGCTTGGAAATTCATATTGATATTGGAGTTAGGGCTTAGATATTAGGCTTCAGTAAATTTTAGTCTATTTGAGAATATGTCGTAATAAAAGAGTGATACAAACAAAAATCTTTTGACTATAGTCTAAGATAAAATTAGTATTATTGTATTTTTCAGTATATTATTTTATTTGTAGATATTTAAGAAGAACATATTTTATAATATATTATTACTGCTAATATTTTTCTTTGTATTATCTCTCAAAGATTAACAAATATGAAATGAAATTATGTATTTCAATATAATATTATTTTTTGTAATAAAATGTTATTGGTGCTAATCTTATTATTTCTACTAACTCGTAAACGATTAACAAATATCAAATATAGTCATGTATTTCAATATGTTTTTATAATATAAAATAAATACTATATGTTTTTTTTTGGTAAACGATGATACAAGCCTTTAAACTTATTTTTTAAACTAAATCAAACTTTAAGCCCTCAGCCACACTCAGCGAGATCTCGTTCTAATCTGCTCTGAACGAAACTTATTTACAAGTTGTTGCGAATGAAACTTAATCGCAGCAAGTAGGTTGTCACTTTGAGCGTGTTTGGTCGAGTCGATTGGACTAGTTGCAAGAATTCGCTTCGCTTTAAACGGGGTTACAGTGCTACTTATGTGTATGTCACAGGGTATACGCGCCAGCACATCAAGTTACTACAATCTGTAAATTTTCCTTATTAGGTTTTCGAGTTTACCGCTGAAGCATATGGTTTAAAGTTCATTGGGAAAATTTGATAGTTTTGTGTAGCTTGATGTGCTGGAGTCTGTTTAACTTGTAGATACCGTGATATTTGTCTTGGACAGATGAAAGCTGTTTTATATAAATAAGCTGTTAACAAAGGTAGTAATTTAGTGGTTGAAGCACCAGCCTCTCAAATATGAGGGTGTAGGTGTAATTTTAGGTTAGGCAAGTACTAATGTAACTGTTCTAGGTTATACGTATTTTCTAAGTATATCTTGGACACCAATAACTGTTTAAAAACCTCGAGTAAACCTGAACTATAAAGTCTGAAAATCGACAATCCGCATTGAGCGAGGATGCATGGTGATTAACGTTCAATACTCCGTGTGAGAAAAAGCCTGTGCCCAGCAGTGGGACGATAAAAAGGCTTATGATAATCTAACACAAGAAAAATACTAAGTATTTGAGTAGAACCATAGGTACAAAGTATTTCTTTATAAATCCTAATTTACTGTTCAGATAAATAATTCCATCAATTGATTCACAAGTTCAAGAGAACTGCTAGTGCAACCAAGATCCTAGCAATTGATTAATTGGTGGTAGCAGTATTCCATTAATGACCAATTACCGATGGACGGCAGTGTACGTCTGAAGCCAGCAAGTGGATCGATCTTGACGATTGCACTATGGGCATGTAGGTCCCAACTCAGCCATAATAATGGGGCTTAGTGGCTATGTACAATATATACCTTCTTCATTGAAATTTACTTAAAGATGGAATAGGCAGATCGTAAAATCACATTGAAACTGGTGCCACTTACACATAATATTCTATTAATTAATCATTTTCATTATTAAGTTTCTTGCGTGAACTTAATGTGTAACCAAGAGTCTGTCGGGTTTTCGTATTTATTCCCTTTTTGGATATGCAAAATATATTTTTTTACCGATTTCCTAAAAAGAAGGAGGTACTCAATTAAGCTATTATAGTTTGAAATCTGTTGAAGTTGAAAATAAATGTAGGCACATTGCTAAATTCATTTCTCCACTCTCTTCTTGAGTGATTTACGTAAAAATATTTTTATAGCTTTTCGGTAAGTTGTTCTAGAAGTATATTTTCTTTTTATTAAGACTTTTTAAATAAATCTTTCTATCAGTCAAAGGTTTTTCCAGACCTAAGCACGTAGATTGAAATAAAAAAAAGACGTACAGGTCCGCCAAAAAATTTCGTACGACATAAGAGTCCGGGGAATTCAGAGGTCTCCCGAGAAATTACTGTAAACGTAGTGTCGTTAGCGATATATAAAAAGGTTTTCTTGGAATACCTGCGAGTTATGTATTATTCAACGTTTTATGGGCTCATTTATTTGATCGATTTATTTTATTTTTTTTAAGAGAAAAAGTGGAGGTTTCTTTTTGGAAACAATTTAAAATTGAAAAGCTGCATTTCAAGTTGTAACTATTACCGAATGTCTTACAGTCTTGTTACTGGGGGTCAAAATTGCTTTTAATGCAGTATTTGTTATTACCTGGGCTATTGGTTGTTTACAAGAGTCACCATGGCCCATATTGTTTTTTCTCGTGGGAAATCTTCAAATACACTGTCCCGCTGAGGGTACAGCTGGCTGGAGTGCCAAACTCTTACCGTCTTAATCCCACTATATTCCTTCTGGAGGACCCTGCGTGTCAAGGCTATGGTAACTCTTGCGAACAACCCGTAACCTCAGTAGAAAGTATAAGCCCTGGCATGTTCGTCACGTAAACACAGTTTGCCTGCTCTGTAAAATGATACTTGATCTCTCTCATACCTCTTACTCAGCTGCTACTTTTATGACAGCAATATACTCAATAATAGTGAAAGCTCTAAGCTATACTCGTATATTCCTGATCTCATAAAGTATTCTTTCTAACGAGATCAGAGAGGTACATAAACCGTTCCCCAAGGAGGCGACCCACAAGAATTCCACGATTTTGAGATCATTTTTTTGTCTTCTCATGTCCTTCGGTTATAATGTCTATGACTGATATTATTTGAGTACTCAAGGGAATAAAGTAAATTCAATATTGAGGTAATTGTTCAGGTAGAATTCGTTGAGAATTAAACTAGGAAAAAATAATTTATTTTGCTCGTCTAGTTTGGGATCTAGTTCTTTGATGTGGTTAAATAAATTTATTTAATAAGATCATCATCATAAGCCTTTTTATCGTCCCATTGTTGGGCAAAGGTATTCTCTCTCACAGAGAAGCATTGAGCCTTAACCATCATGCGTGATTAATGCGCGTTGGTCATTTCAGACTTTACAGTCTAGTTTTCCTCTAGATGTTTTCAATTACCCTCTATCAGTCATTATTGTCCAAGATATATTTAGAAAATACATAATTATAATTATCATCATCATCTCCCGAGCCTTTTCGCAACTAAGTTGGGGTCGGCTTCCAGTCTAACCGGTTTCGGCTGAGTACCAGTGTCTTACAAAGAGCGACAGCCTATCTGACCTCCTCAACCCAGTTACCTGGGCAACCCCTTGGTTAGACTGGCATCAGACTTACTGGCTTCTGACTACCGGTAACGACTGCCAAGGATGTTCCTTAAAGAAACTAAAAGAGTAGTTAACACACGTTATTGAATTCTTCTTCGAAAACCCAGTTGATAATCGTCATAGCATCTACATTCTACTACAATAATACTAAACCATGAACTATTCCACAGGATCGTTTCACAGTTGAAGCGAAGGAAGGCAAATCACTGCTCACATACACGCCGGTATCGGATGTCGACTACGGTACACTGTCGTGTCGTGCAACCAACCTAGCGGGGCAGCAAGTAGCCCCGTGTGTGTACACACTGTTGCCAGCAACAAGGCCTGATCCGCCTACAAATTGTACCGTGTACAATCTCACTGATGACTCGCTGGACCTGATTTGTTTGCCAGGTACGTTTTGGAAATGTATGTTTATTAGTATTTCAGGGTTTTACCCAAGTTACAGGAAATGAAATGCTACTATGAAATGTATACTAGACGTGTTCGGAATTTCTTCTAAATTATTTCGTACTATATATTTGCAAGATTGGTATAAACGTTTTTTTTCACTTTCACTTTATGATGCATGGTAGCAAGCCAAAGAATAATAAATTGCTTTACCGATCAACAAGAAATTAAAAAAAAAAAAAACACTTCAATAATTCGTCTTTGAGTATATTTTCATTTATTGATTCCATATTTAAAAAACGCGAAAAGCCGGCCAGTCCCTCTCAACACAATAAGGTCAAATCTCTAGTGTCTTGTAAAAAATTTGGGCGACTTCTCATCAACTTGTTAATAAACCCTAAGTAAAGTCCAGTTTTTTTTTAATCTAATTAACTAAGCTATGTTCCTAATGTAACAGAGCAGGCACGTCATACACAGTAGGTATACAATTACAATGTTCAGCGAATAGGTAACATCGCTAACTTGAGATTGCCAGATCTGCTTTACAACCAACTTGGCAACTACATATTAATACACTACACAAAACATAAATCATGCATGACGAAGGGTGGCATTTGATTAAGTGTATTATGTTACTGTAAAACTGTGATTTACGATAGATCGTGATAATGACCATTAAAACATATGTTCGCTATAGTGACATAAAAATGGCTCTGATGAATGAATGAATGGAAGACATTATAATTTTTTTGCTGTAATCCTAGTGTGTGAATATTAATGACAGTTTTAATTTTCATTTACTTACCCAATTAATAAATAATTCCCAAACCTAGAAATCCCAATAAAAAAAAAATGAAAAAAAATATATATTTCAACCAAAAATGTAAATATGGTGTTACTGACAGATTTTTTAGTAATATCGTATCATCCATAAGTACTGCGTCATAATGTAGACGCCCTTTATCTTCCTCTTACGCCTCTTGGGAGAAATAGAAAAATCAAACGGTATCGGATACGATGTGCTGATCGGATTTTATATTATCTTTCTTCATGAATATGTATTTTATTAATATTGCATCTTCTTCCATTATATTGGCCGATTGGGTTTTACCGTAAAATTTTACCAAAATAAAACGATCCTATTAAATAACTTTAGTGTTTTATAATATTAAAATTATTTATTTTCGAACAGAAAAAAATACCAGTGATCAGTGTGCGCAATAAGTCATTAAAAATATGTTACCAAGCAGGATATCCATTTTTTACATTATCAGTGTCATAAAAGTCATACTTTGGAAAAAAAAACCTTCAAATATTACAATAACAATTCACGATGTATTTTCTTGAAAAAAAAAAGATACATTAGCTTAATCATAACATCTAAAACTAACTTTACTATTTACAAGGATCTACTAACAGCATGCTTAAACCAATTTCAACAGCGTAATTAACAAATACTCGGAGTAAATAAGCCCAGTTCTTTGCCACTCAAAACGCTAACTTCTATAAATAAAAAAGAAATTAATTTCACGTTTTCTAAAAAGCAGGAAAAAACGCTAAGATGTTTTACTTGAGATCCAACAGATCCGCTAAAAACTCCTCAAACAAAAGGGGTTTGTTTACATAACTTCCACCTTCATTGAGGATAAGGGAACGACTTTTCCAAATAAAACTTTCTTTACTGAGCCATTAGACGGATTTTTATATATAAAGAAAAAAAACGATTCATATCGCATTTGCGGTAACAAGATTTTAATAGTCGTTTTTTTAGAAACTCATTTCTTCAATTCTTTCCTTCGTTTTTTTTTATTTGAAGACAAGTCTAAAGTCATTTTTCGTTTTTATTGTTACTACAATTTTCCAGTAAAGTTTTTATCTTCTAAACCTTTTCGAAATTTAGTCTGAGATAACTTGATGTAGTATTAAATACAATCATTTTGAAAGCATATATATCACATATATCCCTTGTTATATATGAGTATTTAGTACTTCATAGTATAAATATTGTTATGCGTCTTAAAAATGCATGTAAGAATTTCCTAAAATTTACGGGACTGATCAAAATAAAGAATATCTAAGTTATATAGCAAGCAAGCTTATAATTTTTGCTACTCCAATCCGCCCACGCGGACGACGTCGCGGGCAACAGCTAGTATAGAAATATTTTCAACTTAGCTTAACGAACACTATGGCAACATTTTCGATTACGTCACGATCTTCAAACACAAATAAGGCGGGGTTGCCAGTGACAAATGACAACCGGACTATCGTGACTCCATTGTGACTGTTCAAATTGGATATTTGCATAAATTTCTATTAAAATATTTGTAGAATTCTGGTTAGTTTTCAGTGCGATCAAAGTATATTATTTGTATTGTAAGATTTTAAATGAAGTGTATTTTTAATTTGCTAATTGAAATAACTTTAACATTGCATAGTTTAAGGACTGATCTTAGTAGCAAAATAGTATTATATTCCTCACACATTCACACAACGTCATCTAGTCCCAAACTAAGTAGAGCTTGTACTATGGGTACTAGACAACTGATAAACATACTTATATACTTTTCTTTTGTAAATACATACATATTATACATAGAAACACCCAGACCAAGTCAAACACCCATGTCCATGCACACAAATGTTTGACTTCTGCAGGAATCGAACCGACGACCTATAGCGTGGCAGGCAGGTTTTCTAACCACCACGCCATTTGGTCGTCAAAGTTAGTATAGGTCTAGTACCAGATCCATGTAGGCTCGAACATTGTTTAAGAAAATCCCTATATCATAATGATGAGCCAAAATTCATCTGTCAGTATAAAGTCTGAAATAAAAAAAAACATTACAGTCTTTTAAAACGTTGACAGTTAAGTACATACATAAGCAATAGTTTTTCCATCCGAACGATAGCTGGTAAAACCGTTGATTAACTCAAAATTTCTAGACTATAATTATTAAGCCTGCAAGTATTACTGGCGACGTACTAAGTACTTGACTAAGCATAAGTCGTCTACTTAAGAGAGTGGAGGCATATTTGACATGACTAAGATTACTTAAGCCTTAAGCTTCGTATATACGCCATGGTGGAATATGATGGGAAGCTTTACATTATCGCTTTGAACTTGCATTAAAATGTATCTGCTTAACAGCTGTATTTCTTAGTTCTAGATCGATATATTTATAAATCGATATATCTATAGAAAAAAAATTGAAAGTAAATACTAGTTTTTTAAAGACCCAATCATATTTTGTTTTTGAAAGAGCTAGTTACAGCCGTACGATTGTTCATAAGGTTAAATAACGCTTGGTGCGGTCGACTACCTTGTGATGACAAGATTGGTGGGCCTTAGCTGTTATTTGTACATCTTTGATAGTCGTTACAGGGTGTTAGAAGCCAGAAAATCAAACTAGCTGTCCTTCCCAGGAGGTATTGGGTTGTTCCCGCAACTGTGTTGAGGAGGTCAGATAGGTAGTCGCTCCACGTAAAATACTGGTACTCAACTGTATCTGGACGGGACTGGAAACCAATCCCAGCAAAGCTAGTAAAAGGCTAGGCAGATGGATCAAATTTATAGTAATATTGTAAAAGAATAATAAATACCAAATCTACTCTAATATTGTTTAGTTATGAATGTCAGACACCCGTCTCGGTTGACCTCAATTTCCAGACTGATTATTTAGACCTAAATGTGGAACTCGCTGAATATTTTACAAACCTACAGCAGCTGGCCATGACATCGATCTTCTGAAGGTGGATAAAATATTCAAACAATATAATTTCAACGTTCAGATATCCAGTGACAAAGGGCTGATGACATATCATGCTTACATAATTTTTCCACTAGCAGTTTGATGCTATTTTTTCCCGGTCCCCCTGAACTTCTCGTTCCCGGTAAAAACTAATCTTTGTTTACCGGGGTTAGTATTTAGTGATGATGATGGCATCCAGGCCGATTGTCAGCTACGGCGACCGTTCTCTCTTATGGAGATCAGCCAGCTGCGCAGGACATATTATAGTGCACAAGCATTCGCGCTGATACAGATGCACTCTCTATTCCTTCACTCTCATAGTCCGATGGGACGGCAATCCGACACGACCGGAGAGAGATCAGGCGCAGGACCGACATTTACGTGCTCTCCGATATACGGGTGAATCAATCACCAATTTCCAAACTCCAGGTTGCTTTATGAAAGTTTCTCAAAACCCACAAAGCGATTTCGGCCCGACCCGGCATTCGAACCCGAGACCCCGTGCACAGCAGTTGCACCTTGCGAACACTAGACCAACGAGGCAGTCAATATTATAATAGTATAGTATCCCTACAGTGAAAGATTTTTTAAGATCTATCTAGAATTTGTCTTGATTTTGCAATAGTCAAGCTTTCTCATTCAGTACAGTGACAACGAGAGGAATCTATTACAGATTGTAATACGAACGATTATAATCGATTACGTATCAGACACATTTCCCTCGATATTGTTTCGTACCTACATTCGTCGAATATATTATATGCTGGAGTTAATCTCAACCGTATCACTAGAGCAATAGGGTTGTAATTTGAACAGTCCAGATATTACGGTGGGTACTTACATAAGCTTTGATACAGACGTATGTGTCTCTCCAATAAACTTAATCCTTAAAGTAATTTCATGTGATTAATTTGTAATTTGCTACAGCAATTCAACTGATTAATTGTGTGATTTTAAGCTAATCTTTGTAAAGCAATTTTGTAGCAATGTTTTGGTTATAGATACCGTACCGTATTATTGTAACTGTGAAAAAAAAACATAGTATTATGTAATACTGGTGAGGTTTCTTTTACAATAGTCTTGTTTCCAGACAACAGACACTTTACAATGTACTATTTTCAGTAATTTTATTTTATTTATTCAGTTTAGATACTATTTTCAGTGTTTTTTTTTTGTCAATTTATGTTTTCGCCTCTTTTGCGAAAATAATTTGGCAATTTTGAGGTAAGTGTTTATTCACATGTGAAAAGTTTCAAATTAAAACAAAGAGTAATACCAAAACAACTTACGTAAGGCTGCCTTTTAAGTTCTGTCGTTTGCCAACCTCCTGCAGTTGGTCAAAAAAAAACATATGCCATTTTTATCCTTTTGAATTTAGAATTCTAAAACAAAAGACTGTTTTCTGATTGGTCGAATAGTTTCCACGTATTGCCTCCTCAAAAGTGACAAGTCGGTTGAAAAACTGGAAATGTGGAAGGAAAATTTTCGTGCGATAATTTGCTACCACTTTCATAGGAGGTTATTGCAACTTCAGTGCTTTGAAGAGATCACTTCTGTGTTTAGTGATGCAGGACCATGTCTGAGGACTGTATAACGCTAATATTTAGAATTTCAACGTGGGCACTCTAGCCTCAGTGACAATCCCGGTGAAGGTTGTCCAAAAACCGCTATGACGCAGGAGAATATCTAAGCTGTGCGACTGCTAATCCTCGGAGATCGCTATGTGACATATCGTGAAATAGAGGCATTCGTGGGCATTTCAGGGACCACTGTCCAAAAAATCCTGGATGAAGATCTTGGTGTAAGAAGGGTGATCTCTCGTTGTGTACCACATTTGCTTAGCGACGAACCAAAACAGCCTGAGTTAGTTGGTGTAGCAAAACTCTGGAGCTATTCGACCTAGTAGAGTCAATGTATGTTTATAATGTGGTTAGTGGTGACGAGTATTGGATATATGCTTAAGATCCAGATTCTAAGCAGCAATGAACTGTCTGGGTCTTCCAGCATGAGCCAAAACCGACCAAAGTCATACGCCCACGGAGCACTTCAAAAAGAAGGGTTGCCTCGTTTGTGGCAAAGGGTGATCAGGTCGCGACTGTTGTGCTGCAAGAATGCAAGACGGTTACCGCTGACTGGTCTGACACTGTTTGTTTGCCCCAAGTCATCACCGAATTTCGAAAAAACAAGTGAAGACTACGTATGATAGTGCACCATGACAATGCAAGTTCGCACACCGCTCGCCTAACAAAGATGTTTTTGAGCACAAAAATGTAGAAATTTTATATCATCCCCCTCACAGCCCTGACTTAAAGCCCTGACAAATATTTTACTTTCCCTAAAATTCAGCAAAGTCTTCGTAGTCAACGTTTCAGCTCACCCGAAGAAGCTGTTGTCCCATACAAATCGGCCATTTTGACTACCCCCACTTTGGAGTGGAATAAATGTTTAAAAAACTGGTTTAAATGCATGCAAAAGTGCATTAAATATCCCGGAGAATTCTTGGGAGAACAATAAGTGGTAATAATCTATTAGATTGTCTATAGTTATTTCAAACGACAAAACTTAAAAGGCAGCCCTCGTATTACATAAAAGGATTACTTTTCTATAAAACCGAGGATTTACTTTTGAACATTTCTAAGAAATTCATTAAAATTCAAATAAATGACGCCGAAATTTAATTTTGCCTTAATCTGGGCTTGTCCTTACTTATAATTGAAAATCGTCTTAAATAAATTAACTTGTATTGAAATGTAAACTAAAATTTTACCCGCAATTTAAATAGTTATAATAATTTTATACAAACTGACGAACATATCTTGATTAATGAACTAAATTGGTTGTTATTAATTTTAATTTGTTATCTTCAAAGATGGCTGAAGGCTGTGTAAATAAGAAGATATCAAATTTTATGATAATCTGAGATAAAATAATAAGATAGATGAAATTATTTAGATAACGCATTCATTAAATTGTATGATGATACATCTAGCTAGCCTTTTCAAAGTCTATGTTGGGCATCCAACCCTAAACAGATGCAGCTGAGTCGATACTAGTGTTTTACATGGAGCTACTGTCCTCCACAATCCAGTTCTCGCGTTACCCGATACCCCTTGGTAAGGTTGGTAATCGTACGAGTCCCGAAGATGTTCAAATGATAGTCAGGCCCTAGCGATTAAACGTTCTGTAACACGGTGCATCTCATCATGGTCGAGATGATCACCTATCAACAGACTGACCGCTTTTATTTTATTTATTTATTAAGGTCTCCCAACAGCCTCTGAGTACATTATAATAATAATTTCAATTGATCGATCGACTGAGTATATGTCTGTTACTTAGCCACAAGTTTCTCCGGAACCTAAGACATTTCTACGATAGCAAAGTTCTTGAAATTTAGCACTTGAGTGAAAACACGACAAACATCTGTTCAAACTAACAAAGAATCTTACTTTTTCACTCGAACTGCTCCTAAAGGGAAGTAAATTTTGAGTGCCAACATCATTTTCATGGACCATAATTTCCAATTGGATTTTCCCCATTTTTCTATTTAGTTAATTTCGTAACACTCGTAGTCGTAAAAACTGAAGAGTTTGTTTGATTGGTTTTACGTGCTAATCTCAGAAAGAAATCTATATAAATGGCTTATTTGTCAAGTCCTTGTCGAATATGAAAGAAAAAGTCGAAAAAATAATATCGTACGGCTGAATAGTTTGTTCGTTTGCTCTAACGCGCTTATCTCATAAACTAATAGATCGATTTGAAAAAATCTTCTAGTGTTAGATAGCACAGTTATCCCAAGTTAGCCAAGCATACATATAGTAGGTGAAACTACTAGCAAAAAGTAGTTAATAAAACATCCAATCGATGACTTTTAATAACAGAAAAAGCACTTATTTAATTCATGTTAGTAAAATGAATATCAATTACTATAAAACTATTATGTAATTGCAGGTAATCTTCCAAAATGCTGTGCTCACTTGACCAAGTCTAGTTAGGCAGTTAAACCATTAACCTAACGAGCCGGGAACTAACTAATTGTGATTGCCTTAGTATATCAATATTCTATAGCTACGGTATTAACAGTTGATTCATTAATTTAAGGTACAACTCGACGGTAACGGCAATACGAATTCAGGTTTCAGAAATGTTTTCAATTCTATTCGGTTTTGGGGTTGATTTATTATTTATATTTAAAAGATTTTAATAGGTTATTTTAGAGAATCGTATTCAAATATTTTGATAAAGTGCTTTTTAATATTTAAGTAATGATTATCTAGTGGTGGACGTTATTAATGTTGTATCTACATATAAAGCTAAAGATATCTGACTTAATGTTGATTATTTTTCTAATAAAAATAATGATAAATAAGCTCTGACCGACGTTAGCTCGGACCATGTTCCAATACCCGGTGGGTGGGAGGCTTTTTTTTAATTTTCTTACGTTTTTTTTTCTTTGAATTACATTATAAAATGTTATTGAAAGTGAAACCCATGAATTATTTAAAAGTGAAATGTAAAGATAACAATATATTTTTGTCTCATTAAAGAAAATTTCTTCAAAATAAATTAGACTATATACCTTAGGCGAAGGACATACCGACAGCGTAAATCTTGCTAGGGTTCCCAGGAGCTAAATAAACAGAAGTTTAGTATTAAATAACACGATGTAGTTAAATATTGTACTTTATAAAATATAACCTTATTCTTGTTTAAAAGTAGGTCGATGGAAGCATTATTTATTTATCAGAAGCTTATACCAGCATACAGCTACCAATAAGTAATTTTTGCCAAGTTAAATCGGGAAAATTATAAAAAGAATAATTTTAAATGTTTTTTTTTTACTTGTGCCAAAATGATGAATGGCGTTATTTACTGATGATTGATAATTTAAATACCGTGATCGTCATTTTTTTTACATTAAAACGTATAACAATACTATAAATATACTACTAAGCTCATAAAAGTATAGCTTAGTGTATAGTATGAAATGATGTAGTTATTTAACTACCTATCTTGCACCAGCCGCTTCACCTGCTACGTGTGGGAACTACTGTCCGTGCCACCGAGCCAAGTTTCATCAAAATCTGTTTAGCCGTTTAGGCGTGAAGAAGTAACAAACATTCACACACTCATAATCTTTCGCTATTGCAATATGATGTGATGAAATTCAAATGAAAGTGCAATATTGTACATACGAGTATATTTACACTTCAACTATTTAAAAATACATTACTACACCACGAAAAATGACCCAACTTGTAAGTGAAAAGTCTCGTCTCATCATGAAACACTATTTAATAAAAGCGACGCCGCCATTAAAGTAACATAAGCTCAAAATGGAGCTACTCAACGTTGAAACAAATTCCGTTGCATATTTTGCCTTGTCGTAAAAGTCGGCTAACAGAAATTGGATGCGCGTTGGTGGACTGGCAAGCTGACACCACTTACTGCTACGAACTTTGAACCGCACATGTTATTGCTACATATTGTAGTCTAGTCAGCGCTTGCCATTTTCTGCTTTCCTGGTACTTCGTTTTAGTTTTAGTTTTTATGCGATGACTTTTTTTTTAGGTTTACATTTACAATGAATGCTCTTTTTTATGGATGTAGTTGTAGGTATAAGATATAAAGAAAATTTACTGTTTATCAATCGATTGATTGAGGTTCTTTGAGTTAAGATTGACCTACAGATTTGTTCTACGATACCAAATGTTGCCAAATGCATTTCTCCGATTTTCTATTCTCTTCAGTGTTCATTATTTATTTAAATAGAACGACAAAAGATGAAAAGACAAAAACTAAGTCATACATATTCTCACAAAAAATCCGATATAATTTATCATCTTCTATTCATCCGAAAAAAAAAACATCAATATTTTTATTTTCAGTCCAGGAGAGCATTAAGAGACCATTAAATTTTGTAGCTTCATCATGTGAATGTACCTATTGGGTATAACATTTCAAATTTAATGTGTGTTCAAGATTCTGTTATGGCCTAATTTTATTTTAAAATCACAACCAATAGCAAAATCAGGGTCAAAACATTTCCTGCCGGGTTTTTTTGCAACAGTTACCGTAGCCTGGCACACAGAGACCTCCAGAAGGAACTTAGTAGGTTTTAGTCACTAAGAGTCCGCATCTTTGAAGACCAATCCCACGAAAAATAGGTCAAGACATTTTGTAATAGATTTTTCTTTTCCAGGTTACGAAGGTGGTCTCCAATGTGTCTACGTAGTGGAAGTGTGGGCAGCTGAAGGTCTGGTAGTGAACGCCAGTAACGGTGGGGCGCTATGGAATCTGAGAAGACTGGGGTCAAATAGACAGCTGAGGCTGATAGTGTACGCGGCGAACGCGAGGGGCAGATCAGAACATGTTACATTTACTGTTGAAACTGCTTTGAGATTGGCGCCGAGAACAGGTTAGTTGTTAATTATAATGATACGTCAATAGTACTGCGATGCGATGCGAAAAATCGAATCAGTTGCCTAGTGGTTAAAGCACCAATCGTCAGAATTATTGGTGTGTGTGTTCGATTCCAGGTCAGATAACTACCAATGCAAATAAAAATCTCTCTCCCTTTACATCTCGAAGAAACCCGATCTATACAGTCTGAAATCACCAATCCACATTCAACAAGCGTGGTGGTTAACGTTCAATACTTATTTGTGAGAGAAGGCCTGTGCCCAGCAGTGGAGCGATCAAAAAGGCTTATGATGATGATAATGATTACTTCAATATTCAGGCTCCGTAACAAACCTATATTATCCGACTTATTTCACAGCCACGGCAGTTTTCTGCAATTAGATATTGAGTGTATAATGATAGACAAGTATGAGTTATTTTGTCACTCATTGTTCCTCTAACTCATCACCTTTCGAGCCTTTTCCCAACTATATTGGGGTCGGCTCCGGGAGCGACTGCCTATCTGACCTCCTCAACCCAGTTACCCGGGCAACCCGATACCCTTTGGTTAGACTGGCGTCAGACTTACTGGCTTCTTCTTCTTCCCGTAACGACTGTCAAGGATATTCAATGACAGCATTGTCTAACTGTATTAAGATTATGCAGATTATGAATATTAATTAGAAGGCTTATCGTCGGTTACATTAAAATTCAAGCAAGTTTTACGATTAGGAACGTTTGACGCATACTTTGATGTTTAAAATTCGCATAGTCTTTATATTTTAAACGGTAAAGGAAAAGGGGATGTTTAAAGTCGAGTACATTATTATAAAACGTAAAAACTTT
Organism: Heliothis peltigera; assembly: GCA_958496145.1. Taxonomy (NCBI): domain Eukaryota; kingdom Metazoa; phylum Arthropoda; class Insecta; order Lepidoptera; family Noctuidae; genus Heliothis; species Heliothis peltigera. Next base: position 1,702,098 of record OY292327.1, read on the forward strand.
TTGGCAAGCTGTGCAGTTTTTGAAAGCCCAATTTTTGGTAGGACGCAACAATTTGATCATATTTTGATTCTTACACAGTGTGGAGACGCCAACACATCAGGCTAACCGAAGCTGTAAAATTTTCCCAATCAACTTTGACCATATGCTTCAGGGATAAAATTGAAAATCTATAAAAGTAATTTGACAGATTGTAGTAGCTTGATGTGCTGGCGTCTGTACAATGTATGACAACAAAAACCCTCCCTTTCGCTGCACTTTACCGTTCCCTATCAAACTTTTGTAATGTAAACTGAAACAGAGCATTTTGTTTCATTATTTTCAAAAAATATTTCTAGAGGTGAGACTGGCTGTTTGTTACAGTCGTTTAAACTCACCATTAAATTCCTCAAATTATTATACTCCTAAATAATGATTGTTTTAATTCATGTAATTATTTATTCTAGAACCACAAGAAGCCTGGGAAGTGAACTGGGCAGTGGGAGTGTTTCTCGGCGCAGCATTGACGATTGCATTTGTTTTGTGCCTCGCGCTCATCGCTTCTAGGATACGACATAGATCCAGGGATTATGAAGGTTAGTTTTTCTCTAAAGACCAGTTCCACATTGTCCGAATAGCCACTATCTACCGAATAAATTCAAAGATGGAACAGAATTTGTATGAAACTATCTGTCAAATAAACTAACTGGAACTTACGCGTATCGGCCGAAATTAATAACCTATCTATCCGTTGTTTTGCTTACTAGAGACTGAATTTTGACATTGGCCCCATATAATTTGTGTCAAATTCCTATCTCTAGTAAGCAAAAAAACCGATAGATAGGTTATTAAATGACACTAAAAAACTTCTAAAATTTAAAAATAGTGTAGCATCTGTGGAATGTATTTAATTAATATATTATGTTTTATTAAAATAATGTGACGATAATTGAACGAATATAGATTCTCAGTATTGCACCGTATCAAGCATTTAGATACTGTATTAATTTATTTAATAATCACGTCGATTTTACATATATTTACAAACTTAAAAATTGTACAAAGAAAATAACAAAGGACAAATTAAAATAATGCGTCACTTTATTAATTTGTACATTATGTTCCATAATTATTTCACAGATCTGTTGTGATCTTCCAATTAATGTCAAAAGTTAGTATGAAGGGATAATAAAAAAAAAATTGCACTTTTCAAACGTTTTCTTTTTTTTACTTTTTTTGTAAAAACACCATTTTAAGGTAGTATTTGAAATAATTTTTTTTCCTGTAACCCTAACATTTGTGACGTATTCATATGTGTGTTGAATGAATAGCCATAAAAATACATTTGTACGTGTATGTATAATTAAATCATTAATCATACCAAATTGTAGGTGAGTAGCCGTGTATAAATATTATAGAGTCATGGTAGCCATTAGGCGCCTAATGATTTCAATAACGTGTGTCACTGTAGCACATAAAACAGTATATATTCATGATTTATGTAGTTAATAACAATGGAATTGTTGAATTAACACTAAATGTTTCATTTAATATGTAAATATGTACTTACAAAGAAAGGCATATAAGTAAGTTTGCCGGTCGTCTAGTACCCATAGTACAAGCTCTGCGTGGTTTGGGGCTAGATGACGTTCTGTGAATGTGTGAGGAATATATTATAATTATTATTCAAGATATTTCATTCAAAAAAAAGATTAAAATCATTAGTTCAAGATTATCATAAATCACAAAAGCTGTTTGAATTTATCGAGGAATTCACAAAAATCACTTTTAAATAAATAAAAATAGAATGAAAACAAAATGAAAAAATAAGGGCAATAATAAAAAAAAACAATAGCTTTCATTTAAACCTGCACGGAAAATATGCGTCAAAGATTACATTTATAGATGGTAAAACCGTTTATCAAACCCTGAAAAGGGTATAATAACATTTTTAAATGGTTTCTGTTATCGAGAAAATATTTAGGGTCCGTTTCACCACCTACCAATAAGTTCCAGATACAAATTCTGTTCCATTTCTGAATTTATTCGGTGGATACTGGCTATTCGGACATTTTGAAACTGGCCCTTCGAATAATAAACTCAGTAAGCAGTTTCATTTTTTTTGTATATATTATTCCTTCATTTAGATTGGTGTTTTGATATACAAGGCCTGAAATAAAGCCCATTTTATTTATTGTGGTCTACATAATTTAACATTCATAGAATGTTTAAAAATACTTGTATAAAATCTCGTCTTCTTTCGCAGTAACGCTACCAACAATAAAAAATCAAAAAGTTATCGTGCAGAAGAGAAATTCGCCGCAAGCCGATGACAAGAACCCTGACCTTATACCGTTAAGCAAAGGTAAGCAGAATTACTCAAACGTTTATACCTACATTAAAGCTATCCATGAAAATGATACAGTAAGAAACTTAGAGAAAGCTGTACCCATAAACCTTAATGTAGTAGGTACTATACCAACATTAGCATTTACCAAATAATAGTTTAACACATACAAACTAGCTAAAATCTATATACATACCTATCTATCTATATAATTATACAAAAATGAATCCATATGTCTCTTGGTCACGTCATCACGCGTGAACGGCTAGACCGATATAAAGAAAATTTGGAAGACATAGTTTTAAGTCAGAGGAGAGAGGACATAGGGTTTTAATCCGGGTGCTGGATGTAGGTAGTTCCTTCGGGCGGCGGCTGGAACCCCTAGGAACAGCTATTTAATATATTTTTACCTGACTGTCAAATAAAGAAGTAATGTAGGTATATTAATATCCATGAAGGCGAACTGTTGATACCAACCCTTTTCTGTTTAAAATTATTATCATGAGTTTCCCTTGACCGCAATTAAATGCTCTACTATACATAAAAAGCGCTTTACAAAACAAGACAGCATTGTCGAGCTTCGCTCACTTGAAAGCAAATCTCATCGCCTATCCCAGAGAAACAGATAAAATAACCCTCACAGTGCATAAATACAATCAAGAGCTATAGGCAAGCTTCAGCAATAAAGCAATTTCATATTAACCACAAAGCCAGATGTTCACATATCGTACACGTTACTTGAACTAATTGGAAAGGCGAACACGAAACACCTTTTCGAGGAAATGTTGCAAAACACTTAAAATTGAACACTTTAATTAAAGTGAGAGTTGAACACGTTGGCTTAGTGTTGTCGAAGATCGGTTCGTATACCTATCGAGAATCGATACTCGGATATTGTACCTATTCGAATTAAAATAATGATTACTTTTGGTCTAGTTTTTGGAGTAGCAAAACTTTTGCGAATACATCCTGCCAGCAGGCTCAACATGACAACCGTAGAAACAAGTTTTGCCTACCGGAGAATGGATATAATGACAGATAAATGGCAGATTGACGTAAGATTTCTTTTGAAACGTAGAAAATATTTTTTTCTTTTCTTCGACCGACATTCTACAAGTGATTTTATGCGAGTTGAGAGGTCGCCCCATGCTCGGACAGAAAACCTTTTTAATTTTTTTTCTGAGCTCGCGAAGATTATATATACCATAATTAGGCTAAGTGTTTTTTGTTTAATATCTGTATATTTTTGAAACTATCGATACGTCGTATCAATTTTTGATTAGTTGTGACAATCACTTATTTTACAAGTGATGTGTTTTTATTTTTCATCAACTAATATAATATAATTCAAAATCATATAAAATAAAACTGCTTTTAAATTACGTATTATATTTTCTCGTCAAATTATGATAGGTACTCTGATAATTATGCATTTTTACATACACAACCACACATCAAATTATTTAATTACCAGCATAAAGGAAATAATACAATAAATATTTTGGCAAATATGTATGTGCGATATAAAATCGGAATGAAAGGTATTTCATTACGGAGGTTTGTCACAAAAAATATGTGCCTGAATTAAATTTTGCGTGTAACCCGGTTTTACTTTGAAACCGTAGGTGATATTGTGACAGAGATTTATATTGGTTTCGTTGGACAAATTAATATTATACTAGCTTTTGTCCGCGGTTACGTCCACGTCCTGTCACTAAGGGAAAAAAACAACCAAGTTTAACTAATAATTCCAAAGTTAGCATAATACATATTTTTTATTACAGTCAATTCCATGTTATATCTGAATATACATATAACCCACACTATTCTCTAGAAATTCACAAAAAGAAAATTATAAGAAAACAGACAACTTACGTAGTATCGCCAGTCTAACCAAGGGGTATTGGGTTGCCCGGGTAACTGATTTGAGGAGGTCAGATAGGCAGTCGCTCCTTATAAAGCACTGGTACTCAGCTAAATCTGGTTAAGCTGGAAGCTGACCCCAACATAGTTGGGAAAAGGCTCAACAGCATTTCAGTTTCTCCATTACCTGAACAAAACTAGAAAAAAGATTACTCGGAAAAAATCCACAAAAAAAAACTTAAAAAAGAAATATTAAAATTTGTACTAAAAATTCCAGCAAAGAACATAAAGTGCACTCATATATTCTAGCTAGCCAGCTGTAAATCTAGAACTATGGACTTATGCGCAGTAATCTACTTAATTTATTCTTTCCGTAGTGTGGCCAATTAATTTCTAGAATATTTATTATCTGGCGCGCACGTAATCGTTAACACGTTATTAATCAGTTTCTTACCGTATATGTTCATTGTTAACTGGATTTTTTGTGTAAGGATATAAGGAATGTTTCATAATGTTTGCAGTGCCAGCTTTTAATATAAAAAACGATACTCGAGCTTTCCTTTACGCATGGAGTCGACACATTGCATAGCGTCAACAGAATGATCTGTTATTCAGTTAATTTTGAGAAGACGATCTACGATGATTGATACTACTTTTTACGGGGAAAAATCCTCAAGGACTTCCACCGCCTAGGAAAAGGCAGACGGGGGTTGGTTGGTTACCATCTTGTCATGGCTATCTTTTGTTTCGGCTGTCATTTGTACATCTTTGACAGTCGTTACGGGTAGTCAGAGGCCAGAAAGTCTGACAACCACTCTTATCAAGGGTATCCCAGGTTCGGGTTAAGGAAGTCAGATAGGTAGTCGCTCCATGTAAAACACTGGTGCTCAGCTACACCTAGTTGAACTAGAAGATTAAGCTAAGAATAGCTTGGGAAAAGGCTGGGATGATGATTTTAATTTCATGAACTGCAAAGACCAGTTCAGTGATTTCGTAGCGAAAACTGAAACACGGCGTACAGTTTCGTTGCTATCCGCATTCCACTCCTTACTTCCACTTATTAGCCCAACAAACTATCCGGTTTTAGCGTTTTTCATTCCTCTGCTAAGAGCATTAGCAGAGTTCCAAGCATATTATGTTTTTTTTGTATTTATTTTAAAAAACGTTACTTCGACAGAGTTGAATTTTGTTGAAGAGTTCCTTTACGGGATACGTTGGACTGAGTAAAGTTTTTTTTAGTATTTGTAGTTAGTTTTAAAAATATAAATTAGTCATACCTGTTTTGAAGCAAAACAAGTATTGTTTTTGCATATTATTCTCGAACTACGGAATACTTTTTACTGCCAGAGGGTTTGCGGGATTTTTGGATAGAGAAAGAACAAAAGTGGGTTTAAGTCAATAAAAGTCTACACTCTCAGTAGTTACTCTCAGCAGAAATCATTTGATGATTTCCCACTCAAACAAGTGGTGTAAAGTTTCTAAATAAAATATTTGAGGCAAATTTCGTAAAATAAAAAATCACATTCACTTACATTCAAACTACATCGTTAGAATAGTTAAGTATTCGCATAGCGTGACTACTGTGCACGGAGTCTCGGATTCGATTACCGGGTCGGGCCGAAATCGCATCGGAGAGCACGTAAGTTTGCGCGCCAGATCTCTCTCTAGTCGTTTCAGATTGCTGAACCATCGCACAATGTACTGAGAGTGAGGCAATAGAGAGTGCACCTTAGTTTGCCCATAAAATTGTGCTCTATAACATGTCCTGCGCAGCTGATCTCCATAGAGAGAACGTCCGCAGTGGTCTGCAATCAATCTGGATGCTATTACCACCCGTATCTCGTATTCTACATTAAAATACAAAATTTACAAAAATACATCATTTCAAGCATGTATTTTGAACAACAGAAAACCTACAATTTCTGCAGCAACAAACGTTCACTGTGTAAATTCTTTGGTACAAGAAAATTTAATGACACTATCTTCCCACCAATACATCTTGTAAAATGTATTATGCAAGTATGTCCTCTGACAAATCTGGAGCGAAGCGATTTCATTTTCTTTTGTCGTTTAGTTTTGTATTGTTCTATCTTATCTTTATAGAACTTGTGGTTTGGTGCAATTTGTTGCTGAAAGGGTTTTTCGTCACAATAGCAATTTAGTTCGTCAAATATCTCGACATGACGACTAGAAAATATATCCTAAGTTTTTTTTTTTCGATTCATCATAAATGTAAACCTAGCCACATAGACTTGGTAATAAACTCAAACTCAAAATCATTTATTCAAACTTGGCTGCAAAACAGCACTTTCTGAACGTCAAGAATTACAAAAGACAGTCCCCAAAACGCCCACCCTTCACCACTTCCTATGTGTTTTTGCTGGGAAGAAGAACTGGCGCAACAAACTCCACAGCAAAAATTATGCTGAAAGTTTATATATATATTTTTTATAATACATACATTTTTTTATAAACTTCTTCATAGTTTTTTGATTTGGCCTACTTATGCATAAACAAAAATAAGTTAATCCTATTTACATATTAACAAATTTGACACAAGACCTACACTATATTAATCCAATTATAATTAAATCCGACTACATAATGTCGAACAAGCGATTTCACTCGACCGTGACCACGGTCTGTCGTGTAAATAATTGTTAATTACCACAATACTTAATACGCTTAATACTTTTATGTGACACTAACCGTATTAATGGATGACATCAATTTAAATGTCAATATAATAAATTCTCTGACATTTTCAGATAAAATTTTGGTTCTAGTTGCAAAAAAAGGGTGGTCATATTACAGTAATATATAAAGCTGCGTGATCTGCACTTTTCTTTTAATTTGTCACCAATATGGCAGGTTTTTTATGTTGAGTAATGGGAAATCTTCAAATTAGAATACCCTTCATAGCTGGATCCTGGCTGGCTCCCCTCTCAGATTATTAGCGACTAAAACCCTTTATGTTCCCTGCAGACTCAGCATGGTGATTCTATGTATGTCTATTCTATTAAGAAAACACAAAGTTCTTTCTGTCAATGTCAACATGTCTTCTGCCCGCGCATGGCGCGACCTGTCAACTTGCATACAATCCCTTGTAGACTTAATGTCGGTCCAAGAAAATAATAATTTATTTTCTACGTGTATCTCTGTCACTTATCTGTCATTATTTCCGTACATAATATACCTAAGTGCGATTCTGCAGAAATAATTTTACTAACTCATCCCTAAGTCATAGTTATATTATCTCTCTATAATTATTAGAATTTTCAATACAAATTGAAAGCCAAAACAAAACGTATTAGTGTACGTCAGTTTGAGTTAATAACTTGTCACTCATTCACCGTATTGTCACCGCAATCGCTCTGCGGTTTATTTATCTTGCAATTGTTCTAAACAAATGCGGAACTTGTAGTGAAATATCGACAGTAATCGATTTGTTTTGTCCCCGATTTAGAATATGTATCGGTATGTTTGATGACGTATTGTGTCCTGATTTATATTGTTATATGGAAATCAGTTTCTGGGTTGCCAGTTGAATTATTAGAGTGGAGTAGAAAATGTTTATTTGTTGAGAATATCTACAGGTATTTCAAATAAAGTGTTAACTGAAATAAATGAATACAGACGCTCGCACGACAAGCTCATATTACCAATTGAATATCAACCTTCTGGTATTATGATAAGGTTAAAAATCAATAAAAATATGTACATGTCTATACATTGCGTATATCGACCACATTATACCCGTGGCTTCGGAATTACACATAACTTGAAAATAAAACCGCGTTACCAACCACGCGCGGATTTCGAAAAATAATCGTAGGTAAGCTTTTAAAGCCATGATATCAGGCGTCATTTATGACCACTGATTAAGATAATTCTGTTGATAACGTTCCGGTCGGAATTGAATTCAAATTGCACGTAACCATAATTTAAGGTTTAATCTGATGAGTTTTATTGATAGCGGCACACACGTAAAATGTATTACTAAGTTATTTTATGTGTTCAAAATTTAATTGGGGATGACCTAATTTGCAGTAGTGATATAACATCACGCTCGTTTCCCCCGAGGGGTTTAACAGAGGTGGTCGCGCCTATAATTTCAAAAGTTATGTTTGCGGGGCGAGTCTAATAGCGGCATCAACTAGGACATATTATTGTAGTATGCGTGTTCTTTCACTTTTTATGATGGAACAATATTAATGTACAAGGTGCTACAAAAATACCCGAAAAGCATTTTTAATACAAGATTATCCTCTTGCCTTTTTCCCCAAATTTTTTATTTGCCATGTCACTAGTAACATTTACTTTTTAATAAAATATATTATTTTATATGCTATTTTTGTATTCAGTGTTCGATAGGTATTAAAGCCGACCAATACAAAGAGTGTAGAATCGATTTATATTAAAAGTTTAGACTTTAAATATTGAGACCCAAAGAGCAACGTAAAGCTATGTCCGTTTTACGCTCGAAGTATAACACGGTTGTATCGGATTGCCGATCTGTTGGAATGTGAAGCGATAGAGGGTGCACCTGTTCACTGTATTATTTGCTCCTTTGAATGTTACCTAGACCAAAATTCGCCTGTGGAGAAGATTTTAATGCATAACCCTTGTTTATCACGGTTATGTTAGTAACTAGAAGTAATCATGTTATGCAATGATTTGGTATTCCAATGCCTAGGTCAATAATTTTATTTAGAAATTTGATGTAAATCGGATTAGCTGTAATAAATGACGTGCAAAAAAAAATACTTTCAGAATTTTAAGTTTAATTTTTTATGCCAACTGAATTCGAAGCTGTAAATTTTTCGCCGTAATATTTCCCGGAACAAAGAGTTTTTCACTCGTACATTTTTTCTGTACATTACTTACCTTTATTTTTTATTACTTACCTAGTTTTGGAAACGTGCAACTAGTATGACGTTTCTTAACAACGTACAAAGGCATATACGAATTAAAATATAGCGATTTTTCTTCTGAATATTTTTCCTCTTTTACTAACATTACAAGTGCATACATCATTGAACATCCTTGGCAGTCGTTACAGGTAGTCAGAAGCCAGTAAGTCTGACGCCAGTCTAACCAAGGGGTATTGGGTTGCCCAGGTAACTGGGTTGAGGAGGTCAGATAGGCAGTCGTTCCTTGTAAAACACTGGTACTCAGTCAAAACCGGTTAGACTGGAAGCCGACCCCAACATAGTTGGGAAAAGGCTCAGGAGATGATGATAGTAACATTACAAGTGCATGTTACTAACAGCATTTTTATCCACACAGGAGTGACAGAAGGCCCACCAGACCCTCCGCTGTACTCCGCCATAGCTCAACCAAAGAACTCAAACAGCGCGCACAGTTTGCAACGCACACAAACGCCGGTGACGCCCATATCTGCGCACGCACACTATACTGATATGCAGGTTTGCGTACTAACAATTTTAGACTTTGTGTTGCATGGCTTAAGGTTATTATTTGATACTCGTTTGTTAGGGGTTGTCAGTATATTGTTTTTACATAGGTAATTATTATGTTGGGAATACTAAGTTGCAATTTTTTAATATACTCAATACTCGTAAACCATATTTTGAAATCTTAACTGAAATAAATATTTTCTCTATAGTGAATAGATATTTGATAAAGTACCCGAACCACTCGGTGCTAAGTTTATAAGGTTAAGCAACGTTTGGCGGGGTCCACCCATGTATAATGGGTTTCCATCTTCTCATGACAAATTCCTCCGTGTTTTGGGAAGCACGGTAAATTCTTGGGTTCCGCCTGATACTTGAACAGCTTTGGCAGTCGTTACGGGTGATCAGAAACATTAAATACTAGCACTCAGCTACTGTTAGACTAGTAGCTGATTTCAACAAAGGTTGTCAAAAGGCTAGGCAGATGATGACCTAAAACAATAGTTAGTATAATACAATTTAGGATATTAATAAACACATAATTAATCTCTGAAATTTGCAGTACACAATTTACGGATTCTAGGCACTGCTAATAAAATTATTAGTCATATGCTTATCCACATAATTCTTTCGCAGAATGACACCGGTCGAAGTATGATCAACGGAGCAATGAGATCGCATCGAGAGATTGTGACAACGAGAACACCATTGCTAGCAGCCCATCAAGAGAGCTGTGTATGAATCTCATCCATATTATTTTATACCATTCTACTTTTAAAAAGTGAAAATAAAAGAAGTAATAATTCGTTATCGACTTTTAAAAAATGTTCATTGTTAAAAATAATATTTCATTTTTTTACTGATGTTTTTATTGCGAACAGTAATGAGTTCTAGCAGTTATAAAATTAAGACAATGACTGATGAACAATTATTAAGTAAAAATTATTAGAAGTTTATTGAAATAACTTGTTCTAATGATAATGTTAGTTAGATACTCTTTAAGAGGAATGACGGAAGGCTCTAAGCTATTCTAGTATAAATTTTTAGAAGATTAAGGCCGAGATGTAAATATAAAGAAATATTGAAATTGTGTTTTAAGATTCACATACGGAATTTCATTTCGCAATGCACTAATAGACGATTTTAATGTAATTATTACAGTTAAATGTAAAAAGTTAACGTCGTAAGTGTCAACCAAATAATTCATTAAATGTAAAACCTATGTTAATTGAACCAGTCCAATTAAATTTTATTCATAACAATGTTATTGTTTGTTTATTTTGTTGCAAATTGAGTAACTAGTTTGTCAATTAATATTCTATTATTATAATTTATTAATTGTGCCTGTGATTTTGTTGATTATTGCAATGAAAGCTACAGCTATGTAATATTTTAGCTTCGCTGTGTGGGAACAAGGTACAAAGTTCTTCAAAATTTTCCGCACTGATGTTAATATTATGAAGTATCTCTTGTACTAAATTAATCTAGACGTGCTATATTTTTGTTCATATGTTTTGGCTAACAACTGAAGCTTGTTCTCTTTGTTAGGATTATACAAGGTGAAAAAATATTAAAAAAAAATGACATTAAAATTATTTAAATGTAATAAAAAACGGTACCTAAGAAAGGGTAAACACAAAGGCCATATAAAAAAACTGCCCAGTTTTCTAGCCGGCCAGTTAATTTCAGTAATGTGTGAGATTATCGAGAGCTATATTTGAAGCAAAAATTCGTGAGTTGATTCAACTGGACTGACTTTTGGAGTTCATTGTGCACATTACTAGAAAATTGAATGTATATATTTCATAATTTTGTAAATAGGTGTAAAAATATAAATAGGAGTAGTATTTACATAAATAAGTTTCATTCAGAATAATAAATTATGGACAATTTCGAAAACCATTTTACACCTTGTATAATTTTTTTTTCGAGAATATATTGGACGTTTCGTTGATTTTCTTGTTTCAAATGAATACATTTTTTTTATAAATAATGATGTTATCAACGTTTAATTATTTTCTTATACGGACTGGTTGTACATAAACTATGTAAAATAAAAAACAACAATAAAAATTTGCTCATTCTAAGGAATATAATGAATTTAATGTAACAGCACGACCTATGTATGTTAAGTTGTCGAATATCTAAAACAAATCAGTGTGGGAAGAGCATTTTTTAATACATGTGACTCAATAAAATGACGAAAATTTATTTTGTTTTTTAATCTTCTATACATATAATAAAATCGTAGAAAAGTCAAAACCGTACATTGAATTTTTTTTTTTTAAATAATAATTGGGGCGTGATCTACATTGACATCGAATCCACATGAATTTTCGTCTGTTTGTCTGTATGTGGAATACTTATTTTTAATTATATTTTTAAGAATACTACATATGTATGCTAAAATATCGCATTGGGTATAACCTGTAAAGATATTTGTATGTTTGGAGAAATAAATAAATAAATAAATAAATAAATAAATGTATGTCCGGGATAATCTCAAAAAGTACTGCATGGATTTGCTTCAAATTTGGCATGAATATAGTTAACAGGTCTCGTCAACATATAGTCTACATATTATCACGCTATCACGTACGGGAGGGGGGGTGAAGGTTTATTCACCTAAAATGCCCTCGCAGACGACGTCACGGGCAACAGCTAGTTATTAATAAATAAATCAATCGAGATAAACATATGGACTGGTTTTACATTTTCATTTACCACTGCTTAAACGGACATCAACCAAAAACATCACATTAAAATTCATTCCAAAAATGACCAAGATTTACATACCTTTTATAAATTCTGCCCTCATTACGGGTAATTGATTAATGCGTATTTCGCAGAACTCTGTGATCATAGCACTTTCCACAATGCCATCTGGTGTTTAATTGACTGAAATAATTGCAAACATGACTGACTTTATGAAACAACTCAACGGTTTCGACCTGTTTCGACGTAACTAGAGTGATTGGAACAACGCCATCTAGTTTGATATATTAAAAACTATACTGACGCTAATCACACATCGCGAATAGTAACACGGTGTAGTTTTATTATGATCACGATCTGTCAAATTTCGTTAATAGATTTTCAATTCATCGCTAAAGTATAAAATGGGTAATAAGTTGATTAGGAAAATCGGGTAGCTTGATGTGCTGGCGTATGTTATATGTGCAGGTGTATAATTCAGTCGTATAGGGGGTCCATGACTAAAAGAACGCGCGGACGAAACAACCAAGTCTGCACGATGGTTGGTCCTTTCGGCCGGGCATTTATCTATACACAGTATTATTAATATATCTATGTCTAATACGTGTTGGCGTACTTTTAGTGCCGTACTTCAATGAATAAAGCGGTAATAGGTACAACAAAAATTCAGCCTTAGAGAAAATTTTCTTCAAGCGATATTTTCTCCAAAAGTAGGACAAAAGAAAGCCGAACACAAGGTATTGTATAAGCACAACTTGCAAAAAAGCTCCAAAAAATATTCTAAAATTATAATCTAAAGAAACTCATCAATAAAATAGAGTATTATACGCGTAAAGAAAGGTCTATCTAAGGCATTGTAGTCGTGATGCAGGTCGGTGGCACAAAACGGTTGTCCCGCATCAGCCGAGCCGATATAACCATTTGTTACACATTCAATGCTTGCCGTGCCTAGCTATTTATCTTGCAACCATTGACTGGGCGAGTCGTCGATCAATTCAAAGCGTTTCTATCGTCGATTAATCAAACGTTAAAACGGTGTTTAATCTTAGTGTCAGGATGGGATGCGAAACTTTGTTATAATCGTGAATAGGATATTTTTGAATCGCTTTCGCACTACTTGTACCATCTTAAATATAACTTCAAAGGATCTTAAAAAGGTTATTTTCTTATTATACGGGTGTATGTAAAATTAGATTTTAAGAAGTAATAATGACATCTTAAATAACAACATTGATTCTAAAAAGTTTTATAACGAAGGTATTCCACTACTATAGGTACAATTTATTAGTATATCCTAGTACTGATATATGAACGCAATTTATGTTATTTTTAATAAACAATATGTTCATTCACCAAACTGCAAGTTTCTTTTTATTCTGACTAGTATGTATAATCGATAGCATGCATAATTATCTCAGCTGTCGTAATCGTATTGGCAGTCGTAGCGAATTTACTACGGCGTAGCAATTGGCTACAGACGTAGCCATGTAGAAATTTGAATATTGAAATTGAAATGATGTCATGACTAAATAACATGATGAAATTCATGACTACGTCAGTGATTTGGTCAGTCAATACATGTTAAGCTTATGTAAGCTTTGTTCCAAGCATTTGAATAATTTTGCGGTCTATTGTGGATATTGTGATGATGTCAAATCCATATCTCTAGGTTTAAATTACTTAAAATTCATATTTAATATCGAATTTGCTACTATCTTGTTTACAAATTTGAACTTGTTTTCTAGACTAAGTCTATTAAAAAAATGGCCTTAGAAGAAAGGTGCAGAATCCATTAAAAACTTAACAAATAATGAAATATTTTAAATTAAAATAAAACTCATACAGGAGTGAAGCTTGTTTCTGCTAGCAAACTACAATGTGGATAAAAAAATTATATTTAAAAATGCATTACTCCATTATGAAATAATGTATACTCCATACCTAAACAAATAAATCTATTGTTACTTTGATGAAAAATATATATTTTTCTATTACTATATTTTTACTGTCAAATTGTATAATTTGTAAACCAAGGGCTATACAAAACAATTTTAGGTCATAGACAGAAAGCCAATTATAGGTTTTCACGGATAGCAATAGAATAACACACTTATAGCTAATCAGCTCACTTACAAGATATTAAAATAAGTGATTAAAAAAGTTATACAAAGTTATTTACAAGAAAAAAATTGACAATCGGGTTTAAAGTATTTCTTATTACTTTTAATGAGTTGAAAAGCTTTTCGGCTAATTTCTCGAGAACTCAAGTGTGGTGCAAACTGTGTTTATTATAATTATGAAACCGAATGCAACGTTATTTCGGAGACTCAATTTGGGAAGTGCTTATTTGTATGCAAATACCTTTAATTATGAACGAAACATTTTGTGAATAAAGGGGGAAACAATTGCGTTTTCTGAAGAATTTCTGGCGTATTTTGTGTGTTAATAAAAATGGTATACATCTGAAATAGTTCCTGAAAAAAGACTTAGTATTTTCAGCATAATATTTATAGACCTAATAATATATACAATACTTAAAACTAATAAACTAGTAAACAAAAAAAAAGTGTCAAAAAACTCATAAAAAAGAATCTAAATTGACCCAATTTGAAAGATAGAAGATTTAAAGATAGAAAATACTATACTGAAATGTTTGCTTTGACAGCAGTTGAGTATTATATAGTCGGTCAAAAATGTGGTCTGTCCACCCTACGGGTGAGATTCACTTGAAGGTTATGAAATATAAAGGTAAATTTCTCTTTACGCTATATAAGAAAAGCGAACCTTAGCCAGTAAAATCTCGCAGAAACTTGTATCAAAACTGGTAGACTACTTTTTTGGTCATCTTATATAGACATCCGAAACTGTCAAATTTTTCCAATCAACTTTCAATCATAGTCTTCAGCGATAAAGTTGAAAATCAATTGAGAAAATCTGACAGATTTTCTGTGTGTACATTTAAATTTAAATTCCCACAAAGATAAAAATCAGAGCAAATCATACGTCACTTTGCAAAGTCAGACAAGCTGAGAATTTCCAACGGCCCTACACAATTCAGTTATAGGCTTATAACATCAGACAGGTCAGACAGGTAGACAGACTTTTAGGAAACCTGACTTCTGACAGCTATTGTTTAAATTTGATAACATAAAGGCTAAATTATTCACATATTTTGTGTGGAAATTCGACAGCGAGCGTTTTGGTCAATAAGTGAAATAGGTACGGGAAAATCTAAAATATTTGTCCATTAGACAATTTTCGGTAACGCAGTATTTTCGTTTAAAACTTCAAGTCAATTTAATGACTCAAAATTATTTTTACGAAAAATTGAGACTAAAAAAATAGAAATAAAATATATATTGTAATTAAATATTTTATATAATAATTGCTTGTCATCATTTTTAGATGACCAATTGCTTTGCAGGTTAGAAGATTTTTTTCATGTTTTTTCCAAAAAAAATACAGAATAGTCTGTCACTAAAGAATACCTAAAAAAAGGTGGCTGTGGCACTATACAGATTTTTTATGTGTTAATCAATAACGGACATGATAATTCTGATCTCAAATAAGCCTAATAAAAAGTAACAGAGATACAAGTTACCACAGCATCCAACATAATCACTTGCCGCAAAATCAGCACAAATCCACAATCAAATATTTTCAGAGCAATACCAGACAATGGCAGAGATACGAAGGCGTAATATTGTGGAGCGCAATAAAGGCCCAGTCGAAGTTTGTCTCAGAATTACCCGTGATACTTGCAATATTGCGAGTTAACAACTATCGTAACAGCTGTTCGCCAGCTACATATTACTTCGGCGGATACAAATATTTATTCGCCAGCTTTGAATAGATAGGCCGACGCAACAAACAGGGTTGTAATACGGGTTCATGATTTATGAAATTGTCCGGCTGAGTAGTGTTTTGGTGTTAGTTGGTATATTTTTATTAAGAAGGTTTTTTTTTTCTTTACCTATTGTGATTTTTTGGAGTTTCGTAGCCTAACATCAAAATATGGAATCCTCTTTCAAAGTCAATCATTAATAAAAACATTTTTAAAGGAGCTAAAATTAGTAAACTAAAATGTCTAAAAATAATATAAGTTACCGAAATCAACAAATAGGTACATTGAAAAAAGAAAATAACGAGATACCGTCAGTAGTTTTAGAGATAGAGTATGGCAGACAGATTTTTTTTTAATCATACTGATACATTACAACAGTATGAAAAACGAAGTTGATTTTTGTTGGTGAAATACCGAACTACTATCTACATAACATCTATTAATACTAAATCATGTTATAGAACGTCAACACTCTTATACTAGATATTGCATGCAAGGCAATTCTTCAAGTACGAAGAAATAAGAATCCAAATTATCTATAAGTAAACAGTGATCCGTTAGTTGTAGTGGTAGTTAGTCCATTGTTACGTTAAAAATACCACTAAACATAATTATAAACTACCACTACTACTAACCACTAAACACAATACTTCGAACAAACATATTAACGAAAATAAAAACACTTTTTCTTTATACATACATATATATGTAGTTGGAAACTCAGAATTCCTCACGCAACTATTTCATAAATTTACATGTAACAACACACAGTGTACCAGAAGCCTAATACTCTGAACAAACGTACATGGAAGTACATTCGGAATACCGCGAAATACTTGTCTGGTTTGTGTCGTCCAATTTCCCGTCTGATCATTGCATCAATATGCTGTGACATTCGATCGAGTGCAATACATCGGTATATGAATATTTCAACAATGTTGGCTCGCAGATTTACCTACAATTATTTTGGAGAGACTGCAGACTGGACCTTGTGGCTAAATAACAGCCATACGAGTCGAACGTTCATAAGGTTAAGCAATGCTTGGCGCGGTCGGTCCGTGGATGGGTGACCATCTTGCCATGACGAGTTCCTCCGTAATTCCGTGGGGCCCGGATATCATTTGTACATCTTTGGCAGTCGTTACGGGTAGTCAAAAGCCAGTCTGACAAACAGTCTTACCAAGGGTTTTAGGTTACCCAGATAACTGGGTTGAATAGTTCAGTTAGGCAGTCGATCTACGTAAAACCCTGGTAATCAGCTGCATCTGGTTAAGACTGTAAGCCGACCCCAACACAGTTTGGGAAAAGGCTAGGCAGATGAGACTGAAATAGATTCAAATGTAAAAAAATATTTGATAAAAGTATTATACACAGTATGCATAAGGGCTGGGTTTTTATGTCCCCACGGTAAGATGGCTCAGCTGTATCCCAAAGTCAGAAGTAGATCTTATGCGGGACCCGTATGAAACCGTTGGAAAAAGTTTTTTAGAAAGGTATCTGTATTTTCAATTTTATTTATTCCTGTAATCCATTTTCCAAAGTTTATTAACATTTAAACAGATTGATGCACATTAACTATACGGATCATTTAGTAAATAAATGGCAATTAGAGATTGCGGTTTGATTAATTGTAACAATTAATTCGTTCACTACGTTTAACAAATAATAAAAATACACTGACATTCCCAAAATGTAATAAGGTTTTATTTTTATTTTGTTTATAATATAAATGAGAGTATATTGTGTTTAGAAGATATAAGGCTATTAATACAGAGAAAGATAAACGACCTTTTTCAATAAGCTTGAATTGTTTTGAACCGAGTTCCATATTAAATTATCTAATTAGCTAGATCCAGCCTTTGCAAGACCTGGATGGTTAACGCTCAATGAGAGAAGTCAACGTTCAGCACTAGACGGCAATACGCTTATGATACGATGAATAAATTTCAATCAAATCGACGCCAATATTATTTTGATTGCTTGGCACTTGTATTTTCATTATCCCAGAATACAATAATACAAAATTAGAATATAAAAAAAAAATCCAACAGTTAAAAAAATATGTTACTGGCCGCTGTATTTCTCCGCCTCACAGTCTGGTATACCGCCATTTGTTATTTTCACACATCTCAGTGCTTCGATCTCGCTTCATTCTCTTTGCCCATTGCTGCGAATGAAAGACAGGTCACTGCGCACGTTATAAATCATATAGATTAAGCTCTCTACGTGCCCATGTGTGTGAAGAGACCTTTATAGGATCCGGATTGATAATATATCGGTGTGTTAGCCGCGCGCGGTCCGATTGATAATAGTCAACAAATGGGAATGTATGAGATTGATACCGAGGCGTGCGAAAGCCGCGCGCGGTATGCGACTGACGATGGCCGCCGCGTGGCTGTATGCGTCATCATACATTACAGAATCACACATGTATAATTTTGTCCACACACATTTGGTATCCACTGGTTGACAATATTAGCCCACGTCTCTAGCCGGCTGACCTCTTGTAATATTTTTTTAATATTAAAAATGTTCAATTCTCCGACTCTTTTAATACATTTTTGATGAACCAATATCAATTTGAATTGAATATTACAACAGAGTGATGTTCCACAGTTATATATGTATATCCACACATATAACTGTGATTATCTCCCATATCTTATTTCCTCAGTATGTTCAGCTCAGCAGTACTACCGTGGAGGTAAACACACTTTTTCATTTGTAATAACAGCTGGTATTTCAAGAAAGAAAACTTATCATGCACAATTGATTTATAATTAAAACTCTCCATGAATATAATTGGCTTATATCCAAATTACCTTAGACAAACTTCTCAAGTAGCGTGTACCAATTTCACGCGGAGTTTGGCCAATGGTAGCTGAGGCCGTAATTATGTTCGCAAACACCAACTTGGATGGCCTATTCCTTAGCAACTTGCAAGTTTGTAGACGATATCATGAACTTGCGTGCTGGTCATATATCTTGGATATAATCCTGCTTGACAATTTAATTAGTTGTAGCTGCAGCCAGCGACGTCATACGTGGACAGTATAGAGAAGCAAAAATTCAATTTTTGCTATACCATTCGTGAATTGACTAACATTGGACCATAGTAACTAAGCAACTTGAATCACATTTCTATAAACTGCATAAATGGGTGTAGATATAACTTCATTACGGTATGGAAATATCTTTGTTTGGCGCAAATGCTTGCTACTCTCTAAGACAAGGTCTTAATGCATTTCAGCTAACCTAACTTATACAGAGAATACCAGATTGTCGGACCAGCGAGGAGCCCTGATCATAGCTATGTAACAGGTTTTGGTCTTAGTCGAAAAGAAAACATATGCATATTTATGTCGGAACGTCAGCATGGTGGGCGCTGTCAGATGACATCATACGGGCGTGTAGATAGGTTAATGAGCAATCAAATGCAGTTGGTAGTTTACTAGTGAACCAGCAATTGCACACAGGGACCATCAGAAGGAACATAGTGGGTTGTAGTCAGTGACACTCCCTTCAGCTGCACCCTCAACGGGAGAAGTAATTTGATGATATCCCACGAAACATAAGTGTTAGCTAATAAACTACATTAAAACAAGTTTCATATAACACTCTCTTACAGAACGGTTATCCGAAATAAAGCTTCATTTCACCATTGTGGATCAATCATATACTAAATTAGCTTTCACGAGCTGATTCATACGCGTTCCATGGGAAATACTCCTTACACCAGGATAAGAAGAAGCCTAAAGCCTTCCTCTATAAATGAGCTATACAACACTAAAATCATTTTTTAAATCGGTCTATAAGTACCTGAGATTAGCGTGTAGTAAAGAAAAAAGACTTTCAGATTTATAATATGCTAGTATAGTATACCACAACAGCAAAAAAAATACACTCTTTGTATTTCCAAAATATATTTTACACAAGGTATTTGGTACACAGATGATTCCAAACCCAGGCACGTCTAAACCGGCCTGAGTCTGAAGCCATCTGAGGAATAATCTGCAGGCTAAAACGGCCTGTATTTGACGCATGCGCGTCGCGGTACACACACACATATGTCGGATATTATTATTAATCGTATCGTCACCGTCGCCACGTGGGATCGAGTCTGCATTCATTTTAACAATAGTGCAGATATACATAAGCTTCTTCAAGGTATATAAAAATAAAGGTAATTAGTAGTTTGTGCGTGATTGTTTTTTTTTATGTTCTGTTGTTTTACGAGGTTGAAAAGTACCTATAATATATTATTTAACAACAAAATCAGAATATTTATATACCTTTGTCCCTTACAAAAAGTGATATTTCGATTATTCTTCGTTTTAATGTCAGTTCACAGATTAGAGAGAGATTACTGAAGGGTGTACAACCTACCATTAAAACCTAAAGAGTAATTATGAGAAATCATTAATAAGCCTAGAGCTTAGGCATCAGCTTTTCAAGTACGAGTGCAAAAGTTCGATTCCAGATCAGGCAACTATTCTAAGTTGTTTCTTTACTTTCTAAATATATCTTGGACACTAATAACTGACTAAAGGTGAAGAAAAACATCTCGAGGAGACATGGACTATAAAGTCTAAAATCATCAACCCAAATTGAGCAAGCGTGGTGATTAACGCTCAATCCATCTCTGTATGACAGAAAGCCCAAAAAGGCCAACGATAAAGTTTGGATATAAGCAAAAATTAATCAATTTCAGTCTAGTCTAGTCTATTCTAGTAAGTCTAATATCTAAGTCTATATTTATCTTAAAAACTTTCCAAACAATCCTTACAAAGCTGTCAGAGTTTAAATTTTATTTAGCTTTGTGGTCAAAACGCTAGCAAGTTAATGGGGTTAATGGCTGAGGTAAACACTTGAGTGCACTCTAGCTGGGAGGCTATTCTCACATAAAATATTACCCTTTTAGGATTACACGTCTTGGTATTGCGGTGGACTGATGTTTTAAACGCTAATGAATCTAAGATGTACTTTTCGCGGTTTATAAAAGAAGTAGTGAAATAAACTTCCAAAAGTGGTCGCTTAAAAATTAAATTTGTGTATTTACAGACGCCCGCACATAAAGCTACTACAATCTGTAAAATTTATTTAATAGGTTTTCAATTTTATCGCTGAAGCATGAGTCAAAGTTGATTGGGAAAATGTTACAGTTTCGGATAGCTTGAAGTGCTGCCGTCTGTACATACTTGAAAGGTGAGCCAATTTTGGAATTTATTCCAGGATGGGGTTGAAATCCAATAAAGTAGTTGCATTATATTAACTATTATTAAATCTAAATATATACAATTAACATAAATATATACAAACTTATAAAATACTTACAACTAATATAATAGAAAAACAAAAAAAAAACCCTATATACAAAAACATTGCGCGTTGTTAGGCGTCAAAGTACTCCTCCACATCGCTGTCATCCGGTAACGTGCCCAGAAATATTCCATTCAATACTACACATTTACCTAATACATTTTGCAAATAGATCACATTTTTTGCTTAAGAAAAACAAAAGAAAATTAGGTACTAGCACAAATTATATCGTAAAAGATATCAGCTTCTAAAAGTTTAGTATTATAAGCATATTCACAAACAAACTAATAACTATTGAAAAAATTGATTTCTATATATAAAGAGGTACTTTAGCAGATAGATATAGTCACGGACAATTTTCCCAATGCGAATAACAATTCAGCGATTGCCTCTAAACTAGATGAGATTTCTAAAAAAAGACTGAACGCTCGCAGATTAAACTTAAATATTGAATAAGTTAAGTACCAGAGATCCTATCATCCAGTTTTCCAATATCAGATCTTGGGCGTCTAAGAAATGATATTATTCAATCTCAAAAGAAAAAGTTTAAAATGGAACTTATCAAAAGCGATGGAGCCTCATTTCTATTAAAATAAATTTGATTCTGGAAAAAATAATATAGGTACGAAAAAATATTCTTTTTTAGTTTTTTTCGAAAATGATTTGCATGAAGTAAATTGAATTTTGGGAATTCTGTTATAATCGTCTTTTAATACCTATATCTAATAAAAAGTCTTGCTATCCTATCTCCTCTTTAGAGGGGCTGACAACATAAAATTACAGATCAGTAAATAATATAAATAAAATATTCTAATTGTCTTAAACATCGAAAAGGTTCTCGTTAGTTTGCTGCATAAGGACCCCAACAATATCGATACTAATCGCGGACCATAAAAGTAGATACTCAAAAAACTTAGATTTTACATTTGTCAAGATAGAAGTCATTCACTTTATGATACAACTTGAGTATTATCATTGATTTTGAATATTTAGTTGTTGACGATATATTACAATTTGTATGCAAGCTTTGCACACCACGATTATGATGATGAAGATAGGATATTGATGTATCTGTTATCTATATTTTAATTGCAAATAATACTAATTTTTGTATTTTTCCAACATTAAAATAAATAAAAAGTTCGCTATATTTATTAAATAAAAAAAAAACTTCACAAGTTTCCATCTTTAAAACTAGCCAGAATAAACCATGCGAGTCTTAACATCAATCTAGCACACGACATAGTCACTGTAATTTTACACCGGACCACAATAGGGAGACATTACGTAAACGCACGCGTTCCCCGTTTAATTTATCAATGCCCAGATTGAATAATCGTGCCGGTCACCTGCCAATTATCCCAACCAGTTCGGACGCAATTTATTGTAAAAGCCCACGGCACGTCTATTATACGCCTCTTTTTCCAATATGAAGAATTTTACGCTTCAATGAAGGCCCGGGCGCGTTTAATTTCAATGTCGAATTTTTCCGACGAAAATATATTGAAAGGAGAGTGATGGAAGACTGTGTTAGGAAAGACTAATCGTGTAAATAAAGCTAGGTCAGCTGTTGGCTTGTGTTGTGAATTTTTGATTATTTACTTATTCTGCTCCAAGTTATACATAGGTGAGTTATTATTTATTTGACTGTGGTTTATAAGTGCAAAAACAAGGACTTCTGCCCCATTCGTCTTTCTGTACGCGATGAACTCATAAACTACTGAAGTGTTACAGTGTTTCATGAAGAAGGCTTAGGTTTGTATATATTTGGGCGCAATAAGGGTGGGCCGCTATTGGATACCAAATCAGGCTGAAAGTTTAACTGAAACATCAAAGCCAACAAGATAAGCCAGATTGAAAATATAAAATATTTTCTTTATGTATTTATGATTAATTGTGTATTTATTTTAATTTAACTGGAATAATTATTTTGACTCACGCATTTGTAGATTAAAAACAAAAATAACACTTATTAAAATATTTCCTTTATTGGATAACTTTGAACTTAATTTTGAAAACACATCCTTATTATTTATTAGTTGATTATGTCACAAAATATTTCTGTCATGTATTATAATACAGGTATAAAGTACAATGAATTCTCTTTTAATATCTTGCAATATACTACAATAAGAAAAATTCGGAAAAACACATTGTATTTTTTCTCACAGGCCCTTGGTTATGGGATTCTTCTTATAAGTTTCCTCTCACATTTGGCGAGGGGCTAAAATTGAATCTCATAGTTAGCCTGTATCGATTTTCAAACTCCAGCAGTTTAGTGGAAACTCTAAACTGTAACGTTACACTAGCCTAGTTTTGATCCTACTTCGTGTAATGTGTATGTAGATTATAAATGTTTTAGATTATTTAGATATTTTTGTTTCTCTTCCACGCAAAAATAACTGAAATTATTTAGCTTCAATTACTTAGCGCAAATCTCCTTCTATCCTGGTAATTGCCAGCTCAATACATTTTAGCCATTTAGTCAGGCATAATCGAATTTGGATACTAGTTTGGATACTATCATAAAAAAATAAAACTTTAAAAGCTAATTCGAGAAAAGATAATTACTGAAATATTTATCATTTTTATTTCTATGAAAAAATATATCAAAAATTTGGTAAAATTAGTCAGAATCAATCACTTAACACAGTTTTACTTCTATCCTCGTAATTACTAACTCAATACGTAAATGCAATTCGGATAGTAGATCAGATTTTACATACATTCTATGTTGAATATCATAAAATCTTAATTATCTAAATCGTTAAAGACTACAACAATACCAAATCTTTAAAAGCTAAGTCGACAAAAGATAATTCCTAACATTCATCTAACAGACTTACTCTAATATTTATCACTGGATTCAACAAAGGAAAAATCCTTAGTCACGATTCCACACACTACCGTAGCTTTCATAATGAAGAGTAATTATGATATGAGAGAGTCGTACCGTAAATGATAATGCGGGGAAAAATCCAGCTAGATTTATCGGAGCTTCGGATAATAACATTTCGTGGCTGGTTGGACGGCCGAACAATTTTGTTTCTCCTTATTTCAATTTCGCGGTATTTTTTGACTTTCATTTCAAGAGATTGTTTCTATTTTTATTATGGAATAATCTGAAATATTATGGATATTGAAATTGAAAAATAAGAGTTCTGTGAAATTTGTATTTATATAATTGAAAAAATACGTAACAGGAATTTGTCTATTCATTTTAAATATTCAATTAAATGCTTATAAAAAATAAGTAGTTACATTTAAAAAAAGAACTTACTACTTTACAAAAAAAATATGATACAAGTATTCACATAAAACATTAAAAGGCTTCTGGGAGTCCAAGGATGTCTTCTGGGAGACCAAGCCCCTTCTGGTAGCATTTGGGTCATGAGAAACGTCAACCAGCCGCAAAAGCAGCACATTATAAAAACCAAATAAGTTAAACGAAATTAATTTTGTTTAAAAATATTCAAAGTTTGACTTAACTGAAACCCTGAGCTAAGTTAAATAACTTTCTAACTACAAATTACTATCACATGGTTAGTTATTTAATGAAGATGATTAGTTGTATCAAACTTGAAACTTGTAGGATCCGTCTAACTCATGAACATATTAAATTAATCGCCTACGCAAATAGGAAACTATTTTCGTCATAATAAACAGAACTATTTGGTGAGTTAGGTGTTAGTGACTAGGGACTATTTCATAGTAATTAATGATTGAAGATACAAGTCCAGCATAATGATACTTTATATAATTGCTGTAGTGTGTAGGTATCATTTAAATCTTCTTTATAACTTCCCACTATAATTAAAATATAAAACATCACAGATAGTAAAATAATTTTAGTATTTATGGTTAATACAATGCAAATAAAATATTGAATTTTCTTCAATAAAAT
The DNA here is from genome assembly GCA_958496145.1 of Heliothis peltigera. Taxonomy (NCBI): domain Eukaryota; kingdom Metazoa; phylum Arthropoda; class Insecta; order Lepidoptera; family Noctuidae; genus Heliothis; species Heliothis peltigera. The sequence continues at coordinate 1,727,483 of OY292327.1, forward strand.
TAAGGGAAAGTAAAGACTGTCGCACCGCATGGTATTACCATTGTGACAAGTCAATTTTGGTAGTTTTATTTTGCACATAATTTTATATAATTTGGTTCGCACCTCGCGATTGCAACCGCCACCGCCACCTAGGTTTGTATACGTCAATTTTCAGTCTTCTACTCAATACCTTCAAAAAGTAAACTAATTAAATTTAATATTAAATTATAACCTTGAAAATTTACCTAAGATAAAGCAGCATAACTTCCTTATTTATAATTACACCGTATCCTCGCGAGAGAATTCGCCGCGAAAAGCAATGGCGGTCATAAATTATTCGCGCGCCTGAAATCTGGGCCGGTGCCAATTAGCCCAAGTATTTCGTTGCACTCCTGGTAAGCCCGTCAAAAGTAGAAACCGAATCGATGAGAAGTTCCTTCGTGGCCCGGCTCAGCACGCTCCCAATTTAGGGAATTATTTGGCCGGAAAACTGTCTCGAGAAAATACCACGACTTATTTAGCCAACCCAATTGCTTGAAGTTTAGACCGGTAAAGCCAAAAAGTAGACTAGCGGCACTTTACTCCCATTACAGGAAAGTATTAATAAAACATAAAACCTTTTAATTTTTATTGAAATTGAAGGTGTTTTATACACGATATTAATAAGTGTTGATAAAGTAGGGAACCCATAATATAATTATCCAAGATACTTCTAAAAGATTATCATTCTCCTTTATAGCTTTTGTAAAAATGGTGCCGTTCGCTTCGACACATTTATTCCAATCTGTCACGGCTCATAAAAACGTTGAGAATACTCGTTTACATAGTCGAAAATCGTACAATACGTGTTCACCTTCCGCATATCTAAAAGCGAAATGTGATACGAAACTGAACTCTATTGCAATGACATAAAATAATCGCGAATAGAGTTACCCCGTCCGAATGAGGCGTCATTTGAAACTGGCAATAAAAACTTGTAAAATTGTCAGTCTGGATATCGTCAGAAACAAATGTTCTCGATACACCGAGACACGATTCGATTCGAATAATCGTTCCCTTGGGCAGATCCGTCATCAATATTTCAAGGGGTATCGAATGCGGGTTCCCGATTTGCTCGTTCGTTCCTTTCCTAGAATGTGTCGAGCTGATTGGTTTTGGTCTCTCGCTCATTTGAGAGGGGGACATTTTAGGAAAATCTTTTTTCGTCAAGGTTTATCAGAAATTCTAGCAAGCACGGATTGCGAAGAAAAAAAATACCTCCTCAGTAGGTACCCCAAATATTGTCACAAATTCAAAATTTCGGAGAAATAGACGCTCTATATTTAACATAAGCTGTTTATCTTCAGAAGCAATGCAAGAGACATCTGGGGACATAAGTCAATATAATGTTCGTAAACAGGAACCACCAACTTGTCCGCATTTATGCTAATCTGCACATCCTTTGGTATGATTGCAGTATAAACATTACATGTACTAAATTGTTGGTTGCAGTATACCATAGCTAGTACCTTGCTTGTAATATATTTACTAATGTTTCTGTATCTATCTTATCTCCTTGTATATTAACGCTAGTGTAAAATACTGGACATACTTCTGAGCCTCGTTGGTCTAGTAGCCGTATGGCGCGACTGCTGAGCTATACTTTTAAGAAACTTCCACAAAAACAGCCCGGAGTCTGCAAAGATACACCTGTGCATCGGAGAGCATTTAAATGTAATAGCGACATATCGCCCGATCTCTCTCCGGTTATGTGGAATTGCTGACCCATCGGAGTAAGAGAGTGAAAGAATAGAGAGTGCACCTGTGTCTGCGCCAAATGATTGTGCACTACGTTATGTCCTGTGTAACTGGCTGATTTAAAGAAATTAGAAGTGGTGGAAATTAGTGGTGGTAGTCATAGCCGATAATAGGTCTGAACACCTTTATTACTACTTATCAAACACAGTTAATAATAATTCAAAATTTCACTTTTTTCCGAAAACAGATGCTTGACAAGGATTACAATATAACGAGACTATATCGATAGTCAACTCAACCGTCCCTATCAATGTTCATGCTCACAAATACACACAATTGGACTAGCATTTGAGTATGATAAGTAATGTAATAGACATTTAGTACGACCGTGGTTGAATGATCCGATACTCAACTGCATGCAGGATTGAATTCCTGTACTGGATTAATTTCAAATGAACGGGGGATATTTGTTGCTTGACGGAGTTGTAATGGATGTACAGACTCCAGCACTTCAAGCTATTACAATCTATCCTTCAAGCTATTACAATAATAATTTCCATAACATATTTTGAACTTTATTGCTCAAGCATTTGGGAAATATGTCAGTTTATGGTAGCTTGATGTGCTGGCGCTTGTACTGTAATATGGTATAGTTATTCTTTAAACACAATATTTAAAACTTATACATTAACACTTACCTTTGTGTAAACTGCAAACAGCATTTGGCACAATGACGCCTTAATATTCATAATTTAACGAGATCCGTACATGTAAGGATCCAGCAGAATACCAGCGGCAGGTATTCTACCTGACACTTGCTGAGTTGGACTCCAATTCGTTGCGAACTTAAGACACACCGCACCGAGCCGGTATATATCTTTGTACCTTTGTAATTACTACCCACTTTTTTACATTTTGTCAATCTATGGATGTGTCTTTTTTTGTTGCAGAATGAATTTTTTATCTGCCTATCTGTCATGTTCTTGTATAATCCTGTGAATTGCTTGATTATTTCAAGGATAGAAAAATGTTTGTCATATTCCAGATGTTATCAAAACAAATTCTTTGAAAAAAAAGGTGGGTATTTTATAATACAAGGGATTATTGAAAAGTGTAAAATTGAAAAAGACCTCACAATATTATTTTAAAGTAACAGTAGAATATCATATATATTTCAGACCACAGCGTCATGCAGTTCCAGTTCTTTTTAATAAAACTGAAATGGACTTGATTTATACGTGTTTTGTCTGGTTGAAACAAGATGGCGCCCGTAATATCTGCATGAAACTGGTTAGATCCGGTACGCGGGTGCATTTTTCGCTTTTTCCCACTATCTAGCAGTTTGAAGCAAGCAGTTAGAGAAAGAATCATTTTTATTAAAGGCCGCTCGCTGTGCAATTTTGTGATATATTGTTTTTTATTTTCAGATTTTTCATCCGAGGTTACGCTTAAGTGAATTTTTAGTTATTTTGCTTTTATTTATGCCTTTAATATTAAATAATGATTTCTTCTGAAATGTTCTACTATTTTAACATAAGAGCTTGGATACCAAAATATTTTAAGCAATGAATAAAACATTTTACTTTAGTGAAACATATCCAATTTTACTCTTTTTTGGTGGGAAATCACCAAAAATGTCTGTCTCGATGGAGCAGCTGTAGAGAGCATCAGAGTCTTACTGACTAAAACCCACTATGGTCATTCTGGAGGTCCCTATTTGCCAGGGCCACGGTAATTCTTTAAAACAACCCTCAGCCCCAGCTCAGTCCAATTTTACTCCTGCCATACATTAACAATACCGCTACTTTATCTAGTATCAAAATAAACTACGGTACCACTTACTAGACAAGCACTTAATGAACTATATGACCGACTAATTCGTTAGATAAAAGAGAAGCTCTTCTGCAAAGCAGAACTTTTCAATACCGTGTCGCTACATATTTTAGTGGAAGACGGTAACTTGTCGAACTTATCTTGTGAGGACTTAGTGAAGAGATTACGTTTTAATCGATATCGACACTTTGTAGAAGACTATTATTGGGGAATTATATGGAGGTATAATTTTTGATAATATGTATGTTTGCTGATTTAATCCTCCTTTTTCAAGTGTGAGCTGTAAGTCTAAATCACCTGTTCGTCCTATTGTCAAAGTTTTCTCAAAACCAGTCTGAGGGCCTCTGAGGTGGAATTGTAAAGACTACTAGGATAACAGCCGGGGAACGCCAGCTGTACGTGCCATTGTGTGGGTGTTCCAAGTAGGCTGCCTAACGATGTAAGTCACAATATGATTTCATTCTGATTCTGTAATCAAACCTAATACTTATATAGACACGATATTTTTATTTGTGACTACTAGATCAATGTGGCTGTCTGAAGCAGGTAAGGAAACCGATTTGTAATTAATAATAATAGAATTTATATATTTGTGCAGCGTGACTAGGTACTACTACATAGCATAATTTGAAAAGGTTAATACTTCGATTTGATTCCAATATAGTGATATCATTGTGAGCAAAGATTGTGGGCTTCATATAGTTTCACTTTAGAAATATTATCGATATTAAGAGTAACGTCTTGGTGAGAGTCGATAACACGTCAAATAAATATCGACAATTGTCTCGCCCTACTAATGGCACCTATGTATCTCACCCGTTTAGTACGTACGAAACTTCGACCGAAATCTTCGGAAATAAACTCTACTTATCCAGAATGTACTTGAGAACAAAATTTATGTGACAATCTTCGGACCTTTTTCAATCTCTGCTACCAGCCTTTTACATTAAGTCTCATCTATTCATATTGATCCTTGCTGACCCTAAAGATACGGTCAGAAGGTACCCTCAAAATCAGTATTGGTTATGAAGGTTATCGATAAAATCTGGGCTGACTACAATGGTATCGAAATATCGAATTGAATATTAGTATCGATCGCTTTGCAGGTCCGAACAAAGTTCTTGTAAAGTTGTTCCAGTCGTTGGAATAATTTGGATGGAGCTATAAAAGTTTCCTCTTTTTAATGTCTTAATAATAGAACTGCTTGGTGCTTTATGCTTCTACATTATTTGTTAATAAGAACGGAAGAGTTGCTAAGTTTTCGTTAAGTTATTTTGGATGCTAGAGTAACCATGAAAATTAATGTATCAAAAATGGAGGAGGTTCTTAATTCGGCTGTATGTTTTATTTTGACCTTTTGACCGCCACAGTCACGTAGGTATAGATGATAAGTCAAAAAGTACCCAGCACGCCTCAGTCATGACTACATGACAAACTTTTAATGTTCAAAACTTATAGTGAGTTTCAATCGATATAATTCCGAAACTCACTACTATATTATATGTAGGTATATATTTATGGATGATTTCGTAGGTTGGCGTTGAGGGCACGTCTCTCTTATTTTTGACATGGTGGCCAAAATGTTATTTCTATACTTTATGAAAACAACAAATTCCTAGTATGTTAGATCAAAATTGACCAGTTAAATCTATAATATTCAAATTGGAAACCGGAAAGTAGTGTTGCAATACGCATAATTAACCAAACGAATCCAAACATCACAGGAAACAAATGTTAATTTAACTGGCATTTTAATGATCCAGGATTTATAATGAGACCGATAAATTGTTTTATATAAATTGAAGTGGTTAGTTCTGTTATTTCATGTCTCATTACCCGGTAACTTGTCAAGTTCCGAGAATTGATCACTGATCACGTATTTCCATGAATTTTGATACTGATATTGAACCTGGATAGGCTTTTACTAACAATGTTTGGGGTCAGTTTCCAGTCTAACTGGGTACTCCAGTCTAACTCATTCATCAGTCATGTCCAGTCTAACTGAGTACCATTGCTTTACATGGTGCGACTGCCTATCTGATCTCCTCCAACCATTACCTGGGCAACCCCTTGGTAAGGCTGGTTGACAGACTTTCTGGCTTCTGATGTAACGACTGCCAAAGATGTTAAAATGACAGCTGGGACTCATTCAACAAAGCTATTCTTAGTTTTATATAATCCTAGCTTTAGCCAGCGATTGAGTCAGCTTCCTGACGGAACTACTTCCAGAAGCTAGATAAAAGTAAATAGTGCAGAGTCTAAGTTATTACTGCCAAGTTTGGTCAAAATACAATTATTAGTAGTTTTTAAGTGAAAAAGTAACAAACATCCATCCATATTTATAAACTTTCGTGTTTATAATATAAGTGGAACGTGTAACGTGCTATGAACTGGTGAAATAGTGTTTCATGTTTAAATTTAATTGTACCTTAAAAGTAAGAAATTCATCCATTGCTTTAAAAAAGTACCTACTTACTACATTGCGTGTGAAGAGACTATAAGCCAATGACTGCGTTCCTTCCGCCACTCTTGCAAAGCCCTAAGAAATTCTCAAGAAATACGGAAGAAAAAACAATGAACACCCAATTATTTCTATTATTCAGCAGTGGCGACTGAAATTCATAAAGTAAAGGGAAATGAATTGTTTTCCGTCCGATGTCACACTGAAAAACTGAATTCGCCACCACAGTTGAATACCGAAACGGAAACAATTTGCAATCAGAGTTCCCTTCGGCGAATAAATTAGAAGTTGCCAGCATTAAATTAGAGGTTTTCGAATAATTGAGATTGTTGCCAACAAGGTGGTTGGACGTGCCGTTAAATTGTCGAAATAAAATGTTTTATTTTTACCGCTTCTAACCGAAAACTTTCGGATGAAATGTGTGGTCGAGCTTTGGGTACAAAAATTATTTGATACTAAATTTTAACTCCGCAAAAATTCCGCAGTACCCGCACAGTAGTCCTGTTGTATGAGTTTTAGTTCAAGATTGCTTTAATTAGCAAGTGGAAGAAAAAACGTTTGTTGAAACCTGGAAATAAGTTCTTGTAGGCATTTTTATCCGTCATGTTCCATCAATATTGTTAGGTACAAGTTGTGATAAAATATTATCTTAAGATTTTTCACCATAATAATCAATTCCCCCAGGGCCCTAATGTAGTGTACCTTCTAAATAAGTAGATGCAATTCCTCACGATGAATCTTCCCAGTTTCCTTGTTGCACTATTTCTTAAATGTTTACTCCGCCATCTAGTGAATTTTACTTGAACTACACAAAAACAGGTCATGGAGGCTTACTTCTGAAAGAACAGAATGACGAGTATTTCTAAGAGTAATGTCGGTATTATAAAGTAGATGGCACCCTAAATAAAAAATTAAAGGTTCATTTATTGATAACTTATAATTAATTATATTGTTTTGATTTTTATTAATAAATCGAGAGGTTTCATTGCGGGTATTTTTTCAAGTACCTATTAATAAGAGTGCCATCTAGCGGTGAAAAGTGTAATTATTTACAACGCTATCATATTCAAAGGTTGAGGGGTGCTTGCTAGCTTCACCCTACAAACCCAGGGTTACAGTTGCTTCTAGTTACTGTATTTCCCTCCGAGATGGCAGTGTTTTAAGATATTGTTGAATATGGTTGGAACCAAAATTTATATTTTTTTAATTTAATTAGTTATTTACAATATATTTACAAATAAAATATAAATTAATATATACAAGTAAAAAAAAAAACCTTATTAATAAATGGCGTCAAAAAATTCTTCCTCATCGCTGCCCGCCGGGAGTGTACCCAAAAGGCTGGCAGCATTGCCACGTTGTATGGCAATGCTTAATCGTTGGCCGAAATAAAAGCCAGCCCTTGGGTCGCGGGAAGTGTCAGCGAGTCTCTTGGAAATATCCTTAAAAAGGAGGTGTGCACTCGGACCCCACGGCCCCAGAGTTTCAACCCCAAACGGCTCAAAGGTATAGTTGCCTATTAGGGTACTATATTTGCGCCGTTTGAGGTTTTCGGCTTCCGAAGCGGCAGAGCCAGCACAACACGCCGTCCTAGCAAGGTGGGAAGGCGCCAGAGTGTCGACGCAGGTTGCGTCCCACACTAAAGACCTACCCATCTTCCAAGGAAATAATGACATACCGTCTGGTCTCTTACCATCGTCGCGTACCAAGCCATTTGGTTCTAATACAGCTGGTACGCCTACGGCGACAAGAGCACGACGGATGATGTCATTTTTTTAATTTGTATTTATTCGTAGATATTTTTATAAGAAGGTTTTGGCTTAATAAAGTTATACTAGTTATTAAATGTCCATTTGATACAAATGTTTTCCTTTTTAAACGTGCAGTTAAAAATATAATATTGTTTTTTTTTTTATCGTGTGGTATATGTAGATTCAGAAAGAACTTCAATTTGTGAACTCGAAAGTTACAAACGATCTATTTCCCTCAGCATTCGAACTGATCTCCGCAAACGCTTACCACACTGCGCAGACATATTGCCTTCATGCCAAACAAAATATGCAAAATAACAACTTGCCTGAACTAGAAGGTACTCACTGCAATGTCCGCATTTTTAAAAGGATTCTGTTATCGGTTTTTTTTTATGTTCTCAATATTATGGAATATCTTTAAGTTGTTCAATCTTAAGTTGAATTTAGCAAGTACAAATCTTCAATTGTTATAATTTGAGCACGAAAAAGTTTATAAATTAGTATTTCAGATGCCCTTTTCCAGGTGTTTATAAAATATTTCTATCATTTTTGTAATAGGTAATTTGATCATTTTATAATAATTTACATCGTCATCTTGGTGACAATCTTAGAAATTCATTTTTGCTCGAATTTATTTAATCGGGTTTCTAGGGAGATAATGTTGCAAAGCATACCATGTTTTTATGTACTTTCCTCCTGAAAAGTTACAAACTTTGACATTTACGAGGTTTTCGCTTTAAGACGCTTCAAAAAGTGCTGTTTTACAGCCAAGTTTGAATAAATGATTTTGAGTTTGAGTTTGAGACGTCGATGTATAACTTTTTATTTTTACCCGGGTGTACGAAGTACCTACTTATCACAGAATGTAGCCCAAATTGCGAGCGGAATTGAGATAGTCTTTTGTTTTTTTTTTTTCTTAAAACATTTTAATTCCAGTTTTGTTCCCAAGAGACATACGACAAAACGCACCCATTCTCCGCAGCGTTCGATACGTCAACATTTGAACAGTTTCCAAGTACACTCAGGTTTGGCACTGAAACGTGCGGTTTCATTTCCTCTGTGCTCCCGTTGTCCTGGCAAAGCGAATGATCAGTTGCTTGAGTCACGAGAATTTGTTTACGCGATCTGACTGACTTTTTGAGTGCGGTTGCTTATTGTGTGAAACTCTTTGTTGCAATTTTTATTCAGTGAATTATGTGTTAGTTAAAAAGAAAGAATGGGGTTTGTTTGTAACATAATACGACGTAAAAAACAACAAACTACTGATACTGAGGACAAAACAAGCTATGAACCATACTACGAACATAAAAAAATACTGCAGTTTCGTCCCTAATGTGATAAAGGGGCAACGCTCAGCATAAATGCTCTGTGAAGATAGAAAAAAAAATGTTTTTATGTTATAAAACAATAATTTTGTTACCGAACTAAGTAGTTTGAACATTTTATTTTAGTCGTCGTACGTATTCTTAAAAGGTTCTCAAAAAACACAATAAATATGGGAAAAAAATATTTAGCCGTACAATAAAAACAATTACCACTATTTCAAAACTCACAGCAATTTCACGTAAAGTCTGACAAAGTACAAACGAGACACACAATCCTTCACGAGCATAATCGCAACATTTATACACCCGCTATGATTAACCGTCTCATTCCTCAGCGTGGAAGCTAATGACGTCATTCTTTGTTACACTATAGCCGGCCAATGTGGAAAACGGCCATAATTTACGGCGGTATCGCTTCAGTCCACTCGCGTTGATCCCGCTAACGTATCGGTCGCTATTCTCTCTTACGAGCTCATTTACTACACTCAGGCTAAAATGATAAGAATTTAAAGTGCGAACCTGAACTTTTGTATTGAATTTTTCAATAATTTAGATGATAAAAATATTTACTTTTTTTTTTAATTTTGGTTTTTATAGGTTTCCATATCTCAAGATATAAAAACGGAACCCATACAATACCACGTTACTTGCGGGCGGTCCATTTGTTTATACCCTTTTTTGGGAGCCTTCTCCTGATAATAACAAACACAACAACAAAAAAATTAAATCAGTCCAGCCGTTCACCGTTCACGAGACCATTGGAAATAGGGGTTCATTTTTATATACATATATAATACTAGTATATAATATATATGTAGATGTGCATTTACGGTTTTTGTTAATGGTTGGTTAATGAACTTTGAGAATTTGTTGTCTGCTAAATAGCTATGTTAATCTTTATATTCCCGGAAACAAATAGCTTTAATTTATTCTGTATTCACCCTTTTCCGAACTAATTGGTGTTAGATGGCGATCCATTAATTTTAAATAACTGAATCGAGGCCAACACTTTAGCAGCTTGAAGGGTTAACAAACTTCCTAATTTACCTTCTAAAGCCAGTTTTTAGTTTTATATAATTCAGAATTTAATTAAATATGAATCGAAGTTTAGGGTTCAATTAACTTAAAAACGATTTTCCGTGTTATTTAAATTATAAATGTGTGATGAAAAGGTCACCTTTCTATTGTCCACGGAAAGGGCTTGTACACTATTTTCTAATTAGGTAGTTTAGCGATAGGTTGCCAAACACAACTCCACAGCAATTTAGACAGTATCATAATAATAATAGCATTTTATTCCAAATCTTATGGTTATAATAGGTCCCTAAGTTCGGTGTGCCTCCTCCAATTCCTTGCAATGGATCCCATTCCTTGCCATTCTCAACCAGAAAGGACCTGCTGTCTGCTTCAAGTCATCTTCCATCATTTCGACAGTAATTATGATAGCTTCAAAGTAGAATAAGAAATACTATGATAGATTAAGATAATCTAAGATAGAGAACAGCCATTAAACAAGTTGCTAAAGAAATGGTTGTTTATAGAAAATTGAATACATAAAAGGATTTTTTTGATTGTAATTACAATAGAATTAAAATAGTTTCATGTTAACATGTATTTTTTTTAGTTCTATTGTATCGAATACATATACCTATTTATGAACTTACTTAAAAACGTGGACAGCAGGCAAAAGATATGTTGACAACCAAATGGACTATTTAAAATAACTTGCGTGCAAGCCGTCAGTGTCCAAACTGAGGGGTGACCGGGCCGAAATGACACCATCTCCACTCCGCGTTCGCAAATTGAAACGGAAGGTGTACAATAAATTCCACACTCCCCTAAAAGGAATTCGGCCGAGTCCCTTTTGCAAGCATGTATGTGAATATTATATTGAAGTTATTTTAGCATTCTGTTTGAGTACACTATCTTTTGTTACAGTTCTGTAAATGGGTTGATTAAAGCTATCATTCTGGTGTTACGTATATGCATGAGTTTTTGTGCTGCCATCACATCAAGCTACTACAATCTGTCAAATTTCCTTTATAGATTTTTAATTTTATCGCTGAAGCATATGGTTCACAATTGATTGGGAAAATTTGACAGTCACGGGTAGTTTGACATGCTGGCGTCTGTACATTCTAAGAGTGCGTTTAGACTCAACTAATAAATAAGCTACAATGTTGCCTAAAAATTATGGATCAAAATATCATTCTATCTTTCATGGTTTCCACACCATAACAGAATTTGATTTGAGCTTTCGCTTTTTTAGTGTAAATTAAGGGAAGGGGAATTAAAAGGAGAAGTCGAAGTATGCCTCGCGACCGCTCGAGCAGTCGCGACAGTACATATATAGTTCATCTCGAGGTCGCGGCTTGAAGCTGTCGGTGGTACGGCCTTGCAAAGAGGTTATAATAAAACACATTAGTCAAATAATAAGTTAAATAAAAACAATTACTGTCATTAAATCGACGATTTTCAAATACCTACATGCGGTTTAAATCCTACTACTATTATAAAGGCGAAAGTTTGTAAGTATGGATGTATGGATGTATGGATGTATGGATGTTTGTTACTCTTTCACGTAAAAACTACTGAATGGATTTGAATGAAAATTTACCACAATATAGCTTATACATCAGAACAACATATAGGCTACTTTTTATCCGGGTATGGAAAGTACTTCCCTCAGAAAGCGGGTGAAACCGCTGGCGGAAGCTAGTCCTACTATTATTATAAAGGCGAAAGTTTGTAAGTATGGATGTATGGATGTATAGATGTATGGATGTTTGTTACTCTTTCACGTAAAAACTACTGAATGGATTTGAATGAAAATTTACCACAATATAGCTTATACATCAGAATAACATATAGGCTACTTTTTATCCGGGTATGGAAAGTACTTCCCTCAGAAAGCGGGTGAAACCGCTGGCGGAAGCTAGTCAGTATAATAATTGAAAACAAATTGGAATAAACACTAATCGGCCAGTACAAACAAGTCAGTAATTAATAGATTTGTGTGTAATAATAAACCTATTGCTGATTAAATGTTAAAGAGTAAATTATTCGCGAAATAATTATGTTGATTTTATATTATCATTTAGAATTTAATGATATTGAATGATAGTACTACTATCCCTATATCTATTCGTATTTTAGTACGTTATTGTTACAGTGTACAGACGCCAGCACATCAAGCTACCCGAAATTGTACAATTTTCCCGCTCAATTTGAACCATATTATGTTTCAGCAATAAAGTTAAAATTCTATTAAGGTAATTTGACAGATTGTAGTAGCTTGATGTGCTGGCGTCTGTAGGTATATTAATAAGGACAAAAATAGTCTAACCATGGATCCATAAAGTAGTTTCTAGGTTCTGTATTACATTGTATGATAAAAGACTACACGAAAATTATGTATATGCCTCGTGCGTCTAGTAGTTGCACGGCGCAATTACTAAGCACAGGGTCTATTTTCCCAAGTCGTCCCAAAATACTTCGCTTTTTTAACCAACTTTCAACAAAACTCACTTGGGGATTGATACACCCGTGCATCGGAGAGCACGTAAATGACGCTCCTGTGAATGATCTCTCTCCGGTCGTGTCGGATTGCCGTCCCATCGGACCAAGAGTGAGGGAATAGAGAGTATAAATGTGCGCAAATGCTTGTGCACTATATTATGTCCCGCATAGCTGGCTGTTTTCTAAGAGAGAATAGCCGGCAGTATCTAAATGGCAATAACATTACTGTACTGCCTCTATAATATTGACGAGAGTTTTTATCGATTTCATAGGGTTCCTATCAGCCCAAAAATACGAACATCGAATTGACAACCTCCTACTTTGGGCAGCAAATAAAAAAGAAAGTTGTGTAAGTTACACTATTTATTTTTAAGCCCAGGACATTAACATGACATTTAGAATATTTTGAGGGAAAAAAAAAACCTTACCCAACAAAATATAAGGTACCTATTACAAATTTAATCTTGAAATAATAGATTCGTATAAATAGCCAGTTATCTAGAAGTAATTTATCAAACAACAGTATATGACCACCTATGTTACTGTTCTATTTGAGTCGTATACCGCGGTAGTGGTGTTTGGTGACACAAAATAATGATCGGATATCAACAACTTACAAGAAAAAACCCTTTGCTATATTACGGTTTTATTTTCGGATTTTATCATGACTTTCAGTTATCGCCCTTCTTAAGTGTAATTTTAAATCTGTACTCGATTATAGTTGCTATTACTTTGCCAGCGATTGGATATATTTGCCTCCTACAATATAATGTCGATACCTTCCATAATATGATGATATCGCTAGAATACTTCACATCCATCCTTTTATCTTGGGTAGCTAAAAATCTGCATATCAGGTTGTTTTATACATATTTGCCATATTTTGACAGTTTTCCTGGTGCCGTTCGAGAATATCGCAAACTAGTAAACTCTGTCACTGCACTTCTAGTGTGCGTTTTAGCCTGGAGAGTAGTTTTCTCTATACACACATTTTATTCCTATGGCGTACTAGTCGCGAGTTTGGATGCGATCAAATTATTATTCATGATATTTTTTCTCTTTGCTGTTGATCTTGGAAGGGCCTCTACATATATCTATTTTAGAGTTTTGTACTTTCGCGTAAATACCTTAAAAATGACATTGTATTCAACCGATTTCAATAATGCAACGCGGAATAGGTCTGATACTTATAAGGTTATTCACATGTATGAGTCGCTGGTTGATAGGTATAGGAAAGTCCAAACGCCCTTTAAATCACTGGTAAGAGGTCAATTCATTTGCTTCTGAAAATAATATTTATTTTGCTACTAATCTTATATCAATTTATATCTCTTATTCAGTATGTTATTGGGGTGCTGCTATGTTTAACCAGATTTGTGCACGATATGAGCTGTAAATTGTCAATTATGAAACAAAATGTAAGTGCTGAAGTATATTTTTGGTGTGAACATCATACTACGTGTAGACGCCAACATATCAACTTCAAGCAGTCGGATTTCCTTTCAACTTTATCGCTGAAGCATTATGGTTCAAAGTTGATTGGATAAAAAAAATCGGCTAGTTTGATAGTAGCTTGAAGTCGTCTGTACCTAAAACTTTAAGCAAAATATAAAAAAAAAGACATATTTTGTTGAAAATTTTATTCACATTAATATTTACAACGTATTTACAAATGAATAAATTAATATGTACAAGTAAAAAAAAACCCCTTATTAATAAATTGCGTCAAAAAATTCCTCCTCATCGTTGCCCGCCGGGAGTGCACCCAAAAGGCTGGCAGCATTGCCACGTTGTATGGCAATGCTTAGTCGTTGGCCGAAATGACATATTTTAGATAACGTATTCTCTGTCATAACCAAATTACACACACAGGAGCATTAATTTAATATTGAACAATATTTTCAGGGTGTAGATATCGATTATTTGGCAAAATCTTTTGTATTGTAATATTCTTCTTCTGGATGGCAGCCATAATTATGGATTTAATTACCGAAACGATGAACGAAATCCGATTAATATGTGTTGAGAAGAAAATACTTTGCACAAGTAAGTAAACATAATTAAGATGTACCTACAATTAATTATGTTATTTGAATTATAAGTTCTGTTGATATTTCACACTAGACTGTAGGCCAATTTCACCGGTTACGGAGAGCCGCTACCTACCAGATAAACTATCTGGAACTTAATCGTAACCGGTGAAAGTGGCCCTGCGTATACTTTATATTTAACCGACTTCCAAAAAAGGAGGAGGTCCTCAATTCGGCCGGTATGTTTTTTTTTATTATTCAATATTTTTTTAAATACAAATAATAATATTTTCTACAGATGAACGCGGGTGCAATGAAATACAAAAGCTCCAAGATCTCATGGAACTCCGGCCTCTCAGATTTACTATTTGCGGAATCAATCCTTTTGGAATATCTCAAATGTTAAGCTTCATCTCATTTTGTACCATAAATGTTATCGCTTTGTTGCAGATTAAATCTTATTACACTTAGGACAGGATCTTGATGTGGTTTTCTCGTGAATAAATATGTTAAATATAAATATCTTATCCTTAGGGCCAGTTTCATTATGTCCGAATAGCCACTAACTACCGAATAAATTAAAAAACGGAACAGAATTTGTATGAAATTATCTACCAAATAAACTAACCGGAACTTATTCGTAGGTGGTGAAATAGGCCCTTGAGCTAATAAATAATTAATAGCAAAGGGTACATCACATCACATCACAGCCTTTTTAATGTCCCACTGCTGGGCACAGGCCTCCTCTCACACGGAGAAGGATTGAGCGTTAATCACCACGCTTGCTCATTGCGGGTTGGTGATTTCAGACTTTATAGTCCAGGTTTCCTCGAGATGAAACAAAGCAAAGAGAGAGAGAAGCAAAGGGTACATAATAATATTATATTTTTGACGTAAATAATAGGTTTAAAAGTACACCTTCCCACTCCTATCACAAGTGTATTTAACTGAAATTGATTTATTAAAGCACCTTTAGATCAACTCTATGAAGTTTTTTTTTGCTATCTTGGAAGTTATGACCTCTATCAACTAATATATAGTATATCAACTAATATATAGAGTATCAAATATTTGTTATAGGGCATGGAATTATAACAATGACTACTGTTCGAGCATTTGGGGATACCTTGGGCTGCTCTGGAAAAATTCTAAACTCACTTAGTGATTTAGGTCCGACGAACCGCGGACCTCATGCAAGGCAGTCGCGCTTGTGACCACTAGGAGTATTATTCTCATTGAGAACCTAACTACCTACCTTCTTAGTTTTTGCATCGTAAAGTGATTCACGAAAAATACATAAGGTGGAACATAATACATATATAGGAATCGTAAAAATTGATACCGATGTATGTTTTGTTATATAAATATAGAAATAACTGCAGGTAGAATAGGAATCTAAAATAAACGATCAACCCTGAAAGCGTGATTATCTTAAAATTATAAATAGAAACACAATAATGAATTGAACAGTATAGAACTTTCTACACAGTATTAAAACTCACGTTACTTATTACGTGTCCTAAACAAAGGATTTAATTTTATTAACTCTTCTTATCAGTCGGGTTAATAGTGAACAATGTTTAAGAACCAAAACGTGTTGAATATAAAACCCTTAGTATATTATCGTCTGATCTATGGTTTCCATCAATACTTTAAATATGGTCCTGTGATACGTACTATTTCGAAAATATACTCGATTGTTTTAGTAGGGGCAGTATTGGATACACTTATCACCGAAAATGTAACAACGAGCATCGAAATTTTTACAACCCTTGAATATGTGTTCTATGTGTTAGTCTCCGTAGTAACAGCTGACAAATACATAAGCGTACACTTTAAATATGTACATACGATCGACAGTCTTTCCGGAGCAAAAAAAATCTACAGCAATTTGGAAAAAATTACTGTTCTTTGTATTGTTTATGTAATCGCATTTAGGTCTTGGGCTCTATTTATGATTCGAGGTGTTTATGAACCGCTTTTAGAAAATCATAGTAAATTCGATATTTATAAAATCAGTTTCATGTATTACGCCAATGATTTGTCAAGACTCACCATTCTCCTTTGCTTTGCTCTACTTTATTGTAGAACAAGAGTTGTAAAAAAAGCATTCAATGACATTGAATTCAACGATACATCTCGCGATAGGTTTGCTGTGAACAAGCTCATACATATATACGAAACATGTATTGATACATTTCAAATTGTTGGACGGCCTTTGAAATTTACGGTAAGAATAAGAACGATCGTGATGATGATGCATAAAAGAGAATGGATACAGAGGAAAGGGATGACAAAAGAAACGATGAATGGACTGTATAAAAGTTGATAATATGGCTAGAAGGAATGTGACTTGTGAGATGACGGTAGATAGAAGAGTGTGAAACAAGAAAACATGCTGCGCCGACCTCAAATACAGTTTTGGATAAGGGCAGGAGGATAAAGAATTGTAAAGAAAAATTTGTCATAAGTTTAAACAAATTTTATAGCATATTTCATGTTTTCAGGTTGGATCGTGTATGCTTTGCCTCTTCTTGAAAACGGTAAACGAATTAGGTGTCAAGTTAACTTATCTTAAGGAAACTGTAAGTATCTATCTACAAATTTATAATCTAAAAAAACGCTTGGTTGTTATAAAGTAGGAAAAGATAGCTAACGGTTTTCTGATTTTCAATACACCAATTAGAGAATTTTCAAAATAACAACTAAGAAGTGAAAATTAATATAATGATTCGTTTGCAGAGTCTAAGGTTGCATATCTATTGTTTTAGAACATGATCGGATTAAGTTTTCTTTGGGTAGCTATCTACGTACACCCTATCGCCTTTAATTTAGCGTTAGCATTCTTACTGGATATAACGGCTGATAATATAAATGAAATCCATATGATTTGTGCTGAGAAATCTACGCTATGTACAAGTAAGTCTTTACGATAGGTATTATATTTTTGATAATAATCTCTCTCTCAAGACCCAAAATCACCATTTCTTGAGACTGGGAAATTGAACGTTATTAAAATAATGATAAGGTTTGTTCTTAGTCGTACTTAGTCATTTTTCTTTTGGAGGGGAACGACGGCTATCGCTCTCAGTTGACGAATCTCAGACTTAACCTTACCTCTGTTACTTCTGAAGACATTAATGGTATAGCATTGGCGCGATAACTCATCAGACTTTGGCCTCACCGAGTTTGGTGACTGTTATTTAGGAGCATGAGGAATAAAACGCGCTTCGATACCGGTTTATCCTCGCAAGCATGGATACGCGTACTACTCATTACTTACCAGCAACAGATCCGCGCCTAGAGTAGCCAGAAGTCATCTTCCGACACGCAGGGCCAGTAGTGGCTTTTGCAACTTACTCCAGAAGGAGGCTACGGCACGAGAAAGACTAATCTTAACATCTTGTTTATATTTGTCGTCTAGATGAACGTGACCGCTATGGAATGGAAAGATTGCTGCAGTTACTGGAACATCGCCCACTACGCTTCACAATATTGCGAATGAAACCAATTAGCATCCGAGTTATGCTGAGCTGCTTGACTTTTGTGACAATTAATGCAATCGCCTTAATGCAGATCAAAAGCTTCTACGGTTAGAAAATAAAAATAATTATATTAGATTTTTTGTGCGTGATAGTTTGGACCAATTTTTCATGTTTTTTTTTTAGATTAGTCCAAAATTAATTATGAAACCAATCAGTATTCGTGTGTCATTGAGTTACCGGATAAACTTGATGATGATTTCAGTGAACTCGCAAGGGTTATTTTATTTATAGTATGTTATAAGCTGGATTAGGCTTTTTTTATGTTATTTAATTTTTTCAAATTTTTATTGTTATATTTTTAATTGTAATTGAATAGGTTTTAATAGATATGTCTGATTTTTTTGTTAGTTAGTTAAATGCCTCACTAACGTATTAGGTTATAAGCACCTGTACAGTAATGTTAGTGATAAGGTTGTAAATAAATAAATAAATAAATGATCACGGCTTCTATTGTGCAAGTATTTAGCACCAAGTTTTGTAAAGCAGATGAATTTGTATGCATAAACGTACTTAAAATTAAATGTAGATGAAAATATAAATGAAGGGTTTCATTTCACTTCCAGTATACATAACATTATGAAAAGTCGTGATGGCTTAGTAGTTAAAGAGCTAACCTCTCAAGTTTGAGTGCGTGGGTTCGATTCTTGGTTAAACAACTACGAATGCAACTTTTCTAAGTTTGTATGTACTTTCTAAGTATATCTTGGACACCAATGACTGTGTTTGGAATCGCACGTTAAACTGTAGGTCGAGGCTGTCATTGAAAATCCTTGGTAGTCGTTACGGGTAGTCAGAAGCCACTGACGTCAGTCTAACCAAGGAATACCCCTTGGTTGGGTTATCTTGGGTTACCCGGGCAGATGGGTTGAGGACGTCAGATAGGCAGTCACTCCTTGTAAAATACTGGTACTCAGCTTAATCTGGTTAGACTAGAAGCCGACCCAAACATAGTTGGGAAAAGGCTCGGGAGATGATATAATATGTACATAAATTGACATTATGTCATTTTAATATTCTCTTTGCTCCGCTCCGATTAATTATAGGGTTCTTTTTATCCAAGTGTGCAGATTAGTTCCCAAGGAACGCTAGTGAAAACGCTAGCGGAAGCTAACAAATTCATATTAGTGATAAACGATTTTTTATGTTTTCGAATACCAAAATAACTGTAGGTAGAACAGAAGGCTAAAAAAATTAATCAACCGTGAAAGCGTAATTATTTTGAAATTAAAAATAGATACACAATATTGAATTGAACAGTATAGAAGTTTCTACACAGTATTAGAGCTAACTTTACTTATTACGTGTCCTAAACAAAGGTTTTACATTTATTTAATAACCTTTCTTAGCAGTCGTGTAAATAGTAAAGAATGTTTGAGACCCAAAAAGTGTGTAATATAAAGCCTCTAAATTTTTTACGTCTACTGTTTGGCTACCCTGAAAACTTTCAGTATTCTCGTGTAACGCGTATTTTTTCAATAATATACTCATGTCTTGTACTAGGAGCATGTATATTGCATACGTTATTCTCAAACGATAGTGCGACCACGAGCAACGATTATTTTACACTACTTGAATATTCTTGTAATATCTTGGTGTCTCTAGTAACGGCTGACAATTACATAAATATACATTTCAAATATATACATTCAATCGATAGTGTAGCCGGAGCAAAGAAAATATACAGAAATTTGGAAAAACTTCAAATATTTTGTATTGTTTATATACTTGTATTTAGATCTTACGCTTTTTTTCTGATTATACTTGTTCATCAGACTTTTGTTGCTGGCCATAGTAATCTTAGTATTTTTAAAACCACTTTCATGTATTACGCCAATGATTTGGGAAGAACGACAATTTTCCTTTGCTGTGCTCTACTTTATTGTAGAACAAGAGTTGTAAAAAAGGCATTTAAGAACATTGAATTCAACGATACATCTCGCGATAGGTTTGCTGTGAACAGGCTCATACATATGTACGAAACATTTATCGATACACTTGAAATGGTTGGACGGCCTTTGAAATTTACGGTAAGAATCAAAATGGCTATCAGAAAAAAAAAAAGTTATTACATACATATTTGATGTTTTCAGATCGTGTCGTGCATTATTTTTTCGGCCTTTAAAACGATAAATGAATTGCGCATAAGGTTAATAGATCTAAAGGAAACTGTAAGTACCTACACTACAATCTATAATATAAAGAAGCGCTTGGTTTTGATGAAGTTGGGGCAGAAATGTAAAGTAGTAGGGAGTTTGATTATGTATGTATATAATAATGAAATGTTTCTCAAATACTTCAACGAGAAACGTCTAAAAGTTAATACGTTAAAAGTAACAAATACCTACAATATTAATTTTGCTGGGGCCAAAATAAATAATGTAAAATGTTGAAATATTATGTTTTAGAAAATGATCCTAAAGAATGTAATTTGGATGTTGGTGGCCGGAAACCCTATCGTGTTTTATTTAGTTGTTGCATTCTTACTGGATATAACAGCTGATAACATAAATGAAATCCATATGATTTGTGCTGAGAAATCTATGTTATGCATAAGTAAGTATTTACAGTAAGTTTTTGGTATGCCGTCGACTCTTTATTAATAGGAAGCAGGTACAAAGAAACCATCCGATGGCCCTGAATGAGGGAATCTCAGATATATAATGAGTTGAACTTACCTCCTCGTTCCTACTCCTACTCGTTCATTCTGAAGTTATTTGTAAACCAGGGCCACAAAAGAGTTATTCTTTTGAACAATATCGGCGTACCAGCAAGCCCTGGCCTGATCAAGTTTACTAACTGCTATTTTAGGAGAACAAGGAATAAAAATTCCTTTATCTTTGGAGTAATATATACCAGTTTATCTTTGGAGGAGGAATGGATGGAGTAGTACACATTATTCACCAGCTATAAATCCGCGCCAGGAGTCATCTCTCAATACATAGTGCCAGTCGCTCAACTTACTCCAGAAGGAGGCTACGGCACGGAATAGAGCAACGTTAACATCTTGTTTATATTTGTCGTCTAGATGAACGTGACCGCTGTGGAATGGACAGATTGCTGCAGTTACTCGAACATCGCCCACTACGCTTCACAATATTGCGAATGAAACCAATTAGCATTCGAGTTATATTGAGCTGGTTGACTTTTATCGCCATAAACACAATCGCCTTAATGCAAATCAAAAACTTTTACGCTTAGAAGAAAATAAAATATAGTCTTCTTTTTTGTACTCGTAATAATCAAAGCCATTTTCCATTTGCAAATAAAAAAAAAATATAGCAAGACAACAAGCAAAACAATATGCAATCGCATGATTCAGAATCATTCGATCTTCGTCAAGTCAGAAAATAGAGTATAAATTGGATATTAAGGTCATCCGTAATAAGTTCATAACTAGCACCGTGTTCCATAATCAAAGAGAAAGGTCTAATTTTAAAATTAAAAATAGCTTTATAGTATCGACTCACAAATAAATGTGGCCAGTAAAATAGTGTCCAGTTTGTGGTTTTCAAATTTAGAAAATTTGAGTTTAAATTTTAATAAAAAGTGAATACCAATCTTTATGAAGCACTATTGGTTTTAATATGTGTGAATAGACTCAAATGTCCACTTTTTATATACATATAATGGATTCAAATTAATTAGTATTTACGGTATGTATGTTAACATTATATTTCTCTGAATTTTATATATGAAATCAAAACAATCAAAAAAACATTTGTTGGAGAATATTTTTTGTTTTCAGGTTGCATCTCGTCTGTTATGTAATTCTTGAATTGGCTTTAAAGTTCATACGTTTAAAGTAATGTGTAAGTACCGTATACGTTATTTTTTATCAAAAAACGATTATGCTCCTTTGAGATCGATAGCGTATCTCATTTGTTTTTTTATATTTGAAAATTTGAAAAATAATGAAGTTAGAGAGGAAAAGGATTTATTTGCGAGAACACGAAGCACAGACAACACAAAAGTATAAGAATAAAGACAAAAATAATACTAACAAAAAAACCAATGATTTGACAAAGGAAGTTCGATAGAAGAAATCAAAGTAAATATTTACGATCGCACAGCCTAATGCTGCGACCCTGTGTCGTGGGGTATACGCCATTTTTTTCAAAGCTTTCGCCAAAAAATTGCCTGCAGCTTTAAAATTTCTTCTAGATGAACGTGATCACTTTGAAGCTTCACAAATATTACTAAGACCATCGTCGCTGAAGCTTGACAAATATTACTGCAATTATTGCTAAGAGCATTGATGCCGACGCTACAATATTGTTCAAACAAGACCAACCAGTATTAATTTGTTAGTTCGTTGCACGTCTTTCGTCACCATCAGTATAATTTTCATACTACAGATCAAACAATTTATTGACAAATATTACTGCAATTATTGCTAAGAGCATTCGTCGCCTTCGCTACAATATTGTTCGAATAAGACCAATCAGTATTCATGTGTTAATGAGTTGCCCATCTTTCGTTCACCATCAGTATAATCGCCATACTACAGATCAAACACTTTTAAGCCTAGATGATAACGATATATTATTTTTATTTTATTGTACTACGCACCAAGTTTTTGTACGGTAGGATTTCGTTTAAATAAATGTATGTACTTTATTTCACTTATTAAATTTAAAAGAAATCTTCGATAAAGTGTATCATTTTACTCTGACGGAGATGCGGGTTCGCACGACTTACCGTGGCTCTAAAACGCAGGGACCTCTAGAAGGAACATACTGGGTTTTAGTCAGTGAGAGTCTGATACAACCTCCAGCTGCACCCTCAGCGGGGTCATTTGATGATTAACCATCCAAAAAGGGTATCATTTTACTTCCAAGCACACAAAAATTGACCTACTTAAGTTCAATATTTGTACGAGTTAAACTTATAAGTTGGTGAATTCTTTTATGGGATTATTTTATGGTAATAGCTTTATTCCGAAGTCCTAAATACACAACATAAAGTCCGTATCGGATTTGTCTTCTTTTTCCTAGTTCACAGGATCACTTTTATGATTTGCATGTTATAAGATTTTTATACGAGTAGTAGAAACATGGCACATTTCAATACAAGAGATATTATTATAATTACCCAGTGTATTCTAGAGCTTAACCAATAAATTGTGTTTCTGAGATTTTACGTACATTTTACTCTTACTTCCTAGGTAAACTCTAATTCGGAAGAAGAAGAAGAGAAATTAAAAAAAAAAAAAAACATTGTAAAATTATAATCAAACTCAATTTCTCAACTATTTAAACTAAGCTGATAAATCAGCACTTTTTGGACGTCAAAAGACAACCCCCTAAACGCCCACCCTTCATCACGTCTTCCTTTGTGTTTTTGCTGGGAAGAAGAAGTAGTACAACTTACTCCCTAACAACACATGCCTGTCTGTCACGTGTGGTAGTTATTAATAAACTTTGGAAATATTCTTTTAATGAAAATAATGGTACCTAAAAAAAGCCTGCAACTATTTTACCCCGTATGTTACAAGTT
Source organism: Heliothis peltigera (assembly GCA_958496145.1). Lineage (NCBI taxonomy): Eukaryota > Metazoa > Arthropoda > Insecta > Lepidoptera > Noctuidae > Heliothis > Heliothis peltigera. The sequence continues at coordinate 1,751,159 of OY292327.1, forward strand.
GTATCAAGCGCAGGTGGTCTAAGCTCGAATGATACCGCAATAACACTAAAATAAAAGGAAGCTATTGCATTCTCCTGAACTGACACTGATTCCTTCACCCTAACCCTTAAGGCTAATAGAAATAAGGACCTTTATGGGTTGCGTTGAACGAAGAAAATTATCGCACACTTTGAGGTATTTTTATTGTATTCGCAATTTTGTCGATGTCTTTCTCGGTTTTCAATGTAATGTCTTGGAAAATGTTTGTACTGAACAACAGAGACGGTATCTTTCTATGCTAAGTAAATGTATGCTGAAAAATAGTTCTAGTATGTAATAAAATTCTAATTTTTCGTATTTATATAGTGTTATTGAGGTGAGGTACCATGATACTCATATTAAGGTCGGAATTTTTGACCCGAGAAATACTAATGGAGGTGTTTCTGGTATAATTAACTGCAAATAAAGAATTTTAATTTCTATATTTCTTTAAAAAAGGAATAATTATATTCATGTTAACATTCTCGAAGTATTTCATATTAATTAATTAGCAGGTTAAAAGTTTTTAAGTGATACTTGATCGGTCATCTACTACTAATTACTGAACCACCTACATTTTTTATGTACTGTATTGCTTTAAAAAATATATTCCCGAAGTATTTTTAGTAATTGATCTGCAGAGCAAAGATAATAATTGCTACTAGATCGATAAATTCCTGCTATTACTGAGCCGCGTGTTAATTTTTACGGAAACAATTACAAAACTTTCCCAGACTAAAAATCACTGTATAAAAACTACAAAAGTAAATATTTATTTCCACAAAAATAAAATACAAACAGACAATTGAAAAGCCATAACATTCAACGTCCGTATTTTCGCTTCAAATATCAAAGACAATGTCTGTCAACCAAAATGCTCGCTATACCTGAAGTTTTGTTTTCAAGTGAGCTCATTAAGGACACTCTTTTTGCACGAAAAATCCTATCCCATAGCAAAAACGTTGTTGCGAAAATCGGTACAAGTTCCCGAAATAATTTACTAATTAAATGTTGACAGTCTCATTTAAAGTTGTTTTGTTGGTTCATTTACTATTAATTATATTTATTTTTCGTTGCATCACGGATAAATATTTTGATTATTGTACATTTTATCTATGTGGTTATTTCGAATTATTTTCTATCATTATATTTTACGGTCAAATAATGGTTAACTTGTTTAACTTTGATGGTACCAGAACTGAAATCATGCGGACTGTTTCATCATCATAATTATATCATCATTGTTTTGCAAAGAACATTAACACGTACTAAAATCTCGTTAAATATAAGTCATCTCTCTATAAACCCCGAAAAATATTATTGTATATATCGGTGATGTAGATTATGCAACAGCAAGCATTCTGATAAAAGGATTCAACAAAGGCTGATTTTGTTGTTCACGTAGGAACAGGACATCGCTACCGCTTTGTTTTTAATGAAGCGAGTTTTGTGAACTTGCGGATAACATCAATCAAAGAACTGTGTGAGCTTATTGTGTGGTTTGGAATCAGCATTCCATGCCAACTTATGGCTATAGGCTTAAAAGAATATCCAATAAATAGATCTTGGCTGCAACACTGCCGTGCACTCTATTTGTACTGACAACCTACTAGAGAGCTGTATTCGAATAAAGCCTACTCTGCAACGAGTGCTGTAATTAGTACTTAGCGGAGGCACCTAGCTGATAATATTCCTTGCAGTAAAATAAGCGTCTGGTTTAATCTTAAATAAGAAATACTGAATTTGAAGCATGATTTTATTAATGATTGATTAAGCGTGATTTCCTTTGTTTTTAATGAAGCTATTTTTGTGATGTTTTCATAAGATACGAGCATAATTAAAATAAAATTTCTTTTTTTTAAATAATTATATTATTATGAAAATAACGTATGTATTATTCATCAGCATTTTTTAACGTCCCACTGCTGGGCAGAGCCCTCCTCTCCCACGGAGAAGGATTGAGCGTTAATCACCACGCTTGCCCAATGCGGGTTGGTGATTTGTAATTAATTTTGTTAGATTACGCAATGAAAAAGCAAAAAATAATTATAAAATTACAGATAAATCGCATCAGTAATAGAGTGCTACTTTATTTTTTATCGCAGTTAAAACTATAATACACAACCCTATTTAACTCGTTAAGAATATTCTACCGCTATTCCTGGGAACACAGGAATGCTTTTTACTTCACAAGCCAACGGAATTTGTGGTCCCGTGTAGCATGTTATTGAGTGAATAACATGTGGTCAAAATATTTTCGACGGCAACCGCACAAATATTTGCATAGCTTTTTCAAGAATTAATATTGGAGTGGACAGCTTCTATGTGTTTCTTTAGTACGATAAATGATTAAGGTTTTGTGTTTCAACAGTTCTTTGACGAGGTAAGATGATCGTGAATTTCTAGGATATAATATGGTACCAACGACTGAGTAGAAAATAAGACGTAGGTAGGTATAGAAAAAAGTGCTAGTCAAATTGGTCCAACTAATCTAACTGGATGCAGCTAAACAGTGATCATCATCAGACTTTTTATTGAGTTTTTAAGTATTTTCCTCGATTTGTTTTCCTTCACATTTAATCAGGTTTTCTTTTTTAAAAAGCTGCATTGGTACTTGACTTGGAATCGAAACCATGACGTTTACGTAATATATATAAATAATAAAAACTACAGGTATACTTCATTCAAATAGCCTCCAGAATATTCACAAAACTGCGAAAGCAAAAATAACAATATAGGCACAATGTTTGAAACGCATTTTATAAGTTTCCTGACTCACAGTGCTTCACAATATAAGGACGAAAACCACTTAAGATCTAAAGGGACACTTTAGAAGCGTCGAAGGTTATTAGAGCGGAGGAATTTCACAGCAAAATCTAACGTGATTTAAAATTCATTCGCCGAAGCCTTCAACAGCGTGCACCCCTCCCCTAACTGGCATCTAATCACGAGGTTCGAGTGTGTGCACATCAAGTAGCCATTCAAGATCAAAGTCGACGCCTCTAACTACCCCAGGCTATAGGGGACACGGAAATTTATTAGTTCCTTAAAGGGGGATCGGCGCTGCCTTCCGATACACCGTTATTCTTCAAAATTCCGTCTTCAGAAACATAATGCCTTTGAAGGCCTAAAATAAAAATGGCTTCGAGATTTCCTTAATTAAAGGTTTGAGAGTCGCTTTGATGTTGGCTCGGGAGAGGAAAAAATACGGACGCGGGTTGGGTCATGTGTGGTTTTAAATACAAGGGAGTTGGTTGTGGTGTGTTATTGTGAGGTATATACCTACCTAGCAACGTACTCAAATACATTTCACTTTATTACGTTATTTAAAAAAATACTGTGAGCAATCATTACGATTTACATTACCTCTATGTCAATCAATTGGATAAGATGTGCTCCTGAGACTCAATCTCTCTCTGTCTGAGATCTCCCTGAAACCGGTATGCGGTAAACATAATACTAGTAAACAAGCTACGGAGACTTTGTTATTTCATTACAGTATTTATTTATTTAGAGTAAAGGATTTCTAAAATAGAACGTGTGTTTCGAATACAAAATTAAAAATATTCTGTCGATTTTACAAAAATAAGCAGGTATTATTTTCTAACAGATTTAATTAATGATTAAAAAAAATGGATATGTTTTTCGTTTTAATTATACTGTTTATTTCATATATCAATTTTTTATTTTTTATGAATTCAAACACATAATTTAAATTAATCAGATAAAAAAGAACAGTAAGTAAATAATACTGAATTTAATTAAAGTTAGTGAACAAATATGTAGGTAGAATATGGGACGCCCAAATTAGGATATTTTTCTGTAGGTATCCTTGTCTTGTCAAGTAGCCAATTGCAAACCTGGACACATCGAGGGTCAATAGCCGCTTACCTATTTAAATAAAAATTAAACAAAAAGGAATCTACTTTTTTAATTATACACACCTACATGATCGCTGCGTTATTAGTAAGTATCCTAATTTGAATACGGGTTTTTTCTTAAGAACTTTATTATTATTCAGATGTTAACTTTTCCTCCTTTGGAATTTATTCTCATATTACGAGAAGACGACTTTTTATTGGATTTTTGGTGGAATATTATATTGCCTTTATCCTGTTAAACACCGGACAACGAAGTTACGAAGGGATCCGTACTTTTTATAAAAATTTCTTCGTAAAATTTCTACCAGTTACTGCCTATTTGTTTTTTTAATAGTTTTATGTAAATCTACAGCTAGTTACACGTTTCCATACAGAACGATGCTCCCAAAAGTGGGTCCCATCAAGCTATTAAAATCTGTCCAATTTCCTTAATAGATTTTCAACTTTATTGCTGAAGCATAATATGGTTCAAAATTGATTAGGAAAATTTTACAGTTTCGGGTAGCTTGATGCCCTGGCGTCTTCGCCGTAGTGCAAGAAAACTACGATTTGAAAAGAAATCTATTTATTAATTTACAAATATTGATTTAATTTCTTCACGTAAGCTGGTAATCTCGGCATCTTCTCTTTGCGGTTGGGTTGTAGTTGTATTGTATGCACAGTCTCATTGTCCTCGTTAACAAAGTTGATGTCCACTCTCGATACTTTGTAACTGTTGTCTTGAGTTATTTTTTCAACTACTTTAAGATAGTGTTTTGGAGGAACATGACTTGGTGAGCGGACTGAAATTGAATAACATTATTTGTTTCATCCTATCATATTTATTATACTTACATATTATATTATACAGTGATTGCTTGCTCTTTATTCTTTTTATGAAATTGACATAAATTACGTCAATTTAGGTACCTCTGTTTACGTATATTATAGGATAATAACAACATTTTTTATTATATTTTTACAGTCGCCGACGCATAACTTGGCTTTTTTAATGAGGATAAGTTCGCGCATCGAGCTTTTATTTTAACAAAATAGTGATCCCTTTATGTGCTTTCCAGTAATCTATAGTCTTTTTAGAAGAAAAAAAAATTTGTTTACTCCTAACGACGTTTGCCAAGTTATGTGCCGGGGACTACATCTTGTATGTACTCTACACTGAAGTACAGATAACTATTAAAACTATAAAAAAGACTTTAAAAAATACAAATGAGCTAAAAAAATACTTCCTATTATCAAAATAATTGGGCAAGGTTATAAAAATATTAAAAATACACACCTGGTCTCGACGCAAAGTTATAAATAACGTCATCTAATTCTTTCGATACGATGCCTATAACACTTTTATTTCCATACAAAATGTCCAAAATGTCATTATCAGTTAACCATTTTGGCGGTCTATACGGATGCCTCTTATCTCTCAAAATAGGTTTAGAATCACCAATTAACATTATTAAACTTAAAATAAAAGCAAAAAATATTATACGAGTATTATATGAAACGGTCATTCTTGCCTCAGTCTAAACACTGACTACTAATTCCATATAGATTAACGTCAGAAGTGATTTTTGTTTTTTATTTATCGTTTATGTAAACACTATTGTTAAAACCTAATAGGAAGTAAACATAGTCAGTTATGACAACAGTTTACATACGTAAAGGATAGAAATGATATTGTTTATTAAATCATTGATTTGTTTGAGTATTTTTTTTTTACCTTATTGTTGAGTGGGATTGCAAACGCATTTGTATGTATTGTACATATTTGTGATCATTGCGATAGTGTTGATGTCATCCTATTATGCAGTGATGTAATTTATTGAAATCTATTAAATCTATATTGTAAAGCTAGAGAGTTTATTTACTTGCTTGAACGCGATCATCTAATTCACTACTGGACCGATTTGAATACTTTCTCGCTTTTCCAGCAGGCTTAGCATGGCAACCGTAGAAACAAGTTTTGTTTACCGGAGAATGGACGAATGACAGAAAAGTGACAGATTGACGTAAGATTCCTTTTGATATTTTTTGAAGATATATTTCTTTTCTTGGATCGACAAAGTTTACAAGTGCTCGGGCAGAAGACATGTTGACATTGACAGAAAGAGCTTTGGCTTTTCTTGACAGAATAGATATAGAATCGCCATGCTAAACTGTAATACTCGTTTTTATGTGGGTTAAAGAATAAATGAATGAATGAATAAATAATTGGCTATCTGGCACTGAAAGACTCTTTTAAATCGTCCCAGTAAATCAAAACAAAAAACAAACTTGTCAGATGTTATTATAAATATAGTTATAGATTTGAAAAAGTGACATTTGTGTGTCGTTTGTCGTCAAACAAAACTATATACTGCGAAAAAGAAGGAACAGTTAAACTTGCGACCATACTAATGTATATGTTTATTTATTTTGATAGACATCATCTGGTTAAGCAACTTTTTCATACTTCCAGCGACCGAGTGATTTACGCCCAGCTGTGGTCTTCATATCTCACATGCCTCTTGCGCTGGTTGGTACTAGAACGGACCGCGAACGGTTGGAGAGATATTCGCTCGTCGCACAAACTCTCGCTTATAGCCCAGCTTCAAAATTATCAAAGCAACATACTCCGTTCCCGGTGATAGCCAACTAGTTTTTAAAAGCTTTTTTATTGTTTAGTTCTACTCGTTTCTCGCTCATTGTTAGCATTCGAACCACAGCCTGCATCTACTAAAAAGTCAAATTAATTTGTTATTAAAAATCAAAAGCAAGTGTGGTCAAACATATCGAAATTAATTTAAAAAAATGCACATAAAAATGCGTCAGTATGTTGACATTTAATTCTGTGTCACATTTATATAAGAGCAGTTTGACATTTTTTGTATCTAGTATTGTGTGATTTTAAATGCAAGATGTCGCGTTTGGCTGTGATTTTAATCTTCGCCCTATTTGCTGTAACAATCGCTAAACCAGGTGCGTTTAAAATCTTATTTATCTAATAAAAAATACAAAGGTGAGAGGATTGACTAAGCTTTGAAAATAATTCCTAAGGTGATTGAAATCTGTGTAACCATACCGTATATTCAAGGCCGTTTTTTCGTCAGAAATCATCAAATGAGCCCTTCCCTGACAGTGTCAGGGAAGGGGTCATTTGATGATTTCTTACTGATTATAATCCACTATGTTCCTTTTGGGGATCCCTGCGTGCCAGAGCACCGGTAACTCTTGTGAACAACGCGCAGCCCAGGCAGAGTATATTTAAGGTTTTTTATACTATATCAAGTTTATTTATTCCATATCTATATTTTTAAAAGAGACGTGTTTGGACCCACATTACTTATAAATGAATAAAGTGTTCTGTAGACGCGAGTTCTGAAGATAAATTAATTTAGTTTAGTTACAGAGTTTGTAAGAGATAGTACAAAAAATATTGTGTGAAGAACTAAAAAAAAATTGTTTTGGTAAAAAATGGCATTTCAACTTACTTGTTATAAGATTTACGTTTTACAATAAGTTATAAGTTTCTATGCTGCACAATGCTACCGAAAGTGGCTTCTGTTGTAAATTATACATGCACATTCGCCATCTTGACTTCGATCAGGTTTTTGACGAAGGTCGGTGATTTGCATTTATTATATTTTTTAAAATTTTTACCAAAAGAAGACAATATACTTAAACAGGTAAAGCAGGTATAACTAAACGGCCTCGTTGGTCTAGTAGTCGCATAATGCAACTGCTGCGCACGGGTTAAATCTGGTCTAAATCACTTTTAGAAATTTTCACGAAACAGAGTAAAGAGGTTGGTTATTGGTACAACCGTGCCTCGTAGAGCACGTAAATGTTGGTGTTGCAACCGATTTCTCTACGGGCAACCGACAATTGTTCTGAACATCATTATTAGTTGTTCCAAAACAAATTAATTGAGCTAGAAAAAGCGTGAGAGTAAAGTATTCAGGTAATCAGAGAAACTATCCCGTTTCTTGAAATAATTAGTTATGTGCTGGGCACAGGCCTCCTCTCACACTGAGAAGGATTGAGCGTTATAATCACCACGCTTGCTGAATGCGGATTGATGATTTCATACTTTTAGTCCTGGTTTCCGCGAGATGTTTTTCTTCATCTTTAATCCAAGCTATACTTAGAAAATACATATAACTTATAAAAGTTGCCTGACCTGAAAACGAACCCGCGCACTACTTGAGAGGCTGGTGCATTAACCACTAGGCCACCATGATTTTTTTTTATTAGAATGACTAAATGGTTTAAATACAGATCATACAATTTCTCCTTTCTCCTTTCAGCTACTAATTATGGAAATTCCATGGCGAGCGATGGTAGCACTGGTTTAGCTGTAGTTGACAACTCAATGTTTGGCGATAACGCGTTTGCTACGGGAGCAAAACAACCGCAAAAATCGTAAGTAGTCTATCGTTTTTCCGTCGTTGAATATAGAAATGTCTTACGACTGTTCAAGCCTTTCGCAATTATTCTGCACAAGGGAAAATCTCTAATGCTGTGGTACAGACGCAAGTACATCAAGCTACTACAATCTATCAAGATTTTCAACTTTATTGCCGAAGCATGTAGTTCAAAATTGATTGGAAAAATTTGACAGTTTCTGGTACTTTGAAGTGCTGACGTTTGTCCATCGACATTTTCCGAACAGATCTCAGGTGCAATCTAATGACAACAAAGTAAGAGCAATTTACTGTTAGAACTCCGATAGTGGTGACTTGGTTGGGAAGAGCCGTGAATATATTGTCACCTTGCACTAAAAGTAGGTTCTCATGGGACGAAGGCTGATAACCTTTTTTTATCGGGGGGAAATCGGGTCGACCATCGAATAGGGGCGCGGCCTTCTCTAAGTTCCTCGCCCCTGGACCCATTCATGGGGGGCGAAAAAGGGCTTTGTCTGCGTTCTCCTGCACCCGGTGCCCCTTCTGCGGCCAGGGAAGGGAGTCGTAATCTCCCTCTTCCGTTCCTCGTCCTTCCACGACATCACGCCCTCGAAGACTGATAACCTGTTCTAAGTTTGTTTTTTTTTTTTGCAGATGCGGTTTGATTGGATCATTCATATCAAAGTTTGTTCCATTTTGTTAGATAGGTGATCATGTTGGCACGCTTAATGGTATATTAAATTTTTATGAGCAAAAAACGTTGTTTTTTATTTTATTACCCAGAAGTCTACCTCGTGGGTCTACTAGCCGCATGCCGCGGCTGCTGTGCACTATGTCTCGGGTTCGATTCCCGGGTTGGGATGAAATCGCTTTGTGAGTTTTAGAGAAGCTTTCTGAAAGTTGGTGATTAAAACAGTTAACATAACCTGTTCTCTCTCCGGTGGTATTCGATTGCCGTCCCATCGGACCATCAATGAGAGTGAGGGAATAGAGTGTGCACCTACGTTCGCGCAAACGCTTGTGCATTATAATATGTACTGCGGTATCAGCATGGCGATTCTATGTCTATTCTATCAAGAAAAGACAAAGCTGTTTCTGTCAATGTCAACATGTCTTCTACCCGAGCATGGCGCGACCTGTCAACTCGCGTTTCTATGAAGACAAAAACATTCCATAGCAACGGAGAAGTAGATAGTAATGAAGTCATTCTGCGTATACTACGATGAATTTTCGTTTAGTTAGCAAAAAAAATTATATCAAATGCACTATTTTTAAAATCGGCATGCTCGCCATATGTTGGTCGAAGAAAAGAAAAAAATCTTTTCTACGTGTCGAAATAAATCTTAATTCAATCTGTCTTTAACAAAACTTCTTTATACGGTTGTCATGCTGAGCAACATCACTGCAGCTCAACCTTAGAGAAAACGGCCGCCATAGCCTACAATCGGTCTGGACGCCATTATTACAAGTCATCTCTCTTATGTCTCGTATATCTCGCTATAGTAGTTTAATCAGGATAATAAGCTCCATCAAAGAGATGTACTTTTTATCTCTTTCTGAAATAAGGAAGTTCTGTCTTTCAATTAAATGTATGCCAAACGAAGATCCTGACTCTGAACTATCTACGATATGATAGTTCTACGATTTTATTATTTTTGATAAATCAAGATATTTCTGACTAACAAATGAATGCATTTCAAATCTATTTTTGCGAAGTAAAAATTATGTTGTTATGCAAAATAATAATTATTTCCTCATGAAAAGGTCTGCAAAAGGTTTATTATAATTCGTCATGAGTAGAATACTTTAAAAGTTTTTTTTTTCCTTATAGCTTTCCTAACATTTGAAAGTACAAACTCCAGCACATCAGGCTTCTACAACCTGTCAAATTTACTCAATAGATTTTCAATTCTATCACTGAAACTTATGGCTTAAAGTTGATTGAGTAAAAACCCCTTTCAGAGTAGCTACGTTTACTAGACCAATGAGGTTAGTTAATATATGCCCCACTGATCCAGCAGTCGCAAGCGCAGTAACAAATAAAAAATTAGGTACAACCTCTGCTTGGTTTCGGACTAAATGACGCTGTATGATTGTTTAACCTCCCTATACTCGCGCGTTGGTTTGTGAGACCAACAGAATGGTTTTTCGTTTCTTTTTATCTATCACAGAAAAGCTAATGACTTTCATGTGAGAACCCGGTTTGAGCTTCTGGAAAACCCAGAAGTGCTCGTATTTGATGGCCAATCGGTCCGTGAGACCGACGCGGGTATAGGTGTAACTGTTTTTGTCTGGTACCTACATGCTATTATGGTGAAACTAAGAATTGGCGCGAGTATAGAAAGGGTAAGGAATATTATTACCATGTAAATAAAAAATACCTTTACATTGAGAGAAACATTTTAAATAAAAGAAACTGAACTGTTTCTGCATGATTTCAATATTATTTTTTTCCAGATACAAAATTAAGTCTCAAGTCAGTAAGAGTCTGGGGGGTCATTTGATGATTTCCCACGAAAAAAAGGTCCTATAAATAAATATTTTAAAAGGTTTTGTCAGTGGCCATCATATTAGTCACGAAGGTAGCCTACTGTGACCAAAACAGTAATAAGTGCCTATTTATGTGGAGTTATTTTCCTTGTTCTCTAAAAATATTGCATCCTCGTCCCCACATAGTATGTTGCCTTTCGAAATAAAATAAAAAATGGAAAGCTTGCCAAGATTTTTTTTTTGTTAAAATAAGTCCACTTATTGATGTGTCAGACAGGCTTAATAATTCTTCAATAACAAAGACAATCTCTTCGTATTGATCTCTGATTGAATTCACGATTGAATTCAGAACATGTAGGTAGTCTACATTAATTCTGGCCTTAAAATAAAACAAAACGTATTTATTCTGGCTGCATTCTTTTATTGCATTACTCTTAAAATACAAGCACAGATCACTTTCAGCTTATTCAACAAATTGGTAGCAACGGTTTTATTAAAGTTCCAATAAGACCGCATCTGAAACAAATTAATTAATTTATTTATATGTATAAACAAACTTAGAGCAGGTGACAGGGTACTCTGCGGAAGAATCTGTATTCCCGCGGCCGTGCGAGGAGACACCGGGGTGGTTTTAGCCGGTAAGAGTCCGGCACACCCCTCTGCCTCTAGAACAGTCCACGAGAATTTCCCCACGATAAAAAAAGTGACGTTGTACTAGGACTAATGAAGTAATAAATGATGAAAATTAAATAATAGTAGATAACTAAAGCTTCAGCTATGCTTGTTGCGGCGAGTCTATGGATGAGAAACCATCTATGTATGTCATAACAAGAACCTTATATATTGGAAGGTAAGTCAAACTGTGGGACTCTGCTATCATTTATATATCTTTGGCAATAGTCACAGATAGTTCGAAACCAGTAAGACAATAACTACTCTCACCAAAAGGAATTGTGTGTCCTAGTAACTGGGTTGCGGAGGTCAGATAGGCAATCGCTCTATTATGGCTCTATTGAAAACATAGATAGTCATTTGTATCAGGGTAGACTGGAGGTCGATCATAACTTAATTGGGAAAAAGCGAGGCCAGTGAGTAAACACGTGATTTGCAAGTCTCACTTATCGGTAGTAGGAATTAAGTGACGATACCAAGTAAAGTTCACAGGAGAGATAAATTAGAATTTTTTCTTCATAGGTACATTTAGTCCAGCTTTGAACTTTTTAAATTTCTACGTATTTAGGACAAACATAGATATACGAATAAAATCTGAATCATACCTCGCACATCATATACATAATTATGTAGGTATATCTCGCTTATGCTTAAATTTCTGATATCGGTATGTCTTGTCCTGTATTATTTATTCAGTATGTCATAAGTTAGCAGAAAACTATCCAAGGCACTTATAACATCAAAAATTCCGTATGGCCTTATCTAAAATTAATTTAAATTCATTATACAAATGTACTAATCCGTCAGCAAATAGGTCTAATTCATTGGGCTGAGCAAGTATGTCCCCAATATTGCGGAGTGCACGGTTGTCTTGTATACTTGTATACTTGCGCCTGATCTGTCTCCGGTCGTGTCGGATTGCCGTCCCATCGGACTATGAGAGTGAGGGAATAGAGAGTGCACCTGTGTCTGCGCGAATGCTTGTGCACTATAATATGTCCGCAGCTGGCTGATCTCCATAAAAGAGAACGGCCGCCGTAGCCGACAATCGGCCTGGATGCCATCATCATCATCATGCTTGATGTTGTGTGGTGACTAAATACTAATATTACTAATGCTACTTACGGTCTTTGTTGTTGTTGTTGTTGGCCTTTGGTTCCAAATGCTTCATTGCCAAATGTTGAGTTGTCAGCTACTGCTATCGTTGAGCTACCGCCATTTGAACTAGAGTTTCCGTAATTTGTAGCTAAAAAACAATAATTATATTGGATCATTAATATCTTTGAGAAGCTCGTATCTAAGCCACACGGGTCGATGGATCATAAGGTTAAGCAACGCATGGCGCGGTCGGCCCGTAGGTGGATGACCATCTTGTCATGAAAAGTTCGTCCGTGTTTCGGAGGGCACGCTAAATTGGTGGGTCCCGGCTATCATTTTTGTACGGGTCGGTCAGAAGCCAGAAAGTCTGACAACCAGTCCTACCAAGGGATATCGGGTTGCCCAAGTTACTGGGTTGAGAAGGTCAGACAGGCAATCACTCGTCGTAAAGCTCTGATACTCAGCTGGCTCCGGTTAATACTGGAAGCTGACCACAACATACTTTGGGAAAAGGCTCGGCAGATGATGATTATTTATGTCTTTATATCCTTCTCGAGTCTTATTCCCATACTCTGACGTTTGAACTGCAGTAGTTGGTAGGTACTTTTGTTACTTGCCAAAAAATTTATACGCACCTGGTTTAGCAAACGTCTGAACAAGAAGAGCAAAAGCCAGGATAACAATAAAACGCGACATCTTGCTTGACTGACCACACAATACTAACACTCCTGATATGAAAGTAGGCTTATATAGACCCGCTGTAAATGTCAGAAAGGATTTTATTTTTAAACAGACAGGGTATTTTATTTTTAAGTTATTTATGATTTTAGGTTCTGCGCTTCAAAGAAAGAAGTTTGAATTTTGAAATTTGTTTGTTAGTTTGCCGTTTATGAGTGTCAGGAGGAAAGACTCAAAAATATGGGATACTTCCTAGCAACAATAATAAAATTCGACAAACAGTTTTGGATTATGAATAGGATTTGCCAGAAATAGTTTTTTTTTTTTTTTGGTGTTTTATAATAGTATAGCTGGTACCTAGTATTTAAAGTTGCATATGCTGGAAAATGACAACAGTTATTTGTGCAGTTCTCTTAAGTTATCTTAAGTTCAATAATCTTTTAAGGTAAAGCTCAATAAATTGGCCTTGACTTTGACTCTGGATACTCAGTAGTATCAGTCATACAGTAAACCCGTTCTTCGTGATGGTAGGTTTAACAACGCCAATAGTTGGTTAATAATTATTAGCGAGTACCCATTGACGCTGCGGGCTGAGTTTCAGGCGACGAGTAAAATCGTTACTCTATAAAATGGCACTTCAATGTTAACGGTTGTTAGTACAAACATAAAACATGCTACAATTAAAATATTGTACATTGAAATTTCGACTGCAAAATTTTTGCTAAACTTTAGGTACCGACGCCAGCACAACAAGCTACTGCAACCTGTCAAATTACCTTGATAGATTTTCAACTTTAATGCTGAAGCATATGGTTCAAAATTGATTGGGAAAATTTGGTACTTTCGAGTAGTTGGATGTGGTGGCATCTGAATCAGATCAGAATTGATCTATAGTATGTAATAGATCAATTCTTTTTTTCATAGCCGATCGTAGTCAATGAGCGCCAGCTGTCAGGATTACGGTACATTATTTTGTAAAGATAGTAATTTGGAAGCATGCATGGTTTGAAATTTTTGGTTTTTATTCTCTTCAAGAAGCAATTTCATATTATTATTAAGCTGTTCCTTTTTAAAGTTTTTAATATCAGGAAAAAATCAGTATAAACTGTTAAGGTAAAGTACTGTAATATACATAGAAAGGTGAACATAGTGACATCAGCAACAAGCAACTCGGTTCACACGTGTTGGGTTATTTTTATCCGACAGCGGCAGACAGAGGGTTATAGCAGGATAATGTTTGGACTAAAAAAGTTGCACAATACTTTAAGCCTTAGTATTGTGGTACTGTTGGATAAAAATGTCGGGTTTTGTGGCGTTTTTGACCTAAGTGATTCTCGTTAAATTATTGGCTGTTCCAGCAGGCTTAGCATGGCGATTCTATATCAATTCTATCAAGAAAAGACAAAGCTCTTTCTGTCAATCTCAACATGTCTTCTGGCCGCGCATGGCGCGACCTATCAACTCGCATATAATCACTTGTAGACTTATATCGATCGAAGAAAATAAAAATTTCTTCAAAAAAAAAATCAAAATAAATCTTACACCAATCTGTCACTTTTCTGTCATTATGTCCATTCTCCGGTAGACAAAACTTGTTATATCTGAGTTTTATCATCATCGTTATCAATCTTTTAGACGCTATATAGTTATCATGGTTTTCCTTATATTTTAGTTAACGTTTCTAAGGGTCCGCCATCTTTGAATTTGATCTGTCATCTCTAGAGGTCCGGGTTCTCATAACAAATTAAAAGTAAAAAAAATATATTGTTCCTTTTTCGAACATTTTAATGGAATCACAAAGTGACCCAAATTATAAACTATCGCTACTTTAGAATGATTGCAAGTGTAAATAATAATGATAAATTAGATTTATTTTGCAAATAGGTTGAAATCAACACTTTTACACGTCAACACATTTTTATAAAAAACGAGATGAGGTTTGACTAGTAACTAGGTATAAAGGCATGAGGTCAATTCCAATTTCGTTTCTATTATTATAGGTTTCCTAAAATGATTTCTTAGTTATTTTATACCTAGTTCTGACACAGTCGTTTCTTGGCATTTTAAATGGAAAATAATACATAAAATATATATTGCTATATTCACTAGGAAAAGGGGTATGCTATTCAAATATAGGTAGAAGTGTTAGCTGGAAATTCACGACCTGGAATTTCCGATGCATCATTATGACGTGAGACCTAAATAATACCTCTTCGCTAATTTATAGTACTTTTATTTATTACTATTCGTGAAATATCAACAAATATCCACCTATCCATTCTTAAGTACTTCTTTGTTTCCCTAATTTTGTAGGTAATTAATTATAGAAAACCATGACTGTGTGTGTACCTACAGACGGTCCCTGACATGAATTCTCGTAGATAAGTAAACAAAATAAATGAACAGTTTTTGAAGAAGAACTGGTATTTAAATGTGGTCTTTATCGGTGTTAGCTTCATTTCAGTGATATTAAGAATTTGTAAGGTAAATGCACACATGATAGGCTCTTCATTTGAAGATGCACTATTTTGTGACTTATTGTTTCTCGCGTCCTAAGAGAATACTTTTTCATACAAATAACAATAAAGTTTAACCAATAAAACAAATAATGTAGCTGTCTATTGGTTAACTATTTTTCTACCGAATCATGAGAGTAAAGGACAAGAGAATGCACCTGTGTCATCTTTCACAAATGCTCAAGCAATATAATATTAGATATCCTGCACAGCTGGCTGGCTGGATGACTAACTATTATAAAAAAAGTGATCAGTATAATTTATTATTATATTTTATTATTTAATTCAAGAGCCAACACTTGTGTGATTCGCCCTAACATTATTAATAAGAGATTAATGATGAGTCTTATTGTAAATAATAAGTGCAACCAAACACGTTTATTGTTTTATCATTTATACCTACTTAAAAGAAAGCAGGCCCTTAATTTGTTGTAACTGCTGTTCATGTGAATTTGTTTGAGCAATATGCAAGTTTTCCCGTCATTGTTGGTTCTCCTATTTCTAATTAATAACTGTGCTGCCCAAGGTTTGATTGATTAATCATTATTTTTTTCATTTAAAACGTGGCTTTTAAGAGTTCGTGGCTAAGCAACTGTCGTACGGGTCAATCGATCATAAGCAACGCTTGGCGCAGTCCTTCCGTGGATGGGTGACCATCTTGTCATGACGAGTTACGTAGTACTAGAGTAGAGAACATCTTTGGCTTTTTAGTTACGGGTGGTCAGAAGCCAGGAAGTCTGAAAACCAGTCTTACCAAGGGGTACCTGGTTGCCCAGGTGACTGGGTTGTAGAGGTCAGATAGGCAACATAGCTTGACATACATATACAACCATAACTTTTAAAAATACTACTTTTCGATTGTACTTAATATAAAAAGTAATTTGTACTAAACATCCAAAACGATAAAAAAGTATGGTACATAAAAAAAATGAATTATATCATATTTTCAGCGAATAACAGTGGCGACTCCACCGCAACCAATGGCAGCTCGGCACTAACCGTCATACAGAACTCTACGTTTGGTGATGGAGCGTTCACTAATAGTCAAACTCAAACCGCACGGTAAGAACATTCTTAATTTCCTCTCTTTACGACTGGCAAATCAGATTTACGCAAAAGAAAGTGAACAAAAAAAAACGTCTAATTACATTTCATACGTAGTGTTTTTTTTCACTTCGGTCTTGGCTTCCCTCAGATACTATTTTGGCTTTCAGTCTGAACAAATGTAGCTGATTACCAGTGTTTTACATGGAGCGACTCTCTATCTGACCTCATCAACACAGTAACCGGGCAACCCGATACCCCTTGGAGAAGTGGTTGTCAACGATGTTCAAGGGCAACCAGCATCCACCATATTAACTTGCCTTCCCAGAACACGAAGGAACTCGTTATGATATAGCCCCGAGCTCCTCTTACTTGGTAGTTTTAGTAATTAATTTGATTCGTGCACAGCTAGTTATACCGCGGTATACTGTCCCTTCAAAGACTATGCCGCTCAGTTGGCTACAAGTAAGAATAATCAAAATACACGGTAACAACGAGACATTCATTTTAAAATTTCTTATTTCAGATGTGGATTGATAGATATGTTCTTGTCAATATTTATTTCCAGTTTAGATTGCTAAATTGATTTGCAGTGCAAGAGAATTCTTCATCCCATTTGTGATTTATTTAAATGTATTAAAAAGTTTAAATAAAACTGTGATCACAAAGAAAAATCTTCATACTTCTACAACATCAAAAACCTGACATAGTTGACCAATTTTCACAACGGAATGACACCACGTCCTATGTGTTCTCGCTGGGAAGAAGAAGTGGCGCAACAAACTTCACAGCAAAAAAAATGAAAAAATAAAGAATTTTGCTTCGAACCCTATGTGAAATTATTGAAAGTTCTTTATCAGAACCCAAATAAAATAGGATATAATTATAATGCGAGGAGATAGCACAGCCATGCATATACAAAACTTACAAATACATACATAATATATTACTACTATTACCTCCAATTAAAGACACATAATGAGACACAACATTTTAAAAGGTTCATCTCTTAAAATACAGCATATATTTTGCTCACTTTGATGTGGAATTATATGTATATTTAAGAAAAACCTATAATTAACTAATACCATAATTATCGAAACCAATCTTGTGTAAGTTGAATCCTATTACTATGGATTTTTGTTTTAATCCCAAAAGTAAAAAAAAAAACAAGTCTGTAATCGTGACTTTACGCAATCATTCAAAAAAGGTGCAATCATACATGTATCTTGTTAAGGAAAAGGTAACTATAGAATACAGAATGCCACTGTACTTAGTTAATTTCTATATTGGGTGACTGGTAATTAGTGAAAGATATTATTTTAAACACGTGATTTTACTCATGATTACAAACAACTTTTCCAAAGAGTTTTTGAATTTTGCTGTAATGATAAAAAAAATAACAAAAAAATTTTCTTCGGGAAAGTTGTTTGTAATCATGAGTACAATCACGTGTTTAAATATCGGTCACTGATTACCAGTCACCCTATATAAATTTTCGCTTGCCACGCAAAAGCCTTGAGTATCAGAGATCTAAAATTCAAATCCGCTTAACAAGGAAGAAGTGTTATCTACCTACGCATTTTAACTAATGGCAATATTAAGTAGGTATTGTTTCACCTTTGTAAGTCTGTGCATAAATTCTACGTATATTTTGAATCATCTAGATAGTACAGACACCAACACAAGCTACTATAATCTGTAAAATTTCCTTAATAGATTTTCAACTTTATCGCTGAAGCATATGGTTCAATATTGATTGGGAAAATTTTATAGTTTTGGGTAGCTTGATGTGCTGTCGTTTGTACTAAAGACGCCGTACAAACACTTTAGCTTCAGTGTAGTGAGACTGTTGTTGCAAGATGGCGGGTTTCGTGGTATTCCTGACCTTGGTGCTTGTTGCTCGCATTACGGCTGCCCCAGGTATGCAAGTTCGAATCCATCCTAATACTTCATGCAAATTACCTATATTTGCATTTTGTTTTTTAACGAACGTACTTGACCTTTAAACGATTTAGGAGTATCGCATCAAGAGTATCTAACTTAATCTAAATTATCCAAGTAGGACTACTTAGAGTCGGGGTGTAATTCACTATGATTTATTAGACGCCAGCACATCAACCTACCTCAAACTGTCAAATTTGTTCGGAAAAATTTGACAGTTTCGTAGTAGCTTGATGTGCTGGCATCTGTACATATGGATATCTTAAATGTATTAAATTCCAACGGCTATTTATCATAATGTGTCTAATATATAATTTATTTCTCATACATTTCCAAGCCATTTTAGGAATTATTAAGTAGGCATTGTATAATTTACATTATACCTATAATATAGAGCTAAGGCTAGAGGTATTTACGTAAGAGATACCGCGGCCCTGGCACACAGGGACCTCCAGAAGGAACATAGTGGGTAGGCTAGAGGTATTTCCGAGAATATAACTATGTTGTAAGGTTTCCGTTAATAAGAGTAACTTCATGTAGTTGGAATCATTTAAAATTATGTTCCTATCACAATAACATTTCAATATGGTGGCCTGCAATTATCATTCATCTCTCAGCCACTTTAAAGTATGAGTATGTATGTAGATACTGCTCTTTTCTAAACCTATTTCCAGGATTCTGTAGATAAAATTAAAAGAAGTAGGTATGACGTTACGTTTTGTATTACATATGAGGTAAAAAGGATGATTCATAATCTGGGGTTTCCAACCAAGTCACAACCTTGACGAGACAGAATTCTCAAGGACAGTGACGCTAGTTCCTTAAAGAACGGGTTTTTGTTCATGCTTGCCTTAATCTGTTTATATTTTCGTCAGCAATGTATTTTTGCTTCGGCGATAAGAGCAACAATTATTTACATTTATATTTTTATCCTTATACATTCATAAATCATCATCAAAGTCATCAATCATCATAAAAGTCGTGGTGGCATAGTGGTTCAAGCACCAGCCTTTCGAGTATGAGGGTGTGGGTTCGATTCCAGGTCAGGCAAGTACCAATGTAACTTTTCTAAGTTATACGTACTTTCTAAATTTATCTCGGACACCAATGACTGATTAAAGGTAAAGGAAAACATCTCGAGGAAACCTGGACTATAACGTCTGAAATCACCAACCCGCATGGAGCAAGCGTGGTTATTAACGCTCAATCCTTCTCCTTGGGAGAGGAGGCCTTTACCCAGCAGTGGGACGATAAATAGGCTGTGATGATGATGATGATGATGACATTCATAAATATAGATAGGTCTTACCCAACTTAACCAGTCTGAAGGTAGCCAGTTTTCGCTCGCTAGCTTACGCGTGCGTAGTGATATTTTGTTCATTCAAGGTGACTGTTGCGCAGTCACTAGTAGGGAACTTCATAGCTGTAATGTTATTCGACGGATACTGTTGAAGATATTTATTTTTTATTTTTTGTAAAACATCGGAAATAATTTATACTCATGCGCATCAATAGATGAGCAACGTTGAAGAGTTTAAGAAGGGTTGTTCCTCGAATAGACATTCTACCGAGTCTTGGAACATGTAAAACTCTAGATCCTGCAGAGCTCAACACTGCCCAATCAGTTTGATTGCTATCCCACCAGACCTCGAGAATAAAGCTTTGTTGAATTCATTTCGGCATTTCTTCTCAAGGTAGTCAGTTAGGTAATGCCGACTTCATCTGGTTTAAAAAAAAATCTATTGATGTGTAAAACTGTTGATTTCAACCTAGGTATTTTCAAAATAAATATCATTTATAAGGAAATAAATAGTGCACTTACTTTCCTGTCTTACTAATATATCCTGCGCAGATATTTTCGTTTACCTGTAACACATTATATTGCCTGATGCCTTTCTAGGTAGTCTTATAAATTAGATTAAGAAATGCCTCTAATAATTATCTCCATCTTACTTTTCAGCGACTAACTACGCAAATTCATATGCAGAAAATGGCAATACGGCCGTAGTTGTTGTTAGCAATTCATCTTTTGGCAATGGAGCATTCGCAACCAATTGGAGACCATCAGTTCACGTAAGGGATTGATTCCATCTATAAATTATGTAGGTAATATTTTTAATCACAATTTTTGATGAACATGAAACATTCATGTGCAGAGTCGACCAGAGACGGAGGTAAATCTGGATTCTCCAACGTCATGCCCACCGTGTCCTCAAGGTATAATAAATTCAAAATTACTTTCGCTTCTTCCAGGTTAATAATTATGGGATAGTTTCTGACTTCTTATCTTTCGGTTCGGCTATAAGTCAAAAATTATAAAGATTCCTGAGAGACATGATCAATTACGTGTCGACAGCCTTCTTATCTGCCTATTGATTGAGACCATTCAAAATACGGTCATCTCCAGCAACGCTATAAGCTGAGGTTCATACTCCACAGGGGGTGCCCTAAGCGCAGTTGCTTAGATTATCTGTATTTTGCCCCTGGTTGGAGGTTCAAAATTCTGAGCATCCATAGGGATAGACCTGTTAAGCAGTACTAAACATTTGAAACGTAGAAACAGAGCATTTAGATAGATTTATTAAAACTCTCAATTCTCAATTTCATTAGCTGGGCATTCTTGAATGGATTCCTAGCTTTGATTAATCTTTAATAATTAAATAAAAAACAAACACTTTGGTTAATCGATAAAGCTGTTCTTGAGTTCTACAGATTCCGGCTGAATTTTGTGCTTATTTTTTTTTAATTTTGCATTTTATGTTTCAGGAAATAGGACACCTGTGTCGTTTTCATTAAGCAGCGGTTCCGGATGGATTACGGTTGAAAATTCAACGTTTGGTGATGGTGCTTTTGCAAACCATAATTTTGATAAACCAATTCATGTAAGGATTATTTTTCTTCTACAGTTTCAGTAATCCAAAACCAAGCAGAAAAGTTGCATAATGTTTCATTCGCCTCGATGTAATTATTAATTTTATTAAATTCAATAGCAAAGTCCTATATTGTTATATTTTTGTTTGCAGGTGGTGAATAATCAGGTAATTATTAATTCATAACCTTACAAAATTAAGTCAACCGTTATTTTTTAATATTGTCTTAGATGTTCACGTCTTTCGTCTTTTTTGTATTTTAAAATATGTAAAAAACCTTTCTTAATGAAATTAACAATAACACTTTCTTAATGTCTAAGGTGCTGACTGGCCCAGTCACGGAGGTGCTAAATTCTGCAACAACATGTCCACCGTGTCCTCAAGGTAAGATTCCCAATGGTTATTGGAGCTTTCATTGCTATGGACTCCAGAATGGTAACAAAGTGCTCACAAATCGTTTAGGTCTTGCTTTATATCGATTTATGTATTTATGTTGTCATTCTGTTTCGATTCTGATAATTCAAAACCCGTCAATTTTTATTTTTTTCAGGAAACGGTGTCGGTGAATCGTATGGAAAAAATAGCGCCTCAGGCTCGGTTGTTGTTGAAAACTCAAAATTTGGCAACGGTGCATTTTCGAAATACGTTTGGGCTAGAGCACTCTA
Organism: Heliothis peltigera; assembly: GCA_958496145.1. NCBI lineage: Eukaryota > Metazoa > Arthropoda > Insecta > Lepidoptera > Noctuidae > Heliothis > Heliothis peltigera. The sequence continues at coordinate 1,773,411 of OY292327.1, forward strand.
CGTAAGAAATTTATTGCTACCTATCTACATGTTTGTATTCATCAAAACATACGAACAAATAAAGGGAGTGTCATTATAATACCAAGATAGCTTTTTATTAAATGTATGTTATGTATGTGTTTACCTTTGTATATTAAAACTCAATTTACTATTTATTTTTGTCTCTCGAATTGCCTAGTCTGCTACGACTGATTTTGTGATTACTCTAGATCCTATTATAAATGCTAGTTAGTAGTCCAGTAATAGTACGGCGTGACTGCTGAGCACGAAGTGCCGGGTTTGATTACTGGGTTGGGCCTAAATTGATTGGTTTGTAGGTTTTAAGAAAGATTCATTTATGACGTCCGGATACTTAAAATTGGTGATTCATACACCCGTGCATCGGAGAGCGCGTAAGTGTCTACGCAAATGCTTGTGCACTATAATACGTCCTGCGCAGTTAATTTCCGTAGAGAGAACAGTCGCATTGATCGACAATCGATCTGGAAGCTATTATTGTTATGTTATCTTAAATGCTGATCTTTTAAAAATATTAAGGTCACATTTATTTTGAAAAACAAAGGGAAAATAAGCCATCACATATAATACATAGTACGGTTTTGTAGTCATTAATTAATTTTCGTTACTACATACACATACTAACATTTTCCGGGAACCTTTTGCAAAGACCAATTTTTTTTACTACAAAATAATCGTTTAAAAAATTAAGCTCATATTCGTATCTTTTTCCAGATGCTGACTTATTCTGACATGTCGGGTATTTAAAATAAATAATTATTACCATTGTCGTCCAGTTTGTTGTCTTTGATTAACTTTATGTGAAGTAAAAGAGAGAATTACCTATTATTAATTTATTTATAATGACCAGTTATTTGTATGATATATTGTTTGTTTTTATACCTAGAAATTAAAGAGGTTGAGGGGATATTATTTTTCATTTATCACAATAACCTATTATGTATTTTTTATATTCATACGCCTTCTGAGGCAGATTTTGGTGGTACAAATTGTAATAAAATTGTGATCTTATGTAATACCCAAAATGTACATGAATAAATAAATTGATTGATTGATATGTAAGTAGCTAAACATTTCGTACAAAATTATAATTATTATCTAATACAGTACCTACTATTCTTCAGTAGGGTATAATACGTGATAACGAGGTCTGTTTTGAATTGGAATTTTTAATCATTGCATGTTGTTAAGAAATTAAGAATCGTTGGGCATTTTTGAATTTGCGCCCTGATTTAGAAGAGGTCAAGCAACGCGTTCCTTTTTTTTCTGTTATGTACATAACGGGTAGTTAGTCAGAAAGTCTGACAACCAGCATTTGTATGAATAATTTATTAGAATTCGAAAATGTTTCAAGAACCGATAATAGTGTTCTTCACCCTAATATCTATGAAAAGAAAAGGACGAATTTAATGAATACATTACATACAGATACCGTTAAAATTCCACCTATAAAATAATGAGCAATTGTTTCGGCTGCAGTAAATACACTTGTGAAGTCAGCAAAGCAAGATGAAGTACATTTTGGTATTGTTAGCTGTTTTAGTTTTTGTAAGCAGGGGATCAGCGCAAGGTTCGTTTTACCCTTAATATTTTTAAGCATTGCGAAACAACAAACTCAACAACAAATTTTATAATAAGTGGTTCTAGATTTTGAAACTGAAGACCTGGTGAACTAAACTGAAGATCTACTGAACTGAACTGGAGATCTAAACTGCTCCAGATATTATTCTTGAACACGACAAAAATTTTAGGAGGCCGAAGTTCAGACCTACTTGTTAAACCACCAGCCCCTTAATGAGTGTGCGCGATTCTTATGCATGTAAAATGTACTTTCTAAGTAAATCTTGAACCCTAACGAATGATTAAAGGTATAGAAGAAACATCTCAAGTAAACCTAAACTATAAGGTCGGAAATCAGCTACCAGCTGCCTTATTTGTGAGGGAAAAGGATTTTGACCAGCAGTGGGACGATAAAATAGCTGACGATGATGATTAAGAATAGGGTAAACTATTGAATTACTGTTAAATATAGGTATATTATAATGTTCTAGCTTCTAACTATGGAAACTCAAATGCTACGAATGGTAGCACTGGACTGGTAGTTGTGGAAAATTCGACATTTGGCAGTGGAGCATTTAACAATGAAGGTTCCAGTAGCAGCCAGTCTAAACCCCAATCGTGAGTTTATTTTTACCATAACTACTTATTTCGGATTCACTTTCCAACCTTAGAGTACCTTCTGTTATGCGTGGATTAAAATAATGTTTATTTCTTCTTCTTTATACCTTTCTTTCTTAAAACATCTTAGAAGCTATTTCTCCGTAGTTTTATTCGCGTCCCTAGGGTTTTAACCCTAAAACCAAAACTAGCTAGGAATAGTTATAAAACGGTATTTTGTTTTTCAATTCGACCCAGTGGTTCCCGGGAGTGATGAGTTCAAACAAACATACTCTTCAACTTTACAATATTAGTAGGTACCAATAGATGTATGTTTATTGTGTCGTATTCTTTCTACAAGTAAGTAAGGATGAAGACGCAGTAATCAGTTGCGTTTCTGAGTAAGAATTAATTAATTATGAATTTGTTATTTTCTCATTACAGTTGCGGCGTAATAGCAAGCTTCATATCAACGTTCGTTCCTGGTCTTGAATGCTCAGGTGACAATTGAGAATTGGGGAAAACAAATCATTGTTTTCATGATAATTTATGATATTATATTTATAATTCAATTTTACAATGAATTTTTTTGGACAACTATCCACCCATTTAACCACTCCACCATTAGCACCTCCAGGATCGAATCGTGGTTTCGTGCCTAAAGTTTTTAAATACACATTCAACACTATCAAATAGGTCTGACCTTAAAAAAGGAGGTAAACATGTAAGAAGTTCTTTTGTATGAAAACAAAAACATATGTTTTGTACAGACGCTAGCACATCAGGCTACAACAATCTGTCAAATTTCCTTAATGAATTTTCAACCTTATCGCTGAAGCATAACGTTTAAAGTTGATTGGGAAAATTTGACAGTTTCGGTAAGCCTGATGTGCTGGCGTCTGTACATAATTTAATGACTATACCTACCTAATTATAAATCAATATATGGAATAAATGCTGAACACAATATATTCTTGTATTTTTGATCATATCACAGGTAGACCATGTTATAAAAACATCATAAAAGCACAGACGCAAGCACATCAAGCTACCAGAAACTATAATTTTTTCCCAGTCAACACTGAACCATATGGCTCAGCGATAAAGTCGAAAGTCTATTAGGGAAAATTAACAGATATTTGTAGCTTGATGTGCTGGCGCCTGATCAGTAAGTTGTTATACCTACGTACATAATTATTATGTTGCTTTAAAGAAACATAAAATCATTGGCATGAAATGTTAAAAGTAAATTGTTTATTTCAAGTGAGTCAATAAAATATCAATTTATAAAGACATTTTAAAGCTATATCCGATTTTAATGTTTTTATGGCCACAATACAAACGGGTATTATGATATCATTTTATTTCATTAAGCAGACGACTTGGCGCCGTGGAGCTGTTTTTGACCTTGAACTTATCACGATTATGCCGACGGAATAAAGCTTTGTAAGAATAATTAAGAAAGGCGAATAAAAAATGACCAATGATAATACATATTATACGGCTTGCAGAGTATCATAAAATACTCGATCATATAATGTGTCATTAAGAAAATGTTATATTAGATTTTTTGTCATAAAACACGTGTCAAACGTTTATTCCCCTTTTTTGTAATGATACCACATATACCAGAAGATGCTCATAGTTCAACCGTCACTGAAAAGGCGAAGTTTTGGGATTTCCATTGGTAATATAGAACATCACAATTTGTAAAAATTTGCCGAGATACAAAACAAAAGAGTTTTGGTTTCCTATTTTTGATGGAAATAATATTTTTTTTGTTATTGGGCAAAATAGGGGAAAAAAAACAAATCATAGTTGACATCAAACAAACTAGTATGAACATAAATAAAATCATCTATTAATTACTTGCAATCTGATGCAATCAACCATTATAAATAATTAAAGAACATTTTTTCCTGTAGTATATTTATAGAAATGCAAAATTGCAAAGGTCTACATTGCCTGACTTGTTTTGTTAAAAATAATCATAAAAGTTCATGCTTGCTTAACGCACGTGTGCAACGATTGGTATTTTAAAATTTAGTACTATTATTACCAAAAACGATATAAGAAAAGTATTAAACGACTTACACAATAAACCAATGAAAGACAATGAGCCTTATTAAGTGCTAGGTTTAGACCGTTAACTTTGTTTAAGGTAGTGGTTCTAGCCTCGTTTTAAAGCTGGTACTTTTTAAGATCATGTTTTATAATATGGTGGGAAGTATTTCTACGTTATTTTGCGTGGACAAAGACCCCAAAAAATATAGGTAATAAAAGTCAGTCAACGTTCAAAGATAAAATTTTTCCTCTAACATATAGTATCACTAGCCCCAATTTTCAAGACAAAGGTAAAACAATTAATTTTAAGAGTAAGTTTAAAATTGTAAATTCAATTAAGAACAAGGTAAGTATCTCACGTCACTGTATTATTAAACTGAAGATTAATTTATCTCGATTCGATATCCTAACAACATCGATTGAATCATTATATAAATATCTAAGTCAATATAGAAGAAGGTATTTGTCCAGAAATAAAAAGGAAACATTTTATTAATACAATTTTTTTATTGAGTTAACAATTGATATTTGGGTTTCAAAGTAAAATGAAGTCTGCAGTCCTCTTAGCAGTTTGGATCGCGATTAAATAGTGATTTGATGGCTTGTATCACGCCGCAGCTGTAATCAGAAAGTAACAAATATCAAGTTCTTATCTTGAAAGCTTCAGGATTATCTGATTGGAGCATTGGATTCTTGCGGTTTCACATGCATCCTAAGGAAATTACTTCACACAGTTGAATAAAAATTAAAATTAGAGGGAGAAAGTATTACCAGCAGGCTTAGCATGGCAACCGTAGAAACAAGTTTTGTTTACCGGAGATTGGATATAATGACAGAAAAGTGACAAAATGACGTAAGATTTCTATTGACATTTTTTGAAGTAATTTTTCTTTTCTTCGATTGACATAAGGCTACAAGTGATTATATGCGAGTTGACAGGTCGCGCCATACTCGGGCAGAAGACATGTTGACATTGACAGAAAGAGCTTTGTCTTTTCTTGACGGAATAGATATAAAATCGCCATCTGATACAGAAAAGATGAAAAGCAAGTGTTTCTTGTGACATAAGCTTGTGTGAAGAGTGTGTTAAGAATGATTGTGGATGGAGGGATGGGGTTTGAAAGATGACATGAATGTTAGTAGGTATACATACATATCTCTCTCTGGATCTCATGAACGAATTCTGAATTTTATTTTACCCTTAAAATCGTATTTGTTGCTGTTACATGTTTAATTATATACGGCGTGGGAAATATTTCATTATGGTGCATGTGAATCCACGGAAAATAGCTAGTTAATAACTAAAATCTTACGAGGCAGGTTTTTGTTGGTTGTTGCTAAATGCTCCATCGCCAAATGATGAACCATCAACTACTGATAGACCGGTGCTGCCGTTTGTGGCGTCGGAGTTTCCATAATTGTTAGCTAAAAAAAATAAAGGTATTTATCTATATGAGGTTTCTGAAATCCTCGCTAAAGATCAGACAGTTGCGCAGAACATATTACAGTGCACAACAATTTGCGCAGACACAGTTGCACTTTCCATCACTTTCCTCGCCCGATGGGTCGACAATCCGAGACAAACAAAGAGAGATCAGGTGCAGGACCAACGTTTTGGTCTGACTCGCGAATTGAATTCCAGACCCTGTGCTTGGCATCTGCATTCATGAACCATTCATCCATTTGTATAAAATTTCTGGTAAATGCCAAGCAAGCATTTTGACATTACGTGTTTAAGAAAGAGCATAGCTTTAAAACTAACTGAAAATTGTTTTTAATTTTTGAAATATTCTTTTGTAAAAAAAAAGCAATTTATGATAACTATAAGAACCTACCTTGGGCTGCGCACATCTGAACAATAACAAGGGTAAAGAGTAATGCCAAGAAGAACTTCATATTGCTATAGCAACCTCACGAACACAGTACTACAGCCGAAACACTTGCGCTTTCTTTTATAGGTAAATGGTTAAATTAAATAAATGTTTAGATAGTGCTTCAATTACGGTAATAGTTTTAATTTTATCATTGTTAGTGTTAAGGTAGAACACACAAGTGTTGCTACTTGAATTACACTAAAACATTAGAGAATTAATTTACATAACTATAACGGGAATAACACTACGCTTGTGCCTAGCTTATGCCATCAGACACTGATTATTATCAACATGGATACTCATTTGATGTGATTCATGTGATCGGTGATTGATGACGTTAATTCAACAAACAACAATTCAATTTTATTTAAATTCTTCTTCACTGTAGAATTTGACAGTAGCCATCGAATCATCATCAGATTGAGCGTCAATCACCACGCTTGCTCAGTGTGGGTTGGTTGGTTTCAGACTTTACAGTCCAGGTTTCCTCGAGGTGTTTTCCTTCATCTTTAAACAATCAATGGCGTTCAATGCATACTTAGAATAGCATACAATTCGGAAAAGTTGCATTGGTACTTACCTGACCTGGAATTGAACATACATACTTGAGACGACGATGTTTATACAACTAGGCCACAATGACTATAATATTTGTCATTATTTGTCATTGAATGTCAATGATCAACTGAGTTGAAAACTAAAAAGGATAGATTTAACGAAGAGGCGCCAAGCATTGTGTGTTACACCCTGAATAATGAATAGACTTGAGAATGAGATAATAATGATAATGACTGCAAAAGTAAGTACAAATTCGTTTAAAATGCTTATTTCTTTTGTTTATTTTCTACTAGACTGTGTGTCAGGGATGATCAGAAAAAAACGCAGCGCCGACACGAGAAATGAAAGTACACTTAGATAAACCTTTTTGTATCTATTATGTCATATCATGATGATAATATTATGTTAACGTTCCATAAATTATAAAAAAATAGGGTTTACTGAACTCTTAGAACGCATCAAACCTTGCCAACACCTGGCACATCCTTTACAGCTATTTTTACTTAACTAGTTTGAAAATGCAGTTTTTTTATCATATTGCATCGATTTATAAAGTAAAGCTAGGAATATTGGAATATTTTTTTATAAATTATTGCTTATGACCCAAGGTTATATTTATTATATTTTATATTTATATTTTAAATAAAATAAATTTATTGTAATTAATAAATTACTTCTACTTTTTTATCAAAAGTGTACACTTACATAATTTTAAAAGTAACGTTTTGGTAATTAGACGTTTAACACTATTGACGTTTAGCTACTTAGACCCTCTGATCAGGAATGTTTTAAACTCTCCTGTCTGAAAATTCACCCAGGACCTCTTGGTTATCAATCAAACTATTCTATCCGCGATGTGTGTAAGTGGTAACATTCATCATCAGCAAAATGGCCGAACTGGTTTGAGAAATATGCACATAGGCTTATAAAAGATAATGCAAGCGTATTTTTGTATCATTACTGTGAGACTAGACCAACAAGATGTCGGGTTTTGTGGTGCTCTTAACCATTTTGCTTCTCGCTCACACTTACGCAAGTCCACGTAAGTATATTTTTTTGAGCTATTTGCTATGATTTTTGCCTTAATTATTTATTTGTATACAGCTAATTAACTATGATTATTCTTAGAATATGTAACCACTCGGATACACCATGACTACGCGAAAAAGTCGCCCAACTTACGAGCGTGAGATCGCGGAACTCAACAAATAATGAAAGATCATTTATCAATTATTGAACCCACCGTTACGCATACACAGCGTTCACGACAAAAACTTCCATATACATTATTTACTTGACGGGGACATTAAATACAGGAATAAGCGGCTTTCGTATCTTCGGCAGAGGGTTAGTCAAGGCGGTGTCGTCTCCAGTTGGTGAAAATCCCTAAAAAATAACCATAATATACGTGTTGTTGAACATTGTAATAAATACTTTCAGTCTTTAAATTAAATCAGTTAGGATGGAAGCGGTTGTAATTTTGATTTTTATGTAAACGGATTAGGATTTTTTTTTTAAGGTTTATAATAAAATTATTTTAAATCTTTTTTTCGATTCCACAGAAATCTACGGTGACTCGACCGCGGATAATCAAAACTCCCAGGGTCCAATACTTACAGGGGCAAATGTACACCAAGGCGCACATGTTGGCAATAAACAAACAACTACTACACGAAGGCCGTAAGTTGTGTAGTGACATATTTTTTAATGCTTAGGGCTGAGATTACTGGGTTCGATTCCCGGTACTGTCGACATATTGTGTGATGAGCATGATCGATGGCTGTTGCCTGGGTGTTATATTTTTAGACGTACAAATGTACAAAGTATTTATTAATTGTGTTGGCAACACGACATTAATCAATAGCTTACCTTGGGGCTAACCGACCGTGTGTGAAAAGGTGTCCCGATTTCCTAGTTACAAACTAAATTCACACCTTACTCATACATTCATGTACTTTCAAGTAAAGCGCACTAAATTTGTTTTGATATTTTTGTGTCTAATTGGAACTCAACTGCAGTGGAAGCTGACTGAGTGGAAAATGCTAGGCAGATATTAAATATGAACATTTTATGTATAAAAATACAGATTTAAGTTAAGTATTAAGACAGGGCAAAAAGAAACATAGAAAAACGCAAATTTTTTGATTACAGATGCGGCATAATACAAGAAATCACTTCAATGCTTTTGCCGGGTGTGAAATGTTAAGGCGACTAAGTTACATAGTCACATAAACTTGACTGGGAGGCACTTCAGTTTTGACGGCATTTAAAAATTATAAGACTTCTGTATTTGCTCAATATATGCTTTATCTGTATTGTGTTTTTTCTTAAGCAATATCTTAATAGAAAATAAATTATTTTAAACTGCCTGGCTATCGACAGCGCAAGACCCGTGCGACAATAGTCAAGATAGAATGAATATGAGGTTAATTCCGAGCTCGTGGGTGACTCCAAAGAATACTCTTATTTTAGTTATAGGTTAGGTTATAGTTTCTCTCCCAGTGAATATTTTTACTAAAATAGTAAATACGAAGATAATTCTGTCGGTCCAACATGCCAAAAATTTGAACGCAAGAAAATTTACACTATAACAATAATTCATGTAAAGAGATGACAATTATTTTCCATATTTTTACAGTTTTATTAATCTCTCATAAAGCTAAAATATCTGAGTTAGCTTTAGTTATTGTCCCTTTGTGATTATATGTATGTAAGGTTGCTCGAGGAACATTGAACCTAGACACCAGCATTACCAGTAACCCTAATTGCTATAATACTGGGCGTATATCCTGATATATGCTATTTCATAATTAATACTGCTAAGTTTATTTTATACCCTCCCTTATCCATGGATGACTGTAATTTCATCCAAGACCCCATGATTATAATCAATCACACAATAACATCTGCGATGTGTAAGTAGTACAATTTATCACGAGCAGACTAGCAGCTGGTCAGAAAAATATGCTGTTACTTAGGCCGGTTATAAAAGTCGATGCACGCATATTTTTGCATCAGTACCGTGAGACTAGACCAACAAGATGTCGGGTTTTGTGGTGTTCTTAACCATTTTGCTTCTCGCCCACACTTATGCAAGTCCACGTAAGTGATATTAATCTGTTTTTTTTTTTTTATAAATTTAAATAACTAAAAAATAATCATATTAAATAGCTATTCCACATAATCCTAAGAGCATTTAACCAATTGGAACGGCCATGAAAAATGTTCAAAACGAGCTGAGGCGCGGGGCCTCGTAAGGCAACAAATAGTATTAGCGCACTCATATATTATCGATCACATTGTCACTGCCGGAGCCGCGGGTTGTTTGCCCGAATTACCACGGTTCTAGCACATAGAGACTTCCATAAGGAACAAAGGGTTCTAGTCGGTAAGACTGACATTCCCTTCAGCTGCACCCACAGCGGGAGAGGTAATTTCATGATTTACCACGGGAAAAAATCACATTGCCACGCACAGGACATTTATTGAGAAACATAAACTTGGCGCAGTTTTGGACAAGGAGACGGCGTCTCCGGTATGTTCAATGCTCAAAGGAATAACCATATTCGCTTTGTGTTAACACTTCAATAAATAACCCAGTTTGGCTGGAACCATTTAAATTCATTTGTTTTTTTACGATTCTGAAGAAGTGTGTTGTGTTCAATGTGTTGTATTCTTATGTATTCTTCAAAATAAGTAATTTTGCAACAATTACTTTAAACCTTTATTTTTTCAATTTACAGAAATCTATGGCAACTCGACCGCTTATAATCAAAATTCGTCGGGTCCAATTCTCACAGGGTCAAATGTACAGCCAAATGCACACGTTGGCAATGAAGAAGCTGCTACCACACAAAGACCGTAAGTTGAGTTTAATTTTTTTATTTCATTTATGGACACAACATGATTTTTCTTACGACATAATTCATTATATTCAACCTCGTAATCTCAAAACAATAAAATGAAATACATTTGACATACATGTCTTCTATGCTGTATAAATTGAAATTGATAAATGCTTTTACATGTTAACAACAAACATTTTGATATTTGAATCCAATAATACATATTTTGACGAACAGCCTGCCAGTATATATAAAGAAAGTATGTCGCTTAAATCCCGGCTGTCATTGAACATCCTTGGCAGTCGTTACCGGTAGTCAGAAGTCAGTAAGTCTGACGCCAGTCTAATCAAGCGGTATTGGGTTGCCCGGGTAACTGGTTTGAGGAGGTCAGATAAGCAGTCGTTTCTTGTAAAACAGTGGTACTCAGCTGAATCTGGTTAGACTGGAAACCGACCCTAACATAGTTGGGAAAAGGCTCGGGAGATGATGATATCGCTCAAAGAAATAGTATAGAAAGGGCTATAAAAAACTTTTTTTATTAATTTCAGATGTAGTATAATCAAAGGAATCGCTTCAATGCTTCTGCCCAGCGTCAAATGCTAAGGCGACCAAGTCACTTTAATTCGATCAGAAGACTGTTCACGGCATTTCATAATCATTGTAAGAGTACTGAATTATATGCTATATTATCTAGATTTAATGGTGTTTTTTTTTCTAGAGCAAAATCGTGATAAAACGAATTGTATATACCTAGAAAAAATATAAATTGTTCCAAATTAACATTATTATATTATCATAATATTTTTTAACATGTTCCTTATCACACAAAAAATACAATTTACATACCGATAATAGTATTAAATACTGTTCATTAAGGTATATTATACACTAAAATGCAATAATCAATTTTTGTATGTACCAAACATTCATACTTTATAAAAAAAGCAGTTTAAATTTACTTTCATATTATTGAGATATTATGAAACTGAAGATTTTTTTTTATTTTGTTTGCTCAATGTACTAATTTCTGGAAGCACTGGGCCGATTTAAAAGATTTTTGCTGTGTTAGATGCCCATTTATTGAAATAGGCTTTTTATTTGAGTATGCTGAGTAGTTCCCACGGGATGCAGTCGAAACCAGTAGCAAAAGCAAGCTTACCATAAAAAAAAATGTACTGTGAGAGCCTATGTTTCTATCTAAATAATCCAGCAGGATTAGCAAACAAAGTTTGTTTCTATGGTTGCCATGCTGAGCCTCCAAGACGTTTTTTTTTAGAATTAATCAAACTGACCCTCTTACAAAACGCAATTTTCACAGTGTTATCATTAACGAACAGTATTTCAGGTTTTTTTAACCAGTTAAGTAAAATTTATCTTCAGAACTTCACAATAAGAACTGGTTTGACAAAATATGGTATTACTTGGGCCAATTATAAAAGAGGATACACGCATATTTTTAACACCAGTATTGTGAGATTGGACCGACAAAATGTCGGTTTTTGTAGCGTTATTAACCATTTCGCTTCTCACTCACACTCACGCACGTCAGTATATCCTTATTGTTTCAAATTCACAAAACATCTAGTAGATAAATTTCTAGCCTTATGACCAAGAAATTTCGAGAAGCTTAGGTCATAGTTTCAAATGTTCTCTCTGAAGAATCTATGTTCTAGTATGTCCATACTTTTGAACTTCCTCGAACCTTATCTATCTGCCCCATCTACCTAAGCTTTTGAAATTTCTGTAAGCGTATGCTTGTAGTCTTAGAGAGAGAGTGGACAGCAACGCGAGTTCAGTGTTGGAAGTGATAAAATGCAGAACTATTAAAGCAAATCTTGTACCTTATAGTGAGTGATTTCGAAGTGTTTTTGAATAATTAATGTGAAGATTGTGTTATTCCTAACTACCTTTAGAAAAATGCTTATCATTTATCGAGACCCCAGCTCGTACCAAAATGTAATACCAAAAATCGTACTTCAACTTGAACTAAAACTATCGCTACACAATTCTAAATAAGTTTTAAAAATAATTTAAAATATCACTTTCTCTTTTGCAGAAATCAACGGTAGCTCGACAATGAACAATCAAAATGCACAGGGTATATTTGTGACAGGCTCAAATGTAGGTGAAGGCGCTCATGTTGGGGATCAAGTAATACCTACCACACAAAGGCCGTAAGTAAATTTATCTGTATAGATAGAAGGTATTTGTATAAATACCTTGAATAAAAATATTTTTTATGGCACATATTTTAAGGTATACTTGGGTAGTCGAGAGATGAGCTCGTGGCTAAGTAAAAGCTGCACGGGTCGATCGATTGTAAGCTTAAGTTCGTGGATGGGTGACCATCTTGTCATGGCGAGTTTCTCCATGTTCCGGAAGCCACACAAACACACAATTGATGGTTCCCGGTTATCATGTCTACATCTTTGGGAGTAGTTACAAGTAGTCAAACGCCAGAAAGTTCGAGAACCAGTCTTTCCAATATCAGGTTGCCCAGGTAACTGGGTTACAAAACACTCACTCAGAAAGGCAGATAGGCAGTCGCTCCACTTAATGCTGCATATGGTTAAGACTGGAAGCTGACCCCAACATAGCTTGGGAAAAGGCCAGGCAGATGACAAATGTGTAATCGAGAATGATCCAACCATACCCACATACTCGTAATACGTTCACACGTTTTGGATGAACTTACCCACTGTTATTTTTAAAATGTTCGTTTGTTCGTAACGGTAGTGTAGGTAGGTAGGAATCTATTTTAATCTTGAGATCTCAACAATACTCACAAAAACATAACCCTTATTTGCCGTCAGGTACATACTTTAAAAAAACCATTGAAAAACAAAACTGTACAAAATTTAAAGCAAATATTAATAAAAACTTAAAAACATTATGTTTTGTGATTTCAGATGCGGCATAATAAAAGGGATTGCAGCAATATTTCTGCCGAGCATCCAATGCTAAAGTGACAAATTACATATTGAGGCGGCGAATAAAAATATAGCTTAATAGTACAGAAATAAAGTTGAGATGTGAAAGTTTCTTAAACCTGATCCAGATCCCGAAAATCGAACCCAGGTTGGTAGGTTGGCAGCAGTGCACAGGGTCTCCCTGTGCACTGCTGCCAACCTATGCGACTAATTTGCCAATAAGGCAGTTAAAATAATGTAATCTTATTGTCCCGTCTAGTTTATAAATATAATGATAAATGATATTTATTTTGAAAATAGGTTGAAATCAAAACTTTTACACGTCAACACATTTTTTATAAAAAACGAGATGAGGTCGGCATTTCCTAATTGACTACCTTGAGAAGAAACGCCGAAACAAACTCAAGGGTCACAATCTAATACTACAGCTGCACCCTCAGCGGGAGGGGTGATTTGATGATTTCCCACGAATAAAAAAGGGTCACAGTCTCTTTCAGAGTATTAATACAAAGTGTAGTTAAAAGAACGACAGTCATTTGTACACTTTAATCTTCAAAAAGTACTAATCGCAAGAGAGTGAGGATGTTATCTGGAGATGAAGTTTTGCTAGAAAGCCGCACCTGAAATGAAAAGAAAAGCAGAGTTAGAATTACATCATCACAGCCTTTTTTACCGTCCCACTGCTAGGCACAGGCCTCCTCTCCCACGGTGAGGGAATGAGCGTTAATCACCACGCTTGCTCAATGCGGGTTGGTGATTTCAGACTTTAAGTTAAGGTTTCCTCGAGATGTTGTCCTTCACCTTTAATCAGTCATTGGTGTCCAAGATAAACTTCGAAAGTGCGTATAGCTTAGAAAAGTTACATTGGTTTTGCCTGACCTGGGATCGAACCTGCACCCTCATAGTCGAAAGGCTGGTGCTTTAACCACTAGGCTACCGTGACTTCATATAATTACATACATAGTCATAAAAGTCAGTCAAATTGTGTTTATACTCGTAGTAGTTATCTTATCTCAAGTTTTAAACTTATAAATAAATGTCTGGAAACAATAACGTTCATAACCTAAGCCGTTATCACTACTGACCGAGTTGATTATGTAAATCTAAGTATGCTAAGTCAATTTACTTAATAAAATTAGTTTCGGTAAAACCGACTTCTTCTTTGTAGGTTCACTCATTTCTCAATTTTTATGAAACGATTGTCATTTTTTTAATATCATGATGAATGAGATAGATTAGAAAGGGTCACAAGGTCACTAGAAAGCATAAAAATTATGGCCTGCAAAAGTGACACAGACTACAACATTATACTTCATAGTAGTTCATAAAACAACTTACGTAGAGAATCCCTTTCCCCCTCCGTAATTAAAAGCACCATCGCCGAAATGTGAACCTGATACAACTCCTGCACCAATGCTCCCCTCATTAGCAGGAACCTTGGTATGGTTGGTAGCTACAAAATATAAAATGATATCATATTAATTAACCCCAGTTATGACCTAAAATATTTAAGAAATTGGAAGAAAAAATATTAATTCTACAAATAAGACAACGTAGAACGAACAACAATCCTATAATACTAGGAACACAAGCTCATCATCATCATCATTATCAGCCTTTTTATTGTCCCACTGCTGGGCACAGGCCTCCCCTCACACAGAAAGGGACAACGCAAGCTTTGAAACATAAAAAAAACGCAACATTTGCGTCACGCCATGTGTGAATGGGACAGCGCTCAGCATAAATGCTGTGTCTCGAGCTCGCGGGCGCGAGACAGCGCTGGTTCTCAGCGCTGACCCGCGTGCCCTTGCCTCGGATGTAAAAATAGTTTCCAAGGCAACCCTGGACACATTCTGAGGCTGTCTCGGCAAGGGACATGCACTTTTTAAAAACGTAAATATACGATTTCAGTAAAAGAGAAAAAATAAGCGTAAAAAAGCAATTAAATAAAAGAAAAGAATCACGTAGGCTCAGAAATATTGTACACACGGCTACACACCAAGTTATAAAAAACTAGTATATGCTGACCGTTCAATTTGTAGAAAGACCATATAAAGCGAATCCAAGACAAACTCTGGTTTTGTACATATTTATCAAAATTACAGTTTTTTTTTATATAAATATCAACAACAATAATGTTTTAGAAAAACACAATTATCTAATCTTATGAACCTTCAAATAATGATAATAAAATAAACAATTGAGAACATACCTGGTACAGCGTATGTGTACACAAAAAATATGGTGACCAAGAACACCAAAACACCTCTCATCTTGTACGATAGCGCTCACAACACTGACTGCATGAGTTGAATGGAACCAAAATAAACGTTTTACAATTAATAAATTTTAAGACCAGTCGCAGACGCTCCTTGTTTGTAAAACACTGGTACTCAGCTGAATCCGGTTAGACTGGAAGACGACCCCAACATATTTGGGAAAAGGCTCGGGAGATGATGACATTTTAATACGATCATGAAGGTTGCATAGTTCTTGTGTGTTCATAATTGAACTATCCAATCAAACTAGATGCAGCGAGTAACAGTGTTTTGTATGAAGTAACTGTCTATCTAATCTCCTCAACCCAGTTACCTAGGCTACCCGATAACCCTTGTAAGACTGGTTGTCAGAAGTTATTTGTGTATTATATACGAGTAGTTTTAGTATTTTAATTTTCTATATTTTTGGACAGGTAGTAGTGAAGACCTAGACGATCTATTAATATAAATTTTGAACTTAATCCCTCAAGCATAAGGTTCAAAATTTATTGGGAAAAATTAGACATATTCGGGTAGCTTGATAAGCTGGCTATAAGTTGAATAAGCTCTCCACAATCGCGAACTTTAGGGTATACTTTCTAAAGGCGGATGAAAATTGGTATACATGTAGATTAGGGTCCAATTTAACACGTACATAGTAGGATATCTCTAGGTGCGGATTGTACGTTCTTATTCGATCCTTAAAATGTATTGGGAGTGTGTGAAATAAATTTTATTTGACAAATTTTCTAAGAAAACCATTATATTTCCGAAATAAGTATTACAATCAATAACTTAAAACCAGCCAGTGTACTAAAATGAATTTTGCAATAGCAACGCGTCAGAAAGTAACTCGTATTAAGTAGAAACAGTCACGAATTACTTCGAGAGCAGATGGTATGGCCGTATTGAATACCTATAATGTATGATAAATAATATGGATGGTATACCTATTTCTGTAGACATTGATCATGTCGAATAAAATCTATTGTGTATAGTTACTTGTTTTGTGTTTACTTTTAAACCATAGATATTTCTTATATCCATGCAAGAAACTAATAAAAATGTATCCGTTTTCTGCTTTTGCATACAATTATATGCGTTTATATTACCTCATTAAAAATTTTATTTCTATAGGCCATGTGTAGATATGCCATCCATAGTTGCCCAACGATCATGGTTGTCAGTTTTCGAAGTCAATTTAAATTATCGCTTGAAAGTCTCTCGAAAGTCAGTCAAAAAGGAAGAATGAAATTCGCACACATACGGATTGCTCTTCAAGTTTTATAAGGTAATTTGAAGCATCGTAATTATCCAGTATTTATTTTTCATGTTTTTTTTTGTTTGGTGTTTGTTGTATAACGATTCAAAGGTTATAAAAAAACTATATACTGATAAATCTATTAAAATAGGCGTGTCAATCTAATTCATGATCCATAAACTGAAAGAACAACGAAAGAAAAACGCTTATTAACAATGATTTAATGTATTATTTAATTTTAATAAAATGATGCGGCGAATTTCGTACCGCCTAACAGTCTATCTATTTTTTAAGGGGCGCCGGGTCACCTAGAAAGATAAAACAATAATTAATTACGATTAGTTTGCATGTGAATTATGAAAAGTTTTATTTAAGACTTTCTTGGCAATTATTTTCTCTCTCCATATCAAACATAGAAATCGGTTCAGCTGCACTTGAAATTTGCGCTTAGCAACAAACTTATTCAGCGATGCATTTTTTATATTAGCAATATAAACTTACATCGTTATTATTTCTAAATCTTGATGTTAATTTCTTAGCATTTGTAATTTGGCACAAATATTGTAATGTACTTTAAAATTCCGCATCTGAAAACCGAAAGCATATTTTTTTGTAAATTCCAAATTATCAAAAGAAATAACATATTATGTAGAACTGTATCTATATAGAGTAAGTGTAACACGACTTTACACCCTTGTGTATAATTGGCTAAACATTAATCCTACCAATAAATACTTCTATGACTGATATTACTAAGGCCAGAGTTTGTCTATGTGTTTGTTTGTTATTTGTTCTCGAGCCAATGGCTAAACAGATTGTGATGAATCTTGGCAGTAATTATATAGCCTTTATTTATCTTTATTTTAACATTTAATAATAAGACGTTCAATAACAAGGCAACTTTCATTGGAGTACAGCCAAAATTATCTCAGGAAGTGGAAAAAACTTCTGGCGGATATAAGTTAAGTTATAATTTTAAAGTTATTAACAGTTTAAGTTAAAGTATGATTTCTAATCAAACTAGTACTTGCAGAGATTCATCATCATCATCAGCCTATCGCAGTCCACTGCTGGACATAGGTCCCTCCAAGTGCACGCCACTGAGATCGATTTTCGGCTTCTCGCTTTCAAAATAACAAACATACAAAATAAACTCTTCACCTTTATAAGATTAGTAGATATTATATGTATGTATATTAAAATGTATAGTGAAAGCATTCTGACTTTATTATATATCTAGAGCTGTTAAACAAAGAATATCTTCTATAGTTTAGCAAGATATTATAGTCCTTACAATTTCCTGTTATTGTCGTTATCACTTCTAGTATCTGTAATGGTAAACGCTCCATTGCCGAAAGTAGAGCCTTCGACGACCCCTACAGCAATACTGCCACCCGACGCATTTGCGCTGCCAGTGTTTGTAGCTAAAACAAGTGATTTTTTATATATAATAGTCTAATGGTCTTTGTTAGAATATTGTGCATCCAATTACTCGAGGCCACAGTTGTGAACGACACAGGTGGCGATGTGTAAGGTGGTCGAGTTGATGTTCATTTACACAATTTTGTGTGTTGTGCATATAGGCGTTGATTATATCGGAAAGCTCTGGCATTGAGTTGTTGGATGCGCAATAATTTGGCGGGTTATGTGTAAATTGTTTGTGTGTCTTTAGTTGTTATTTTATTGTATTTGTATTTTTATGTAGGTACTTGTGCTCAAGCCTCATCAAATAAATGATAGAAAAAAAATTAAGAAATAATACCAAAAATTTTACCTTATCTAGTTTTAATATAGTTATAAGTCCTACGCCTACATACTCATTTTGGTCGTTTTGATTCCGTGCAGGGTCAAACCGGTGATATGAAACGCTATCGATTTCTAAAGACATTTCTTCTAAATAAAGTACTTTTTTTAATAACTCGAAGCTAGGTAGTAGATTCTGAGACAAGTGTGACCAAGCAAACAAACAAAGTCTTCAACTTTATAATATTAGTATAAATTACATGGTAGTACCTAATTTGAGTTCGTTAAACTGCAATTATTGATTGACATTTAGTATCGTATTGGCAATTTGTTAACATTTCAATTAAACAAAAAATATCTCAAGTTAAATACGGCAAAAACTTGTTTCTTTGAACACTTGGAACTGACATAATCATAATGTGGTAGTCGATTTTAATAAAGTTATTTTCCTTAATCAACATGTTTTAGAATAATTAAGTAAAGGTTTAATTAGTGTTAAGAAAAAAATTGAAATAGATGACGTATATCTTCTCGACATATAATCAACGAAATTCCTGTTGTTAATCCCTATAATTCATCATCATCCTCCTGCCCGTATCCCAAATTTTATTTTGGGGTTTTGTCTTCCACGCACAACAGAACTGCCGTCATCTCATCAGTTACATTATTTCTAGCCATATCAATAGTTAATCTTTATAATTATTTTAAAGTAGTTAATATACAAATGTATATTAATCAGCTTTAGGGCTGAACCGATCAAGATGAAATTCAGTACGGAGAAATGAGCGTTCAGGCAGGTATTGCAGCAGGCTTAGCATGGCGATTTTATATCTATTCTATCAAGAAAGACAAAGCTCTTTCTGTCAATGTCAACATGTCTTCTGCCCGAGCATGACGCAACCTGTCAACTCGCATATAATTACTTGTAGCCGTTGTCGATCGAAAAAAAGAAAAATTACTTCAAAAATTGACAAAAGAAATTCAGAAATTACCGTGGAAACCAGTTTTGTTTACCGGAGATTGGATATAATGACAGAAAAGTGACAGATTGATGTAAGATTTCTTTTGTCATTTTTTGAAGTAATTTTCTTTTCTTCAATTGACATAATGCTACAAGTGATTATATGCGAGTTGACAGGTCGCGCCATGCTCGGACAGAAGACATGTTGACATTGACAGAAAGAGCTTTGTCTTTTCTTGACAGAATATTATAACACAAAATAACACTTCGACATGAGAAATAATAAAAAAATAACCTACCTGGAGCAGCATGAGTGTAAACAAGAATCACCATAACCAACAATGTTACAAAAGTCGTCATCTTGTTCGACCAGTCTTGTATGTACTAAGGATTAATTATCAATATATGTACGTACGCCTTGGATCACATAATCTCTTTATTCAAAGTTGGCAGTTAGTACAAGTCGTCTTTATTATCCTTATATTGGTATAAGATTAACGAGTTTTGTTTAAAAGAGTATCAATGACAATCTATCATGACTATATATCCAGTGAAGACGATTGACTAGTTTTGATAAGGTTGTGTCTTGAGTGCCATGTTTAATAAACATTCACCACATGGGAATTGAAACTAGCATCGAAGCAGTCGACGCTATCAACCACTACGCCGAGAGCGACAAAATTCTCTTGCAAATAATTTTTATTTTGTGGTGTTTGTGGTCTAAATCTAATCCGCGTATCTATTATTATAGTAGTTTGTGCCTATTTAATCAAATAGGTAGCTACCACAAACTACTATAATCATAGATACGCGGATTAGATTTGAGATCTTATCTTTTCTGTGTCAATCAGAAGCCATTTCTACCAATTGCATTATATTTACTTTATTGTACCGACGCCAGCCCATCAAGCTACTACAATCTGTCAAATTTCCTTATTAGATTTTGAACTTTATCGCAGAAGCATATGGTTCAAAGTTTATTGGAAAAAATTGTCAGTTTCGGGTGGGCTTGGGGTTGGCGTCTGTACTACATTAAACACATTATTACAGACGACTAGCTTCTTCTCATATAGTGAAGGAATAAGCGTTAATCACCATGTTTGCTTAAGGCGGAATGCCAACTTTAGGCTTTAAAGTCTAGATTGCTCAAGATGATTGTCCCTCTCTTCTCCCAAGACCTTGCTCAATCACGGGTAGCCAATATATACAAATAACTTAGAAAAGTTACATTGGTACTTGCTTGATCTGGAAGCAAACTCGCACACTCATTTGAGAGGCTATTACTTTAATCACTTGCCAACACGAGTTGGATCAATTTTCCTTATTTGGAATGTATGGATACCAAATTATAAAACATTAATATAATAAAGCTATATTTATTATCAGGTATCGTTTAGTTACAAATCTACTTAGGTGTATACGTATTCTATGAGAATACAATATCATTGTCTAATATCTATTATACACTAGATATGTAATCTCATTTACGGCCTGTTTCACCACTAACGTATAAGTTCCAATAAGTTTATTTGGCAGATAATTTCATACAAATTCTGTTCCATTTTTTTATTTATCTGGTAGATAGTGGCTATTCGGACATTGTAAAACTGGCCTTTAGTCAAAGATTATTGATTGCAAGGAATATTCCACACTACAGTTGAAAACATGTCATGCAGAATGCCGCATCTGAAATAAAAAGAAAATCAAAGTTAGAATTAAATTATTATTAATTTTTTCTATTTATATTTACGAAACTTAATTAAAATATTTACATAAAAAAGAAATCATTGACATCATCGGTCGTGCTCCTGTTGCCGTCGGCATATCAGACGTATTAGAACCAAATGGCTTGGTACGCGACGATGGTAAGAGACCAGACGGTTTGTCCTTATTTCCATGGAAGATGGGTAGGTCTTTAGTGTGGGACGCAACCTGCGTCGATACTCTGGCGCCATCTCACCTTACTGGAACGGCGTGTTATGCTGGCTCTGCCGCATCGGAAGCAGAGAACCTCAAATTTTTATTATTATGCCTTATAGGCAACTATACTTTTGAGCCGTTTGGGGTTGAAACTCTCGGGCCGTGGGGTCCGAGTGCACACCTCCTTTTCAAGGACATCTCGAAGAGACTCGCTGACACTTCCCGTGACCGAAAGGATGGCTTTTATTTCGGTCAACGGATAAGCATTGCCATCCAACGTGGCAATGCCGCCAGCCTATATGGTACACTCCCAGTGAGCAGCGATGAGGAGGAATTATTTGACGCCATTTTTTAATTAGAATTAAAGTATCATAGAAACAGTTCCCTTATCTCGGTCGGTATAGTGAATATAAAAAAAAAACATAAAAAAAACATCTTTATCTAAACTTTTGAACTCATACTTAAGATAGGTGCAGATAGTTAGTAACAAAATAGTTATCAGTACAATATATTTATCGAGATGATTCATCAGCTGCCTAGCTTTTTGATAAGCTACGTTGGGGTCGGCTTCCAGTTTAACCGTATGCAGCTGAGTACCAGTGTTTTACATGGAGCGACTGCCTATCTGTGGCGCATTCACGCCAAAACTACTACACCGATTTAAATAAAGTTTAATAAGTAGGTACTGATAGTATAGAGCATGAGAAAGAACTAGACTTATTTCAAACTTTTTACCCAGGCTGTGGGATCAGGTTCTCCCAAAACTAGATGAAACTGAAATTAACAGCGTTATGTTTAGGTTTTCTGAAGACGTCATTGTATCTTGAATGAGTACACAGACGAACTCAAAAAGATTCTACTTAACCATGAGAAGAAACGAAAATTCAACCAAGAATTGATGGAGTAGTAGGTATATTATGTAGTTCTTAATGAGTATTGACATATTGAATGGAATTGAAAAATAGTAGTACACAAGATAGACAGTTGAAAATCTAGTATTACAAATTAAGTATTTCTCAGTAACAAGCTAATAAAGGCACATAGGCATATATCTATTGAAGGACTTCATTTTCCTTGTAGAAGATTACAAAAATAAATAACTTACGAAGAGGATCCACCGCCAGTACTGAATGCTCCTTTACCGAAATTTGAATTCTCTACAACTCCTGTACCCACGCTGTCTTGAGAAGCGAAAACGTTGCCATAGTTAGTACCTAAAAAAAATAAAGGTATATAAATTACCCTAGAATAATAACCTAAAATATGGTCCCATGGAGGCTAAAAATAACGAACTATTGGTAGCACAGAATTTTTTGTACTCACAAGTAAATAAATAATTAAATTTAAAGGATATTAAGTAAAGTATTGCATTTAGGGCCAGTTTCACAGGTTACGGATAGCCACTATCTACCAGATAAATTAAAAAATGGAACAGAATTTGTATAAAATTATCTACTAGATAAACTATCCGGAACTTATCGACAAACTGTGAAACTGGCCCTAATTATGACAAATACAGATTTACAAATATAATCTAACTCGTCTACATAAAAATAAAAACAAGACTTAGAAATTTGTATAATTAATAATAACAACTAATAATTTTGACATACCTGGTGCAGCGTATGTATACGCAAAAAAGACAATGACCAAGACTACCAAAAAACGTTTCATCCTGCTCGATAGCTCACACCAAACTGTGACAAAAAAAAAATGCTTGTACGATTGAGTACCAATAAAATTATTTTAGTAGATAACTAAAATATTTGTTATTATTCTGATATCGTTAGTTAGCTCGTTGTTTTTTCCCAAATTACAGTTCTAAAAATAAAAAGTCGTGTTTAACATGACTAAATTTTTTTTAGATTTTTGAAGAGTTTCCTTAAGTGAATATCTATGTTCTTTTTTTTTTTTAGAATAATGAATAAAAAAATAATATTAATTTTTCGTTGTACCTAGTAATCATAAAATGAATGAAAGAATAATATCGACAGTTCAGTATCGTAGAATAATTATATCATTAGATTTTTAACCAACTTCAAAAAAGGACAAGT
Source organism: Heliothis peltigera (assembly GCA_958496145.1). Lineage (NCBI taxonomy): Eukaryota > Metazoa > Arthropoda > Insecta > Lepidoptera > Noctuidae > Heliothis > Heliothis peltigera. Next base: position 1,797,054 of record OY292327.1, read on the forward strand.
TCTCAATTCGGGTGATATTTTTTTTTTCTAACTTATGATGCACTTCTCTAAGTCACGGATAAATTCAGTATGAGAGTAACCAGCTTTCACCATAGATAAAAATTATAGTCTGTGCCTACCATAGATCTGTAGGTGAGGCGAAGATACTAAGACAGTAAAAATTCAAGCGGAAGGGTGCTAAATGATACCTTCAGTAGGAGATTTCAGAGAGCATAACAACAGTCGATTGTCAGTCACTCATACAAGAAAAACTGTGGGACTTTGTGGGAGAGTTAGAGGGAGCCTACACTATTTTATTCAACTTACACAGATGCAGCTGAGTACCAATGTTTTAAGTGGCGAGACTGCCTGTCTGACCTCCTCAACCCAGTCACATGAGCAATCCGATACGCCTTGGTACTGGACGGTGGACTGGTTATCAGACTTATTGGCTACTGACTACTCGTAACTACTGCCATTTTTTTTACTGCCTACGTTGGCGTACTGTTTGTGAATCACCTTATAACTAATTAGATTTCAATATAAAAACAAAAATGGACATAGCTACAAACGTCAGAGTTAATTTATCGCAAACAGCTCATATTACACTTATTAATAACTTACCATTCATTATAATAATTACGCTATTTCTTATCCTCCGTGTCTAATGTCAACAGGAAAACCCAGATGACAGATTTATGTATTCAATAAGGGAAGAGTTGTCTTGGGATGGGTATTATTTAAAATATTGCATTTTATACTTGTCTTGCTACACAATACAGACGCCAGCACATCAAGCTACCCGAAACTGTAAAATTTTCCCAATCAACTTTAAACCATGTTATACTTCAGCGATAAAAATTAAAATCTATGAAGAAAATTTGATAGATTGTAGTAGCTTGATGTGCTGTGGTCTCTTCAAGATATTATCTGAAAATTTTAATCACCATACTTTTTATTCTGATAGCTTAACTGTAAACATTACGTCTTGATTGAAAGTTTCAGTGGTATGTGATAAATACATCCCATCGCTTTAGAACTAAGTTATAGCGTATGTTTTGTGGAATCAAAATTTTCTTTAAATGTTAGAAACGAAATTAAAGTCTTGTGAAATACATTCTGTCAACAAAGTATCGGGAATGGATGATTTTTTTATGGTTCCAAATTCAAATTTTTGATTTTTTTGTAGTTGTTAGATTGGCACAACTGTTTTCCATTTTGGCGCGGAGTTTGAGTTGCATCTGTTATTTATGTTAAATACAGTGCTGGTTTTAGTAATATCATATATAGTGTGTGTTGCGAATTTCATAATGGACAAAAATATCGAACCAAGAGTTTGTCTTAAATTTTGCATCGCCAATGGAATTTCGTGTTCGGAGTCACTGAAAATGTTACAGAAGGCTTACGGTGAATCGACTTTATCAAAAACTCGTGCTTATGAGTGGTTCAAAGCATTCAAAAGCGGTCGAGATGTGGTGGAAGATTTGTCTCGCTCTGGTAGGCCGTCAACGTCTGCAACTGAAGTTAACATCGCAAAAGTGAAGAAAATAGTGACTGAAAATCCCCATTCAACTCTGAGAGAGATAGCCGCCGAACTTTCTGTATCTCACGAGTCGATCCGTGCCATTTTAACTAATCATTTGGGTATGAAACATGTTGCTGCTCGGCTAGTCCCAAAAGATCTGAATATTTTCCAAAAACTCAATCGCATGAAAGTCGCAAACACTCAACAAATACCATCCAGCAACCACCATATTCACCAGATATGGCTCCTGCTGACTTTTTTCCTTTTCCTAAACTCAAATTACCACTTCGTGGCACCAGTTTTCAATCGATAGAAGACATAAAGGAGAATTCGCGGCGAGAACTGAACTCAATTCCGGCAGCAGCGTTTAAAAAAAAATTTGATGTATGGATTATTCGTTGGCGCAAGTGTATCGTTTCTAAAGGAGCATACTTTGAAGGTGATAAAATAAATTTGGATGAATAACAGACATTTTGTGTATTATTGATCTTTTCCCGGTACTTTCTTGACAGAGTAGTACATTTCATGGTATATTTCATCAAATAAAATAACTAAACGTAACCTTATAATATGTTACATTATATAATATTCCTTATCAATAATTTTATTAATTTATAGCTGGTTATTTTTTTATAATTTTTCAGCAATTAAAGTGCCACACTTTTGAAATTAATTTTTGCAATAAGCCGCACCTGAAACAAAATACTAGAAATAAATTGGTGAACAGTTATTTATGTATATATAGTACATAATATAAAACTAAAAAGGAAATTATACCGGGGACACCTTTTTCACACACAGTTGGTTAGCCCCATGGTAAACTATTGATTAGCTACCATTTATTAACACAACTGATAAACTACATAATATACTGTACATAAATAAATTTATGAATATATATTATAACACCAACACCACAGCCGACAATTATGCTCATCACACAAATGTCGACCGTACCGGGAATCGAACCCGGGACTATCAGTTCGGCAGTACGGCGTGGTTACCATTGCGCCAACGGGGTCTGCTGGCAGAATATTTGAAAATATAGATTCTGATTTTCACAGAATATTATTATAAACATTTACAAATAAAAACAAAAATAATTTTCTAAACGAAACATCTCAGTTAGTGCAGCCCTTTTCGTACCAAAGTATACCTAGTTATATAGACTGGCTACACATCTTCACATTTAAAAAATACTACAAGGATTAGCTTATGTAGCCAAGGTACTTTGTCTGCAACTCCGGCTTAAGAACTATAAAGAGTATTAAATTTCCTTACGATGATTTCCCTTGAATGCTAAAGGCTCCATCTTTGAAAGTGGAATTGGCAACCACTCCAGAAGCGGCGCTGCCACCCGAAGCATGGACGTCCCCATGGTTATCAGCTGGGGTAAAAAATATTGACCTTTAAATAAAGTAATTTTACAAAAAGAGCTTTTTCTTCTTAGTTACAAACAAGCAGATGCGGCCACGCGTTGCAGTGGGTAAGGTTTTAGTTGTAATAATAGACAAATAATTTTCAATAAAATAATATTGCGACTGTAAATTAAATTATTAGCTATCAAGTTGGGTCAAACTGCATACGGTGGGAAAATTTGATCGAAATCTGTTAAGTATTTGAGAAGTATATCGCGCACAACATTGACACTTACGGCCAGTTTCACAGGTTACAGATAGCCACTATTTACCAGATAAATTCAAAAATGGAACAGAATTTGTGTGAAATTATCAGCCAGATAAAGTATCTGGAACTTATCAGCAACCTTTAAACTGGCCCTTAATACAGTATATTGAACGTGCGCATTCCATACTTCTTTAACCATTCATGTATTTGTTAGAATCATTCATAAGGAATTCGCATCATGGACATGCATCTTATATAACATCATACTTTACATAACCCGTGCAATTAGCACGGTCGTAAAATTAATTATAATTACGTACATATGCAAAACTTGACTGACAAAGACAGATAAACAGATAAAATACGTCAATCAGTTTACACCTTGATGAGATATTATTGTGATCAGAATATACATATTTGTCGTCTCCTGCAACTTTAAAAGTTAATAATATTATTTTAAAATTCAAGTCTTCAAAACCGTCGAACTTGTCAAATTCTGCAAATAGTGTCCCATTGTTAGATATTCCATTGCTTTACATGATTGCTAAGTTCGAAAATATACATTTTTTTTGTAATGGTTTGAAACCTTGCTGATATTAAAAAAAAACGGGTGCAACTTTGCTATTAGGAATAACTTTGCTATTAGTAAGTGCCTATTAGCTATTAGGAATCACAATTTAAAATAATTTTCATGTAACTAAACAAAATAACAAAACATCTAAACTTGACTGCATCAGCACTTTTTGAACGTGTAGTAGTAAATTATGGAACATAGCCCCAAAACCCATAGACACAACAAACTACCCATCAATCTGTCAATTTTAAAATTTAATTCTTAGTACAACAAATAATATTTATTTAAATCTTAAAAGTACAAATACAATTAATCTCACCTGGCACAGCGAATGTAGCATACGCAAGAAGCGCGATAGCCAGGAATAACAGATATCCCTTCATCTTGTTCGACTAGTTTCGCAGAACTGTTAAGAAATAAGCTATGCGCCTATATTATAAACTAGCCTCGTACCTCGGCTTTGCACGAGGCATAGGTACATTATCATAATTTACATCATATTATATTATATTACATTTCTTTCATACCATGACACCTCTTGACTTCCTCGTTGGTCTATTAGTCATATAGCGTGACTGCTGTGCACGGGGTCTCGGGTTCGATTCCCTGGTCGGACCTAAATCGCTTTACGTTGGCTGATCTCCTTGAAAGAACGGCCACCGTGGCCGGCAATCGGTCCGGACCTTTGAAAATATTATTATTTCACCAGGCATTCGTGTTTTTTTAAGCTTGTGGCTAAATAAGGAGCTCGTAGCTTAGTGACAGTTTTACCAGGGGCTATCGAGTTGCCCAGGTATCTGCGCTGAGGAAATGAGACAGACAGTTGCTCAACTTAAAACACTGGCACTCAGCTGCATCCTGTTAAAACTGGAAGCCGATCCCATCATATCTTGGGAAAAGGCTAGGCAGATGATGAGAAACGATCCTTTTCGCACCAAGAATAGATAGTCTGATCAATTTCATAATGACTATTTGGCTTATGACCTTGTATAATCGAATAACTTTGGAACATATTTTTGAAAGTAAAAGCCGTAACAATTTTTAATTCGGCAGCGCTCCCGCCAAGTCTCAAGCAAAGCGGACACGGCCGTATCATACTTTTTCATAGCTATTCACAGCAATTTTTCCCCTCTGTCTGATGTAGATACCGCTAAGGTTTTTGGTTTTCGGTGACCAATAATAAGTACCTATTAGAAAAATTTTATACTCTAAATCTACCAAGGCACTTTTAATGGAGAAAGCATTAATAAACAATAATAGATATTATGGTTTTTACGCAATTTCAAAGCTTTCTACGATGGAGAGATACATAGTTAAACTTGGCTTTTTTACATTTCAAGTTTTTGATGGAATATTATTCACTGCTGTGTTGAAAAAGTTTTAGATTGCATTTATCTACGACCCAATGACGTTGTTTGTTTAAAATTAAAAAGACTATAAGTGCAGAAAATATCTAAAGGGGGACATCATAGTTTTAACGTTCTCATATGATTTATATACAAATTAGATCATTTAAATCGAGTGAGCTGATCATACATATTGCTTAGCTAGCCATCGGCTGTGTATATCATTCAAGGCCTCCCTACTTTCTTTTCTTATCGTGAGCGCATGGATAACTCCTGACATATCGAGACTTTTCCACGTTTAGAATACCTACGTTCTTTCATTTGAAGATCGTTGGCAGGCGTTAAGGATATTCAGAAGTCAGAAAGTCAAACAACCATTTTGTAACCAAAATGTAACTAAATTTTCTAGAAGAGATAGCAGTGAATCTATGTAGAACACCCAACTGCATTGTTTTAGTCTGAGGTCGGCATGAGGTTTTCAAGTTTATGAATCCGAATACTCATCATCTTGGTCATCTCCATCATCTCCCGAGCCTTTTCCCAACTATGTTGGGGTCGGCTTTCTAACCGGATTCAGCTGAATACCAGTGTTTTACAAAGAGCGACTGACCTCCTCAACCTAGTTACCCGGGCAACCCAATACCTCTTGATTAGACTGGCGTCAGACTTACTGGCCAAGGATGTTCAATGACAGCAGGGACCTACAGTCTAACGTGCCATCCGAAACACAGTCATTGGTGTCCAAGATATACTTAGAAAGTACATACAAACTTAGAAAAGTTGCATTGGTTTTTGCCTGACCTGGAATCGAAACTACGCCCTCATACTTGAGAGGTTGGCTCTTTACCCACTAGACCAGCATGATGCTGAATACTTACACTATACACTTTAAATTGAAAATTGATATTTTGCTCAGGATTTGGCAGGTAGGTACTAGGTAGGCTTTCTTACTTAAACAGTAGACACTCTCATATTTTATAACCTTTTTTGATTTTTTGTTAGGTATTTGTGATTTAAAATGGAAAGACAATGCTATTGATTTACATTAATTTATTAGCCAAGAAATCAATCGCGAGGACGCAGCCACGCACACATAAACTTCAACTCACACATATAGAAACGTATAATTTTGTGATGATTACTTTTTAGTCACATCTTATGCACAATTTTGGCCCGAAAATCGCGAAAACAGTTTCTGCACAAGGCCACACCTGTAAAGAAAAATTAGATATAAGAAATTTTCCCAGTTAGATAAATTTAAAATAGAACACCATTATTCGTCAAAATTTATTTAACCAAGTTTTTTATAAATCCATTTATAATTGTAATACATCCAAAACACTAAAATATAAGAAAATGTTCAGCAGATACATAACCATGAGCTATGCTCCGATATAACCACCACAAACATTTATATTTTTCTATATTTTTTTTGTTCGTTTGAAAATTAAATTGTAATGAACATTTTTCCGATTTTATTTTTAATTAAATATTTCGGACGTGAACTTGGTGGTGACATAATTCTCACTGGTACAAAATGAACAAGTATAACTTTTCTTACTGTTTGCCAGGTCTCCCTGCGCCAAAGGCACCATCACCAAATTTCGAGTCGGCTATAACTCCGGACCCACTGGAACCATCTGAGGCTTCTATTTTACCATAATTGTTAGCTGAAGAAATAAAAAAATATATTAATAAATATAATAATGTTTTATACATTGTTATCAGCAGGTGCCATAGTCCCCATAGTTTTCCATATCCCAGTCCACTAACATCCCAAAATCAAAATAGCCCAAGTAGTTTTGGTCCATAATAGTCAGTCAGTCCATAGCAATAGTTTACCACAAAACCGGGAGTTGTCCTTGGGTACATTTCCATAGTGTATACAGGGATAATCGTCGGTTTTGTCTCACCATAATATACTACACCATAATTACATTAAAGTTGTCTCAAAAGGGCTTCAGCGTGTCGGCTTCGGCCCCACGTTCGCCTTCTAAAAAACCGGGACTCAATAGTCAAGTGGTCTAGCAGAGATTATAATAATAATTATAGTTCTTATAATTAGTTCTCCGGTTTTATATTGTTTACTGGCATAATAAAATTATGAAAGTGAATAATTTATGTAAGACAATAAAGTGAAAAAAGACCGAAAGAGAGAAAAATCTAAATATTTTCATCAAAACTGCATTTTTTTTACATACCTGTGGCAGCGTATGTATACGCAAAAAGCACGATCACCAGGAATAGTACAAAAACCTTCATCTTGGTCGACTGATCTCACAATACTGTAGGGAAAACTGTCGTTGCGTGTATTATATTATAACCCGGAAAATATTATTATACTCTTGAATATATCACATAAATTGTCATTATAATGTAATTTACATTAGTTGGTATATAATATCACAGTACACCCCTGTACTTCAATCATTTTTTATGGGGGTCTCTTAAGCATCGCAGAATGCCGGTATTCTGGGATCCATCTTATCAAGATCTGTTATCCTAAAGGCTCCAGAAGGAACATAGGTGGTTTTTTATTTACTAAAAGTCTGACACCTCCTCCCCGGGAGCGTTACCACGTGATCAACGGGAACACTTTTAACATGATCCAATTTTTTTTTTTAATTATTTACATTAAGAAAACCTAAAAAATAGCAAGATTTTCCACTCTGTTAAATGTCCCTAAAACATAATTTCTGCGAATATTTAAAAAAATGTTAAAAATAACAAAACAGTTTCAAGTCCGCTTTAATTTTTGATGAAAAAACTACTCCAATCCGTTAAGTTTTGGAGAAGATATTAGGGGACAAAAATAATCGACACTTTTTTATACTTTTAATTATAATTTACAGTCCAAGCTGCGGTTGTCTCTATGGCCCTCAGGTTGGGAGTATTGAGGAACCTATAATTCATACATTTCATTTTATTTCTTTCACTATTTTACATTTCTCTAGTGCTTTGAGTTTCCTCTATATTTATCTCATTTTTATACTATATGCAATTCATATTTGTAATAATAAAAAGTCCAGTTGATAATGAAAAAACGATTATTTTAATTACATTAAAGTGATAACGGAAAGTTTTAAAAACATTTCAAATATTTTTATCGCCTTTTCAAACCTACCATATAAGCGGGGCACAGATTCCATAGCGTCAGTGTTGTGAGAACAGTCGAACAAGATGAAAGGTTTCGTGCTATTCCTGGTCATCGTGCTTCTTGCGTATACTTACGCTGCCCCACGTAAGTCTATAATTTCATTCAATATTAAATACTTACGTGTGTCTATTCGAAATGTTTAGAGGTGCTCGTGGTTGACTTATAGCCGCATGGATCCATCAATCACCATAATTATGATTGATTATGGTCCGTGGAAGGGTGACCATCTTGACATAACGAGTTCCTCCGTGTTTCGGAAGGCACGCACAATTGCTGAGTTCCGGCTGTCATTTTAACATCCTTGACAGTCTGACCACCAGTGTTGCCAAAGGGTATAGAGTTGCTCAGGTAACTGGGTTCAGGAGATCAGATAGGTTTTTTCTCTTTGTAAACTACTGGTACTCAGCTGCACCCGGTTAGACTGGAAGTCGACCCCAGTATAGTTGAGAAAAGGCTAGTCAGATGATGTATGTCATTTCCATTTCCAAATGTATCCTATAGTATACAAAATTGTACATAAATAAATTTTGTGGTCTTGCTTTGTCGCTATTGGATCCATAGGTACTCTTAGTAATTTTAAAAATATATATAATATATTTTTTACATAATATTGTGTACATATGTATATTTTTTACTTGTACAATAATTTGTTCATTTCAACTATACTAACATCTTATTATCCAAGCGTTACACACTTTTTTTTTGATTTTTGCAGAGGGTGCGACTAATTACGGCAAAGTGGATGCAAATTCCGACAGTGCTGCTTCTGGGGTAATATCAGGCTCAACCTTTGGAGATGGGGCGTTCGGTCGCGCCAGAAGGTGAGGATATTGTAATTTAATTAAAAAACTATTAAAAAGAACACTATTCCATTATTACATATCAGTGCACATTTCCAAAAAAAAAACATTAAAAAAAAGGTGAATGTGCGTTCATTTGTTTATTATACTTTCATGCAAAAACGACCGAACCGATTTAAATAACCGAAAATAACCGAGATAAATGTCATCTTGAAGACGAAGGATTTTTTTTTTATTTGTACAGATAGTACTTTTAAACAGGATATTTAAAGTCGTTTCTTCAGGACAAGCCTAAAATTGCGAGAAACGGCTATCATGTTTGTAATTGAAATATACATACCTATATTATCAAAAGCTTTTTTATCGTCCCACAGCTGGGTACAAGACTTTCTCATACAGAGAAGGATCGAGCATTTTGCAGCAGATTTTAAACATTATAGTCTAAGTTTCCTTGGGATGTTTTCCTTCACCTTTAATCAGTCAATGCTGTCCAAGATCGCTAAAGACAGATATCGCTCAAAAATATAATCTATTTTAAAATGTGTTTGTCTTTGTTTCAGACCATGTACTATTTTCGAAACGCTGTTTACAGGCTGCTGAACATACTTCAGTGAGGACTCTTTATTTTAATGACAAAAAGTCTGGAGTTAACAAGAAACAATAATTCAAAGATGTGTCATTTAATATCAATTTCAGCAAACATATGTATTTTAAGATAGAAACTAGAATATAAAATAAACCGTAATACCATACATTAAGGTGTATTTTACTCTCTAATCCAAAATATTACATGATAACCTGCATCACATTCGCAGTGAATGATGCTGAAAATTTTACAGACAACAGCACATCAAGCTGCTAGAGTACAAGTACGTACCTAATCCGACCTCTGATTAAAACATTACATTAATACACTCCCTAGCGGTTGAAGGGTGAGGTTGCCTCGGCCGACTTTCTACCCAGATCACGCGCCTTAAAACCAGCATTCAGCCAGGGTCCAGCATCTCTGTGCCCACTCGCCACTTACCACGAGGCATTCACCCTCCGAGCATTGCTCTAACGACTCCACTCTGGACGGCCAACGAAGGCAAGCCAGAGGCGGGAGACCTGTCCTCCTTCAGGGTTCACTCCGACCAGGCGGAGGTGAGGGACACTATCCTCTCCCTAGAGCACTCGGTACTCGCGGGCTTATTCATTTCATTATTACTATAAGGCATATTCTTGGTTTTTCTCATACTTAATAACTTCTAATTACTTAGCATGTTAGAATGTAATTTAATGTATTAAATCTGCATACCTGTAAGTATCGTATTTACCTCTACACTGTTCATTAATTATAATGAAATGATATGACTAATATTCCTAGTAAATATGTTGTTGATTTGCCTTACGAATAAATTTAACATTTATATAAATTAATACCTAGGTACGTATTTCCTTAGGCGTCATGCGTGAATAGATGAATCAATGCCTATTTGTGTTTATTGAAAACCTAGAAAAACTCATCCCTGTTTCCCTTAGTCACGCCATCACGCGTGAATGGCTGGACCGATTTCACTTTTTTTTGTTGTATTTTTTACTTTCAGGAGAACGTTTTTACAAAAGGAACAAAATGGGACAACGACGTCTGTCGGGTCAGTTAATAACTTGTAAAAATAAATAAGCCACCGTGTTACATTGATTACAAAATTGAGAAATGAGATTTTGGGGAAACACCGTTAACTTTAGAATGTTATACCTATTAAAATTTCTTCTTGATATACTTGTTAAATATTACTATTGTTACTTGTACCATCCTTCGGATGAATATTTAAATATAGTCTACTTCTTCTTATTTGCCGTGTTCTACAGTTATTTGGGGTGGGCGCTTTATTATGTTTTGTGCTTCCATTCTTCTATGTCAGAAACATATTTACAGTTTAATATAGCTAAAAATAAAATAAGCGGGGATCGTGCCCAAAAGGCTGGCCGCATTGCCACGTTTGATGGCAATGCTGATTTTTTGGCAAGGTATTGGTCAGCCTAATAAATAATTTGAGTAAATTAAAATAGCCGTTCTAAATAAATTTCAAATTATTTCTTTTCTTTCATTCATGTCCTATTTTAGGTAATCAACCTTCTCTTTTTTGATACATAATCGTTGGAAAGCTAGCTTACAACTAATCTAAACCACATTCTTATCGGTTTATCCGTTTAAGAGTTACAGGCAAACAAAAAAACACACATAGCCTTTAAACTTATAACATCCCTCTTTTTGCAATAGGGGTTAAACCCAGAAGTATTCCGATCAGCTAGTGGTCGATTAAACTGGACCCTAAGATAGTAGAGAATAGGCTAGGTAGATGCTATCAACTATCAACCTACAATGTTAATTTTATAATATTTTTTTACATTCTGTAACATAATTAAGGATATTGTTTTTGTTTAAATTCCTTTGGAAAAGGAAAATAGTATAAAATTGCTATGAAGGTAAACTTTTTAGTGGTAAATATAGTAATTTACCTATAAACCTGTACATTTTTTTAGTAGACAATAAAAGATCATAAAGTAAGTTGTATTATTATTTATTACAATATATACATGTTTATATAAAGAACATTACCTTACAATATATTTATTAACTTAAATTATTTATATTAAATTACAAATCAATCTTTGAAATATTATTATTTATACTTGAGTTTTTTTTTCTTTATTAAATTTAAGTGTCCTCTCTGCACACATTCAACAGCCGGTAAACAGCGATTGAAAAATACCACACGGTCTGAAATAAAAAGAAACATAGAATTAAAAAGGCTTCTACTTCAACCTACACCTAAATAATTTATCTGTTAGAATAATTTCTTTTTAGCTAACCGCTGATATAGTATTTTTTTTTGTGGGAAATCATCAAATGACCTCTCCCACTGAGGGTGTAGACGTATGGACGGGAAGCCACCCAAAACTTACCGCCCACAAACCCGCGCACCGCTATTTAGTCCTTTGCTTTATCTTCCTTCTAATATATTAATAGCAAATACAATAAAGGGTGTAACAAAACTTTTACAGGTCATCTAGTACATGCTAAGGATGATGTTTACCACAAAAAAGTTCAATGACCTAGGGTTACACCCTATATATTAATAATTATGAAATATGTTGCCCCCGACTTCTTCAGCAAGAATAAATTACTTTGGGTATGTACATATACATATGTTGTACCTCGCAGTCCCCAGTAACCAGATTGAAAATAGTAATATATATTTTGTACAGATATTAGCACATCAAGCTACACTATTACGAAATACTAAATTATTAAATCATCATTTATTATTATGTTCACCTTCTACCGCCACCTGCACTAAACGCCCCATTTCCAAAGGTTGAGCCTGACACGACTCCAGAAGCGGCACTGCCGGAATGCGCCTGCACATTGCCGTGGTTCGTGGCACCCTCTGCAAAAATTAAATATTTTGGTGAAAACTCAAAATGCTATTAAAATATTGTATATCGTGTCAGACATTTTAAGTGTAATAAACAAATTAAATATATCTATCATATTATATAAGGTTTCATTTTAATTAAAGACATTTGAAAGGACAAGATAATTTGATTAAATGAGTTTTGAGTTTGAGGTACGGACGAAAAATCTGCAAAAATTCACGATTGGATGATGTTTGTTAATTTATTTCTACGATTCACACGAAAAAAAAAACATATCAAAAAGAAAGAACAAAAAAATCTCCTATACCAATAACTTTTAAATCAAAAAGAAATCACAATACATGCAGAATAACTCAAAATAAAGGTAGTCTTTACTGCTCATTCCTATGGTCCAAGTCCTATGGGATTCGAACATTCCACTTATAAAACAAGGAAAAAAAATACCACTTTGATGTTACACAGGATTCTATAGAAATCGAATTAAAACATCTACGTATTTACTACTGAAATAAATTATAAACTTACGTGGGGCAGCGAAAGTATACGCAAGAAGCACGATGACCAGGAATAGCACGAAACCTTTCATCTTGTTCGACTGTTCTCACAACACTGACGCTTTGGAATCTCTGCCTCGCTTATATGCTGGATACGACACAAAGATAAAAAAAAATACCAACATTTTTCCTTAACACTTTATTACTGTATATGTTTTTGTTGTGGGGCGGTTGACATAATCATGTTGGGCCTGTTACCGGTCACCAACCATATCTGGTTCATCTGGTTGCTCTCATTTCTGATCTAATGGTTAACAACCTTAATCAACATCTCAAGACTACTCTCGTGATGTTTTGTAATTTACTTTTTAAATAGTCATCATCATCACAGCCTTTTTATCGACCCACTGCTGGGCACAGGCCTCCTCTCCCAAGGAGAAAGATTGAGAGTTAATTACCACGCTTGCTCAATACGGGTTTTTAATTTCAGATTTTATAGTCCAGGTTTCCTCGAGACGTTTTCCTTAACCTTTAATCAGTAATTGGTGTACAAGATAAACTTAGAAAGTACGTATAACTTAGAAAAGTAACATTGGTACTTGTCTGACCTGGAATCGAACCCGCACACTCGTAGTCGAAGGGCTGGTGCTTGAACGACTAGGCAACCAACGACTAGGTAATTACAATGTTAAGAATACGATCTAAATCATCAATGATAATATTATAAATAATTTAAGGGCAACCTTGCAAGCTGGCAGCGCATGTATGTGCAAAAAATAATATTATATGATGACAAAGAAAATACCAAAACACCTCTTAACTTTTTCGATTGCTCTCACAATACTGGCTGCATGATTTGAAGATCATATCATACTTTTTTACCAATGTTATTATAAAATTGATAACCAAATTAAAAACAATACTGATTAAACAATTTAATAATGATAAAAAAATACTATATTCAATGCACAAACATAATATGCAAGACATACGACACATTGACTCAAGCATCATTCATCATCAGTTAATTAGTCAATCTACGTTCATTCTAACGCATTCACTCTCAAAAATTATATCTTGCAATTCATTGTACACAATGCGCATTCAAAAAGTGATTACCAAATTTTGTAAAAGCCCTAGTTTTTTAATATTAATATATGTATATCGGGACACCTTTTACACTCACGGTCGGTTAACCCCATGGTAAGCTATAGACTAGGTTGTGTTATGGGTGCTAACACAACTGATAAGCTACATATACTTTACACATATATATTTATGAATACATATAAAACCCAGACCACAGCCACCAATCATGCTCATCACACAAATGTCGACATTTGCTCTGCAGTCCATCATGGTAATCTTTGTTTGATTCATCGCAAACACTATTCCCATTCTTGTAATAATATTCTTTTGGAATTATAAACTGGAATACTACCGATCTAAAAAAAATAACCAATTAGGGCAGACGTACAAACACACATAGCATTAAACTTATAACATCCCTTTTTTGTGTTGGGGGTCAACAAAATGAGTGCATAGAAAGTGTCCCAGGTCCACTGTTAATCGGTTAGACTGAACCCTAAAAACTAGTATTCTGTTTCATCATTATCATCATCGTACATTAACGGTAATAAATCACATCTTAATTTGACAGATATTCAATTCAGTTTATCGTTACAACCAAAAACTTAGCACCAACTTTGCAAAACTGTTTTTATTAGTAACAGTATTCTGATAATTGCTGATTTTAGGGGTTGCTTAGAGCGTACACACAAACCGTAGGCAATACCGCCTTGTGCACGGCAGCTTGCCCGGCAGCGCTGCCAGCATTGTGTGTAGGTGCCTTTAGAGGAGCGCATATAATAACAGGATTTTTATATAGACAGGCAATGAATGACAAGTAAATATTTTGTAAATATGATTTATTGTATCATAATTAGACCTATTTTGAATTATATTATTTTATATAACACACATACACACACATAAACATTGTCTTAAAGTATTTTAAAATTTTAATGTAAAATTTCTTTTCAGTTTTCCTCGTCCATTTAAATGTACAACTGGCTCACATTCAGCAAGGCCTGAATAGCGATTCAAGGATGCCACATCTGAAATAAGAACAAAGAATTAAAAGACACTCTACCATGGCCTGCAAAGATGGCAGCTTTCCCATCATCTTGTCCCAAAATTATAAACAAAAGCCTAGTAGATAAAGCGCCAGCTTTACTTAGAAAGCATTGTAAGTGCTTTCTAAGTATATCTTGGACATAAAACATCGCTAAGAAACCTGGACTATAAAGTCTGAGACCAACAAATTAAAGCAAGCGTGGTGATTAACGCTCAATCCTTCTTCCAGTGAGAGGAGGCCTATGTGGATATTTTTTAAATTCTATTAAGTTTTATTCCATGAAATTGTAACAAACAAATTAACTGTTTCATAGTATTTAATATTTTTAACACCTTCTTAAGGGCTAGCTTCACAGGTTACTGATAACTTCCAGATAGTTTATCTTGCAGATAATTTCATACAAACTCTGTTCCATTTTTGAATTTATCTGATAGATAGTGGCTATCCGTAACCTGTGAAGCTAGCCATAAAAAGTGTTCTAACAATAGTTGAGAACTAGATTGAATTAATCGCCTTACCTTCTAGCGCGACCTGCACTGAACGCGCCATCACCAAAGTGTGAGTTCGAAACGACCCCAGAAGCGGCACTGCCGGAATGCGCCTGAACATCGCCGTAGTTGGTCTCTGGTAAAATCAGATGCAAAATAAGTCAAAAGTCCTATTGGACTCGAACATTACACGATATAAATAATAATGACATCCAGACCATTGCAGGCCTTGGCAGTCGTTCTCTCTATTAAGATTAGTCAGCTACGCAGGACATATTATATTGCACAATCATTAATATATTACGCAAACACTCTCTGTTCCCTTACTCTCATAGTCGGATGGGATCGGAGAGAGATAAGGCGTAGGATCGCCATGTACGTGCTCTCCGATGCACGAGTATTATTCACAAACACACAAACACCGTGCTTCTTTATGAAGGTCTCTTTAAATCTAAAAAGCGATTTCGGGCAGACCTGGGAATCGAACCCGAGACCCCGTCCATAGTAGTCATGCTATGCGACTATTAGACCAACGACGCAGTCACGATATAAAACAAAGATAATGGCACAACAGGGGAAGTACATATACCATACCGGAGAAATCGATTAAACGCACCGGGGTATTTAAAAATAAAATAAATTATAGACTTACGTGGGGCAGCGTAAGTACACGCAAGAAGCACGATGACCAGGAATAGCACGAAACCTTTCATCTTGCTCGACTGTTCTCACAATACTGACGCTATGGAATCTCTGCCTTGTTTATAAACTGGGTACGAGACAGAGATAACGATTAATATTTTTTTTTTCTTTATCGCTTTGTTACTGTAAATGAAATATATTTTATAACCATTATTATTATTTTTTTTTGTCTTGGTTTCTCGATGTCTCGAAGACGAGTGAGTCCAAAGAGTACACAATATACTACGAGTGAGTCAATCGGAAAAAATAGTTTTCCCCATGAAATACATTTGTCATTGTTAACTACGGGAATTCGAGGACAACTCGATTTGAATTGAAGGCGTGCCCTTAATATTCGCTTCTGGATACCAGAAGAAATAAAATCTTTTAAAATAAAGGATGTAAGTTTAAATCACTACCTAATGGTGTGTTATGTATCAACGCGGATGGATGGAGAGGTAGAAAAGAAGGAAGAGATTAATTGATTACCTGTAAGACGACATGACTCAGAAAGGAGTGGATATAAGTATGATGGCTAACAGAGAAGAATGCAAGCGGAAAACACATTGCTCCGTCCCCAAATAACTTGGGAACAGGGCAGGAGGAAGGAAGTATTTACTTAAGGTACTTATCATTCTTTGCATTTTGTAACAGATCAAAAACATTTTATTGTTTTAAACAATCGAGTATAAGGAAAATGATTACGATATTTTGCTCATTACTACTCAGAGAAATCAAAATATTGTATGTCAACTTTTTTATTATATAAAAAGAGATAACTGCAGTATGTTTTAACCCAGTAACAAATGTGACTGATTAAAAACAAATAGTACAATATTATAGCCTTATCTAATCTGCTGAATAATTTCTTATTATGCTTGCATGCATGTATGATTCCCAGAGTATGTTACTGTCCACCAAAACAATATCCGACCACAGGGGATTTTCTTCAAGGAAATCAGTTATGTGCGCTGGACATGGTATTATAATGCTTAAGTGCATGCACATGTCCTAGATATTGACTCTCATAGTCTGATAGGATGGTCATCAGTAACGGTACAGCCACTTTATGTTGGTTTTTTCGAAATCAGTATCGTAAACGCTAATCTTTAGGGCAAATTTTACGACACATGGACGTACTGAAGCAGAATTTAAAATCAGTGGGCCTATCACCAACCTCGTGGGAACAGCTATCTACTCAAAGAGAGTGGCTAAGAGCAATTTACCAGACGGTACAGTACGTAGTAGTAGTGACGGTAAGTCATGATGAAACCCTAGACGCCAAATGCTAGCTCTGAAAAGCCCGCCCTAAGCCATCCCAAAAATACACTACAATGCGCTAGGACAACTTTATTACTTTACTGATGACCGTGTGTCAATGCTTAGTTCGGTTGCACAAGTCACATAATTGAAAAAGAGAAACCAAGCTGCCAGTATATGCCAAGGTGTCGCCATCGATGAAAATGTCCAGGAGGAACTCATCATCGTCATCATGTCAGTTTCTTAAAAACCCATAAAGTGATTTTCGCTCAGTTTATATTGCTATACGTTGTCATGCAAACAAGTGTGATTGATGACTACTGACGACATTAAAAATCGTGTGACATTTGAGACTTGGAATGTCGGTGTGCATTTAAAAAATCCAAAATGATTTAATGAATCATTTAAGGAAATTTTTCAAAGTACTTCGTAATTGGAGGTGTCAGTGTACCTTTTCCTGAGCCAGTCATCGAACTCCGGTCAGATCCCACCTTACTTTAATCATACCAGTTCTAGATTGCAGCATAAGTGTATCATTTCGATACGATACTAGTCAGAGGAACAACGTAAATATAAACGTTTTAAAATTTTATAAATACTTACGGCCAGTTTCACCGGTTACGGATAAGTTCCATATAATTTATCTGGTAGATAATTTCATAAAAATGTTGTTCCATTTTTTAATATATCTGGTAGATTATGGCTATCCGTAACCGGTGAAACTGGCCGCTATTGTCGTACTTATTGATTTGAGCGGTTTCGGATCCTTTGAAAATTTGTCAGCGTAAAAATCCTACCAATAATTATTAGAAACGCGGAAGTTTTTGAGTCATCTGCCTAGCCTTTTCCCAAGCTGTGTTGGGGTCGGCTTCCAACTTAATACTAGTGTTCCACTTGGAGTGACTGACTATCTGACCTCCCCAAACCTCTTACCTGAGCAACCTTTTACCCTTGGTAAGACTGGTTGTCAGACATTCTGGCTTCTAACTACCCGCTACGACTGCCAAAGATGTACAAATGATAGCAGGGACCTACCAATCCTGGATTAATAGATTATCTAAGTATGGGATAACTTCTGGACCAATAGTTTTAGAGAATAACTTATAAATTAAATACACGTAAATAAAATGGTGTAATAGTTTATTTCATACCAATGTATTATACCACACTTTATTAATGTCTCAATTATTAGGCCTCTGTACAATGCATTAGTCTGCTGTGTTCCTGCTGGCCAACAGTTGGCCCGATGTTGGATCCAATGGTTGACATAAGGTTGGTTGTTCCTTTTGATGCTGCTCGGATACGGGCCTGATCTATAAAGTGCACTCTGTCATTCATCTCCATACATTGTCTTATTGTGTGTATATCTTTAGAACATCGCTTCTTCTCTCTAACATACATTCCAAAGCACTGATACTGCTTTTTGTAACAAACCGCAACTGAAACAAAAAATTACATTCTTTAAATATTACGTAGCCCTTGTTGGTCGAGTGGGCACAAGTAAGGCTGGTGATTGGTAGTATTCTTAAGTTTGATTTCTAGGTCTGCTAGAATTGGGTAAATAAATTATATGTTATACGATTATACCAGCTATAATTTTGCCAAGTTGCACGAAAATCCATTCAGCTGTTTACGCGTACAGAATTAACAAAGTTTCATACACTGTTGCCTTTATAATATTAGTTAAATGATACCTAAATTAAATCTTACCCTTTTGAAGCCCCGCCGGCACTGTATGCTCCATCACCAAATTGAGAGTTCGAAACAACTCCAGAACCAACACCTCCTCCACTCGCCGTTATGCCGCCATAGTTGACAGGTTCTCCAGCTGGAAGCAAGTCATAGACTTTTTAATAAAACTAAATATATTATAGAAATATTTAGTAAACAAATTTTTTTTTTTTAATAAAAATAGATTTAAGGCCAGTTTCACAGGTTACGGATAGCCACTCTGTCCACCAGATAAATTCGAAAATGGAACAGTATTTGTATGAAATCAAAAATGGAACAGTATTGGAACTTCTCAGCAACCGGTGAAACTGGCCCTTAGTATCCTAAATAATATTCGAGTCTAGGTACCATGGTTTCCACCCATATCATGAAGTGAGTGGCTCCGGAATTACAAACAAAAGTGTCCCGTGTAAAAACAACAAAAAATATTTCCCGATGAGACAGTAAACTAACAGTTACTTCATAATTATTATTTTTTTATTAATTGAATTTGAAGTAACTTTACTGTGATATTTTTTTATGAATTAGCAGAAAAATATTTTATTTTATTATATACCTAATATTTTATTTTTTTCTGTCATCATTAACTATTTTAAAAAGATGCACTTACCTGGCATAGCGTACGTGTACGCAATAATCACGATAACAAGAAAGAGAACAGAAACTTTCATCTTGTTCAACTTGTGTCTCAACACTGACTTTAAGAATATCTGTGTCTCACTTATATATTTGTCTTATTTGACATAAGTAGCCATAAATATTAATTCTAACAGTTCTTTTACACTTGCCGATTTTACGCTCGGATTTCTACGTGTGACTCATTTTGCGCGGCAAGAAATGTCATCGTTTGCATCTTCTTCTTCAACCTTTAGTCACCCAATGCTGAGTGTAGGTAGGTCTCTTCCAAATCTTTCCACTTCTAGCGGTTTTGTGTTATGGTTATCCAGTGTCTTCCTGCCACTTTAACAAGACTGTCCACCTAGTCGGTTGTTTCCCTAAATTTCTCTTTCCAGCTCGAGGTCTCCACTCCAACACTTTCCTGCCCCATCTCCCATCCATCCTACGACATATAATGGCCTGCCCACTTCCATTTTCTTTTTGCTATCACCCATGCTATGTCTGAAAGTCGCGTTCTTCTGCGAATTTCGGTGTTTCTCACCCGGTCATAGAAAGAGTTGGAACCTTACCTTTGCATCGGTAGTTGTCAATTGTTTCTTGACGTATTTATGACGAAGCGGGAAGTCCGCTCGTGTGATAGCGCTGTAAAGTTATTAATAAGACACTTCGTTATCGTTTTGC
Source organism: Heliothis peltigera (assembly GCA_958496145.1). NCBI lineage: Eukaryota > Metazoa > Arthropoda > Insecta > Lepidoptera > Noctuidae > Heliothis > Heliothis peltigera. Next base: position 1,817,574 of record OY292327.1, read on the forward strand.
TGTTGCAAATAAAACCATAAAAGGTTTTATTATTATTAAGATTTGATTTTACTTTTTTTCTCACATTCGATCATCGTAAATTTCGATGGGAGTAATATTTATAAATGTGAACGTCATAAACAATTTAGTACATGTCTAAAATTTGATGTTTGTTAAGCTTTATTAGTTAATCCTTTCAGATTTTATGGATTGCTTTGTTTGGTTTCTTGCATATATACCTACTATCTACATGCAGAAACATAACAAAGAGGAGAAAGTCATCATCATCCTCTCAGCCATATGACACTTACTGCTAAAAAAACGCTACCTCATTTAAGGTACCATACGAAAATATAATGATCTGGCCCTCTGTGTTTAAATTGGCTTATCATAACAGACAATAAAATGACATCTACAGTAGGAATTTTATCAATATCATTATTTCATAGGATCTCAGGAATGGTAAGAGAAAAATGTGTGATAACATAAAGTGTCTTGACTTAGCACACGAAGTTATTGACAGGAGGGATTCGATGGTCATCATACCAAACTGACTAACAATAACGAAATGTGCCAATTCTGGCGAAGGCCAATGACCTTGACCACTATTTATACTTGAGCCTGATTATATTCAGTTGGTTTAGGGCTCTGATAAAAATAACCTGTTCACTTCTGTCCTTTATTAATTAATATTAAATTCAAGTTAAAAGTCAAAATTAATATTTATCTCAAGTTGTTTAATTCAGTCATTGATGTCCAAGATATCTTTAGAAAATATATTGTAACTTGACCTGTAAACGAACTCATACACTCGTACTTGAGAGGCTGCTGTACCTTTTAGATCTATATTTGACCCAATAGTTGGCGGACTGCTTTATTTTGAGGGTAATCGTGGCTAAAATCAAGCTTTATAGTCGGTCTGACACCGGCCTACTACCTGATCATCGTTACGTACGTACTACCATTTGACGACTTCAGTGGCGCAATGGTAACCACGCCAGACTGCCCAGCTGAGGGTCCCGGGTTCGGCCCCGGTACGGTCGACATTTGTATGATGAGCATGATTGTTGGCTGTGTCGGAGTATCAGAGTATCGGAGTGTTGACCTATACATGTATATATTATAAAGCAGAAGAGTTTGTTTGTTTGGTTGAATGCGCTAATCTCAGGAACTACTGGTCCAATTTGAAAAAATCTTTCTGTGTTAGATAGCCCATTTATCGAGGAAGGCTATAGGCTACTTTTTGTATGGGTGCCCAAAATCATTGCCACGGGACACGGGTGAATGTATTTATAAATACATATGTGTAAAGTTTTCAGCCCACATTAAAGTGTGTTGGGTGCTCAATCACCTTGCATAGATTTAGGTTAAGAGAATGAGCAGGTATTAAAAGACACTAATCGGTATTATATTTTATTTTAGTAGTTAAAATAGTTTGTTCTAAAAATTTTGAACAAGTATCTTCATAATAATATACATTAACTTGCTTCTTACCTCTATATGTAATTTATTACTGCTAACATTCAAAATCTTGCTACTCCTGGACAAAACAAATGTAATTTAAGTATTTATTTCTATACAAGTGATTTGAAATCTTTGGAAATAAATGAATTCAAACCGTTTCATACAATATCTGCATGTTACCATATGCTGTATAGAAAATCACCTCGCTTTTTTATTACTATCAAGTAATTTGTATATTTGTTGTCTTAACATACATCCCAAAGTACCGAAATAATACTTTGCAGCACACCACAGCTGAAACAAAACACAAATTGGGAATATTATAAAATGTGGCATCGACTGAAAATACTACAGCTTCTTCGATTGTCTAGTGCAAAAATACCTCGTAATCATGGAGAGTAGAATGTAATGAATGTCTTGTTATCTTCTTATAAACAGAAAGAATTGACAAGAGAAGGTGTAATTAACTAAGTTTTAAACTCTCATTATGATGTTACGTCAAAACATTTAAACGTATTATTTTTGACCGACTTCAGAAAAGGAGGAGGTTCACCTTTCAGCATATTTTTTTTATATATTTAGTGCTTTAAATTGTTATTTACAAGACAATTTTTGAATCAAGATAGTAAATGGTCATACCGATTTCTACCCCGGCCTATGCCGAAGGCTCCGTCGTCGAATACTGAGTTAGAAATAACTCCAGAACCTACAGATCCATCTGACGCTTGTACATGACCATAGTTAGTTGGGCCTTCTGTTGAGAAAAAAGAAAATTAAATGAGTTTTAATAAAACCGATAAAATGTTCGTTTTAAAAGAGGGATTTCAAGGCTACGGGATTTTTTGACCCGCGGCTCTGGGTACAGACGCCAGCACATCGAGCCACACGACAAATGTCAATCACCGAAAGTCATCGAAACAAACTGTCAATTCTTCACAATCAACTTTGAACCATATGCTTCAACGATAACGATGAAAATCTATTAAGGAAATTTGACAGATCGTAGTAACTTGATGTGCTGGTGTCGACATAAATATTCCTTTTGAATTACGGTTGTAACAATCAAAAATATAAATTTATTTCTAATAGTAGTCATGTAAAATACTGGCACTAAGCTATATCTTGTTATATTGAAAACCAACCCTAATAAAGTTGGGAAAAAACAATGCAAAGAACAGATAAAAAAAAAATATAAACTTACGTGGGGCAGCGTAAGTACACGCAAGAAGCACGATGACCAGGAATAGCACGAACCCTTTCATCTTGTTCGACTGTTCTCACACTAGTGAAGCTACAATATTTTTCCTCATGCTTATATCTATATTCGACAGCTTAAATACTCTAAATTGGGGAAAATACCCGTTATCAGTGCGTTGTTTTAATGGCGTCATCACTATCATGTAGTTGTGACATCACTACATAGTATAAAACAAAGTAGCTTTCTCTGTCCCTATGTCCCTTTGTATGCTTAAATCTTTGAAACTACCGAGGCGGTTTTTTTTAATAGATAGAGTGATTCAAGAGGAAGGTTTATATGTATAGTGGAGAAGTACTGTTATTTTTGGGTTTGAGTTTTTCTGTAGTGTATTTAGTATTAGCATTGCACCCGTGCGAAGCCGTGGCGGGTCGCTAGTAAGATTATATTATAAGATTATTTTAAGTTTTTATTTATTTATTTATCCATTTAATTCAGACATCAAGAAATATCGCCCATAGAAAAATATACAATACTATACAATATATCTTAAAAATACTAAAAATAAATACAACATTTGTGACGTCATAGGACTACCCAGTTAATTACTTCGTTACCCAGTTCAAGGAAAATGTGAATTGTGTATCATGAACCTGCATTCAAAATTATCACAGTATTCGTAATAAATAAACTATTCAACGTATCAGTACTTACAGATAACCTTTGACTTTTATTGTCCGTTACAATACTAACGAGGAAAAGTTGTACTAATTTACTTACTGAAAAATCCTACTTTCACAAGGTGAGTTAATATAGTCATTGTATCGTCGAAAAAAGTCGTAGTGGCCTAGTGGGTAAAAAGCAAACCCCTCAAGTATGAGGGCGTGGATTCGATTCCAGGTCAGGCAAGTACCAATGCAACATCTCTGTATGTACTTTCGTTTGTATGCACTATCTAAGTATAATATCTTGGACACTAATGACTGTGTTTCGGATGGCACATTAAACTGTAGGTCCCAGCTATCATAGAAAACATCCTTGGCAGTCGTTACGGGTCAGAAGCCAGTAAGTCTGACGCCAGTCTAACCAATGGCTATTGGGTTGAGGAGGTCAAATAGGCAGTCGCTCCTTGTAAAACACTGGTACTCAGCTGAATTCGGCTAGACTGGAAGCCGACCCCAACATAGTTGGGAAAAGGCTCGGGAGATGATGAGTTAATATAGTAATCGTCATCAGATTATTTTTTTTGTATTTCATCAATAAGCGTTCGCTATGGTTTTTCTGCTGTTTTCGTTTTTAGAAGACAGCTAAAAGTCATAAGACTAAAGAGTTGGTACAATTTGGTACTGACTAAAATCCACTATGTTGCTTCTGGAGATCCCAGTGTGCCAGGGCCACGGTAACTCTTGCGAACAATCCGCAGCTCCGGCAGACCTTGGCCTTAAGGGGCCCCTCCGATGTTGCTGAATTCTCTACGATTCAACGAGCCAGGGCTAAGATAGAGTTGATGTTTCTGGCTAAGCAGAAATGACTGCGCTTGTTTTTATTAGGCATAACAAATTACACATTTTATAGGAGATTATTAAATGACAAGTCATGGTATAGGCATGTGCTGAGAAGGGATGATAATCATGCTACAACAAGTGTGTTCAGTATGAATCTGGATGGATGCAAAGGGAGACGCAGACCAAAACACAGGTCTCCTGGAATTCCTTTGTCCATAAAAGAAGAAAAGACAAACAAACAGAGCTTTTATTACATTTTTCATACTACTTATGGGAATCATTTATTAATTTCGTTACACTTAGCAACAATTTAATATAAATCTTGCAATGATATATATAGCTATAGCAGTTTTGATTGTATTAGGTCTTACACAGATTACGATCGAGTACGTAGACTCAGTGAATAAAGCTCCCGTCACTCAAGTATGAATGTGCGAAGTCCATTATAGGTCAGGCAAGTACAGACGCCAGCACATCAAGCTACTAAAATCAGTCAAATTTCCTTAATAGATTTTTAACTCTATCGCTAAATCATATTTGGTTCAAAGTCGATAGGGAAAATTTGACAGTTTCGATAGCTTAATGTGCTGGCCAACGTAACTTTCTAAAATGTCTATGTAAAAGTGAATTAAAACATCTAGAGGAAACGTGAACTTAAATGTTCGTCTTGAGAATGCCTGAACGGCCCTTGAAGAGGTCTGTGCCCTGGTAGTGGAACCTTCATAATTATAAAGTTTGATAATGAGTCCTTCATATAAAGGAATAAAGTAAACAATTATAATGAATATAATATTTAATTATTTATTTAATTGGATTGTACACACAACTTTATTCAAAATAATTATAAATAATCTTTATTTCATATAAGTTATTTTAAATAAACATAAATAGTGGCATAATAATTATAAAACATTTCACTGAATTATTTTAATTTTTGTCGGTAACAGATTAAAGTCCTTTGACAGTCCAATATTGATGTTTTCTTTGCTGCAAAGCAATTTTTCACTGTTCTTTCAGCAAACATTCCATAAGACCGAAACCAGTTGTTGTAGCGCACCGCAACTGAAAAAAAAAAGATAAATTAACATTTTAGTCAGATGCCGTTGTTGCTGCAGCAAGGTGCCTCGTGATAATGGGAAGATTGAGTAACAAAGAGTTCTTATTGCTTAGAGAGAAATCAGGAAACTAAATACTGTTTAGCCGACTGCACCAAAAGGAGGTTCACAATTTTCGCATGTGTGTATTTAAGTTGGTTTGATGTATTCAAATTTAAGAGGTGTCGTTAGATTTGTCGTTTAATTGATATATTATACACATAACAAAAAAAATATATCCTTGTTAATAAATGGCTTCCAAAAATATTCTCTTCATAGCTGCTGACCGGGAGTGTACCCAATACTGCCACGTTGTATGGTAATGCTTAACCGTTGCTCGAAATAAAAGTCAGACTTTGGGTGACAGGTAGTGTCAGCGAGTCTCTTTGAAATATCCTTGAAAAGCAGGTGTGCACTCGGACCCCACGGCGCGAGTTATTCAACCCCAAACGGCTCAAAAGTATAGTTGCCTATTTGGCTACTTTATTTGCGCCGTTTGAGGTTGTCTCCATTTGTCGTAAATTTTAATATGGAACAAACCCTTGCTTCAAGAACTTCTAGTATATTTTTCACTGATTGCTTTAATTAATACTTGTTTAGAATTAAAAACCAATAGATATCAGTCTTACCTTTGACCCCCGCCCCCGCCTGCGCTGAATGCTCCATTGCCGAATTTTGAGTTTGCAACGACTCCAGATCCTACAGAGCCGTCTGACGCTGACACGGGGCCATAGTTGATCGGTTCACCTTCTGAAAATTGTATACACCTTTTAAGGCTACATCGGAGTTAAATCCTTTTTCCAGAAACATCTGAAAATTGTTTTATATTCCTTCAACTTCTTCAAGTACTCATCACCAGCCTAGGCTTTTCACAATTTTTTTCAATACTAAAAAATTATGAGAAATATATATAAGATTTATATTATGCTACTCTAATAAACGCTGCTACGCTAATAAAGAATTACGCATTTTGTTTATTACTGAACCAAAAATAGCATAAAATAACAAAGTTAATACAAACGGAACATGTTATCATGCTCACCAGAATATGGTATGAAAAAATGACAATACAACACATCACAAAAAATAAAATTATGATATTTTTGGAGTAGTCACATTAAGGGGCAGTTTCACGATGTCCGAATAGCCACTATCTACCGAATAAGTTCAAAAATGGAACAGAATTTGTTTGAAATCGTCTACCAAATATAGTAACTGGAACTTATTCTTTATTGAAACAGGCAATTAGCATTTAAAAAAAACTTACGTGGGGCAGCGTACGTGTACGCAAAAATCACGATTACCAGGAAAAGCACAAAACCTTTCATCTTGTTCGACTGGTCTCACAATACTAAGGCAAAAAATGTCAGTACCTCATTTATATAAAGTCGACGCAGGCATCAATATTATTAAGATGATATCCGTAATAAATTTCGTTATCATTATGTTATTGTTACTTTTCAAAAAAATATATCATCAAAAAAAAAACCGGCTAAGTGCGAGTCGGACTTGCATGAAGGGTTCCGTAGCAGCAAATAACATAAAACCATAGGTAGATCAAAAATACCAACATTTTATATGTATATCAAAGCAAAAATAACTTTGCTTTTCATACGTGTTTTATGATATTTGTATGAATTACAAAATTATAATTTGCGTTTTCTAAAAAAGTAAATATTATAGTTAGCCACTACGTTGTTCAACGTTCACAAGGCAGCTCATTCTTGTTGTCATTGTAATTATTGTTAGTTTTTAATTTATTTTCTAATTTATCCTACTTTTTATGTATAATTATATTTTATTTATGACGTAGTTGACATAGCGTAATATTGATTCATAATATTATATTTGACTCTTTAGTCGGTGGTTGAGTTGTCCCCTACTCTCAAAAATGTGTGAAGAGGGTGATGGCTGACCTTTGCTTTGGACTCGTGAACGGGTGCTGCTGGCGGTACCAATGGGACCTTTCAGATGCGGTAACTGCTAGCGAAGGTGGATCGACTGCAGAAAGAGGTGTCCGCGCTGCACACGCGCGTTGCCTAGCTCATGGCCCGGCCTGAAGGGATGCCGGAAGGACCGGAGATGAGGCCCTCCCCCTCCAACATTGATGATATAATCCGCAAGGTCGTCATGGAGGAGAGGGGTCCTAAGGTCCCAATGCAATGTGAAAAAATGTCTATGTGATCGAAAGTAGACGCAAATAAAACTGATGAACCTATGTTCTATGCCTGCGTGACTTAAAGCATACAACGCCTTTTTTATAAATTTTGATTAAAAAGTTTATCATAATTATGTACTTTGTACACATTAGTTTAGGAATAAAATGACAATAATGAAAGTAAAATCACTTTTGTTTGACGACCGTAAATAAAAGACACCAAGGCAGGTTAAGAATTATTTTTACATAGTAGTAATTTATTTTATAGCTTTTTATAGGTATAATGTACCTTTAAAATTACATAATTATAAAATGAGAAATATTCTCATTACTTTACTCTATTAATAACATTGTTATTGTTAACATTATATATTTTTGCTTTAAAATGCATTTTTTCTTCGGCCATTAAAAATAGGGTTTTCATTAACACACGTTCCACAATACTGATATTAGTCTTTCTATCAAACCGCAGCTGAAACAAACAAAAAATTGAGGATTACATAAAAACACCCTCAAAATACTCAAAGAGTTGACACAGTAGGCGCGCGCGGTCAGTGTGCACCTCTGAGGCGATGCACGGGGTAGTTCGACACTTCACTAACCCGTGCAGGAGGCGAGGCCCGGACAGCCGGGCCAGCACTAGTGCGGGGCTGCGGAAGAATCTGGATACCCGTGGCCCCGCGCGCATGTTCGAATAATAGACACCGGGGTGGTTTTAGCCGGTAAGTCCGCCTCACCCCAGGCGGAGGATAGAGCAGGACTTCTCCCATCTCTATCCAGCGCATATGTAAGATAGAGTAAAAAAGATTTAATTTTTTAGGTTATTTCATACTAGCGACCCGCCCCGGCTTCGCACGGGTGCAATGCTGATACTAAATACGCTACAGAAAAACTGTGAACGTTGTATATAAAAACATAGCGGCCCGCTCCGATATTATTATACATATAAACCTTCCTCTTGAATCACTCTATCTATTAAAAAAAACCGCATCAAAATCCGTTGCGTAGTTTCAAAGATTTAAGCATACAAAGGGACATAGGGACAGAGAAAGTGACTTTGTTTTATACTATGTAGTGATAAATATTTTCTATGTGTAATGAACTTATTATCATAAAACTTTTATTAATTGCTGCTAGGACAGGAGAGGGAAAATGATTTTACACCTTATACTTGTACGTCACACGACATCTAAGAGAAAGTCCAACGAAAGAGTTGGAACTTTTAATAATGCTGCCAACCTGGGGTCCCGGATTCGATTCCCGGTACTGTCGACATTTGTGTGATGAGCATGCTTGTTGGCTGTGGTCGGGGTGATATAATATGTTTATATAACTTACTTTCGAGCGTTATACAACTTACTTTCGTGCAGTAGCAGTATTGCCAACACGTGCGCCTTGGTCTACATTTGCACCTTGAAGAATTGGACCCTGTGAATTTTGATTATTAGAGGTCGCGTTGCCGTAGATTTCTGTAAGATAAAAAAAAATAAAGTATATTTTTCTTTTGTTTATTTTGTAATGTGTACGTTATACATATATATTTTCGAATTTCATCCAAAAGGTCCCGACAATAGAGTAAGTATATAAGTAGTAGAAGTAGTATAAGTATTTACTCTTGCATGTATGTACTCGGGACTATGGAGCTCCGGACTTTTGGAAGGCAAACGTGGGGCCGAAGCCAACACGCTGAAGCCCTTTTGAGACAACTTTAATATATGTAATGGTGACACAAAACCGACGATTATCCCTGTATACACTATAGAAATGTACCCAAGGACAACCCCCGGTTTGTGCTAAACTATTGTTTAGTATGGAAGAATAACTACTTGGGTTATTGTGATGAGATGCTAGTGGACTAGGGAAGGGAAAACTATGGGGACTATGACCCCTGCCGATGACAATGTAATAAATACATACATGTAAAAATGGCAGGAGGAGACTCGCCAGCTCACTTACCGGGAACTAGTCGCTAAAGCGCAACAAGGGGGCAACGGGGAGTAGTATAAGTATAATTAAGTTTTTAAGTTATAATATTCTAAAAAAATATTATTCTTGGCCTAGCCCTGGTAATAGTTCAAATGGGTTTTTTCCTTTAAACAAGTATTATTTAATTCTCAAGACTAAGTCTAACTAAGTCTGGGACATTTGCCCGACAGTGGTATTTTTAATAGGTTCCTTAATTTACCCTAAATATGAAATAATAAGTATAAACTTACGTGGGGCAGCGTAAGTATACGCAAGAAGCACGATGACCAGGAATAGCACGAAACCTTTCATCTTGTTCGACTGTTCTCACAACACTGGCACTTAAGGATCTGTGCCCTATTTATATGTTTATGTTATGTAACCTCATTTGTATGATTATGTATAATGACATAGAAATTAATAATAATATATTATTTTTGATATACATACTTTATACTGGTGTTCCACATTTCACTTTATTGTGAAGTCAATAAATCATTCTTATTATTAATTCATGTAGATAGAAACTTATTAATTACGTTAATTACTACATTTACTTATAGTATTGCATAATCCTTTCCATTTCTAAATATATTCTTATCTACAAAAATAAGTTGACTTCCCAATTTACTTGCAAGCTCGAAGGAAAATATTTAAACAATGTTTAAAATTATTAACATGCATCAAAACTAATTTTGGGTAATTTTGGAGTAGACGGCTTTGAAGGAGAAGACCAATAAATTGCAAAAAGGACAGACGCCAGCACATCAAGCTACCCGATTAACTTTGAACCATTAATGCCATGCTTCAGCGATAAAGTTGAAAATGTATTAAAGAAATTTGAGTTTTTGTACTCTTGTACAACTTTTAAACAACTTAAACTTCTTTAACGTTTTGTATAAGAAATAAAAGCACCTACACGTCATTGAAATAAAATTATTTAATTATTAGTTGCATTGCTTTGTACACATTACTTTGTTAAAATATTATAATTTGGCGTGTTATTTGTATTGACGCCAGCACATCAAGCTACCTGAAACTGTCAAATTTTCCCAATCAACTTTGAACCATAATGCTTCAGCGACAAAGTTGAAAATCTATTAAAGAAATTTGACTGATTGTAGTAGCTTGATGTACTGGCATAATATGATCAATCATTGTTTGCTGTAAATTAATTTGTTAATGCTCCTTTAACAAACATTCCATAATAGCGAAACAACTTGCTGTAGCACACCGCAACTGAAACAAAAAAAAAATCTCAAGAAAACGCTTCACCTAAAACAGTATTAGCAGTTTTAGTTAAGTGGGTGATAAGTATGCCTTGTGATGCTAGTCAGATTATGGCAATGGTAAGTTTCTATAACATTTTGAAGTTAGCAAGTATTTTTCTTCATAAATTTTTAAGACAGAAGTGTATTAAGACTGTACCTCTGATTGCAGATATTTCTAAGAAAAACCATTTTTATTTCATAAAAAATGTGCAAAAAAAATCATCATGAACATACATTTTTTGACCTATACTGGCCTATATTTAAGAGAGAAGCTATCAATTTGGTAGAATTTCCCTCATAAGATCCTGATCTGATGACAATGGAACTACTACTGGAACAGCAAACTCAAACTCAAAATCATTTATTCAAATTTGGCTGTAAAACAGCACTTTTTGAACGTCAAATATTACAAAAGACATCCCCAAAACGCCCACCCTTCACCCCTTCTTATGTGTTTTTGCTGGGAATTACAATTACTCCCTTTCATATATCTAAATATTTTATATTTCAAATCCATCCAGCAGGCTTAGCATAGCGTTTTTATATCTATTCTGTCAAGAAAAGACAAGGCTCTTTCTGTCAATGTCAACATGTCTTCTGACCGAGCGTGGCGCGACCTGTCAACTCGCATATAATCACTTGAGACTTATGTCAATCGAAGAAAAGAAAAATTACTTCAAAACATGTCAAATGAAATCTTACGTCAATCTGTCACTTTTCTGTCATTATATCCAATCTCCGGTAAACAAAACTTGTTTCTACGGTTGCCATGCTAAGCCTGCTGGCGTCTATCAAAAAAAAAAACAATGGAACGGAGAATATTTTTTGAAAGTTAGTTAGTTAAATTAGCCAACAGTCTTACCTTTGTCCACCAGCGCCTGCACTGAATGCTTTATCACCGAAGCTGGAGTTTGAAACAACTCCAGATCCTACAGAGCCGTCTGATGCACTCACGTTGCCATAGTTGACTGGTTCTCCGGCTGAAAAAATAATTTGCTTTTTAATTAAAACATAAAAACATTGTCATAAGTCGTGATGGCCTAGTGTTTAAAGCACCAGTCTTTCGAGTATGAGGGTGCGGGTTCGATTCTAGTTCCGACAAGTACCAATATAACTTTTCTAACTTATACGTACTTTCTAAGTTTATCTTGGACACCAATGACTGATAAAAGGTGAAGGAAAACATCTCGAGGAAACCTGGACTATAAAGTCTGAAATCACCAACCCGCATTGAGCAAGCGTGGAGGTTAACGTTCAATCATTCTCTGTGGGAGATGAGGCCTGTGCCCAGCAGTGGGACGATAAAAAGGCTGTGATGATGATGATGATAAAAACATTTTCGCTTACTATTTAATGTCCGAAACATTTTTGTTTCTCAACTGTTTAAGCAAAATCAAAAATTATATCCATGCAAATTTACAGCATTCTGTACTGATAACCTTTGAATCATTATTTAAGAAGACAGACAGATAAATAAAGTGATAAGTAAGTAACTGTAATTGGGACTTCTTTGTTGAATATACTCCTGTCCTTTATTTTTCCTCTGACAAAGTGATATGCCTTGTTGGTCTAGAAATTGCATAGCACCACTGCTTTGTAAGGTGTGTCGGGTTCGATTCTCCAGTCGGGCCGAAATTGCTATGTGAGGTTTTAGAGACTCATAAAGCAGCCCGAAGTTATAGGTTAGTGACTGAAACATCCGTGCATTGGAGAGGTCATCTCTTCAGTCGTCTCAGATTGCCGTCCCATCAGACTATGAGAGTGAGGGAATAGAGAGTGCACCTGCGTATTTGCAAATGCTTGTGTCCTGCGTAACTGGCTAATTTTCTTAGAGAAAAAGGCCACAGTGGCCGGCAATCGGTCTGAACCCGTTGTTATAATGAGTTCCGGCTTTAAAGGGTAAAACGGAACCCTATTGTTTTCGCTCCTCTGTCCGTCCGTCCGTCCGTCTGTCATCAGGCTGTATCTCATGAACCGTGATAGTTAGAGAGTTGAAATTTTCACAGATCATGTGTTTCTGTTGCCGCTATAGCAACAAATACTGAAAACTAGAATAAAATAAATATTTTGGGGGGCTCCCATACAACAAACGTGATTTTTTTGTTAATTTTTGCTCGATATCGATAACGGCAACAGGTAGATGCTTGAAATATTCACAGAATATGGAATGTATTACTTAATTCAAAAATAAGTAATTGCATTAAAATTAAATGACCCCCTCATTTAATTTTATCCCATTAAACAGACATGATTTTTTGTCCCTTTTATAAATAATGGTATGGAACCCTTCGTGCGCAAGTCCGACTCGCACTTGGCCGGTTTTTTTTATTAAAGGTACAAATTTTGCAAACGGCACATGTACCCACGCCCATCAGAATATGGTATGTAAGATGACAATACGATGCACCATAAACAACATGATTATACTTACTTGGAGCACCGTAAGTACACGCAAGAAGCACGATGACCAGGAAGAACACAAAACCTTTCATCTTGTTTGACTGGTCTCACAATACTGATGCCAAAATATTTGTAGCTCATTTATATAAATTGGACATATCACTATATTATATGAAGATGTTCGTAAAAACTTTGTTATCATTATGTTATTGTAAGTTGAGTCTTTTAAAAGTACTATGCTTAATTTTAATACTATGCAGATTCTAATATACCTATGTTATGGTTGGTCTTGAACACGCATACTCGCAGACAGGTGCACTCGCTATGTCCTCATTCTCATAGTATGATGTAAGGGTACTCCGACAAAACGAAGAAGAGCTCAGAATCAGGATCAATAGCCAATTTATAAAAAATGTATTGACGTGTAAAAGTGTTGAGTTCAACCTATTTGCAAAATAAATATCATTTATCATTATCATTTACCTTCTTTTCAAGGCATGGCAGTTCAACACCATCAAACTTACTTAGACTGTGGGTTCCAACCGAGGGAGCAGCACGCAGCCCAAAAAAAAACTTAGAGTACCTAAATACTATATGAATACAGGTCTTATTGATCATCTTCTTTTGTAGATTTACTTACAGAACCCTTATGACTTTAAAAAGAAATTAAAAAAAAAACAAACAACTATTGGACCCATTGGATGCTCCTCTCATTCTTTTAATTAAGGAGGATACTTAAGTAGTTGACCTGGTTGGGAATAGTATGGAAAACTTGCATAGTGGAGTTAAATAATTAGGTATATAATATAAGGGTAAATAAATAATAAGTTTATAATAATGTATTTCATAACTTTTATAGGTACATTATTTTAAAATTAAATGGTAATAATTAAAATTAAGTTTACATTATATTTTCGCTTCGAAGTACAGTTTTTCTTCGGCCATTTTGAATAGATTATCTTCATTAACAAACATTCCAAAATAATGAAACAATCTTTTGTAATATACCGCAACTGGAACAAACGAAAATTTAAGAATTATAAAACAGACAACAGTATTGATTGTGCTTGTCGAGAAGACCTGGAGCTGACACACATCATCTCCCGAGCCTTTTCCCAATTATGTTGGGGTCGGCTTCCAGTGTAACCAGATTTAGCTGAGTACCACTGTTTTACAAGGAGCTACTGCCTATCTGACCTCCTCAACCCAGTTACCCGGGCAACACAATACCCCTTGACTCCTAGAGACTTACTGGCTTCTGACTACCCGTAACGACTGCCAAGGATGTTCAATGACAGCCGTGACCTACAGCTGACACACAGTACATACATACATTATATAGACTATCGGTATATAGTTTGATCGGACCCATAAATTAGTTAAGAGATATATCAAATAGTTATGCGCACATTCAAACGATCAGGTATCATATTTTTTGGTCGGTATTCAGACCGACCAAAACACTTTGATGGTAGACTGTATCTGTTATTCTGCAGTATGCAGAGGCTTCTTAAGTATTCCACCAGCAGATTCTACAAATTAATTCCCGCACCAATAAATAGTAGCCTATATATTAATCTGATGTTTAAGCTATATTACCTGCCAAGTTTGATCAAAATCCATTCAGCCGTTACGGTGTGAAGAGGTAACAAACATACATGCACACTCACAAACTTTCGCCTTTATATATATTAGTGTGATGTGATAGTAATTAGTTTTATCAAGCTGTGTGCATAAACAATTTACGCTATTATTTACTACTTACGATTTTTGTTCAGCGACAGTATTGCCAACAATTGCATTTGGCTGTACATGTGAGCCTAAAAGGATTGGCCCCTTTGAGTTTTGATTGTCAGCATCCGAATTGCCCTGGATTTCTGTAAAATAAAAAAAAATAGATTAAAGGTTTATTAAATTATAGGTCATATTAGAGTTCTACAATTTTCTTGAAATATTTCCTTAAGTTGAGAAAAGGGGACTAAATTATGAATATTGGTGTTGTAAAAAAATCTACTCAAAAACACAGTACAAGATTGAGTAAAAAAATGAGAATCTTATTGTCAAGTTAATTGTTTGTCTGTGTGGCTTTATCGCAAGGTATGTTGGGGTCGACTTCCAGTCTAAGCGAGTGCATCTGAATACCATTGTCTTACATATACATATTTTATGTAGAGGCTGCTATCCAACCCCCTAAAAACATTAAATTGGGCAACCTGTAATACCCCTTAGTAAGATTGTTTTTTTTCAGACTTTCTGACTACCCGTAATGACTGTCATGATAGCCAGGACACACCTTCCGAAACATAGATAAATTTTAACTTTATCTTAAAATAATTGTCTTTGGGCTCTATATGGGCTTTATTTTCCAAGTTATTGAAAATTTTGAGATCTGAATTCTGTTGTCACCAAAATTAGCATATATTTGCGTACACACATTAATTTAAGGTTAAATAATTATAACATAGACTTACGTGCGTAAGTATACGCAAGAAGCACGATGACCAGGAATAGCACGAAACCTTTCATCTTGTTCGACTGTTCTCACAACACTGACGCTTAAGGATCTGTTCCCTATTTATATGTTTATATTTGTACTAACTTCATCTATAGGTATATTTGTTTTAGTATACATAAACAGCGATATAGAACTAAATAGTACGGTAACATTATTTGTGTCCATGTAAACAAAGTTATGTAAGCTGATTTCTTTATACTAGTGCCCTAGTTAATAATGAAGTCGATCAATCAGTCTTATTGTTCTCAGTCTTATATTTCCTGAAGATAGAATACTTTATTTGTATATTTATTCATTTCTTACAATAACACATTCAAAAATGTATGATTCTTTCTTATTCTTAGCCAATTCCGAAGAAGAATTTGGGGGCACCCTCTAATGCAATCATTCCTGACATTATCATTCTTGTCACACAATACATCCATTCAAATATTCTCTCATTGGTGCTACATTGACTCTCTTCTTAGTATCCCCCTTTTTTATTTATAACCAACACCCTGATTTATACAGGACGACAGGTTTAAAGACGGATTTGTGATTTTACCCATAAGCTTTCGATAGCCTGCCTTTTCAACGCAGTCACTGCTACCGAGGCAACCTGACGCCCCTTAGGCTGGTTCTCAGACGTTCGAGCTTCTTACTATCCTCAACAAATGCCTACAAATTTAACGTGCCTTCCGAAATACGAATGACCTTGTCATGAAAAGATGGTCACCCATGCAGCTGTTAGTGAGCTAGCTCTTCATATCCAAATATTTTACAATATTTTATATCATAGATCTAGCATGGCAATGAATGTATGCTACGTTATCATTGGTTTATTTAAGCAATAAAAAAAAACATTTGCCTAAAAACTGACTTCCAAAAGAGATAACACTCGCGTTTTCTGCCATAGGTATTTATTTTAAAATCTACTTCTTGTGCAATATAAACATTTACTTTGCTTTTCAGTATGTTATTCTACAATAAAAAAAAAACAAATCATTATTATTATATTTTTCATATTTTAATATATCCAAAAACTCCGTGATAGATAACTGAAATTATTATCTTCGGGTTAAGTTGACTAAATTTAATCGCTGGTCACACGATAACTGCGGAATTTACAAACAGGTCATCAGTATTATTTAGTATACCTAGGGTATGTGTAATATGTTCTCCCAAAATTTTAACTGTTTAGGAATGACCATTGGTCATGCTTTAGGTTTTTATGTTTTCTGCCGGGGCAGCGGGATTATTCGCAAGAGTTATCGTGGAAGACCTCTATGAGGAACATAGTGGGTTTAGTCAGTAAGAGTCTAACACTCCCTCTAGCTGCACCCACAGCGGTAGGGGTCATTTTGATGATTATACACGGAAAAAAAGGTTTTTGCATTTTGAGTGCATTTATTCATTTATTTTTATTTATTTATTAGGGTCAAACAACAGCTTCTGTGTAAAAAAGTGTAGTGAATGAAAATAATAAATTGTAAGAGAAAATAAAATATTGCAAACTTTATAGATAGAGAAACAAACAATAACAATATTATCACAATAGATATAAGAACACTACAAAGAAATGAAATAAGAAATGCATTTATAGAATATACATATATGACAAATACATGAACATAGAGATCCAGGATAGTTTAGTAGCCTCAGTAAAAAAATGCGAGTATTAATTAATAAAAGACGCTTTAGTAAACCATACTTTATTTATAAGAAAAAAGTTAAAATTAATTAAACAAATATGTTTACTTATTTACATACAAATAAAAAAAAACCTAACAAACAAAAGAAACTTGATACTTTATTTACGACTGTTATTCTATTATTATTTTATAAAACGTTAAAATATTTCTGGTTATTTTATTTTTCTACAACACGCAATCTATATCCCATCCTCTGTTTTTCAAAATCTTTTGGAAGTAACCGCATCTGAAAAAAAAAACAAAATTATTTATTTTATTTGCCGGTTTCGATTAATTCCTTCCGTATAATATGTAATAGGGAATATTATTATTATTTACTAATTCGTTAAAATTATTATTGATTAAAATCATCATAACAGCCTTTTTATCGTCCCACTGCTGGGCACAGGCCTCCTGTCTCACGGAGAAGGATTGAGCATTAATCACCACGATTGCTCAATGCGGGTTGGTTGCTCTATGCGAGTTGGTTGCTCACTGCGATTTGGTTGCTCAATGCGTGATGTTTAAATTGTTAGTGTAATATTTAACAGATATTTTTTTACTTTTCGGGTTCGCGCTCCACAATGGTAAATGATCCACTGCCGAAGGTGTTCCCTTGCAGCGATCCTGCAGCGATACTGCCGTTGCTCGAAACTACAGGCTTAAAGTTATTTGCTGAAAAAAAAACAATATATAAAAAAAACCGAGAAGCCTTTTATGATTTTTTCATCAAAATACAAGTAATAAAGTAAAAAAATCAATCTCATTACATATCACCCTGTATACATATTTCTTTGGTATAAACTTTAAAAGATAATAATGACCCTGAAATGATTGTTTATGTGTTCTGTAATACCTATCTCTTTGAATACTAGCAAATTAGTATAAATAAAAGTATAAATCTACCTATATCTTTTTGGTGACGTAATTCGTCATTATGGACGCACGACTTATCAGTTCGACAACGTCATAGTTGTATTCTTCCACTATGTTTTTTTTTTATTTTTCATAATTATTATCTATGATAGTTTTTATTTTATATTTTAATTTTATAGAAATTATACATGAAAAATGAATATTAATATAATTCGTTAATTATAAAATTAAATATACATACATACCTTGAGAATCGCAATGATACGCAAGAAGCACGATTGCTAGGAATGCCACGATACCCTTCATCTTGTTCGAGTAATCTCACAGAACTGAGGCTAAAATACTCGCTCCTCATAATATAAGTACTCATAAATACCTACCAAAAAGATAGCAATCATCGACTAGTTATGATGATTCATGCGGGTTCAGCTGCATTAGCACTACGCATACTATGATAGAAAATAATAAATATATTATATTTAGATAATAATTATTTCTACATCAAATTTCATCTCATTGGTTCAACCGTTGTAACAGGAAAGAACAAACATTAATAAATTTCATTTGTTCATTTGGTCAGCAAAAAAAAAAGGTTTGAAAGTGTTTGTTTATGTGTGTATGTCACTTTCACGACTTTTAATGAAACTTTTCAATAATATAGCTTTTGCAACATAATAGCACACTGCATTTGAGACGCTTGTGGCTAACTAACAGCTGCATGGATGGATAGATCATAAGTCGGTTCTCGGGCTATCTTGACGAGTTTCTCCGTATTTCGGAAGGCAAGTTAAATTAGTGGGTCCTGGGTTACATTTGTAAATCTTTGGTAGTCGTGACGAGTAGTCATATTCTGATTCCAGTCTTACAAAGGGGTAACGGGTAGCCATGATAACTGGTTTGAGGAGGTCAGAAAACACTAATACTCAGCTGCATTAGGTTAGACTGGAAGTCGACCCCATAGTATAGAAAAGGCTAGGCAGATAATGAAAGACATTTCAGATATTCGTACATATGATTTATTTCATTTTAAACATACATTTTATATACATTTACTTGCATATCTTAAAATAAAGTAATCTCTAACACACGTTCCAAAGCACAGAAACAACTTTTTGTAGAATTCCGCAGCTGAAAAATAAAAAAAAACTAGAATTAAAATCTTTAATCGCTATATTAGTTTATTATATTATTAGTCTATTGAGTACAAGTACGCTTTGAGATCGTGATATCCTAGATTCCCCGTGCGTATGAAATATGATTACCTAATGTACGAATTTTTTATAACATTTTGTGATAGGAAGGAATAAATAACAATGATTTAATAAAATACATAGATCGCTGATGTTACAGTCATCTTTTTTTTGTGAGAAGTCGTCAAATGATGGCTCCCGCTAAGGGTGCAGCTGAAATAGTGTCAGACTCTTACTGACTAAAACAAACTATGTTCCTTCTGGAGGTCTCTGTGTGCCAGGGCCGCTGTCACTTCTGCGAATAACCTGCAGCCCCAGCAGACAAATACAGCCCTCTTGAATGGAGAAGCCGTCTTATACTTCATTTCTAACTCTCAAAGAAATTTTCTCACATAAATTGATTAGCAATATAAGTAGAAATATATTTTATAAGTATATTTCCTTACTTTGACGAGCTTCCACCAGAGGAAAATGCACCATTGCCGAATCTTGAACCATCGACAACTCCAGAAGCGACAGCACCACCCGATGCCTCGATATTTCCTCGATTAGTTGCTGAAAGTAAACATAAATATTTTTAGAAGAATTTCTGCATTGCTCAGTGCTTATTATGGTATTAAGAATATATCGGGACACCATTTCACACGCCGTCGGTTAAACTTAGGTAAGCTTGAGTTAACAACAAACAAATTAAATATACTTTACACATTTATATATTCGATAATTCATAATTATTATAACACCCAGACCACAGCCAACAAGTGCTCATCACACAAATGTTGACCGTACCGGGAATCTAACCCGGAACCCTCAGCTAGGCAGTCCGGTAACCAACTATTGCGCCAACAGGATCGTCAAAAGTGTGTATTAACTCTTCGACCTTTCTATATCTAACCGAAATTACTAAATTCATTGCAAGCCAGCAGTTTTAACATTGACGCCAGCACGCCAGCACATCAACCTTCCACAATCTGTAAAATTTTCTTTAATAGATTTTCAACCTTATCACAATACCGAAAGGTTAATATTCGATTGGTAAAACTTTACAAACTCAGGTAGGTTAACCTGCTGGCGTCTGTATATTCAGTTGTAAAGCTTAATAAACGAACCTGGAACAGCGAATGTCACAGCAAGTAGCACGATAACCAACAAAACCACGAAAAGCTTCATCTTGTTCAACAAGTCAAATCACACTGAGGATAAAGTATGGCTCTTTTAGTATTTATAACGAGAGATTGATAACAACATATCAATATTTTATACTTCGTTTTGTTTATTTATGAAGAAAATGTAATAATATCGTCAGGGATGCGTATTCAGATGAGCTCCCAAGCCTTTTTCCCATCTATATTGGGGTCGGCTTCCAGTCTAACCGGATTCAGCTGAGTACCAGTGTTTTACAAGGAGTGACTGCCTATCTGACCTACTCAACCCGGTTACCTGAGCAAGCCAATACCCCTTTATTTAATCGGTTAGACTGGAGTCAGATTTACTGGCTTCTGACTACCCGTAGTCGTAACGACTGCCAAAAATGTTCAATGACAGCCGGGACCTACAGTTTAACGTGCCATCCGAAACACAGTCATTGGTGTCCAAGATATACTTAGAAGGTACATACAAACTTAGAAAAGTTACATCGATACTTACCAGACCTGGAATTGAACCCACGCCCTCAAACTGAATGTGTAGAAATAATTATACTTTATTTTATTATGTTCCATACACCAGCACATACAAGCTACTACAATCTATCAAATCATGCATATGGTTCAAAGTTGATTGGGAAAATTCGACAGTTTCGGGTAGCTTGATGTGTTTGGCGCTTGTACAAATTATAAAGAGTGACCCTTATCTTTAGCCCTTATTTACTTATTTTATAAATGCTTAATTTTCTCTGTAAGTCTGCTGCGCTTTTACCCCAAAACTACTGAACAGATTTAAATGAAATTTAGTACACAGATAGCCTAGAGATTGAGAAAGAACGTTCTTTCTATCCGAGTGTCTCGGGGCACAGATGGAATAGTAGGGACCAACAAGTGTTATACATATACATATTTATCGGAAGGTCACCAAAAATATTAGTTATAACCTCTAGCACTTTGGGGACAACAGAAGTATGTATCCCTAGATGTTCCATTTCAAAGAGCTCACTAAGCCTTATGTTGCCGCGCCCTATCAGGGTATCATATCTGAGGGCACGGGAGTGCCCCAGCCAAGTCTCAAGCAGAGCGGGCACGGCCGTACCTTCTTTTCTCGAAGCGCTTCGAGATTTCATTTTCTATTAGTTAATTCATTAAATGCTGTCCCAACCATAAAAATATCAGTTCGTCAGTAACATTTGCAGATAATTCCACGAAGCAAACAGGTTTTAACCTGTGTTCATTGCCAAGTAGTTATTCTGTCTGTCAGTCTGTAAATATTGATTTATCATTACAAAATAGGAACAGGACTTGGCTACGATGCAATCTCAAAACTTTTTACGATGAAAAGATTGCATAGAGAGACTTGGCACCTTTTTACATTTAATGTTTTTCGTGGGATATGTACTTTACCTTTTATAAAATACTATGTATGTACTCACGATCGCAATAAATATTTAGTTGAAGTTTCACCCAGTTGATGGTTTTATTTCATTGCAGTTGCCATTTGAAAGGAATTTAGCAATATTTGCAGTGTAGTCCAAGTTCGTTGAGAGAGCTACCGTTTTACACTCCGTGTGTATATGTACTTACCTGGTCATAGTCACTGCTGACTGCATCACGGCTGACACATTAGGTATGTATGCACTAAGTACGTCAGTCCTTAGTCATCCGAAGTAACTAGGAACAAGGTGGCATTGAATGTACTTGGAATAAAATATGGTAATTTTTATTGAGTATGTAGTGAAAGCCATTTGCGTCATCTTTTAAATAATTTAATTATTATCAGTGTTGATGAAATTTGTCTGTATTCATTTAACATACATTATAAATGCACCAAGTTTTTTCATTGATATGAACTTAAAGATTAACTATTGCTTCTTCGTTGTTTCTTTAAGTAATTTATGTCATTGTGGACAAACATTCCACAATACTGAAATTACCTTTTGGACCAAACCGCATCTGAAACAAAAAAGATCAGAGGATTAAAACAATCTATAGCATCTATACATATAATAAAATCGTAGTAAAGTTAAAACTGTACATTGAATATTTTGTTAAAAGAATAATTGAGGTGTGACCGATATCGAAGCCAAAAATATAGTTTTTAGAAGTTTTGTCTGTTTGTCTGTATGTACATAATTATGTCCGGGATAATCTCAAAAACAATATCACTAAGAGATCGGGTCAACATTATAACGCTATAGGGGAGGAGGGGGGGACGTTTAATCACCTAATGCCCAGGCGGACGACGTCGCGGGCAACAGCTAGTACGTTATATAGGGATACATTGGCAAGTCCATTAGAGTGCGGTGATCGTGGCATCCCGGGTTAAGATACCACGTTATATAAAGTTGTGTAGTTTTTTTTTTTTTAATAGGTCTTCTATCGTCTACATTGGCATCACAATAGAAGGGCCCCTTAGTGCCAGGGTCTGACTGGGCTGCGGATTATTCTTAAGAGTTACCGTGGTGCTGGTACACAGGGACCTCCGGAAGAAGCATAGTGTGTTTTAGTCAGTAAGAGTCTGACAGTCTGACACCTCAGTTGCACCCTCAGCAGGAGGGATCATTTGATGAAATCCCACGACAAAAGGGGCATCACCATCTTTCATGCTGAACTGTTTCAACAATCGGTTTGAATTGCTATGAAAGCGTGACATTAATTTTTCGTATTTATAAGAAGTTGCGATTCTTAAATTCTCTTACTTTGACGAGCCTCCTCCCGTGGAAAATGCATCACTGCCGAATGATGAACCTTCGACAACTCCAGAAGCTACACTGTCTCCCGCTGCGTAAACAGTTCCTCTGTTTGTAGCTGGAAATAAAGTAAAATTTTAAAGGAATATTGAAAAAAAAAAAACAGATTAATTTTGAAAAAATGAAGTTAAAAATCTATTAAGAAAATTTTAGAGATTGTATCAGTTTGATAGAACATATTACTAGGTAACCAAGATGTGAATGATTTTTTAGTTTCATAACGAAAAAACATAGCGATCAGGAATCGAACCATGCGCAACATTCACGCAATGCCACTACTAAACCAACGAGGCAACCAACATAACTATCCAACACAATTAAAATTAGAACAACAAACTTATTATTTAGTCAGGTTTCTCAAATAAAATTATAATCTTTCTAAGGACAATAAGTTCTAAATAACGTACCTGGGACAGCATATGTCACAGCGAGAAGCAAAACAACCAGGAATACTACAAAACGCTTCATCGTGTACAACGGGTCAAATCACACTGAGGTTAAATTAAACAATCTTTCTTATTATAATAAATGAGAGACAGATAAGACCATTAAAATAATACTTTAAAAATATTGGCCAATTATCCAATGTATGAACATAAACTTCTGTCGGTTAGGGCCTGTACACACCACGTTTTTGAACGCGCGTTTGTAGCGAGACAGACGCGATACGCGCTCATGTCAGCAGGCTTAGCATGGCAACCGTAGAAACAAGCTTTGTTTACCGAAGATTGAATATAATGACAGTAAAGTGACAGATTGACGTAAGATTTCCTTTGTCATTTTTTAAGAAATTTTTACTTTCTTCGATCGACATAAGTCTCAAGTGATTATAATTATGCGAGTTGACAGTTCGCGCCATGCTCGGACAGAAGACATGTCGTCATTGACAGAAAGAGCTTTCTTTTCTTGAAAGAATAGCCATAGAATTGCCATGCTAAGCCTGCAGCTTGTAGCCCAGCTCTTTAGCTGTAGGATACAAGCGCGCCATCGACGCGCGTTCCTAAAGCGCATTTTGACTGTGCGTTTTAAATACGTGGTATACACGGCCCTTACTTTTCACAATTTATTTATATTTTTAAGATATCAACCGGTACCGTTACTTATATTAACATTGAATGATTTTCCTTCTTCGTTATCCTGTACACAAACTTTTTTTTTGATATGGAATTTATAAATTGATTTGTGAGTAATAATGAAATGTAAGACTCATATTTAATTTACATAAAATTTATTTTTATGTCCACCCAAATGTGTGGGTTTAAACGATTGATTAAAAATAACCCAAACCCCAAATACTTTTATTTTTTAATCCACCTTCATGTCATTAAAGTTCCAACCGACCACTCATTTTTAATCGGCATACGTTTATCATCCTTATATGGACATTTAGTATCATATTATTATATTTTTTGCCACTATGAGATACATAAAAATGGTTTTAAACGATACCAAAGGTCCGGCAGCCTCGTTAGGTCTACAGTTAGTTTTAGAATTAATGAATGCGCGTCAAATTGGGTGAAAAACATCAAGTTATTTAAGGATTTATACATACCTGGGAAAGCGTAAGTATAAGCCAACAGAATAATGGTCACAATTACTACAAAACGAGACATCTTGCTTGCCCAGTCTGACTACACTGGGACCAAAATAAACCTGTGGTTCGCTTTTAAACTTTTTTTTTGTTTTTTTAGCGAAGGTAAGCGAGGTTGCCATGTCTAAAATAAAAGTATTTTAAAGCAGCTGACAATAAAAGTTATATTGATAAACAGCTTAATTATTAAAAAAGGACTTGTTTATGTGAATTCTCAATTTTTTTAGGTTGCTAGTTTATTAAAAAAACTTCTTAAAATATAGGTTTATGGCATCAAATATAACAAGGAAACCTTTATCTATTGATTGCTTGCTATCTACTACTTGCACCACATTATTTACACAACATAGTATCCTGTATATTTCATTAGTATACTGATCGAGATAAGACAGTACTGCTGAGGTTTCATTCCAGGGTGCGCAATGTATCATTGGATTTCCCAAACAGCATTTCTCAGAAATAATCTGCAGCTATATTTAAACTCGCCTCTGTTGAACCTTAAAGACAAACACACGCCAGCAGGTCAACATACCCGAATGTGTCAAATTTTACCAATGGAATATAATCTTTCGGTACTGTGTCAACAAATCTATTACAGAAAGACAGATTGAGGCAGGTTTATGTGCTGGCGTCCGTACTACAAATCTATTGAACGGTAATCAGGACTTATGTCTTGTGAACTGATTTCCAGAGTAATGTATAATGCTAGTATGATCTTCGTAGTATCTTCAGGTTTCTAAGTTATCTTGAAAATGTTTCATACTTAATAATATTTAGGCTTTCTCTAATTATAATCAGGAATTCTTAATAAAGGCTCGAGAACTTTGAATACTGTTTTGTTTTGTACTTCCTTCATGGGCTCCAATTTGATCGTTTGAAACGTGTTATTGTCTGAATTGATAAAATTAATTTCAACTCTGGAGACTCGATTATAGGGTTCATTTTGCGGCTTCTGTGTGACATCCGTTGCATTGTGAGATTGATATCGAAGCACTGAACGCACTGAAAAAAAAAAATATGTGATTTTTCTCAGAATTAATCCTTTCTTCACATTACTAGTCTTCCTTGAATTTTATCATACAATTATGATATTACCTACTTCAAGGACAAATTTATACTCTACAATTTCTTTCAATCTACTTGGTGCTTGTTCTGAATTTACAAAAAGTTTAGTTAATATCCTAACTGAGTGATGAATGACTCAGTTGATTCAGACAAAATTTGGTATCAAACTGAAGAAGGCTCTTAATAAAAAGAACAAATATTGAATACATTAACCAAACTCATCATAACAGAAAAGTGCCTACCTGGTCGTGCCGTCAGCTTATACATGATATCACCAAACTCCCTAGATATGATATCAATCATACTTTTGTTTCCATACCAGATATCCATAGCACTGTTAGCAACCCATTTTGACGGCCTATAGTCCCTTGGTTCCGGCTTTGTACCTTCTTTCAAATTCGGCCTCTTCGTGTCTCCTTTCAATACAAACACAGCTAAGATTAAAACTGTTCTAATTTTGAAAGACGGGTACATCGTTCAATCTCTAAGAGAAGACTGTACCATTTCTAAGTCAAAATGTCAATGGCAAATATGGTGTTATATTCTGTTTATGTCTTCAATTGTTTTTTTTTTTTTTTCATTGTTCGTTTCTTGATGTTTAAGTGGTCGTTATGAAGTTTATACAACAATCTGGGCAGATAAATGACCACGGCTTATATTTACGAAGCGCCACTACCGGGGTCGTGGTGGCCTAGTGGTTAAAGCACCAGCCTTTCGAGTATGAGGGTGCGGGTTCGATTCCAGGTCAGGCAAGTACCAATGTAACTTTTCTAAGTTATACGTACTTTCTAAGTTTATCTTGGACTCCAATGACTGATTAAAGGTGAAGGAAAACATCTTGAGGAAACCTGGACAATAAAGTCTGAAGTCACCAACCCGCATTGAGCAAGCGTGGTGATAAACGCTCAATCCTTCTCCGTGGGAGAGGAGGCCTGTGCCCAGCAGTGGGACGATAAAAAAAAGGCTGTGATGATGATGGCTACCGGGGTCAGTGTCCCATTATACTTCAATGAGAAAATTGTTTTTTTTTTACAAAAGAAATTGAATTAGATTAGGGACTTTCCTTACTTATGGAATTGTATGTGTAAGCAATGCTATATAGACAATCACAAAAACCTTCAGTTTAGCTGATATGTATTTGTAGGATTTCCGCTGCGACACATAGACCTTATCTATTGCATTCTCGTTTCTATTGGAAAAAAAAATGCTTATAAGCGCACTGCGTTCAGCAATTGACAAATTTGAAAATTATCATTTACCAACGTTATTATTTAGGAAATATTTGCTAAATCTACCATAGTATGGATTGCCTTCCTAGTTATAAAATCAATAAAACTAATACCAGTGTGTATGGAATTTTAGTTATTACTTTTGCATGAATAAAGACGATCAATAACTTAGATTAGGATCGCCAATATTATTATCTTAAGCGAACCTAAAGTTCACAGCTACCTCGCGCGGAGGCAGTGACCTCCAATATGTAGTTTTATCGGTCAGGTCATTCCCGTTTCGTGCAAAATACTGGTGTAGTCCCCATATAGCCCCATATAGCCAACCCTAACAGTGGGCACAAACTCGTTACATTACATCTGTGGGTGGTAGTTGGGTTAACTGGTAACCACAACTTTATTGCGCACGTAACATAACATCAAACCTGTTTATCCTTAAGGGATGGGCAGAGATGATTATTACGTAGGTATATAGAACGTGCACTCATATTATTTGACTTTCTGAATCACAGTCTTAATACAAAGACTCTGTTGGCGAAATGTTCACCGTACCAGACTGCCGAAGGTAACGAGTTCGATTCCCGGTACGGTTAACTTTTCTCTGAAGAGCATACTTGTTGGCTATAGTCTGGGTATTATGATATTTACTCATATAAGTTTATATAAAATACATGTCAGTATATTTATTTTATCAGTTGTATATGTATCCATAATTCAAGCTTTTACTTAGCCGCGGTTAACGTTAAGTATTGTTTACAAAAGATAGTAGAAAAACTTATTTTCAACCGGGAGAAACCCTAAAACGAATTTACGAAAGCATTACTCCTTACATACATATTATACATTTTTTCCTCTAAAATTGTTATTGTAGGTAACTTTTTTCCTTGTTTTTTTTTAAACTTTATCATCATGGAGTCAATTTCAGACCTTTGCTTGATAATGTGTTAGTATTTTTTCACTCTCGTGAATACGTACTATTCTTGATCTTAAACTTTTTTCCTCCAATCCTCGCCTATGGTTCCCCCTTCCTAGCTACAGGACTTCATTCTTTTTCAATAGATACTGATTCTGTGACATTGATCATTTTGACGTCTTAGCGTGCTGTGGGATTGATTCCTTATTTGATGCACTTAAGCGGTAAAATCATTGAATCTATTTTGGTATGGGTTTAATGAAATGCTAAAAATCAGTCAAGTTCGAGTTTTCCTTTTTCTTAATAATATTTAAGCTTTTTTTACACAGGCATTGATAATTTTCACACCTACGTAAGTTTTTAGTACGGTAAAAAAATTAAGTCGATACACTATGTTATCGAAAAATAAAGAGCCGTGATTGACGGTCAGGTGGTCAAGCAAGGTGATCTAATAAGGGTTCAACTAATTTTGTGAAAGTCTGACACTCCCTTCAGCTGCACGTCATTTGATGATTTCCCACAAAAAAGTATGTTGCCCTAAACACTGTTAAAATGTTGTTGTGTATATTAAAAAGATATTTTTTTTTCTTTAATCAACTTAAAATAGGCTTCTCAATCAATCATATTGTAAAGGGTATCAGCAGCAGTTATCAAATAAACAATTAGCATATTATTAAATGGTAGGTATGTTAGTTGCGGAGACACCCTTCATAAATAATGTATGGATGCAATCTGCTATATTAGGGTGGTTTCAACCGGAGTCTGTTACGCTTTGTTACATTTTGATGGTGTCGACTCTGCTTCCTGAGGGAACTCACACATGAGGGATGTATGATATTATGTTATTCATACACACACACACATATGTACAATCAATCAACCACTTCAAACAAAACGGTTAGCTAATACCATACGACTCAGCACAGATCTGGCATGGCTTTATTAATGTGTCAATTATGTATAAAAAATAATATGCCTTCTAGATGACACAGTAATAAAGTACCAAGTCTGTATAAGACTTCCGTAATTTAAAGATCAAGTTATTTTGCAAGAAATAACGTTGGCCAAAATTGATAAAGTTTCTTTATTAAAAAAAATATATATTTAAATGCCGGTTTCTTATTCTCGTATATTTGTTTTCGCTGAATCGTCGATAAAACAGTGGAATCACGTTAACGCTGGATCTGAAAAATAAAGGTTTATTTTTAGGCTGTTTCTGATAACAGAATTCGGTAGCTTGGTACAAATATGTATGTATATTTTTAAATCAAAAACTTTCTCCTTATAAAAGGTATTATATTATATTCTATCGATTGATAATTATAAAAATAAAAGCCTAAGATCTTTAAAAATCGTTTCGTTTTGGTCACAGTCCAGGAAAGTCGGGAAAAAATAATCATTTTTGTTTATCGAATATCCTTAAAGTCGGATAAAGAATGTGTACATAAAATATTAAACAGAAAAACTTCCTATTTGTATCCTTAAACTGGTACTGTATCTACCACCCTTAGGCTTAACGCAAACCGGCAGCGGCATGACGAAGATACTAAGTATAAATCAATTTAAAATAAACCTTAGTTCCTATGATAAGTGGTTCAAAAAGGCAATCGCGCGTCTGCTCTCATGGCAGCTTGGTGGCTTACCGCGCGCGATTCGCTTTGCATGCCGTTTTGAACCGCATGTCACAGAAGTTAAGGTTTATTTTAAAATGATTTATTCTCAGTATCTTCACCGCGCCTTCGCCGTGTTGCTTTCGGCCTTAAACGACTCAAAATTCTCGCTAATTGGGATGATGACTAGGTCAAAAATAAAATACATTATCATATTCATTTTGTAAAGCATCTTAAAATAATGTCAGTTTAATTTATCGTTCTGGACCGAAAATTGTTTTTATTGATAATACAGATAACAGAAATAAGTAAACAGCTTGATGTAAAAAATCTGTGACGTCAAATCTTGTCATACAAATTGCATACAAAGTAACCGTTTTTGACAGTTCGAACAGTTCGTAACGAATTTAACTAGTTTTCATCTACCGTATTATATCAGCTTAATTATACAAAAAAACTTACTCTTTTTCTTCTGATTGACTTCCACAATTCTATCGATAGCTTTCGATCCAACGTCCCACAGCTCTCGAGCAATCAAACTCATTATAGTTTTATTCGAGTAAACGAAATCCATTGCTTTACCAACCCATATGTCTGATGGACTAAAACCTTCTTTTTCCACCTTTTGATACTGATTTTTAAGGTCGGCTATGGTTTTGAAAGAATTCGTTAT
This sequence comes from Heliothis peltigera, assembly GCA_958496145.1. Classification (NCBI taxonomy): domain Eukaryota; kingdom Metazoa; phylum Arthropoda; class Insecta; order Lepidoptera; family Noctuidae; genus Heliothis; species Heliothis peltigera. The sequence goes on from OY292327.1 coordinate 1,847,835, forward strand.
GTTATTTTCTAGAATAATTACAGCGAATATTGTGAGGAATAATGATATTTGTGCCAACATGGTGTCGCTTGTACAAAGAGACGTCTACTAAGCGATGGAATACAGTGGCTTCGTTGTATGTTTGTTTCAGTTGAAATTCTTAGAAATTTATAGTAAGGACTTCTTCACTTGGTGAATGTTAACAATATTTGTTAGTATTCTGTATTTTGTTAAAAGAAAATCATTTTAATAGTATTGTTACTAATTTTCTTTGTTAACTCGTATAGCTGCTCTGTTAAACATCAAGTTCACCTTAAGCTTTGCTATAATAGTAGACTTTACCATCCATTTGATCAGCCAGGTTTAAGTAGTCAGTTATTATCAAATCACTCGGCTATTTGACAATATCAATAAACGAATGAAATAGTACGTAACAGTCCCAAGAAATAATTTTAAGAGAATATAAGAAATAATAATGTACTAGTGTGACTTAAAAAGTATAATAAAAATATTCAAGGCAGCTATCTAGCCTACTTGGTTCATGTGTACATGTCTTTGTCATGTTCATTGTTCAAATGACGAGAATCACACTCGATTCCGCCAATTAATTAAGTGATATGAGAAACTATTCGACCAATAGGAGAACAGCCTTTTGTTTTCGAATTCTAAATTCAAAAAGATAAAAAATTGCATATGTTTTTTTTAACAAACCGCAGGAGGTTGGCAAACGATGCAACTTAAAAGGCAGCCTTACGTATAACCTCTTTGAATTCAAAATACATCCTACGCTCACAAATTTGTACCACTTAAGTCTGTAATCTATAATATCAAAATTAATCTCCATTTCCTTAGGTCACGGTCAATGGCTGGACATATATAAATAAAACTTAGTAGAGAGAGTCTAGAGCCAGAGAAAGGACATAGGCTACTTTTGGCTATCTGGCTGTGAGCGAGAAACAACTAGTAAGTAATATGACACTGGTTTTATCAAAAGGCAATTCAGAACATTTGAGAATTTAGCTAAGATAGGGATAGTAAAACTGAATACTGGAATTTCCTATCTTCACAACTCAGTCTGGATTCTCCCCTCTCTCGGTCACCTGACACGGCCACATTTCAACTCAAAATATGCATGCGTTACAGAGTGATATCTCTTGAAGGCAAAATATATTTTTAAGACATAGAGTCTTATTATCACTAAATCTCGTCATTCTAACTCTTCCATAGCGGGCCTATTGAAAGAAGTTTTTCTAGAAATAAACACTGCCTTTGTACCTGATTGTTCTATTTTTCTTCATATCTCATTAACTATGTATCTACACAAAACTGTTAAATAGATAAATATTGGACTATGGATATCATAATATAAAAAAATGCATGCGCCACTAACATCCACATAAAGGCACTGCCAATGAAATAGATAGATAAACATAAAAAAAAAATATTATAAAACATCGCAATAGCTGCTGATAGATATTAAAATGAACTGTGCCCATTACCATGGCTCTGACCGAAAACCTACGTTCAAAATTGGACCCACAACATTCGAAATAGCCAAGAAAAACAACCAAAGACGTAAACTTCCTTCCTGGTAAACTCCATAAATATACAGGAGCAAACGCAAAGCGAAATCTTGGCCGAAATAAAATCCCTAAAATACGGAAGTGTACTGTATAACCATTTGCATTAAATTTTAGCTCATGTTTACGATGAAGATAAACCTGTTATTTGTGAGCAGCTAAAATATTTTATGTTACGTATTTACTTTTTATTGTGAACACTATACTCATTATAGTAGGGGAGCCCTAGAAGAGATTTTGGGAGTAACTTGAGCGCGTCAGATTAACATTATATTATGGGAGGATGGTTACATCCTGCTTAGTACAGAGTACTACAATCTGGTATAATTCCATAATAGTTTATTGCTGAAGCATATGGTTCAAATTTGATTGAGAAAATTTGACAGTTTCGGGTGGTTTGACGTGCTAGCTTCTGTACCTCCACCATAATTATGAGTTTTTATACAAAAGCGCGAGGTTAGGGTAGTCCATTAGTAGAGAGTGTCCATCCGAAGTAATAAGCTGGAAAGTGTCAGATAAAGGGTCAGATGGATTAATTGCAAGCTAAACAAGGCTATATGAATAACAATTTTAGGCTCCAACTAACAATTCCTCTTAATTTCTGAGGCGCTCGAACAAAACGGCGTTATCTATTTTTTTTATCCTTGATGGTAACCCCACTACTATAAAGACAGATTACTTTGATAATCGATTTCAGTATCACAACTACAGTATCTATAATTATTTTGGTTTTTTCAAGTTCATCCATGTAGATGTTCCTTAAAAAAAATTAGAAAGTCTGTAGAAGCTTTCCCCATTGGTGAAGAGTAAAAAATATTATGTTGAATGACATTAGTCCACTTTGTCTTATCTGTTATACCGGATGCCGGTATGGTCAACAGACAGCCCATTTTTGTGATAGACTTTTACTATAACTGGATTTTTTCCGTATCTAGTTGGAATCAAGTTAATTCAAGTTAAAAATCTTATTGTTAATTGAATAATCTTTATTTACTTTTAACCATTTCTATATAAATACTCAATTATAGCTAACATAGAACTTTCAACATGATAATGGGCGATAGGGTACTGTGATATTTAGATAAGTTTCGGTTATAATTTTAATTACAACAATATTTGTAAGTTAATAAAATATTTTATTTACAACTTATCACATTAGGTATAAAATACAACTCAAACTTCAAGTGCCACCATACATATTTTTTACACAAATCATGTTCTTAATATAGTAAAAAAAAAGTCACTTCTGCAATCGCGGCGTTTCAACTGACTCTTGTTTAAATTTTTGCCGCTAAAGCTGCACGAGATTTTGGCTTCTCTTGCTATCCTGTTTCTTCTTTAGGCATTTGTAACGTGTTAGAAAGGTTAAGGTACATACAATGACGTGTTTGAGAGCGATAAAGAGAACACACTCAACCATACCGGCTCCCGGTATGTCAACAGTTGCGGCGAAAATATGTTTATACCGGGAGCCGGTGTTTCAACATACGAAAGGTTATTTTATTCTTATTTTTAATTAATCTACAAACTCCAATAGGTCCCTATGACGCTAGAGTTGCTACCAATTTAGAACCAACGTCTCCCCTACCATAACGCATCTTCGTGAATTATAGGTAGAAAATACATAAGTGTAAATTCATACGACAGTTTTGTTTGTATCGCATTGTATTTAATATGGTTATAGTGATATTCGAGTCACTTCAGATACGATAGGGAAACACGTCCAGGCATTTTATGAGGCCGAGTAAAAATAGCTTGTTTACAACTGTATTCCTTAAAGATAACAAAGCGATATTGGTAACAAATCACAATTTTGAAAGTACGTACATATATGTTGCACTCGTTGGTCTAGTGGTCGCAAGGCGCGACTGCTGTGCACGGGGTCCCGGGTCCGATTCCCGGGTCAGGTCGAAATCGCTTTATGGGTTTTGAGAAACTTTCATAAAGCAGCCTGGAGTCTAGAAGTTGGTGATTGATTCACCCGTGCATCGGAAAGCACGTAATTGTCGGTCCTGCGCCTGATCTCTCTCCGGTCGTGTCGGATTGCCGTCCCATCGGACTATGAGAGTGAGGGAATAGACAGTGCACCTGTATCTGCGCGAATGCTTGTGCATTATAATATGTCCTGCACAGCTGGCTGATCTCCATAAAAGAGAACGCCCGCCGTAGCCGACAATTGGCCTGTCCAATACCATCATGATGCATTAGCGTCATCAATGTTTATCTACTGGGAAAAAAACTAGTCTTGAATATGTGGGAGAAGTAACAGCGTCGCTATAACATTCCTTTCCTTATTGATATTATGGAAATTTGAATTTCAATATAAAACATCTTATTCACATTTTTTGTACAGACGCCAGCACATCAAGCTAATTTTCCCAATATTTTGAATAGTTTGAACCACATGAAGTTGAAAATCTATTAAGGAAATTTGACAGTTTTTAGTAGCTTGATGTGCTGGCGTCAAAGCCGAATAAAACTTTAAATTATTGCTTCAAATAAACCGTGCACACTACCACACGTAATACAACTTTTCATGTTATATTAAAATTGTTTTCGGTTGAAATTTTTAGGGGACAGGCAAATGGAATCCCATGGTCCCAGCTTGAATTTGGCGATGCTATCCCCAGGGTCACAGACACGTGACAAGTGGTCCAATATTTCTGTAGATACCTATCGTAGATTCCAAAATTTCCCATCTCACTTAGGACTTCCAGTAAAATTTCGTTATGGAAAATTTTCATTCAAATAGAAGACGTGAGAGTATTTCGATCTGTTTTATGGAGACGTGCACCGGTTATAGTAGTTTTGCGTGAGAAGGGTGTTAAACTGCAGTAAGATATGGGTATTTTTATAGACATCTGAATATTTTCTGCATCACAAGATTATTTGTTGGATATATTCATCGTTTTAAGGCTGATATATACACTTTTAGGTGACAATATATATATTTTTTTCATATTATTATCACACATAATTTTAAATATTTCTTAAGTAAATGAAAATCTTTTGTCATAAATAAATTGCCATTGTCATATACATTTAATATTGTTCTTTATTTTTCTGTATTATCGGATGAATCCCCAAATTCAAACCTTAACTACGGAATTACAATTTAATGTTCAGAAAAAAAATGGTCTCAATAATTTAAAACCTTGCTTGATTGTCATTATGGTCTAATTACAAAGGCTTGATAACTTTTTGACAGTATGAACCAAACAGCCTTGTCTTCGATATCATTAAATGAAAATGATTTTTTTTAAGTGAAATAAACATAATTATCATTAACTTAAAAAAAAGAACATCTTTCATCACGCACTTAAAGCTTACAGCGCCATCTATATCCTTGAATGCGCACTACGAAACATGAACTTCTACTCGGCATACATACATCACCTATCTTTACGATTTGGTAACCACAGTCAGTACCGAAGAGTGTTATATTCCCGGGTAACAGGTAGCGGTGGTGAGATAGGCTTTTGCAAAATACTGATAATTCAGTTTTAGTATAGTTACTATAGACGCCAATATAATTGGGAAAAGATGGGAATAACTCTTAATTCCTTTGTTCGTTTCGCATCCTTTAGGGTTCAAATAAATAAATAAAAACGTAAATATGTATTATAAATAATGTAGTCTTATAGAATTACTGTAAAACTTTTTTTTGTAAAAAGTAATTGTGTTTATCAAACTTTACTAAATAATAATTACGCAATACCTTTACATTTTAAATACTACGGCACAAAACGAGTATATATAAAGGTAGTCTTCTGAGACAGGCGACTATCTCGCGCAGCCAAAGGCCTGCAGCTTTCGATAGCCGCGCGCAGTCAGTTGATCATTACTAAGACTTACAAAACTAGTCACAGTATGTACATGTATGGGCTAAAGTCGTCGCCCACGCGTGTCTGTCGCATGTTTACGAAATGGTCTCATACAACCCATTCTCAACCTAAATACTATTGACACACTGACTCGACTGTCGCGAGCCGCTGGCCGTCGACCGGACGCAACACTCGCCTGTGTCGGAACAGCAGCTTAAAACAAAGTTGATTGCCACTTTATCGGTCTTGGGAATTCAACCTTGTTCAATCGACCTTTAATTTGCACATCGGGAAGCCCAGTATGCATATAACAAAAGATAATTGACTTCAAAATATGAATAATAACATACTAAAGTTTATGTTTACAATAATGTTGAGTGATAATTTATTATCTGGACAGTAATTAACGTTTGTAAATTCTTACGGGAGTGCAATCATATCGGGATGCTGAGTTCATGGAAGTGCAAACCTCTTTTGTTTGTTTTACCGCATATTTTCGTCACCTTGTTGTTATTACTTTATGTTTTCCGTAATATGCAAATGAATAGGTAATCTTTCTCCTTCTTTCTATTATGTTTTATGGCATAAGGAATAAGATTGTACTTCTAGAATAAATATGGATGGTATTTAAAAGTACTTCAATTTATTCCCATTTCATTTACCTAATTTTGCCTGTGTTCCACCAAATATACTGAATGTGCACCAAAATATGTTCATTAAAATATGTCATAACTAGCATCTATTTAACAACTGTTGCAAATTTGTAAAAATAGTAATACACCTAATTTTAAAAACAAGCATTTATTTTTTTAGTTTTACTTTAGATAATGCACTGCTAAATGTATCTGAATCAAACACCAATTAATGCCCAATGTAGCTTTATTAATAAAAAATTAACACATTATAAAATTTAATGCTTACTAAAAAGGTTTTTTTTAACACCAATCAGTACGAACCATAATAATTCAAAATGTTAAACAAAGTCTTTACTCCTACAATGTTCACATTATCAGTCCACTCAATCTCTGCAGTACTTCTTTAAATTATTGCACCAATAAAGCGCACTTTGCCTTTGTAGGACGACCACGTTTACGTTTTTTCCCGATGGCTATGTTTTTGGCTTCTACTGGAGGTGTTGAAATACATAACACCTCCAGTAGATGCCTGATCGCAAGTCCAGTAACATGTTTACATCGGGACAGTTACATTGACCATTTACCAAATATAAAATCAGAATCTCTTCGCCGCGCACAGGATAATAGTAAACAAACACTAGAACGCATGCCGGTAAGATTGAGTGGACTCATAATGTGAACATTGTAGGAGTAAAGACTTTGTTTAACATTTTGAATTATTATGGTTCGTACTGATTAAAATAAATATAAGTCTTAGAAGTAATGTTTTCCGAAATGAATTATTTGTTCTTCAATTATAATTATTTCGGTAACATAAAAGTTTTACAAAACCGTTTTAAATGGGTATACGGTACTAGGATGCATACTAAATATTTTGTGTAACATTCAGGAATATTTGGTGCACGAACAGTATTTTTTGGGGAAGAATAAAATACTTATTGTTACAATAGAATATTGGCAGCGCAGTACAATAAAAAAGTGTTATATCTTGGTGTTAATTTGGAATTTGTTTGATGTAACATATTTTGTTGGCCGAGTAGTTTAATTATAGTAAAAAAATTAAACGGGTTTAAGATCAATATTTTAGAAATGCATACATAGATGTACCATTAGATTTTTGGTGAACGCAAAAATATTATCCAATAAATATTATTTGGTCGTGGTGGCCTAGTGGTTATAGATCCAACTTCTCAAGTATGAGCCCCAGTCGAATACTTTCATTATTATGAATTATTATTTGCCTATTTCTCATAGAAAAAAAAAACGGTGCGATTGTGTCTACAATATTTCTTAACAATAACAAAAACGAGTTTCAAAAAATGTCCTTTGACCGAAATAAGTTACTCTAAAATCAAATCGTATATTCATGTATGTGACTATTTATTCATGAATAAAACCCACTGAATAAATAACACAAAAACCATTACTAACTTATCGAATAAAATATTCGTAATTATGAATTCCAAAGAATTGCTAAGTTTGCCATCACCGTCTGGAGTTCTTAGATAAGGCTTGCTTACAGACCCCGAGTTTATTTTAACGCTTTTGTGTGTTCAGCTCTCTACGGCTTCCATTGTTGACAATTTCATCGCATTTTCATTTTTTTTTTCTGTCTTTTTTTGGTAAGCTTCGAGACTGATGCTTAAACCTGTTCTAGAATATTCGGGGGGAACTTCAAAAAAACCACGATCCGATATAATATTTAAGCTTTCTTAAATTGTAGGTATAATAATGGTGACTTATGATTATTAATTGTGTTTCGGATGGCACGTTAAACTGTAGGTCCCGGCTGTCATTGAACATCCTTGGCAGTCGTTACGGGTAGTCAGAAGCCAGTAAGTCTGACGCCAGTCTAACCAAGGGGTATTGGGTTGCCCAGGTAATTGGGTTGAGGAGGTCAGATAGGCAGTCGCTCCTTGTAAAACACTGGTACTCAGCCGAAACCGGTTAGACTGGAAGCCGACCCCAACATAGTTGGGAAAAGGCTCGGGAGATGATGATGATTATTAATTTTATTTTCGAAGTAATTTTTGTTACTAGTAAAAATCAACTAAATCCGATTGTTACGTATAGTATAAGAAACAAACACGCATCCTTAGCTAACGAAGTAAAAACATCAAAATTACAGACAGATTAATGAAATCAAATAAAATGTTCAAATAAACGTCATTCCAATAATCGAGAGGATTACGATTATAAAACTCAATTAACATCTGACGAGCGAAAAAGAACCAATCAATAAAAATAGGGTCACGATTGTCGACATTATCTTCCGATACCGAATGGCTCTGTTATCGATTCCAATAAATGCCGTTCTTTTATTTCAGGCGGGAAAAAAAAAGAAATTACAGCGAGCAGCTGAAATTCTCATTAAAATTCCATTACGACATCGTCGACTCGAATAAGGCAATAGATTTTGACGGTGAAATTATTTTTATAACAACTTCTGTAACGTCACTGGGTCGTCTGTAATTTCAGTACCAGTTTCAGAAGTTTTTGATGAGTGTTTGGTGGGACAGAATCTATATTTAAAAAAAAAGAAAGATCTTTTTCATAGATATTTACCTACTACTATCTTTTTAATGTTTAATTAATGTTTACGCGAGAACTTCTTTTAATGTTGGCTTGTTTTCCGTTAGGTTAGGTCTTTTGTTTTGAAATAATACGACAATATAATAATTAGTTATAATTATCTCATTTTCAGCGGTAGGTTTTGTTAATGAGAGTGACACGAGTTACTTGACATTAGACATATTATTTTTTTTTCACAAATTATCAAATTTAATTAATTAAATTAAAATTAAATAATACCCAATAACGGTCCCAATGTGTTTGTAAGTTAGTTTAATAAATGATTTCAGGAACCTTAAAGCCTAAATTCATAGGAAGAAAAATACAGTACAAAGAATACAAAGAATAAAATAGTAATTGAAAGGCTCTTGTGGCTATTATTATATTTTGCCCACGCGTGTTAACTGTTCAATGTAAAAACAAATAAAAAAAAACAAGTAAAACTAACCTTTACCGTTATTTAGGTCTATTTTACTTACCTTCTACCCACTATACAATGTTTGATTAAATATTGCCAATAAATTAAATACGTATGTAGGCGTGTTAATCTATTACAGACGCCAGCACATCAAGCTACTCCACCCTATGAAATTTCCTTATTCGATTTTGAACTTTATCCCTAAAGCTTATGGTTTGAAATTGATTGTGAAAATTTTACAATTTCGGTAGCTTGATGTGCTGGCGTCTGTACCTAATATTAAAAAGCTGACGAGTTTTTTTTTTTAATGCGTTTATCCGCTAATTCATTTCTTTCTTCTTCTTCTTCGAACTACTGAAGTGATTTAAAATAACATTGCGTGTGTTAGATAGCCCATTTATCAACGAAGGCAAGTTACTTTTTATCCGGGTGCGCGGAGAAGTTCCTATGGGACATGTGTGAAACTGCTGGCTGAAACGTCATAGTCATAGTGGTGAGCCGCCAAGCTGCCCCGAGAGCAGACGCGCGTTATAGTCGTAGTAATTTTCAACCGCATGTCATAGGAGTTAAGGTTTATTTTAAAATGATTTATTCTCATTATCTTCACCGCACCTTCACCGGTTTGCGTGGGGCCACAGTCGTCATTTCTTTGTTGCCTACACACAGATATATTTTAATCAAGCAACCTCTATTTGGGTAAACTTCAGATCCTCTCGCAGTAATCAGGGATCCGATCGGGCTTTGATTGACCTTTATGCAAATTCTGGATTCGCCCAGGAGTACGCAGGTTGTTTAATTGAATAATTAACCTGTCCGACGCACTTCATTATAATTTTAAATTACTTTACAACCTACATTAGAGGCACCTTCAAAAATTCAAATGATTGTATTTACATTTTCAGATTTGAGAGTTCTTTTTTGTTATTAAAAATACGGCGTCTGGTAATTTTCGCTAAGTAACAGTAGTCTATACAAGAGACTTTTGTAGCTTTCCTCTTTAAAGTTTAGTTGTAGTTTTAGTCATAATCATTATTAATTTGAAAAAATATTGAGCTCCTATAATAGGTTAACAATCGTATGGATTTCTTAATTATGAACAGAATTTTTCCTTCCGCAATCAAATGTCGCGTAGAATATAGAATTGTTAGAAGTACTTAATAACAAGCTTGCAAAAAATATACGAGTCGACTAGAAAACCTCACAAATAGCAAGCTTATAGTATGATGAGACTAGAATATCCTCTATTACAATCTTAAATTTTCGTCTACCATCATCCGTTTCCAATCTTACATCACAATTACTACAACCTTATTGAAATTCATACCTCGAGCTCCAGCATCAACGCTATCCGATGCAGATCCATTAAAATTCCACCTCCCAATAAATAAAAGTGAAACAATAACAAGTCTCAATTGATCCCCAATTTGTGAAGCTCATGAATCACAAAAGTTTTAAAGCCCATACCGTCCTAATTAGTTCTTTATTGATCCGAAAATCTCGGGTCTAGTGGTCTACCCTTTCCATTTTAATGGGACCGTTCTTTAGTTACATGAACATGCTTCCCTATAAGCCGAATAAATATTTATGGACCAGCTGTTTGCTTTATATTGCATGCATTATAGAGAATTTAGTGACCTTTTGGGTTTAGTTGTATAATTTAGTTTAATTGTATAAATTAGCTTAGATTTGGAATTGTAATGTTTCAGTTGTTTTGGTTTCTTTCAAATAAATAGCCGGGTTACTACCAGCAGGCTTAGCATGGCGATTCTATATCTATTCTGTCAAGAAAAGACAAAGCTCTTTCTGTCAATGTCAACACGTCTTCTGCCCGAGCATGGCGCGAACCTGCGCGACCCGTCAACTCGCATAATAATCACTTGTAGACTTATGTATGTCGATAGAAGAAATAAAAATTTTCTTCAAAAAATGACAAAAGAAATCTTACGTCAATCTGTCACTTTCCATTCTCCGGTAGATGAAACTTATTTCTACGGTTACCATGCTAAGCCTGCTGAGTAATACTAAAAGTATTTTTAATGCCATTGACTCTATTGATTATAAGCGTTTTTCAAAAAAAATTACACTTCAGTAATAATATACTTCGGTAAAAAAGTCTCACCAACATTTTCGCTAATCTCCTGCACCAAAGTAACGCGATCAACACTCATTTCCATTTTCAGATTATCGGCTTAATTTGCAAAACAGTGCCTCGTCATATTTTGTTCGGTGGAGGCACAAACAAAAACAGTACGTAGCGATTCGAGAGCGATCATTTTCCCGTATTAGCTACTCAATTAATTTAGCGTAGAACAAGAACACGGCTCTAATAAACCCAGTCCACTCAATTTGCTAGCAAAGTTATAGCACCAAAGAGATTTTGTTATAAATAATTTAAGGAATCACATTTGATTTACGCTGCCCATAAAACGCTCGAGCCAAACCACTATGTTTGTATTAATTTCCCCGTATAAAACGGCCCACGGAAATGCTTGGAATTTTGTTGGGATTTTCTCGACTAATGGGAAAGAGAATTTTAAGATCTGATTTAGGTACAACAAAGACTGTTTTATATATATATATATATATTTACAGGTGTATAGACTAGGTCCTAGATGTGAATTATAAAGATTAATTCTATTACATTATTATACAATTCAGAAGCCACAGGCGTATTATGACAGCTAAGTCAAACAGTCAATCTCAAAATACAGCTCTATGACGTCACATACGCTCCGCTCTTCCACGTATGCAAAGCCAAGGTTTATGACGTCATCGGTTAAATCTCGTCCATTAAACGCATTTACGATCATCGGTTTTCATCGACAGTTGCTTGCAGTATTTAAAGCTTGTGGCTTTTGATATAAGGAGAGGTTATTCAAAATTATATTTGATAAAATATTTATTTGTATAATATGTTCAGTCCTTTTCCGTGGGAGAGGAGGCCTGTGCCCAGCAGTGGGACGATAAAAAGGCTGTGATGATGATGATGATGACATGTTTAGTTGGCCAGTGGCTGTCAGATAGCCAACTGCGCAGCACATATTATAGTGGTACACTATCATAGTCCTATGGTACGGCAATCTGATAAGACCGCTAGAGACCGCTAGAGAGAGAACAGCCATTCGACTTAATCTCCGATGCACGGGTGTATCATTAACATCCAGACTCCAGGCTGCTTAGTGAAAGTTTCTTAAAAACCCACACAGCGATTTTGGGCACAGCCCGAGAATCGAAACCGAAGCCCCGTGTACAGCAGTCGCGTTTTGTTACTACTTGACTAAAGTTGGAACTCAAAAATTCCTACGCTTGAGCACAAAGAACACACAGAGAAACCATAATTATTAACAGCTCCCAAAATGTACAAGAAATAATTAAGCAGACGACAAAACACCTAATTAGTCGACGTTATCAAACATACAAAGCAAAATCCTATCACCTTAACAACAGCGTAATTGAAACAATTTTTAATTAAAGTAACTGACTCGTTAACGATGGGACAACCATATCAGATTCTAAAATGTATGTCAGCGTGTAAAAACCAATTTGGCGCTTGTAAAGCCCCTGCTTCGGTATATTAGATCCCCTACATAGCAATTAATTCATAGTAACGCGAAATTTAATTAATCCCCCAATGTTTGGAATGATAATTGGGGATTGCCGCGGAATTCCACACTTGAAGGGTGATGGAACGCTAGGGTTGTCTTTGAAGGAAATGTTCCAGAATGTTCCATTTTAAAATATGACGCGGAATTTTGGGCTCGTGTTTGTAAGATGGGAGTTAATGGACTGTTCTTTGTTTAATGAGAAATAGCATGTGTCGTTTTCTATTAAATGAAAGGATGGGTGTGAGCAGAATTTTGTGTGAGATCATGGTTGCTTTTAGTTTGAAATATCTAGAGATAAATACTCATAGAAGTCTCAAGTATTGGGCTCTAGATTTTAAAGTGTCGCGTGATTGATTCCTTAACATAGGTTAGTGAACTTTGAATGCTCTATCGTCGATAGCCGATATCTGAGCATGTCCCAAAAATGCGTAAAACTCACTACTATTTTCAGCCTTTTTGAGTGGGTGAGATTCCATTCAAGATCAGGCAAGTATCTATGCAACTTTTCTGAGTTATACATATATGACATGAACACTAATAACTGAATAAAGGTAAAGGAAAGCATCTGGAAGAAACCTGAACTACAAAATCTGTATACTGCATATTTTTCTTAAAACTCTCGCTATTTCTTAAGGGTAGTTAGGTATTCTGCTCCCTAATCTTAGCACTTGTGCTCAAGGGACGTGACTATACATTTTCGCTCGTCCGACAACAGGTATACTTTCTTTGAAGTTGTGAAGTGCCACTTAGTAATGTACTTGAGTTCAAAATACTCAGAGGCGAAAGGCGTTTCTTGAGATCAAGCATCTACACTTCTTTGTCAAATGCACGCTGTTTGACAAATACGCGGATTAAAAAAAAAATGTATTTTTATAAGTTCCTTTTTTTAAGTATTTTTATCCAAGAGTGCTATTTTTAGGTTATGTTTATTTTTGATATTTTTTTATTGAATATTTTAAAAGGAAATATATCGTTTAATTCGAGGTTTCAGTTTTCTTGATATTTCAACTTGATTTATGTGATCAATGTGCAGTACTGAGATAATAAATACAGAAAATTATTCTTCAAATTCTAAAGACGCCAGCACATCAAGATACTACAATATGTCAAATTTCCTTAATAGATTTTCAACTTTATCGCTGAAGCATGTGGTTCAAGATTTATTGGGCGAAATTGACAGTTTCGGATAGCTCGATGTACTGGTGTCTGTACATCGTCTCTGCTTATGTAAAATATGAGTGCAGCAAACAAACAATAATATACATAACAAATATTTTTTTTCTACAAAGCTATTTTCTATTTTACGAGTAGACTGCAGTTAAGTTCACTCAATTGCAACATGCAACTAGTAAGGGGCAGAAAGTAGAAAATAAACACCCATACCCACTTACAAGCCCTCACTTTATTCCCCTTTACCGTATCCGAATACAAATCACATACACAAACACCACAATAACAGCATCAGAACCGACTGTCGGCCATGGCGGCTGTTCTTTCATTAAGAGATCAGCCAGCTGCGCAAGACATTATAGTGCACAAGCATTTTTGAAGGGTCCACTTTCCGACACCATCGGGGAGAGATCTTGCGCCGGAGCTGCAGTTACGTGCTCTCCGGTGTACAGGTGTATCAATCGCCAACTTCGTGACTCCGGGATGTTATTGCAAAAGTTTTTTTTAAAACCCACCAAAAAATTAGCCCAGCTCTGGAATCGAACCCGAGAACCCTTACTTGCAGTCGAGTCATGCGACTATTTGACCAGCGAGCATACAGTTGTCATTACATCGACTGTTCAAATATAGTTTTTACTCTAATATTTTAGTACAACATGTTTGGAAATAAATATTTAAAAGTTTTTTCTATTGTTCCAATATTTTTATTTAATCGAGTTCACAAAAGCACGGTAATAATTGAAAAGCCATGCAAATACTGGTTTTGTTTGGGACTCCATCACTACTGAATACTTATTCCAAATATTATTGTTCATCTGCACTGCGCTTAACGGATAGAACGTGAATGTCGATCCTGCGCCTGATTTCTCTCCGGTCGTGTCGGATTGCCGTCCGAACGGTCTGTGGGAGCGAGGGAATAGAGAGAGCACCTGTGTCCGCGCAACTGCTTGTGCACTATAAATGTCCTGCGCTGCTGGCTAATCTCCTTAGAGAGCATAGTCCCCATGGCTGACAAACAATTGGGACGCTTTTATTATCATTCTATTTTTATCTTGAAACATACGAACTAAAATAGCCTCAACCCATACAAAGGTCAAAAAGTGTAAAACGCCATCATTACACGTCACGTCGACGCAAGAAATTCGTACCGCAGACTATCTTTGCGCGTATGAAATCCAACCTTTGATGTTGTTGAGTGGCCCTTCCCAAGTGCGTCTGGGGGAGTCAAAAGCCCTCCCCTTGTGACTGTAAGACTTCAAACGTTCTGATTCGCTTTTACACCTTAGAGTAGGCAGTTATGTTGAGATCCAGACTCAGATTTCAACGGACAATGGGGAAGCCGTCTTTGAATTTTTTTTAAAGTTCCTAATTAAAATGCTTTGATTTTTAGTGGGACCGGTGTTGTGATGAAATTGAAAGTTTTCTTTTAATTTGCAATTTTTGTAAGCATCGAGTCTGCTAAATAACGTTATATTTTAATTAAGTTCTTTTAGGTAGATTAATTTTAATTCTTCATTATATTTTTATTTCAGTGTAATTATGGATTTTTCAAAGATATTGTATATGTAGATGAGTGTTATCATCTTAAAAAATACGACTTTCTCCGTATTTCAGAAGGCACGTTAATTTGCTAGGCTGTTATTTGAACATCTTTGCCAATCGGGTAGTTACAAGCCAGAAACTATTTGACAACCAGCCTTAAAAGTTTTTCGGGTAACAGGGATGAGAGATTGGATAGGCCGTTTTTACAAACATACGATTAAGACTAAAGGCCGATCCCAACACAATTTAGGATATTGCTACCAGCCATTTTTCTCACGTATAGTTGGTTGCCGTAACTCCCACTTAAGGCGCTCCTGTTATCAAACTAAGAAGTGACAATTTGTCATGACTTATTGCACATTGTTTAGCTACCAACTCAACTTATTGGAAACTTTCTATAACTTGTGCCACTATATATTAGAACTAAAATCATTTAGCTACAAACTTTGAAATTCGTTTCCTTTCGAAAGTTGTTCAGACAAAATAAATTGTTATTATTGTTTTGAAGATGGTATTTTTGCTCATCTTATAATTTAAAGTGTACTTCACTTATTGACAGAAATCTCCAACTAAAAACATTTTTTCAACAATAACGTTCTAATTGTTAAAAAATGTCTGTCGTTTCACACTAATATTTTAAACATGGAACTTTGAATGTGTGTTTCCTGGAGATTCAACCGCGTCCCCAGGGAAATCCCTTCTATATCCGGACTAAAAGTAGTCCATATGCTTTTCTAAATCCGTTTACCAGCTTTTGCGTGAAGGAACTACCATCCAAACTTCCACGTCAATAAAACTGTGCTACATGCCTGCATACATAATACCTATTTATAATAGTGATATATATATTTTATTCTAGTATGTGTTTAGATTAAAAATAATTTTAGTATTGTCAGTACCATTTTTAACATTTTTATAATTTTTTAAAACTCATTTTTGTAAGAAAATGATATACGAGTATTAATCTTCCAGCTTATTTTTGTAAAAATAAATATTTTTTGTAAAATATATTAGGTGATCTGTTTTCTACGTTCATAAAATATGAAGCACAGACAGCAAAACAGAGCTTTAATAAGTTTTAAAAGCGTTCACGCTTTACTGTAGCGTAAACTTTGGCAATTAGTGCTAAGTGCATTTTAACCTAAATAAAACAATTGTTACATTGAGTAAACAGTGTAATAAATGTGTGGAAAATTCATAACATTCAACATAATCCAATTTAACTGTTGTCCAAGTCACTGTATTATGTATGTATGTATGTATAATACCATGGTGGGTTAGTCGGCAATGTAATGTAATTCTCAAAAAAATATTGACAAAAAAGTAAGCATCTTTGATTGTTCATGTTTATAGATAAAAACCAGCTGACTGCTAACACTCGATTCATTGATTTATGTTTTGTTTTTATTATTTTTTTCATGGGAAACATTCCCGTACTTCTTCAAGAAATATTTAAAAAAGAGATTAAGTGAAAACAGTCCTTCTGCAGCTCTTCACTGAAATCCAAGATATTTAATTCTATTTTCAAAAACATTTTTCTATGACGTCATCAACAAAAAGAGACAGCATGAATTCCTAACCCCTTATTCCACATAAAACAAAGTCGTCGCCTTAAAAACATTTAGAAGCACATGTAATACCATATTTCATGAACGCGCGACCTATTTTCACACTCAATTGGTATGAAAACGGACTGTAATTCATTTCCGCTCTAAATGTATGAAAGGTTTAATATCTTAATGAAATTATTATAACTCAGTTTATCTTTTATTCACTTATTGTACCTGGCCAGATGTGTAATGCTTTCTGTGTGGGTTTTTAACTACCTCGTTGGTCTAGAAGCAGAGAGTGACTACTTCGAGTGGGGTCTCGGGTTCGATTCCCGTGTCGAGGCGATAGGCATTTTCAAAAAGCAACCCGGAGACTGGAAGATAGTGATTGATACACGAGTTCATCGGAGAATCATCGTGGCGGATTGCCGTCCCATTGAAATAATGGGGGTGAGAGAATAGAGAGTGGACCTGTATCTGCGGAAATGTTTGTGCTTTAAAAATGTAAATTCTTAGAGATAAAAAAATTTTTTTCAAAAAAATTAAACCGACTTCAAAAATAACTAAAAGCACTAAAAACTTAAAAATAATACTATTACCTACGTATAACCTAACCTAACCTACGATTATATATTATATACCTATAATAAAATTTAACAATTTTTTGGAGTCGGTGCCAAGCTAAGTAATGAAACGACTAGTAATTCCTGAGTATTTTTAGTATTTTTTCGTTTTAGTTTAACAAATGCTCGATAGATGGCGTTGTTCATTGAGGCCTCATTTTTGAATCGTGCTATGGTTTCGTTACCGGCCGTTGTACAAGTAAGGTTGCTATACATTTGCTTATTTTGCTTATTATGTTCACGTGACTCAAGTTCTTGAAATTAATCGTTGAACTTCTTGCTTGCTTTTCTTACGTTGTTGTATTCTGTGAACTGTGTTTGCTATAATTTTATTGAGATGTATTTTATATGTAAATAGAAATATATTTTAATTTATTAAGTTGTAAGATTTACGTTTTGTTTTTTTCTGCTCTTAGTCTGTAGGTATATAGTCATTTTAGTTTTGTATATTGCTTGGCACCGACTCCTAAAAATTGTTAAATTTTATTATAGGTATATAATATATAATCGTAGGTTAGGTTAGGTTATACGTAGGTAATAGTATTATTTTTAAGTTTTTAGTGCTTTTAGTTATTTTTGAAGTCGGTTTAATTTTTTTGAAAAAAATTTTTTTATTTATTAATTTTTAGTGGCATATTTTTAATCTTATAAAATATGGGTAGGCCTAGTAAAGACGCTGCTCGTATGAGAAAGCGGCGTCAAACTGAAACAGAAATTGAGAAAAAAAAACGCTTAAAAGGTATTTAATTAGGGATTGTTTAAAAATATCAAATTCTCTATATGTTTTCCTATAAAATTTGAAGAGTTCCCTCGATTTCACCAAGATGCCATCAACAAATCCCGACTTGGTGACTATAGGACTATTCCAACAAAAAATGAATTTTTCAAATCGGTTGGCAAACGATGAAGTTAAAAAGTTTTTTATTTAACTTTTTAGGGTTCCGTACCTCAAAAGGAAAAAAACGGAACCCTTATAGGATCACTTTGTTGTCCGTCCGTCCGTCTGTCAAGACCCTTTTTCTCAGGAACGCGTGGAGGTATGAAGCTGAAATTTATATCAATTACTCAGGTCTACTGTCCCTTGAAGCTGTGAAAAAATCAAACTTCTAAGCCAACGCAATCAAAAGATACAGCCGTTTATGCCGCAAATTTTCGACACTTGCAAGGGAATCAAAACCTACAGGGTGCTTCCCGTGAACTCAGAATCTTGAAATTTGGTACGAAGCAACGTCTTATAGCATAGATAAAGGAAAAATTACGAAAACCATAAATTTTTAGTTACATCATATAATATATATTTTTTTAATAATTTTAAACTTACTACCCATTTCCTCATAAACGCGTAGAGGTATTAAATTGAAATTCATACCAAATACTGAGTCTATAATACCTTTAAGCTGTAACAAAATCAAACTTCTATGTCAACGCAATCAAAAGAAACAGCAATTTAAGCTGCATATTTTGAAACTCGCAAGTACTCGCAAGGGAATCAAAACCTAAAGGGTACTTCCAGTCGACCTAGAATCTTGAAATTTGGCATGAAGCAACGTTTTATAGCACACATAAAGGAAAAATTCCGAAAACCTTAAATTTTTTGTTACATTACAAAATATATATTTATGTTTAGGGTTCCGTACCTCAAAAGGAAAAAACGGAACCCTCGGTGCGCGAGTCCGACTCGCACTTGGCCGGTTTTTTTTAGTTGTGATCTTGCGATACACTTATAACCCGACCCAATTAACCCGTACACTGCTACGATACATTGTTTTATTATGAAGTTCCCGTGACTCCCTTCTACCTTCCGATTCCATCATCAGATCTCTTCGATAGTACGTTATAGCCAAAGTGCATCTTATGACAATTTTAACAAGCCCAAACAAGGCTAAGATACTTTGATTAATTACGGAGTTCCGGTGCCTAGCTTCCAGCTCCATTATCATCATCAGGTTACTTCGATGATATTATTTTCAACATAACTGTTAAGAACTATTTATTTTTTATTTGTATTGCTATAGTCGCCCTTCATTGTGATATCTATTTGAGTATGAAGTACCGTTGGCCATTTCTGGTCTTCTTCATCAGCTCCACTTCATCGAATGTTACGTATTGACTGTAAATGCTTAAGTTCTCAAGGAAAATACCAAAATCATCATATGGTTGCCTTTAATATTTGAGGAGTTCCCTTGATTTCGCCAAGATTCCATCATCAGATCCCAACTTGGTGACTATGGGACCATTTGGGATGTATACCCTTTCCAACAAAAAAATAATTTTTCAAATCGGTTGGCAAGCGACGAAGTTATGCGCGAACAAACATAAAAAAAAAATATAGAAACATCCGAATTGAGAACCTCCTCCTTTTTTAGAAGTCGGTTAAAAAGGGTTGCCGTGGCCGGCAATCAATCTGGACTTAATATAGGTATACAATATTTTATAATTTTGTAGTGATATAAATTCCTTACAAACTCGTTATTTACAAAAGTCATTTCTGCCCTACATTATCTTTCACTTACAGTAAAAAAGATAGATTTCTTACTATATTCCTCAAAATATCCTCATAAAAACCAAGCCAAAACAATAATGAAATTCCTCATTACCATCACAATAATATTTACGAAAACACATAAAAATTGAAATAAATGTTATTAGCAAACTACTTGCAAGAAAATTGGCTCCAATTCAAAATAAGATACCAGGCGGTCATAACTACAGAAGCAATTTATCTTATCCTTGGCTAGAGATGTTATTACACAGAGAATTATTGTTCGACCCATAAAAACTCTAAAGTTGTGGAAACATATCAGCGTTATAAATTTCATTCAAGATATCATGTTTTGCTACATAATCTTAGCTTTCTGGCTTCAGCTGTATATGCAGGAATATTAAACAATGTGAGAACAAACTGTTTTATTTACGGGAAGGATTTTTGCTGCATTATTTAAGACGTTCTTTGGACTGTATTTGCACTATAGCGTAAAGCTGGGAATCAACATGTTTTTAATTAAAGAAGTAATCTCATGTAAATATAATTATTTAACTTTTTTTGTAATTAATAATGCAAAAGATGAAACAAATAATGAACTCGTTGATGCATCAACACAGATCAACAACCCAAAAAACATAGACTTGCAACGTTGCAAATTAGAAAGAAAATACAAAACTCGCGGCGAATGTAAATTGAATTGCGCCACCAAATTCAATTTGGATTACCTTCACACAAAAAAGTATATTTGAAACAAATTCTTGTTTCATCAATACATCACTGGAGTTTACCACATTATATTTGCAGTTGTTTTATTGGAAATTAATCCTTATGTCTTAGGTGTTAGTAATGAGTATTATCTTGGGTGGATTCGAGTTTGTTTGTGTTATAAATACGAAAAGGATTTGTATTGCTTACCACTGATCTGCAAAGTGGCAGAATGAATAATGACGACATTGACGCATTGTGTAAATTATACTAGGTACGTATGTCTTCAGCGGAATGCTTGAGGGTTACTTTTATTTCTTTTAACTAAAATGATGAGTTTTCTACATCTAGCTAGAGTATTTCTCATTATTGTTTTATTAAAATGGAGCGATACTTCTAACTTTTTTCTAACGGAAATTTCAGAAAGAAATATTTTATGATCCTTTGATTGACTTTACAGACAAAATGCTAAATGTTACATTATAGTAGCCTTATTATACTCGTAATATTATATACCTGATACCAAATAGACGTTTTGTTTTTTTTTTAATAACAAGTATCTCATTTTTCTATCCTCGCAAAATAATTAATTCAACATTGTTATTGTAATCGTACAAACAATTGTACCTACACTTTTTAAGGCTCTTGAACGAGTATCGTATATACGAGTAGTATGAGAGATACAAAACAAACAAACTCTTGAACATGGAACATTTTATACAAAGACCATGTAAACATAATATTGATTGTAAAGATGCCAGCACATCAAGCTACCCGAAACTGTCAAATTTTCCCAATTAACTTTGAACCATATGCTTCAGCGATAAATTTTAAAATCTATTAAGGAAATTTTGCATATTATCTTAATAGCTAACTTTTACTGCATAAGAAGATAATCAATATTAATAAGAAAGACTAAACAATCTGTTGTTGTCCATCACCATGGCTTCTAGTTTGCTTTTAAAAAGATATTCTGTTCTCATTTTAAAATCAAATTACAAAGAACTTATCTTGCTAACTTCTGATGGAAAAGTTGAAACAAACGGTACTCTTGCAATTTTTCAAGATGGATTAACGTCCCATCCAGTATAAGAAGTTATAACTTATTTTTAATGTTTGACAGACTTACTTTTTTATTTAATGATCTAAATAAAACCCAACAGTCTTATCTTGTTTGTTCCTTAAAAACTATGTAAATGAAGAATCAGATTATCATCAATCCAAAAGTTCAATTGAGAGCTTTAGCTTTAGAGGTGATAGGACTTTCTAAACGTGTGCTAGATCACCCAGATTTTCTAGAAGCTTTTCATTTAAGATTAACTCGATGTATACCGAGAGCGCAGCGTAGAGATGCGTGATAGGAGCGATCTTCTAATGTGTTATTAGAGGCAGCAACGAGAGGATAATGAAAAACACCACCCCATTAGTGACAGTAAGAAAATCCCTTCATTCGCCAATTTTCTAACGCAACTTCAAATAAAAAAAAATCTTTAACCACAGTCTCCATTTGTCGCCAACAATACAAAATCCAGCCATTAAATCCTGAACAATACAGAATATAGGAACAAAAAATCCCCGTGAGTAGAAAATGGGAACACTTTACCTACTTTTCTATGGCGATGATAGCTGAAGCCGTGTGGCGATACCGCATTGTACGCCACGAGACACCATTCAAGTGGCTTTTTTAACATCAAAGGGCGTTTTTGCTTTGAGCCGTGGGCGTATCTGTTTTCAGAAAGACACTTCTGGTTTTGATGTATAGCTATGTATGTATGGCCAGTGGGTCGTGTTCGTAAATTTAATTATGATGAGAATTTTTATGTAAGAGAAATTTTATTCATAATTTTTATTATTAAATAATAAAGCTATAAGTTAAGTCAAAGACTATAATATACATTTTTATATGTAAGCTATTGAATAGCTTGTGTTAGTGGTGCAAACAACATTTATAAAACTGAAACTACATGTTTATGAATACATAATTATACCCACAGCCAACAAACATGCTCATCATTATGTCGACTGTAGCGGGAATCGAATCCGGAACTCTCTGCTCGGCAGTAACCACCTTTGCACCAACGGGGACGTCAATATTTTTATTGCGTACCCACTTTCTAACCTACAGCCACAGTTTTTCAAATAATCATTCTCTATATGTATTTCAAAATTGAATTAAATTATCCCACTGCCAAAAATCTAACCTAACCATCCCCCAAAAAAGATTTATACTTAATTAAAAATCGAATTCGCAAACAGAAAAACATTCATTAATTCGAATCGGCTTAAGCCATTCCGGAATCTCATCAAAACATCATTAATTTTTTTTTCAGCCAACATCTACAAACCAATCTTGCTCTCGAAACGGGGAAGCGAACCTGTAATCTTTCAATTACAAATTCAAGTTCCATCCGTTCCAATTAACTTTCATATTGATCTGGGAATACCGTTTGCGATCACTTTTATCGGTTCTGCCAATTTAATAAAAATGTCAAGTGGACCCGCTATCACGGTGGGTATTGCTATACCTGTGAATTCGTTTAAAATGCGGGAGGTACGTTTTTGGCTTACTTTTACGTATAAATATTGCTTTTATTATATTATGAACGAATTTGTAATTTGAATCCAATTGATAAACAGACCGGTATCATTTCGGTTGTATGTTTAACGCAATTTACATTAGGAAATTTCAGATACTCCTTTACTAATATTATAAAGAGGAAAATACATTTGACTAGTTGTTTGTTTTTTGAATTAAATATGCTTCAAAACTACTTCACCGATTTGAAAAATTCTTTCACTGTTGACAAGCTGCACTATCTCCCGTGAATAAAAGCTATATTTTATCCAGGGATACGAGAAAACCCGCCACAAACTGCTAGTTTCAAGTATAGATAAATGCACTCATGTATACAGAAAAAGTTTTCCTAGTTTTCATTCTTTACATGGGACATCTTTGCTATGACAAAACACCTTCTGTAAAAATCATAGCAACCAGATGAAATAATACATTTTTAGGAGTCTCTTTCGAAAGATAGTATTTCAAATAATAATAATTTTCGGTCAATAAAATATATAAAACATTTTAAACACAACAAACTGGTACCTATACCATTGCTAAATTCGGCGTTAAAATTTTTCAGCGCCGGTGCTCCACAATAGCTCCAGTAGTGGACACAATTTGCTAAAAGTGTAATTTGTTGCAACGCAGCGCACGGCATCAGTGCAACGTTACTGCACACGACACGGATGTAGGAGGCTTTATATTGATTCATGGAAATGGCTTAGTGAAATCTTGATTTTAATATTTTAAATGAGAAAATACTATTGCTATTAAACCAATTTAAATGTAAGTTGGTATGTACATAGACTGTCTACAGTATGAGAAATGACATAGGCCTTTTTATCTACCCGAAGTAGTTTCCTCCAGTAGAAATAACTACAATACACACATAAATCTCTCTGCGGTTTCTATAAATAAGAAACGATTTGTTTTACTTACGTACAGATTTGAAATGATTAGAACCGAGTATAACATAGGAGCACTGTGTTAAATAATAATTTAGTATTTTATCATAAATACTGGAACAAAAAATATCAGGAAGCCATATTGATATTTGTTAAATGACGTTTCTACGTCTATAATCTTGATCGAACGCAATAATCTCTGGGACACAAATATTATGTTATATGAGTATGTCAAATATTAAAGGCAATATACAATAAGTTACTACAGGAAAAAAAATATATAATTCGTATTTCTCCAATTTACTCTTTTTTAGGTTGCAGAAAACCAAAGCTAAAAGTCCACTAAAGACTTACACCGTCAAAATATTTGGTTCCGTTTCAAATAAAGAAAGAAATACTCGTTCATCTTTTACTGCGGATCTGTTTATCTGGAAAAGGAGTTGCTAACAAAAACAGGTCCAATGTGAAATATACTGCATTTCCTCAATTAGCAGATTGGGATTCGTTGTAAACAACACCATGCATCATGGCGCTTATAGATTCCATTTCAACATTCACAGCTTTGGCTCAAATAGAGTATACCTGGGTACCTGTGTACAATGGTTTACAAAAACATTTTGAAAACAATTGAACTACACAATAAATAGAATAATTATATTAATGCCGTCAGGATGGATTATCGACCATGGCTGCTATTCTTTCTTAGGAAATCAGCCAGCAGCGGCGCAGGACATACAATAAAACGTGTTCTCCGATGCATGGATATATCCAATCATCATCAAAATTTTGGCCAGACCCAGAATCGAACCCGAGACCCCGTGTTCAACAGTCGCGAATATTAGACCAACCAGGCAATGAGCATAATGTAATATTATGATGATAAAGTTGTATGGAAATAAACGGCAATTTTGGGTATTTTAAGCATTTCAGTCTTAGTGTTAAATATTTTTTGTATTGTTAAACGCGTTAGTCAGAGGTAAGAAATCCATGAAAATGTAATACTTAAAAAAAAACTGAACCAATATTATTTTCATATTATCAAAACGGTTAACTTGAACTACAAATTTTCCTGAAGATCGCGCTATGAGTGGATATTTTGGAGTGTAATTTGCGACGAAAGTAATTGGGTTTAATAATCATTTCCATTTGGTACCTCCACATACTTTAACTCTCCAACGGCCGGCCAAGAAAAATGAGGCGAAGCTGGTACAGCAGGAGTCACTATTTCTAACACCGCTGCTTTTACCATAATGGATGTTTGTGGCCATTATTCCACGCTCGTGTTTCAGCGTTAAGGTGTACTGGCATTTTTTCAAATTAGTCTTCTTTCCATACAAGATAAGGATGTTATTTATGAAGTCCCTAATTACGTTTGAGTTATTGCCTTTCAGGTCATTGGGTTTGTTCTGAATTGTTGGCTAACGAGGATTGCTTGGAACTGCAAGCAATCATTCATTACTAGTAGTTCTTGTGCTTTGTTCATGTAATGCATGAAGTTTTTATTGGCATCTATTTTATAAGCTAAAAAGTACAATATGCAAAGATTTTGCTTTCAAATTTCGCGGAATCTACGCTACATTTTACGATAATCTGAAAGAATAGAGATGGTAAAATTCATAAATATTTTTATTGTACAATCAATTTACTTCTAGCCTAGACTAATCTCAATTATGATTTAAAGATTACAATTATGATTTTATGATAAAAGAGCAAAAATGTACATTTTCTGCTTAAAATCTGTGAAAACATTGACTTATGCTATACATACACATATATACATATTCAACACAAAGACTTGTTACGCACGACACAAAGTCAGAGCTACCAATAAAAATCATCCGGCCTACCCGCGTTTACGGATTATTTTATTTTAAAGCCACCCTTAAAGCTTTTAACAATAGTCATTTTTAACGGTCCCCGTTTCATTTTAACGAGTAAAGCCGATGTCCGTCAGTAGCTTGTTACTGAACTTTGACAAAATCAACTACGGTATAAAATGTTACGGTTTTTATAGGGTAACAAGGGTGACACGTGGCGCCACCTTTTGCTTAACGCCGGAATTACATTATAATGAAGCACGTTGTATTTTTTTATGTGTCATTAAATTAAATGGAGTGCTGAGTATCGACAAAGATGCAATCTTATACTACTCGCTGGAATGAATGACGTCACTATCCCTCACGTGATACTCGAATAGCATTTGAGTACACAGCACAGCACATCAAGCTACCCGTATCGCCGAGAAGAAGTGTACGATCTTGTATCGCATCCGTACCTCTGTTGGATTGTGAACTATAGTGATAAACCGCCCGCGGGTGTGAACGTGACAATTTGTGTGTGATCGGGAAGAAGCCGCTAGCCGCCATCTTTAAGCAGTTCAACGCTGGAGAGCCAGGTACGCGTGCTATTCCTACTCCTGATTGCCTACAACGCTCGTTCACGTCTTGGCGATAACCAGCCATCCTTCAAACAAAATACAGTCCACTTAAATACCTAATTACGTTTATTTCCAAACCAACTGTAAATGAATGCTTTTAAAATTACGAAACAATAATAAAAAAACACACTCACTCAAAGTAAATTACACAGCCAATATACATAAGAGTCGCTTACTAGTACATTTAGTAGTTAATTTAAATAGTAACAAAGGTATTGGATCATTTATCTGCTCACGAATGTGGGCCATCGATTCACATTCACTCTCAATCAGTCTGAAAGGCGGAATCTAATTAAAGTCTAATACAGAGTACGTGAAACAGTGGGCGAATGAATAAAAGGATATGTGAATAAAATTTGAATAAATTGAATAAACGAGTATCTATATTATTTATTCGAAAGTGATAATTATTATAAAATAATAATTTGATATCTCTGAGTTGTCGTTTGCCTGGCATCTTCTCAACTAAATGGGAAATATTCAGTTTGATAGGATGAGTGTTTTATATAGAACGGCTGTCTATATGACCTCCTCAAACCAATTGCCTGGGCAGCCCGATAGCCGATAGGTAAGACTG